>CM060937.1:489493071-490693071 GCA_030765085.1 Allium cepa | reverse complement strand
GAACAGTTTAAACCTTTCTGTATTTCATAATTTGAGTGAACTCTGTAGATTTTGACGACCATTTGGATTGAACTTTCTTTTGGCGATAGTGTAATGATCAGTGACATAGGGAAATTTTTTAGTTTGAATTGAAATTCAATTATGATGTTGAATTTGGGATTTTCAGTTAAGAGCCCTAGTTTTACTGAGTTGGGTAAGTTCGAATTTTTCGGCCATTACAGTTGATCGAGTTCAACTGTTCTTTGGGCATTGGAAGATGGTGGGTAGTCGAAGACTTCACCGGAGTTTTAGGGGTAGTGGTGGTCGGAGGTGATTGGTTGAAGCGTTGACAGGTTGGGATGTTGAGGTGCTGTGATGTTCCAGGTTTTTGATTTTAAAACTTGAATTCAAATTTAAGTTGAATTCTGGGTAATTGAGGGATGAAGAGTGATGAGGGATCACTGATCGATGGGGGATGGCCACTGACGATGGCCGGAGATGGCCGGAGTTGGATTATGGATGCACAGGGGTGTGTGTGCATGGTAGTGTTGTTTTGGGTTTGCAGGATTTTAAAACCCGTGATGGTCTCGAGTTATTTGTGAAGTGACTCGAAGCAAGGATGTGGTTTACTCGGAGTAGATTATAGGATAGTTCGGGTTAGTGTTAATGGCTTCAGGTTTTTTAGTTTTGAGCAAAAACTTGTTTCCAGGTTTCGAAAATTTGAAGTGAAAGAAAATTGCAAACTTAAATTTAAATCTAAGATCTAAAAATTTAATTTAAATTTGAATTCAATCAGTTTAAACCTTAGGTTTGAAATAATTTAAATTTTGGAAATTTTATTGGACTTAAGCAAAATCAGAAACCTGTTTTTCCAGGTTTTATAAAATTTGAAGTTAAATTTTAAAGTGCAAACTAAAATCTGAAACTAGGTTTAAACTTGGAATTGAATTTGAATTTAAAAAGTTTAAATCCTGGGTTTTGTAGTAATTTGACTTTTTAAATTTTAGTTTGGGATTAAATTAAAAGCAGGAATTAGTTACTGTTAAAAAAATTAAAAGAAGTAAAATAATGTAAATTGAATTTAAACTGGGTTTTGAAATTATGAAAGGCGAATATGATTCAAACTAGTTTAAATATGAAATTTGAAATAATTTAAGTTTTAAAAATTTAAATTTGGTTTAAAACTTATAAGTGTGAAAAATATATGTAGTTTTGAATTTGAGGTGGAAGTTTAAATTTTAAATTGGTAATTTAAAATGAATTCAAATCTGAGTTTTCAAATCTGGATTTAAATTCAAACTTCAGTGTTTAAAATAAAATAAGTTTAAGTTTAAATTATAAATTACTTTGGAAAGGTTAAAAAGATTTGAATTCTTTTAAAGGGTGATGTAAATTGTAAACAAATCTTTAAGATTTAGCTTTTAAGATTTAATCTGAAATGAAAATTTGGATTTTGTTTCAGTTTGGAATTTTAAAGAAATTTTTAAATTTGAATTTTTGTTTGAAAAAAAGTGTTTAAAATATTTTGTATAAAGAAGAATGTTTCTTAAGTTTGAACTTAAGAAAATTGGTTTCATTTAAATTATTAAATTAATTTAAATGGAATATTAATTATTATTTAATTATTAATGTGGATGATTAATTAGGTAATTAATAGTTTTTAGAATTGATTAATTAAGATTTGAGATTAATTAATTAAGGTTAATTAATCTATAATTAAGGAGGGTTAATTAAATTTTAAGTAATGATTAAGATTTATTTAATCAAGTGATTAAAGATAATTTAGATTTTAATTAACACTTAATTAATTAATAATTAGAGATTAATTAAATATTATTAATTGATAATTAATAATGATTAATTTAAGTTAACTCTTAATTAAGTAATTAAGTAATGTTAATGAAGGTCATTAACTTAAAATTATTTTAACAATTAATTAATGTGATTAATTTTTGATAATTAATTAAATTAATTAATTAATAATAATCAAGTGTTTATGTTTTAGTTACTTAATGGGAGTAATTAATGAATTAATTACTTGGTGTAATTAATGTGATTAGTTTAGATTAATTAAGTTAAGTTAATTTAAACATTTGTTGATTTTGATAATTACTTTATGGATTTATAATTACTTAAGGAAGTAATTAATTAATAATTACAGGATGTAATTAAGATATTTATTATAGAAGTAATTTGGATTTAAATTACTTTGAAAATTAATCAAGTGATTAATAAAGATAATTAATTAAGAATAATTAATTTATGGGATGAGTAATTAAAGTAGTTAATTACTGAATGGTTATTAATCATGGGTGATTAATATATATATATGGTTTAAATTGAAGATTAATTACTTATGTAATTAATTTATTTTGAGAAATTGATTAAATATAATCATTAATTAATTAATTAATGATGTAATTTGAAATTGATTGATTAAGGTATAATTAATAATGGTTAATGTAATTAATTTTAGCTAATTAATTAATTAAGCAAATATTAGTTAATTATTTGCAAAGGGTTTAATATAATTAACTTGTATAAGTAATATTAAATGCCAATTATTTATTATAATTAGAGATGGTTAATCAATGAGGATTAATTGAAATGAATATTTAGATGATAAATTAATTTCTAGTCAATTAAAGATTAAGATAAGCAGAATTTTAATGATGAAGTAATTAATTTAATTTATTCTAAACTAATTAGAGATTAAGTAATTAATTTAATTCATTTTAAATTAATTATAAATTATGTGATCATTGGATCATTGCTTATATTTGATAAATGGTATTGATTGCCATGTATGGGTTGTAATCTCAGTTATGAGATGAGTAGTGTATGTGATATGGATGCATTGGTTGTTTCTGGATGATAATATGGATTATCTAATTATGATATGAATTATCTGTTGATAATGATAATGTTGATTATCTATTGTGTTGTGAATTATCTATCTGTGTGTATATAGATAATTAAATTGAATTGTTTTAAACTTAAAACAACTTGGACCTAAAAGATACGCTTCGGATTTCGATGAGACCGAGATCGGGTTTCCATATTTGGATATCCGAAAACCACATCGATCTAAAATAACGTTAGGTCGTTAATCCAAGTGGAGCGGGTGAAGACTCGAGGTGTAAGGGCTATACGTCAGTATAACTCTACGGGTGATTTCGTAGTGAGTTTGATGGAATAGTACTTATAGATTCGAGATGGTGATTCAGAGTGCAAGGGTTATTGTCGTTAACTCTGAGGGTGATTCCAATACGAGTGTAACGAGATAATGCCTTCGGTTTCGTTCGAACCCAGAACGAACTTGTATGGATTGAATGCTTTCAGAACATCGTCGGGTGGACGATGAGCATTCAAGTGATATGTCCTATAAAGGTAATCGTAGCCTCAAGCCTCATCAACCGGGAATGGCTAAAACAGGGGAGGTGCAGCAAAGCTTCGTGGGTAGCCCCCACTTGAGAGCAAGATTTATCCCTGTCTAGAAGGCCCTTTATTTTCGGCTTAGTGGTGCGGTTGCTGATCACAACTGCGGGGTTGTCTTGTTTGGAACTGTTCAGTAAGGAACGGGTCGGGCTTTGTATTGTAGGGGAGTTAGGGTGGCTCCTCGGTACGGTGATCTAGGCCACGTACTGTGACGGGCGGTACCCAGTTGCCCAGTCATTGTATGGAATCCAAAATCCTATAAGTGTCGTACGTATTAGTTGTGCCCAACTATGTTGGAATGTGAGATGTAAGCATTTCAGCTATTTCTGTATTTTACTTGAAAACCCTAGACACTATTATAATATCATCGGATTTCCTATCAAATGTTTTGGCTAGCGTAAGGTAAAAACTTTTCCATGTTTATGTGTAAGAAGTCTTACGTGATACCTTTTCTTTTCAAAGGTTTTTTAAAGTTAAGCAACTTTAACCTGTTACTCACACCAGAACCATGTTTGACCTGGAGTTATTTCTGTTTTTCTTTAACTCTTGGGTACTCAAATTTTTACGAGTAGCCAAGGGAATTCAGGTTAGGATTCAGGGTAGCTTGACGAATTGTGAAGGAGCAAATGGAGCAGGAGGCTTCTGCGTATAGTTATATTGTTTTCTGCTGTGTTGGTATCTCTGAGTGTTTATCTGTTGTGTATTGAGTTGTAATAACTAGACAGGTGTTTATAACTGTCTAGTATGTGTTGTATTGTCTGTGTACTCTGATATTTGATGTATACTATGTAATACTTATGATATCAATATAATTTATTCGTTTCGCTGTTGAGATTCTAGTGTTGTTTCTTCTTTCTCTTCTTTCTTTTCTCTTTTCTATCCCTTTATTTCTTAAGGATGATACGACTTTTTGTGGAGAAAAAGTCGGGTCGTCGCAGCTGGTATCAGAGCATTAGGTTGAGTGAATACCTAGTCTCTGTAGTGGTGTCTATCTTGAGAGAGCTTATTTGTATTTTTAATATATATTTATATATTTATGGTTCTACCTGTTTGTTGGATTACCCGTTCAGGTTTTTCCAATATAAGTTATAAATGTAGATGAGGTAGAAGTGTGTGTAACACGACTACCATTGGTTGGAGTTTGATGGATGGGGTTGGAAGTGTATTTGTCGAGACTGTAGATCTAATACCGTCTCGAGTAGGTTTTGCTTGGTATAAGAACTTCATCGATCTCTGAAGGAAACCTTCTAAAGGTTCGGAGTTCATCTTTGAAGTGCAGAATTGAGTTGGATCTGTCGGTAGGGCAGAAGCAAGTGAGTGATGATATCTTATTATCTCAGGAAGTAGTAGCTGCGTGATGAGATGCAGTGACTATGGATATTTCCGAAGATGTTTCTTTGGAACAAGAGTAAGAAGTGAGTCTGCTCGGTGATGTGGCTGAGTTTAGCATAGTGTTCTGAGTTGGTAAGGAGTCTTCTGGCTAAGTAGTTTCTCTGAAGTGGAGTTCAGAAGCAGCAGAGTGGATCCGTTTCTCTGGTGAGTTGGCTAAGCCAGCATAAGCTGCTCTGTTTGGTAGAGAGAGAACAGTTTCTTTGGATTTAGGCTGAGTTGATCGCAAAAGTGACTTGCGATAGTATGTTCTTTTGGAGTGTCAGAGGTTTGTCTGCATCTGGAGATCGAGTTTCCTTTCCAGGAGTGGAACAGGTAGTAGATAGATGGCTCCTTGAGATAGATGTTGGTGAAGCAGCTCAGGTTTTAGAGAAACATCTGAGTTTTCTTTATGGATATGTGGAACCATATTTTTGTGCTGGGTTGTCTGGCCTGTGCTTGTGCACTTCTTCAGCATTTTCTTCTGTTTCGGATCAGAGTTGTGCAGCGGAAGCAGTTTGGGGGTGTTTCTATTTTCTTTTCCGGATAAGAAGAAGATTGTTCTGTCTTCTTTTGTTGAGAAGCTGGGTTTGTGTTCTTGGCTTCTGAGTGATCTTGAGGAGATCATTGGATTGTTTTGATCCAGTCTGTTTCTAGAGGAATCAGCAAGAGTTGAGCTGATCAGGAGGGATGTTGGTAGCCCAGGATCGTCCGAAGAGTTTTTATGGATAAGAGGCGGAGAAATTTGGATTCTGGAATCGGAGATTTGATTTGGGATAAGTTTTTCTCTGATCCAAGGAGCTATAAGTTTGGGAGGCTAGCTCCGTAGTGTTTTGGTTTCTTCTGTGTTTCGGTAAGATCAGTGTTTGATTTTCTAGAGTTGAATTGCCAATTTGGATAACTGGGATTCAGAGTGTTTCACGTATCTCTGAGGGAGTACGTGTTTGATATTCCTGGTTGTAAAACCAGTAGTTTAGAATGGATTGGTTGTTGAGTCAGACTCATTTGTAGTCTGATATTCTGTATAGAATTGTTGTTAGGAGCTCTATAGCTTAGTAGTATTGATTGATTGTATTCTATAGAGCGAGTATCCCAATATATATATATATATATATATATATATATATATATACACATACATACATACATACCGGGGAAACTCGTGAAGGTTTTATCCAAAATTCTTTTGGATAATTAGAATTTGTTCTATTTGTGTGAATTGGTTGCTTTGTTTGTTGGCATATGATTAACATATGTTGTATTTTAAAATAAAATCTGTAAATAGATTATAAAATTACCTTTGTTTTAAATTTCGGGGACGAAATTCTTTTAAGGGGGAAGAATTGTAATATCCCGGAAGTTTGGACAATATAAATTTAATAATCTGTGATTAAATTTATATTGAATTGATAATTTTTATTAATAAAATTGATTTGATTTAATAATCTTCTTTATTTAAATATTTAATTTGTGAAATTATTTTTAATGAGTTAATAAATTGTTTTCTATTTAATAACGTATATGTATTTATATATATTTTAAATAGATAAGTTGTTTTAAATAAATTAGTATAGCATAATTTTAATATTTTGAAATAGGAATTGTGATTTATTTTTAATTTAATTTTTTCAATAATATTTAATAAAATACTAAATGATTTTAAATATGAGATAAATGTTTTATTGGTTTAAAATTCATTTTTACTTAAGTTTGTATATTTAGATATGTTACCAAAATGTTTTATTATTATTTTTAAAATATTGATTTATAAAATGTGAATTGTTAATCTAATTTGTAAATATAAAATACAATTTAAAACATGAAACATGTATTCATATAAGTTACAAACTCTTGTATAAATTTATTTTAATGGTTTAAAAGTATCTTTGACAATGGATTTATGTGTATGTTGTTTTATTTATAATAACACTTTGATTTATTCTTTAGAAAATTAATTATATACATAACTAGATAAAGAAGAAACTAATATTCTTTAACCTTAATTAAAATAACAAAACATTGACAAATACATGTGTAAACTTATCATCATTTTAAAGTGACAAATGTAATAGCTTAA
The DNA here is from genome assembly GCA_030765085.1 of Allium cepa. Classification (NCBI taxonomy): domain Eukaryota; kingdom Viridiplantae; phylum Streptophyta; class Magnoliopsida; order Asparagales; family Amaryllidaceae; genus Allium; species Allium cepa. Next base: position 490,686,209 of record CM060937.1, on the reverse strand, counting down.
GCCATGTGTCATTGTTTAATTTTGTTTTTCCTTAATTTTAATTTAAATCAAAATATTGTTATATAAAACTTGCATTTTCTTCCCTTTTATTTTATTCATTTTTCATTCTAGAAAGAAATCTGAAAATCTGTTCAAATGCATTCCTCAAATCTGCAACATTTCATCTCCTCAAATCTGCAACTTCAAATGCCTAGCAAACATGCATTGCATTCAAATCCTCTTTTTCAAACCTTCAAAACCTGCAAGCAACAAAACTAAGGCATGCATTCATTTTTCAAAACTCTGGAAATAAAACAAGCCTGCATGTTTTCAAATACAACCTGGGTTGGGCTGCAACTTCAAATTGTTCTGCAACTATGTTCAAGCAAAGGTCTGCATTCAATACTTTAAGATCTGAAAGCAAATTTCAAAGAGCATTAAAACATTTGCAAAGTTCAGGCAGATTTTCAAAAAGGTTTCAAAAAAAAGAGGCTTTTCAAGAATCTGGGTTCTGTCTGCATTCAATTTCAGCTGAGTAACACCTAATTTAAACAAATTAAGTAGGGTTGCATGCTTGTTATCTGATGAGTTTAATTTTTTTATATGTTTTTTTTAAGACTGCCTGAGTATATATGATATGCAATGCATGTCTGATTTCCAAGTTTCTGATTATTACAGTTAAGTTCAAAATTTGATAAATAGCTTTTTTACATGATCTGGTTGCTATTATGGTTTAGCATTTGAATGGAATTTGTTTATTACTTGATAAAATAAAAATTTAAAAGTTTTATAAGTTGCATAGTTCTGTGTTGCCTGGATCATAACAATACAGCTAGATTTTGTAAAATTGGAAAAAAAATCAAGTATCATGAATCAATGGTTCAGGAATAGAAATTAAAACTACTTCCAACATTCTGATTTTCAAAAGAAAATTTTAAAATTTTAATACGTTATACTGGGAACAGTTTAAACCTTTCTGTATTTCATAATTTGAGTGAACTCTGTGGATTTTGAAGACCATTTGGATTGAAATTTCTTTTGGTGATAGTGTAATGATCAGTGACATAGGGAAAATTTTTAGGTTGAATTGAAATTCAATTATGATGTTGAATTTGGGATTTTTAGTTAAGAGCCCTAGTTTTACCGAGTTGGGTAAGTTCGAATTTTTCGGCCATTACAATTGATCGAGTTCAACTATTCTTTGGGCATTGGAAGATGGTGGGTAGTCGAAGACTTCACCGGAGTTTTAGGGGTAGCGGTGGACGGAGGTGATTGGTTGAAGCGTTGACAGGTTGGGATGTTGAGGTGCTGTGATGTTCCAGGTTTTTGATTTTAAAACTTGAATTCATATTCAAGTTGAATTATGGGTAATTGAGGGCTGAAGAGTGATGAGGGATCACTGATCGATGGGGGATGGCCACTGACGATGGCCGGAGATGGCCGGAGTTGGATTATGGATGTACAGGGGTGTGTGTGCATGGTAGTGTTGTTTTGGGTTTGCAGGATTTTAAAACCCGTGATGGTCTCGAGTTATTTGTGAAGTGACTCGAAGCAAGGATGTGGTTTACTCGGAGTAGATTATAGGATAGCTCAGGTTAGTGTTAATGGTTTCAGGTTTTTAGTTTTGAGCAGAAACTTGTTTCCAGGTTTCTAAAATTTGAAGTGAAAGAAAATTGCAAACTTAAATTTAAATATAAGATCTAAAAATTGAATTTAAATTTGAATTCAATCAGTTTAAACCTTAGGTTTGAAATAATTTGAATTTTGGAAATTTTATTGGACTTAAGCAAAATCAGAAACCTGTTTTTCCAGGTTTTACAAAATTTGAAGTTAAAATTTAAAGTGCAAACTAAAATCTGAAACTAGGTTTAAACCTGGAATTGAATTTGAATTAAAAAGTTTAAATCCTGGGTTTTGTAATAATTTGACTTTTTAAATTTTAGTTTGGGTTTAAATTAAAAGCAGAAATTTGTTACTGTTAAAAAAGTTGAAAGAAGTAAAATAATGCAAATTGAATTTAAACTGGGTTTTGAAATTCTGAAAGGTGAATATGATTCAAACTAGTTTAAACTGAAATTTGAAATAATTTAAGTTTTAAAAATTTAAATTTGGTTTAAAACTTATAAGTGTGAAAAATATATGTAATTTGGAATTTGAGTTGGAAGTTTAAATTTTAAATTGGGAATTTAAAATGAATTCAGATCTGAATTTTTAAATATGGATTTAAATTCAAACTTCAGTGTTTAAAATAAAATAAGTTTAAGTTTAAATTATAAATTACTTTGGAAAGGTTAAAAAGATTTGAATTCTTTTAAAGGGTGATGTAAATTGTAAACAAAGCTTTAAGATTTAGCTTTTAAGATTTAATCTGAAATGAAAATTTGGATTTTTTTCAGTTTGGAATTTTGAAGAAATTTTTAAATTTGAATTTTTGTTTGAAACAAAATGTTTAAAATATTTTTTATAAAGAAGAATGTTTCTTAATTTTGAACTTAAGAAAATTGGTTTCATTTAAATTATTAAATTAATTTAAATGGAATATTAATTATTATTTAAATATTAATGTGGATGATTAATTAGGTAATTAATAGTTTTTAGAATTGATTAATTAAGATTTGAGATTAATTAATTAAGGTTAATTAATCTATAATTAAGGAGGGTTAATTAAATTTTAATTAATGATTAAGATTTATTTAATCAAGCGATTAAAGATAATTTAGATTTTAATTAACACTTAATTAATTAATAATTAGAGATTAATTAAATGATAATTAAATATTAATTAATTGATAATTAATAATGATTAATTTAAGTTAACTCTTAATTAAGTAATTAAGTAATGTTAATGAAGGTCATTAGCTTAAAATTATTTTAACAATTAATTAATGTGATTAATTTTTGATAATTAATTAATTAAATTAATTAATAATAATCAAATGTTTAAGTTTTAGTTACTTAATGGGAGTAATTAATGAATTAATTACTTGGTGTAGTTAATGTGATTAGTTTAGATTAATTAAGTTACGTTAATTTAAACATTTTTTGATTGTTGATAATTACTTTATGGATTTATAATTACTTAAGGAAGTAATTAATTAATAATTACATGATGTAATTAAGATATTTATTATAGAAGTAATTTGGATTTAATTACTTTGAAAATTAATCAAGTGATTAATAAAGATAATTAATTAAGAATAATTAATTTATGGGATGAGTAATTAAAGTAGTTAATTACTGAATGGTTATTAATCATGGGTGATTAATATATATATATGGTTTAAATTGAACATTAATTACTTATGTAATTAATTTATTTTGAGAAATTGATTAAATATAATCATTAATTAATTAATTAATGATGTAATTTGGAATCGATTAATTAAGGTATAATTAATAATGGTTAATGTAATTAATTTTAGCTAATTAATTAATTAAGCAAATATAAGTTAATTATTTGCAAAGGGTTTAATATAATTAACTTGTATAACTAATATTAAATGCTAATTATTTATTATAATTAGAGATGGTTAATCAATGAGGATTAATTGAAACGAATATTTAGAAGATAAATTAATTTCTAATCAATTAAAGATTAAGATAAGCAAAATTTTAATGATGAAGTAATTAATTTAATTTATTCTAAATTAATTAAAGATTAAGTAATTAATTTAATTCATTTTAAATTAATTATAAATGATGTGATCATTAGATCATTGCTTATATTTGATGAATGGTATTGATTGCCATGTATGGGTTGTAATCTCAGTTATGAGATGAGTAGTGTATATGATATGGATGCATTGGTTGTTTTTGGATGATAATATGGATTATCTGATTATGATATGAATTATCTATTGATAATGATAATGTTGATTATCTATTGTGTTGTGAATTATCTATCTGTGTGTATATAGATAATTAAATTGAATTTTTTTAAACTTAAAACAACTTGGACCCAAAAGACACGCTTTGGATTTCGATGAGACCGGGATCGGGTTTCCATATTTGGATATCCGAAAACCACATCGATCCAAAATAACGTTAGGACGTTAATCCAAGTGGAGCGAGTGAAGACTCGAGGTGTAAGGGCTATACGTCAGTATAACTCTACGGGTGATTTCGTAGTGAGTTTGATGGAATAGTACTTATAGATTCGAGATGGTGATTCAGAGTGCAAGGGTTATTGTCGTTAACTCTGAGGGTGATTCCAATACGAGTGTAACGAGATAATGCCTTCGGTTTCGTTCGAACCCGGAACGAACTTGTATGGATTGAATGCTTTCAGAACATCGTCGGGTGGGCGATGAGTATTCTAAGTGATATGTCCAATAAAGGTAATCGTAGCCTCAAGCCTCATCAACCGAGAATGGCTAAAACAGGGGAGGTGCAGCAAAGCTTCGTGGGTAGCCCCCACTTGAGAGCAAGATTTATCCCTGTCTAGAGGTCCCTTTATTTTCGTCTTAGTGGTGCGGTTGCTGATCACAACTGCGGGGTTGTCTTGTTTGGAACTGTTCAGTAAGGAACGGGTCCAGCTTTGTGTTGCAGGGGAGTTAGGGTGGCTCCTCGGTACGGTGATTTAGGCCACGTACTGTGACGGGCGGTACCCCAGTAGCCCAGCCATTGTATGGAATCCAAAATCCAATAAGTGTCGTACATATTAGTTGTGCCCAACTATGTTGGAATGTGAGATGTAAGCATTTCAGCTATTTCTGTATTTTACTTGAAAACCCTAGACACTATTATAATATCATCGGATTTCCTATCAAATGTTTTGGTTAGCGTAAGGTAAAAACTTTTCCATGTTTATGTGTGGGAAGTCTTACGTGATACCTTTTCTTTTCAAAGGTTTTTTAAAGTTAAGCAACTTTAACCTGTTACTCACACCAAACCCATGTCTGACCCGGAGTTATTTCTGTTTTTCTTTAACTCTTGGGTACTCAAATTTTTACGAGTAGCCAAGGGAATTCAGGTTAGGATTCAGGGTAGCTTGATGAATTGTGAAGGAGCAAATGGAGCAGGAGGCTTCTGCGTATAGTTATATAGTTTTCTGCTGTGTTGGTATCTCTGAGTGTTTATCTGTTGTGTATTGAGTTGTAATAAATAGACAGGTGTTTATAACTGTCTAGTATGTGTTGTATTGTCTGTGTACTCTGATATTTGATGTATACTATGTAATACTTATGATATTAATATAATTTATTCGTTCCGCTGTTGAGATTCTAGTGTTGTTTCTTCTTTCTCTTCTTTCTTTTCTCTTTTCTATCCCTTTCTTTCTTAAGGATGATACAACTTTTTATGGAGAAAAAGTCGGGTCGTCTCACCATGTATGTACACTAGTGTAGAAAAATGCATATTTACCTGTTATATTCCATCATATTATTGATAATGAGTATGTTATATTTTGTTGAATTTTTCCCACTTGATATTAGGATATGATTGTATATTGGAAGTTTTTACCTTTTTATATTTGCTGGTCGTTGTTGAATTTTTCCCATTTTATATTTGCTGGTTATTATAGTAGGTTCACTGGGCATTTCTCCCGCATTGCTTCTCCTCTTACAGCTTTAACCCGAAAGAACGTCAAGTTCAATTGGGATGAAAAGTGTAAGAAAGCATTTGATGAATTAAAATAGAAGTTGATCTCCGCCCTTGTTCTTACTGTTCCGTATAGGATTGAAGGCCTTACGGTTTATACCGATGCTTGTAGAAGTAGGCTTGGTGCTGTTTTAATGCAACATGGCAAAGTTATTGCTTATGCTAGTAGAAAGTTGCGACTGCATGAAGTTAAGTACGCAACTAATGATTTTGAGTTGTTGGCCGTGGTTTTTGCTTTGAAGTTGTGGCGACGTCATCTATTGAGTGCCAAGTTCGGACTCTTTACCGATCATAAATCCTTAAAATATATTTTCTCTCAGAAGGATTTAAATCTAAGGTAAGGGAGATGGTTAGAATTTTTGGCTGCATATGATCCTGACATCAATTATACCCCGGGTAAAGCAAATGTAGTGGCCGATGCCTTGAGTAGAAAAAAGGCTATGATTTGTTAGTTTGTTGCTTTATCCTCTCTTATAGATCATATAGTTTTTAAATAGAATGGAGACCCAAGTTTAAGAACTATTCGAGAGGAAGTTATGAGGAGAGAGAATGATTCGAGGAGATGGTATGATGCAGTAGTTGATGAGAAGGGTATTCTTAAGATAAATGGTAGGGTTTGTGTTCCTAATGTAGATGGACTAAGGGAGGAAGTACTTAAGGAGAATCACAAATCTAAATTTTCTATTCATCCCGGAGTGACAAAGATGTTTTAGAATATGTAGAGACTCTATTGTTGGGAAGGAATGAAGAGGGACATTTCGATGTAAGTGAGTTGATGCAGTACTTGTCAGCAGATTAAGGCCGATCATCAAAAATTATCAGGTTTGTTACAGCCACTTGAGATTTTGAAATGGAAGTAGGATCAGATTTCTATGGATTTTGGGGAAGGTTTAGAAAATAAAAGAAGGGGTGATGAGAGCATTTGGGTTATTGTTGATTATTTGACAAAGACTGCTCATTTTATTTCGGTAAAATCAATTCAAACTGCCTCGAGTTTAGCTAAAATCTATTTGAAGGAGATTGTCCGACTACATGGAATTCCTTCTAGTATCGTTTGTGATCGTGATCCTATTTCCACGAGTTACTTTCGGAGAGTCCTTTAGGATTCGTTGGGTACACGGTTGAATCTGAGTACGGCCTATCACCCACAGATGGATGGCCAAACCGAACAGATCAATCAAATTTCGGAAGACCTTCTTCGTGCTTATGTTCTGGATTTTGATTATTCTTGGGAAGACCATCTTCAACTTGTCGAATTCACCTATAATAATAACTATCAAGTAAACTTTTCTAAATAAATTTTGAACTAAAAATGTATATGTAAAATAAACTTTTTGTAATTCAAATCTTGAACTTAGGCTAGTATGGACATGGCACCGTTCGAAGCTCTTTACGGACGTCCATGTAAATCTCCATCCTGTTGGATTGAAACTGGTGATAGACTTTTTATTGGGCCTGATATTATTTTGGAAGCTTCGGAGAAGGTAAAGGGGATTAAGTGGAAGATGAAAACTGCGAGGATAGGCAAAAGAAATATGCTGATAGAAGGCGAAAGGATTTGGAATTCGCAGTTGGAGATCTTGTGTATCTCAAGATTTCGCCATTGAGAAACGTTATTCGGTTTGGGAAGAAAGGGAAGTTGAACCAAGATTTATTGGTCCTTTTCGTATATCTGAAAGGATTGGTACCCTAGCTTATAGAGTTGAGTTGCCTGATAAACTATCGGGCATTCATGATGTATTCCACGTCTCCAACCATCGTAAGTATATGCATGACCCATCAGTGATAGTTCATTCCACGTAGCTTGAGGAATTGGAGATTCAACCCGACCTTACTATTGAAAGGAAACCTATTCGTATTCTAGATAGGAGTATGAAGAAACTGAGGAGTAAATCAGTCAATCTCATCAAAGTTCAATAGAGTTATGATAAGCGAGATTGCACTTGGGAAACTGAGGATAATGTTCGTGTTTCCAATCCTGAATTATCTAATTTGGGTATGCTTCATAATCTTAATCTATCTTTTGATTCTAGTTATACCATTCCGTTCCACCTTTTTGAGGACGAAATTTTTTGAGTGGGGGTGAATGTAACGATTCTGAAATTCACCATTATTTTGAATTATAAATCGATTTATTTAAATTTATTTGAGTTGAGAAATTTAGAAGTTTGAATTTAAATATTACATTACGCATGATTGGACAAAATGAATAAAAAGGGAATTAAATTTTTAGACCAAATTTTTTAACAATTTGAAAATTTATGAACAAGCAGTTGGTAATAAAGCAGTGAAATTCATAATCTTAATTTGAAAATTTAGACCAAATTTACGTGGAAATAATGTAGAAAAGTTTATAATAAAAACAACGACATCCGTTTCGTCGAATTTAAATTACGCTAGTTCTATTTTAAATCGATTTATACAATCGATTTACGGTATATTTTTTATTGAGTGAAAACCGATATTGCGAAATTATCAAATTCCATTCCAGCGCTAAACAAATAAATTTTTATGTGTCAATGCGTCCATATTGATACACCGAGTACAACGATGGTCTATTCCACGTATTCGGACGTTGTAACGTTTGCGGATTTTCGTTGCCGAAAAACCGAATAGTTATGGGTTTTAAAAAGAAAAGAAAAGAAAGAAGAGAGAAAAAGAAGAAAGAAAAAGAAAAATAGAGGGAAAAGAAGATAGAAAATTTTTAGAAAACAGAGAATTAGAAAAACAGAAGATAGAAAATTTTAAAAATAGAACGGGACAGAAAGGGAACAACAGAACAACAACAGAATCTCACAATTCGCAGCGGAACAACATATAATAATAAATGAATAATCTTTAAACAAAGAACTATATCAGTTATTACATTTCATTATATTTCATTTCATTACATCACATCATATCATCAGAGTGTACAACAACATACAACAATAAACAGTGCAGCGGAAAAAGAAATACTATATAAACTAGTAATACGCCATGCCATCCAGCTTGCCTCCAGCAACTCCTGAATATCCAGAATATCCTGATAAACCTTAACTCTTGACTGCCCGTGTGGAAATTGGTGGGCACCCAGAGTTTAGGAAGGAAAACAATAAACTCCGAGTCAGTCATGAGACTGGTGTGAGAACTCAAAACAGTTTATTTAACTTTAAAATCAAAATAGGAATATTTTTAAATTCAATTCGCAATGCTTTTAAAAATGAGACTACCATAAGGCCTCCCGCACACACACACATGCAAACGCAGAATCGGAGGAGATTTCTCCTTATGATAGTCAAAGATGCTTGATACGCATTTAAAATAACATTTGATATTATTATTAGTGCATAGTGTATAACAAATTCATTTCGAAAGTAGAATATAAATCTTAGCCAACATACGACCATTATCGTATGCCTACTATAGCTACTATCCAAACAGTGGTGACCACCATAAGTGAATAGCAGGTTCTACAACTAATACCGTACAAGTTTCGTATTGAGAATTGGATTTCCAACAAATGGTCAGGCCAAGGAACTTCCCATTGCCACATGAGAATGCCTCTGGATGGACATCCCCGAGAACCAAACCGGATCTCTACCAACACAAGGCCGGGTTACTCCTAACTGAGTAACAACTGACCGAATATGCCATCCCCCGGTCCTTTGGGACCTTTATCAACCGAGCGCTTGTAATCAATTCACACAATCATAAAGTGTTTTCAACATGAGTAAGTATCTGGGCTCCATACCATGATACCACCCTTTTCCAGAAGGAAATGCACATATCCTAAAGGGCGCTACCCCTCATAACCTTGCTGCTTCTTTCCTGTTTTGACCATTTCCGGGATGTGAGGCTCGACGAATTCACGTCCACAAAAACATACTTTATACAAAAGCCATGCTTTGGGTCAACAAATGATCAACACAATGATCACAAGGATAGACGATCAAATAAACGATCCTATCACAAATAATCAACACAATGATCATTTCAGCATCACTCAGCATGTCACATTACCAAATTGGGAATATATCGCTGATAACTTCAACTATATAACCTTTGAGCTCGTACGTCTCAAAGAAGGGTGTTAAGCAAAGAATAAATTCTCCGCCACCAACAGAAATATATTTGAAAGAAATCGGCTTTATATCTCAACTTGTAATGTCAGACATACAATCCATACAAGTCTGTTCCGGGATCGAACAAAACCGAAGGCACTTACAAAGAAGTCCTTGCAATCCGGATATTTGCAATCCTGATCGGATTTCCCATCACTTATGGAATCTCTATACCAGGAGCGACCCAGTGCAGAGACAATCGATAGGTCATCCTATCGCTCTCGCAAATACCGGTCTTCAACACCGATCTTCAATGCAATTCACAACGACGTATCACATATTCGGAATGGGTTATACGACCCCATGGTCCTTTCCCGGTTAACCCGAATAGTGAGCGCTTATTTTTTTAAAAAAAAAAAATAAGTGTGGCATTCAATTTCAAACAAATTCACAACAAATACCATTCATAAGGTAAATATCGATAGTCGGTTATTGAACTATCAATATATATGCCAACATCACCAGAATCCAAATAATTTTCCAAATTATTTAATTCCAAAATATCTTTAGAAGATATAACTTTCCATATTTCAAAAATGAATCAATATTTATTTTTAAACCTATTTTCCAAATTCCATTTATAAATTCCATATTGAATTTATATTTCCAAAATATTTATGAATATACGATTTCAAATATTCATTTTCAATTTATCTTCAAAAAGATAAATTCTCTAAACTTTCCATTTCTCATTGGAAAAACAATTTCCATACTTATTTATTTTATAAGTAATCCACAAATTTTATTTATTTTCAACCTTGGAAAATATTCCATATACTCTAATCGAAATTAAGTATATATTTCATTCTTTAAGGAAATCATTCACCTAACCATATTTATTTGGGCCAAAACGAATGTTGCGTAAAACATCGTTACGACAACCCAAAATCACTAGTATAGGGATTCGAAATAAAATAGATATATAAATCCCAATACTATACAAAACATTTCCTTTCGGAAATTATCTATTATAACAACAGTGTTATAATCTATTATTTCCTTCTTATTTCTCGAAAACATCTATTTCAACAATAAAGGTTGAAATCTATGATTTCGAATCTCAATACATTTTAAAACATCGTTAGATCGTTTTAATTCTATTTAAAACATCACATTCCAAATGATTCTTTAACATAATATTCACTATACAAAAACGTGAATATATATTATTAATAAATTTCATTTCTTCTATTCCTTTTATTTTAAGGAATTATTCACTGTTTAAAACATGAATATAACTCCATTAATAAATTACAACAATTCACTTATCAAAATAAGTCGTTGCGGATTTATAAAACAATGTTTATAAATTTCCTTTCTATTTAATTTATAACAACTTTCTTTTATAAATTTCCTTTATTAACCTATCTCAATTCATATCACAATGATATCCCAAAAATTCATATTATAAGTCAAATACTTATAATTTATTTATTTACAAAATTATTCCTTTAAACTCCATAAATTTTATAAATCTTATAACTTATAAGATTCATTCATTTATCCAACTCATTCCTTTAATAACTTTATAAATTTTATAAACCTACTGCTTATAAAATTTTATTTATAACTTCACCGTTATAATTCTATAATTCCAATTTATGAAATTCATTTACAATTCTTTCTAACACTTAGAAAAGTTCGTTTTACACTTCTAATATTTTTAATTTACAAATATCAATTTATAAATCTTTTAATACAAATAAATTTGTATTATTATTTTAAAACATCTTTTAAACTCTTTTAGAATCCCATCATTTTGATTTATAAAATAATCCAATTTCATAAATCCTATTTTTTAAACTTTTTATAATAGATTCAAAAATCTCAGTTTAAACTATTTCATAAAATCATCAATCCCATATTTTCAAAAATCAATTTTTTTAACTATATTTCTCAAAAATATAATTTTTATAACATTAAAAATTATAACGTTTATTTATTATAATGGATCAATTCCAAAAATATTTAATAAACGTATATTTCCAAAAATCCTTTTTGAAATTAAAATCGTTATTTTTAAATTTCAAAAATTGGATCCGATGATGCAACACATCAAATAGTCAATCACGATTTTTTCAATATCATATATCGATATGATAAACAATCAAACATCACAATATTTAAAATCAATAAATATTTGTGAGGAATCCAGTTGGATCCCTCCAACCTGTTTCCCTGCATCCACAGACATTAGCACAATACCATTCCGTTTCAAGACGGAATATCGCGGTATATGGGATTTTATAAATATATATCCGCTTACTAACGGCGCATAGGGTCTCATCCGCTAAAAAGAAATGCGGGAAATCAATCAACTGCAATATATACATATGCCAATATATATATATTGCTATATATATAATATAATACCAATTCCACTTCAAGGTGGAATATCGTGGTATATGTGTGTAATAAATAACCTCCGCTTACTAACGGCGTATAGGGTCTATTCACATCCAATATATATAACAATCATCATTCAATCAATCAATCAACACAGTCAATTAATTTTAAATCTAACTATTTAAAATTTAAATAAACAACAGAAATTCCTTTTGAGTGAGAAGTTCTCACCTTTTATTCCCGTTTGCCATCCACTTCCAATTCAACTTGTTTTCTTCATTTATACCTTGTATAAAAATTTTATGCAATTTATTAATATTCGAATCAATCGAATTAAATTAAATTTTCATTTGACAAATTTTAATTCATCAGTTTTCTCCTTTAATGGTTAAATTAACTGGTAGTTTTATTTAAACCAGTTTCTTGTTTAATAAATTTATTAAAACTAATTTTCCTTTAATACATTATATTTTATTTTCCTTCATTCCAATTGAACTTAATTACCCATTTTTCCCAAAAATAAATAATATTTTCATTTGAAACTAAAATTTCTATTCAACTAATAATTTAGTTTTAAACTAAATTTTCTTTTAAAATTTATTTAACTAAAATTTAATTTAAACAATTAAACTTCCTTTGTTTAATAAATTTATTTTAACTAAAAATAAAATTTCCTTTTAAATTAAATTTATCTAACCAAGATTTTATTTTAACTAACAAATTCCATTTATTCTTAAAACAATTTCTTTTAAATAATTAAATTTATTTAACTAATGATTTTCTTAATTTAATTACAAATCAAAATTTTCCTTCTATTAACATCTTAAAATAATTAAATAGATTAAGTTTAAACTGATATTTTTAGTTTCTAAAGAAATCTCTTTTAACAAATTTACTTGATAAAACTAAATTTAAAAACTAAATTTCCTTAAATAAATCATTTCTTCTGATAAATTGGATTTCTTAATAAATTTTCTTTAAAAATTTTATTTAACTACAAATTTACAATTTAAAACTAAGTTTCCTTAAATAAATTATTTTTAAATGACAAAAATTAATTGAACCATTTATACAACTTAATTCCGCTAGTCGAAAAATTAATTTCTTTAACATATTCATTTAACCCAATATCTAAATTTTTATACTAATGATTTTATTTAAACGAATCAAATAAATCTTATTAACGAGTTAATCACCTTAATGTGATTATTAAATATTCTTTCCTTTTTAAACTACATATGTATAAATATACTTATAAAACAATGTTTATAGATTCAAGATCAAATCTTTATATGTTTTATTTTCTGCTAATAAATAGACAGTAATATATATATATATATATATATATATATATATATATATATATTTTCTGTTTGTATATATTTTTTTCTTTAAATTATATCAAATCGAAAATTTCTTTACTGTAAATTTCAACTACATATTCATGTAACTGAATCAAAATTAAATTCAAGAAATAAGTTTGAATACCTCGCAGTGAAAATCCCCAAGCCCCACTGAATCGCGACCCACCCTTCACGTCGCCATTCCATGGTGTGCGCCACTGCAGTCATCTCCTCGACCATGCTTGCGAACGAACCCCGTACGCGCGAGCGCCACGAACCACCACGACTTCTTCGAATCGCGCTCACGACTTCATCCACGCCGCCTTCATCGATTCGATTTGCCCAAACGAGCATCGCGTCGCCGTTGAATCACTGATACCTCCCAATGTCGCGCGTCGCTCCTCAAATCGCGCCTCAACTGCCGCGCGCCTCGCGTCGCCACTGTTGCTGCCGCGTTCGATCGCTCGCGCGAGCGATCCCCCTTTTTTTTTTTTTTTTCTTTTCTAAACACGGCCATTGATTTTTGATTTCAAATGAAACGCGTAAGAGGCTTTCGGTTTTGAGTTTGTGTTTTTATCGGCCATTCGTTTCCTTTTTTTTATTTTTAAACGAAGGTGTTTTCGATTACAGGGGGGAAAGGCAAACGAACTGGGGAAAAGGGTTTCCATTTTTTTTTCGTGAATTGAAGCTGAAGAGAGGAATGAAACAGAAGGGGGGAGAGGAAGGTATTTAGAGTTGAACGCAGTATGTTCTACACGATTTAGTTTCGTGAATTTAGGCGTGAGTTTAGGCATGAATGTAGGAAGAACGTGCGTATTTTGACCAAGTTTAAATTTAAATTTAAATTTAAATCGTTGAAAATTTCAACGCGTTTAGGTGTCGTGTGCTCACGTATTAACTCCGAAAAATACGAAATTTGAAATCCGATAATAATTCAATATTACGGACCCAATGGAACTGGTTTCGTCGAATTCCGAGACTGTGCCTCGGACGGCTATTTTATAAAAATTGAAGATTCAAATTTTTATTCAACTCTCACTAGATTAAATTCTATAATTTAAATCGTTATATTGAAAATTCAATCTAAACCATCATTCAAATATTTAAAATTAATTTAAATATTTCAATTTAAATTATTCAAAATTCTGGGTCGTTACAATCTTTCCCCCTTAAAAGAATTTCGTCCCGAAATTACAAGTTAAGAAGAATGCCCTTATCCCGTTTATTATTTTTCACAATCTAAATAGTTTTATCAACTATCTAAAACAAATCTTTTTACTAGTGATTCATTATTATTTCAACTAGCTTTCCAACTTCAATTATAGGTTTCAAACAATATTGTTTTACTAACCATTCAAATTTAAATTCAAATTCAATTTTCAAACTTTCAAATTTTTCTCAAAATTTTTCGAACACCCTAAATTTCCGAAAAATTTCGCCAGCGTTTCCTTTGCGCGGCTCGATCGGTACGACTACAAATTGGCACCACGGCCCCTCAGAATCAAAAAGAAAAGAGAAAAGCCAAGTGGCTAGAGAAGAAAGTCATCAAATTTCATATTGAAATTGAAATACGTACCTTTTTGTCGAGCAATTCAATTTTATCTTTGAAATCAAAATCTCAATTCCATTTATACACCTGTATAACCTGCTAACAGTAGCATCCAAATCCAACATTCAAACCAATTTGCCAATTCTATTGCAAAATTTCCAATATACGCTTCTTATATATTTTGACTTCACTATTGAAGTTATATATTTAATTTTCATTCAATTTCACGTTTCAATTCAATTCACGACTTCAAATTCATTCGAATTCGATTCTCAATTTTAAATATTGAATTCTATTGATTAACTAATTTAATTCAATTAGTACATTTACATTACTACATTGAATTAGTTTCATTCATTAATTCATTTCAATATTTCAATTCATCTCGAATTTACTTAATTGCTCAATTCAATTTTTTATTCACATTTCATATTCATATTCATTCCATTTGAAATGAATAAATTATCAAGTTAGTTTACTTGAATTCAATCCATTTATTTCTTTCCATTACTAATGATAATAATTCAATATTATCACTTCTAACCATCATGCTATATACTATAATAATTCATAGAAAATCATTTCTTTTTCTATACAAAAAATAGTTTTGGGCAAAATTATTTTATAATATAAATCAATTTTATATTCACTAACAAATACGCGCTCATATCTATTATTACTCTCAAACTCATTCTAGAGTACTGCTGACTCTATCTCTAATGAATAAAACCCAACAGAACCATGGTTGTCGCTTAACCAACAGCTCTGATGCCAAATGTAACGTTTGCGGATTTTCGTTGCCGAAAAACCGAATAGTTATGGGTTTTAAAAAGAAAAGAAAAGAAAGAAGAGAGAAAAAGAAGAAAGAAAAAGAAAAATAGAGGGAAAAGAAGATAGACAATTTTTAGAAAACAGAGAATTAGAAAAACAGAAGATAGAAAATTTTAAAAATAGAACGGGACAGAAAGGGAACAACAGAACAACAACAGAATCTCACAATTCGCAGCGGAACAACATATAATAATAAATGAATAATCTTTAAACAAAGAACTATATCAGTTATTACATTTCATTATATTTCATTTCATTACATCACATCATATCATCAGAGTGTACAACAACATACAACAATAAACAGTGCAGCGGAAAAAGAAATACTATATAAACTAGTAATACGCCATGCCATCCAGCTTGCCTCCAGCAACTCCTGAATATCCAGAATATCCTGATAAACCTTAACTCTTGACTGCCCGTGTGGAAATTGGTGGGCACCCAGAGTTTAGGAAGGAAAACAATAAACTCCGAGTCAGTCATGAGACTGGTGTGAGAACTCAAAACAGTTTATTTAACTTTAAAATCAAAATAGGAATATTTTTAAATTCAATTCGTAATGCTTTTAAAAATGAGACTACCATAAGGCCTCCCGCACACACACACATGCAAACGCAGAATCGGAGGAGATTTCTCCTTATGATAGTCAAAGATGCTTGATACGCATTTAAAATAACATTTGATATTATTATTAGTGCATAGTGTATAACAAATTCATTTCGAAAGTAGAATATAAATCTTAGCCAACATACGACCATTATCGTATGCCTACTATAGCTACTATCCAAACAGTGGTGACCACCATAAGTGAATAGCAGGTTCTACAACTAATACCGTACAAGTTTCGTATTGAGAATTGGATTTCCAACAAATGGTCAGGCCAAGGAACTTCCCATTGCCACATGAGAATGCCTCTGGATGGACATCCCCGAGAACCAAACCGGATCTCTACCAACACAAGGCCGGGTTACTCCTAACTGAGTAACAACTGACCGAATATGCCATCCCCCGGTCCTTTGGGACCTTTATCAACCGAGCGCTCGTAATCAATTCACACAATCATAAAGTGTTTTCAACATGAGTAAGTATCTGGGCTCCATACCATGATACCACCCTTTTCCAGAAGGAAATGCACATATCCTAAAGGGCGCTACCCCTCATAACCTTGCTGCTTCTTTCCTGTTTTGACCATTTCCGGGATGTGAGGCTCGACGAATTCACGTCCACAAAAACATACTTTATACAAAAGCCATGCTTTGGGTCAACAAATGATCAACACAATGATCACAAGGATAGACGATCAAATAAACGATCCTATCACAAATAATCAACACAATGATCATTTCAGCATCACTCAGCATGTCACATTACCAAATTGGGAATATATCGCTGATAACTTCAACTATATAACCTTTGAGCTCGTACGTCTCAAAGAAGGGTGTTAAGCAAAGAATAAATTCTCCGCCACCAACAGAAATATATTTGAAAGAAATCGGCTTTATATCTCAACTTGTAATGTCAGACATACAATCCATACAAGTCTGTTCCGGGATCGAACAAAACCGAAGGCACTTACAAAGAAGTCCTTGCAATCCGGATATTTGCAATCCTGATCGGATTTCCCATCACTTATGGAATCTCTATACCAGGAGCGACCCAGTGCAGAGACAATCGATAGGTCATCCTATCGCTCTCGCAAATACCGGTCTTCAACACCGATCTTCAATGCAATTCACAACGACGTATCACATATTCGGAATGGGTTATACGACCCCATGGTCCTTTCCCGGTTAACCCGAATAGTGAGCGCTTATTTTTTTTTAAAAAAAAAAATAAGTGTGGCATTCAATTTCAAACAAATTCACAACAAATACCATTCATAAGGTAAATATCGATAGTCGGTTATTGAACTATCAATATATATGCCACATCACCAGAATCCAAATAATTTTCCAAATTATTTAATTCCAAAATATCTTTAGAAGATATAACTTTCCATATTTCAAAAATGAATCAATATTTATTTTTAAACCTATTTTCCAAATTCCATTTATAAATTCCATATTGAATTTATATTTCCAAAATATTTATGAATATACGATTTCAAATATTCATTTTCAATTTATCTTCAAAAAGATAAATTCTCTAAACTTTCCATTTCTCATTGGAAAAACAATTTCCATACTTATTTATTTTATAAGTAATCCACAAATTTTATTTATTTTCAACCTTGGAAAATATTCCATATACTCTAATCGAAATTAAGTATATATTTCATTCTTTAAGGAAATCATTCACCTAACCATATTTATTTGGGCCAAAACGAATGTTGCGTAAAACATCGTTACGACAACCCAAAATCACTAGTATAGGGATTCGAAATAAAATAGATATATAAATCCCAATACTATACAAAACATTTCCTTTCGGAAATTATCTATTATAACAACAGTGTTATAATCTATTATTTCCTTCTTATTTCTCGAAAACATCTATTTCAACAATAAAGGTTGAAATCTATGATTTCGAATCTCAATACATTTTAAAACATCGTTAGATCGTTTTAATTCTATTTAAAACATCACATTCCAAATGATTCTTTAACATAATATTCACTATACAAAAACGTGAATATATATTATTAATAAATTTCATTTCTTCTATTCCTTTTATTTTAAGGAATTATTCACTGTTTAAAACATGAATATAACTCCATTAATAAATTACAACAATTCACTTATCAAAATAAGTCGTTGCGGATTTATAAAACAATGTTTATAAATTTCCTTTCTATTTAATTTATAACAACTTTCTTTTATAAATTTCCTTTATTAACCTATCTCAATTCATATCACAATGATATCCCAAAAATTCATATTATAAGTCAAATACTTATAATTTATTTATTTACAAAATTATTCCTTTAAACTCCATAAATTTTATAAATCTTATAACTTATAAGATTCATTCATTTATCCAACTCATTCCTTTAATAACTTTATAAATTTTATAAACCTACTGCTTATAAAATTTTATTTATAACTTCACCGTTATAATTCTATAATTCCAATTTATGAAATTCATTTACAATTCTTTCTAACACTTAGAAAAGTTCGTTTTACACTTCTAATATTTTTAATTTACAAATATCAATTTATAAATCTTTTAATACAAATAAATTTGTATTATTATTTTAAAACATCTTTTAAACTCTTTTAGAATCCCATCATTTTGATTTATAAAATAATCCAATTTCATAAATCCTATTTTTTAAACTTTTTATAATAGATTCAAAAATCTCAGTTTAAACTATTTCATAAAATCATCAATCCCATATTTTCAAAAATCAATTTTTTTAACTATATTTCTCAAAAATATAATTTTTATAACATTAAAAATTATAACGTTTATTTATTATAATGGATCAATTCCAAAAATATTTAATAAACGTATATTTCCAAAAATCCTTTTTGAAATTAAAATCGTTATTTTTAAATTTCAAAAATTGGATCCGATGATGCAACACATCAAATAGTCAATCACGATTTTTTCAATATCATATATCGATATGATAAACAATCAAACATCACAATATTTAAAATCAATAAATATTTGTGAGGAATCCAGTTGGATCCCTCCAACCTGTTTCCCTGCATCCACAGACATTAGCACAATACCATTCCGTTTCAAGACGGAATATCGCGGTATATGGGATTTTATAAATATATATCCGCTTACTAACGGCGCATAGGGTCTCATCCGCTAAAAAGAAATGCGGGAAATCAATCAACTGCAATATATACATATGCCAATATATATATATTGCTATATATATAATATAATACCAATTCCACTTCAAGGTGGAATATCGTGGTATATGTGTGTAATAAATAACCTCCGCTTACTAACGGCGTATAGGGTCTATTCACATCCAATATATATAACAATCATCATTCAATCAATCAATCAACACAGTCAATTAATTTTAAATCTAACTATTTAAAATTTAAATAAACAACAGAAATTCCTTTTGAGTGAGAAGTTCTCACCTTTTATTCCCGTTTGCCATCCACTTCCAATTCAACTTGTTTTCTTCATTTATACCTTGTATAAAAATTTTATGCAATTTATTAATATTCGAATCAATCGAATTAAATTAAATTTTCATTTGACAAATTTTAATTCATCAGTTTTCTCCTTTAATAGTTAAATTAACTGGTAGTTTTATTTAAACCAGTTTCTTGTTTAATAAATTTATTAAAACTAATTTTCCTTTAATACATTATATTTTATTTTCCTTCATTCCAATTGAACTTAATTACCCATTTTTCCCAAAAATAAATAATATTTTCATTTGAAACTAAAATTTCTATTCAACTAATAATTTAGTTTTAAACTAAATTTTCTTTTAAAATTTATTTAACTAAAATTTAATTTAAACAATTAAACTTCCTTTGTTTAATAAATTTATTTTAACTAAAAATAAAATTTCCTTTTAAATTAAATTTATCTAACCAAGATTTTATTTTAACTAACAAATTCCATTTATTCTTAAAACAATTTCTTTTAAATAATTAAATTTATTTAACTAATGATTTTCTTAATTTAATTACAAATCAAAATTTTCCTTCTATTAACATCTTAAAATAATTAAATAGATTAAGTTTAAACTGATATTTTTAGTTTCTAAAGAAATCTCTTTTAACAAATTTACTTGATAAAACTAAATTTAAAAACTAAATTTCCTTAAATAAATCATTTCTTCTGATAAATTGGATTTCTTAATAAATTTTCTTTAAAAATTTTATTTAACTACAAATTTACAATTTAAAACTAAGTTTCCTTAAATAAATTATTTTTAAATGACAAAAATTAATTGAACCATTTATACAACTTAATTCCGCTAGTCGAAAAATTAATTTCTTTAACATATTCATTTAACCCAATATCTAAATTTTTATACTAATGATTTTATTTAAACGAATCAAATAAATCTTATTAACGAGTTAATCACCTTAATGTGATTATTAAATATTCTTTCCTTTTTAAACTACATATGTATAAATATACTTATAAAACAATGTTTATAGATTCAAGATCAAATCTTTATATGTTTTATTTTCTGCTAATAAATAGACAGTAATATATATATATATATATTTTTTCTGTTTGTATATATTTTTTTCTTTAAATTATATCAAATCGAAAATTTCTTTACTGTAAATTTCAACTACATATTCATGTAACTGAATCAAAATTAAATTCAAGAAATAAGTTTGAATACCTCGCAGTGAAAATCCCCAAGCCCCACTGAATCGCGACCCACCCTTCACGTCGCCATTCCATGGTGTGCGCCACTGTAGTCATCGCCTCGACCATGCTTGCGAACGAACCCCGTACGCGCGAGCGCCACGAACCACCACGACTTCTTCGAATCGCGCTCACGACTTCATCCACGCCGCCTTCATCGATTCGATTTGCCCAAACGAGCATCGCGTCGCCGTTGAATCACTGATACCTCCCAATGTCGCGCGTCGCTCCTCAAATCGCGCCTCAACTGCCGCGCGCCTCGCGTCGCCACTGTTGCTGCCGCGTTCGATCGCTCGCGCGAGCGATCCCCCTTTTTTTTTTTTCTTTTCTAAACACGGCCATTGATTTTTGATTTCAAATGAAACGCGTAAGAGGCTTTCGGTTTTGAGTTTGTGTTTTTATCGGCCATTCGTTTCCTTTTTTTTATTTTTAAACGAAGGTGTTTTCGATTACAGGGGGGAAAGGCAAACGAACTGGGGAAAAGGGTTTCCATTTTTTTTTCGTGAATTGAAGCTGAAGAGAGGAATGAAACAGAAGGGGGGAGAGGAAGGTATTTAGAGTTGAACGCAGTATGTTCTACACGATTTAGTTTCGTGAATTTAGGCGTGAGTTTAGGCATGAATGTAGGAAGAACGTGCGTATTTTGACCAAGTTTAAATTTAAATTTAAATTTAAATCGTTGAAAATTTCAACGCGTTTAGGTGTCGTGTGCTCACGTATTAACTCCGAAAAATACGAAATTTGAAATCCGATAATAATTCAATATTACGGACCCAATGGAACAGGTTTCGTCGAATTCCGAGACTGTGCCTCGGACGGCTATTTTATAAAAATTGAAGATTCAAATTTTTATTCAACTCTCACTAGATTAAATTCTATAATTTAAATCGTTATATTGAAAATTCAATCTAAACCATCATTCAAATATTTAAAATTAATTTAAATATTTCAATTTAAATTATTCAAAATTCTGGGTCGTTACAGACGTTCAGTCTATTCGAAGCAGTAATCTGTTCGGGTTAACGTTGGTAACAATTTTCATTCAAATTTTAGCGTTGCTAAAATTCGAACATAAATTTTTGTTAAACAAAAAATCACACATAAAAGAACACGAACACGTTTTAATGTGAAAGTGTAAATATAACATTTTATTTTACGTTAATAAAGGACAACTTCACGTGCTAGGAATGGGTACACTTTAAAATTTTGAAATGGTATAGATCCTGTGAAATTTAGCCTAGAGAAATGCTCAACGTAACGTGGCAACATGTCAATCTTTTCTTTCATCGTCTTCTACTGTATTCGCATATATATAAAAAGAAGAAGGATTTCATAAATCGAGCACTATAGCATCACCCTGTATCAAACCATCGTGCAAATCAATACCACCTTCTCGAACATCTTCCTCCCACCACCTGCCGTTGAGTCTTCCACCTCCCCTCGCAACCGCCGCCGCATCACTGTCCGACCTTACGCCTACCTTCTCTGACTTCAACTCCTAGCTACTGCACCTTTTAAAAAAACAATATCGCCTGCACCTAGCCGCCACCATCAATGCCCCATCGCCTGCACCACTACAACCTCCCTAAAGTCACGGTACGTTCCTACACCACCGCCGCACCCTGCCTGTAGCCGCTGAACCTATCCCCTCACCGCTTCCAACCATCGTCACCAAAAAATTGCAACTTGCATCGCTGGACCTTTTAAGACTTCGCCATTACTTCCTCCTGCTGACCAGTGACCCAACCCAACCGAGCTCGACTACTCTCCTTCTTTCTTGTTGCATGTTAGGCCAGAAGCATTTATATGCAGTAGATATATTTATAAAAGAAAAGAGAGACAAGAGTGAAGTTGCTGTCTAGTTGTTGCAGGCCGAGTGTACGAGTGGAGTGTCATTGTTGAGTCCAGTCGTAACGTGTTGTAAGCCGTGTCGTGATATATCGGGAGTTACTGTCATTGAGGTGAGTGGTTACATTCACACTTAACTAATATTTAAGTGCAAGTTAATAAAAGTGAAAAAAAACATTCATCTGTGTATATACATTCGTTGTTGATTTAGATCGATTTTATATACTTGTTAAATGGATTGATTATCATATTCGTTGAGTGCACACATGGACACGATATACACGACCCATGTATGTACATTAGTGTAGAAAAATGGATATTTACCTATTATATTCCATCATGTTATTGATAATGAGTATGATATGATTTGTTGAATTTTTCCTATTTGATATTTGGATATGATTGTATATTGGAAGTTTATTGTTGAAAGGTTTGAAATTATATATACCCATGATTTAAATTTATTTGTCCCAATTGGCCTAGGTATAAAAATTTAATTAAGCACCGTTGGTATAGAAAAAAGGATTTTATTTTAAATGGAAATTATATGGAAATTTATTTATATATAGATGATCTGAAATTCTTGAATTTTCTTTTAAACTGGGATTTATTATTTAAATGAAATTTGGGAAAGATAAGTAATTTTGTTAAGAAAAGGGAATTTAGGAAAATGATTTATTTTAATAAATTGGATTTTTGACTTAAACTTTATAAATTTGATTTAATTGAAATTTTGAGATTCAAAGTTATTTAAGTTAAATGTTTAAGTTAAATCAAAAATTTGTTTTGTATATTGAAATTGGAGTAGATCAAATTTATATGGAATTTAAATGGTTTATAAATTTAGGAATTTATTAGAAATTGTCTGATAAAACTATAATGGTGTTGTTTTTTTTTTAAATTTTTATTTAAATTTTTGAACTTATTGGGAAAATTGGTTGGTTAAATTGTGATTGAACTTGGGATTTAAACTTAAATAAAAAGTTTGTCAAGTAAATCAAGTTATGGGTAAAAAAGGGAAATTGAGTTTGGAATCGTAATATTTTATAATGAAGTTTTGAAATGGGAATTGAATTTGAGAAATTTGGAAAAATTAATAAATTCCGTTTTTATGAATCATTTTAAAACCTTAATTGGCCAAATGGTGTGTAAAATATACGTTTGGTTGTCAAAGAGACCGGGGCCAGACATTGGCATACTCTCTGCCAATCTCGGAACCACTTTGATAACCATGCACGCGGTGGATGTTACCCAAAATGTAGAAGTTGAATTGGCGACGTTTACTGGAATAAAGTAAGAGAATGATGATGTATAGCTTTGACATTCTTGTCATAATTAAAATGACTAAAACAGGAGCCTATGTCTGGCCATTGAGGTTAGCTACCTCTAGCGACGTCGATCTTTCGTATTTTACTATCATGATTTGAACTTAATGGGTGCACCCTTCTATTTGGATTGATAGTCGTGGTCAGCTATGAATAGGTTACAACCAGCCAGAAAGGGTAAACTGGTAGAATCCTACCTTGGGCATTGCCTCATATACCTTGTCATATTTACCCTATACGAGCCCATTACTATTTTTTGTTTAAAACTGTAATGTGTTAAGGTGGATCAATGTAAAGCCTTAACGCTGTTTTGATATTTATTTTACTGATAGACATTATATATTATAGAGTATACTATTATATATATATATATATATATATATATATATAGTTTGACGGATCCTTAGGAGATAGAAAAAGCCGTAATATCTCCTAAGCTACTTTGTAGTGATTTATTAGCTTACATGAGAATATTAGTTCTGACTCGAGTATTGTGTTTTCCATTTTTCTTGGGTCAGCCTGAGTGTTTCCAGTTTGGAATGCTTGTTGTGTAGACGAAGGCATTTCTGGAGAGTTATTTCATCAGTTTAGTTCGTTATGTCAGTTAGACTCATTTATTCCAGTTATTTTCCTTTCAGTAATTAGAGTGAGAATTATGTAACTTTTTGAGTTCAAGACTTATTTCTGTACTTATTTATTTTCCGCTATGAGAGTCTAAGTTGTTTTTTCTGTATTTGTGTTCTGTAATTGATTCTATTGTATCCTAAATAACTATTTATCATTTAAGAAAATATTTGTGCTTAAAAGGTGGGTTGTTACAAAAGAATTCTTTAATATTGATTATCCCCATGGATATCACATCCTTGAAAACTTTTTAAATATTGTACCTTATGATCCTTTGACTCTTGATGTTTGAATTATCACACCTTCGAATGTTCTTCATAATATTATAAGAGCATTTGACCATAATATGGATGGGTGTGACCCTACTAATTGTAAGAACTAAATCCATGAACATAACAACCTGCTTTTTGGATGGTTTAAATCGACGATAAGCCACACATGCCATACTCAAACCATTCAAAGGGGCAGATTGTTATGGGGTAAATACGAAAAAGAAGAGAAAGGAATAAACAAATACAAAATCTCACAGTGAAATGATAAAATATAATAATTAAATATCATGAAGTTGTGTCCAAATAACATTGATTATTCTTTTAAAAATACAGATCAGATTAACATACAACAAGAATAAATAATAATAAAAAATGCAACGGAACAACATGATGCAGTGGACTAAATATAATAGATAATAATAATAATATAAAATCTTCATCTTCATCCTCTAGAAAGCAGTCTTCGATAAACTGAAAAGCTCAGACTGATCCGAGCGAAGTGAAAAGACAAAACACTCGATTCAGAACTAAAAGATCTTATGTAAGTTAAATCAACAGTAAATAAATATGTATGTAACGGTGTCGGAGATGTTTATGAGGTTTGACATCTCCTATCTAGTGTCTAACATGAGTGTAATAACTTAAGAGATGTTCGAGATTTCCATCTTCTAAGGATCTGTTAACTATGTAGTCTATATACTACATAGTGCAATACACTATTATAATAAGTCTACATTAAAGTAAAGTATTAAAATAGCATTAAGGTGTTACTCATATGCCCCTTAACACATTTTATATAATGTCGTAGTCTATACAAATACTGTAAACTCCACCAACGGGTGGGCTATTAGGGAGTACTCCATAGGTACGACACAAAACAAACTTGTAGAAGGCATGATAAAGCATGCGACAAGGCACTCGAGGCAATGCCCAGGCTAGATATACCAATTGCGGATTCAGACTGGTGGTAATGCATAGCAGCTCTATCGCCCACCTCGAAATACACTCCCATAATCAAAATCAATGGGTGGCCACCAAATCATCACAAAGTCATAATATGGTATTGAAGAAATGTGTCCAATCGATGGTGCCGCCTTACTTAGCCCCACGTAGCTCCTATTTTAGCCAAATCAAGCCGACTCACGGAAGTCAGGGTCACGTAAATACCTCATACAGAATCGTTCGCCAAACCACCCTACTTCATTTATGGAATCTCCACCACGTACACAGTTGTTAAAGTGGCTTTCGGTATTGGCAAAGAGTGTGACAATATCCGATCTCGGTCTCTTTAAC
Source organism: Allium cepa (assembly GCA_030765085.1). NCBI lineage: Eukaryota > Viridiplantae > Streptophyta > Magnoliopsida > Asparagales > Amaryllidaceae > Allium > Allium cepa. Next base: position 490,659,788 of record CM060937.1, on the reverse strand, counting down.
AACCAAACGCTTATTTCACAATGGATGGTTCTTTTACATTTCAACAGTCAATTCACAATTTGTAGTCAAAATATCATATTTGATTTCAAACTATATCACTTTGAAATCATATTCACTTTCAGAACCATATTCACTTTCAAAATCATCTTCACTTTCAAAATCATATTTACTCAAATATGTCATTTCACAACAAGATATCAATTCCAAATTCCAACTTAATTTGTATCATCATCAAGGATTTAAATATAAATAATTTAACTTTACACAATCTGAAATTTTAGAAAATATTTTGGGTAGTGACAAATAGTTTAAAAAATGGTTTATAATAGAGTTAATATAGTTTAAACGGTAAAAATAGTTTAAATAGATTTAAATTTGATTTAATTAGATGAAAAATGATTTATATTGATTTAAAACAGATTAATTTAATTAAATGTATATTAAATAGCTTTAAAAGAGATTAAATAAATTTAAAGTAGAATGAATAGATCAAATTGTATTAAATGGATTTAAATAGATTAAATAAATTTAAAATAGATTAAATAGATTTAAATTATATTAAATAGATTTAAAATAGATTAAATAAATTTAGTTAATTTAAAATAGGCGAATTAGATTAAATTGGATTTAATAGGTTATAATAGATTAAAATAAATTAAATAGTTTCAATTAATTAAAATAGTTTAAATTCATTAAAATATTTTAAACTAATTTAAAATAGATTTCGAAGTTATATCCAAACATTTTCAATAACTGAATTCTGATAGCTTCGTTTATATTTGACACTTCAATTTGAAACTCCAATTTAAATTCTTTAAACAATTCATTAAATCAATTCCATTTTTAGCGTTAACGCTTTGATTATCGAAAATAATTAAGTTTATCAAAATATCAATTAACTGAATTCAAAATTTTAAAGATTCAAAAATCATTTAATTTAACCAATCCGGTGTCCATAAATAATTTCTACCATGTGGTCAAGTGATGCGGATATTTATCATTTCAATCCGCAATTTAAAATTTTACAGTTGTATATCATTTCAAACAGCAATCTCGAATTGAATAAAAATCCATAAAATCGCTTGAGTCTATCATTTCAACCTATAACAATTTTTTCCTAATCTATAGATCGTTCAAGTATGTATCATTTCAACCTATAGGGAACTTGCACTGTTATAACAATGTAAAATAGAACATCCAGTCATCCAATATCAATAATCAAATATCCTTCACAATCATCATCCAAATCAATCAATAAACATCAACAGATAACTAAAAATCAATAACAGGAATTAAATTGACAATTAAATTAAATATTCAATTGAACGCTGATTAAATGCAATAAAAGTCAAATTTAACTGGAATGACAATTTAAATATGTCAAACATCAACCAATCAATTTCTAAAACATCATAAATTTAATTTAACAAACATAAGATAATTTAGTAGTTATGAGTGGGTTAAAACACTCACCTTTGATTTCAAATCGGTTTGAAATCCAAATAAAAGGCCAAAATTACAACAGAAAAATCGCGCGTGAATCGAAGTTTATATGCAAAAGATATTCATGTTATAAGAAATATTATTAAAATAATAATTGGTACACGTTTTAATAAAAATAAACAAAGTTTAATACTTACATTTTTCTCAAGATAAGGCTTCAGGCAATGATTGAAAAACAAAATAAGATGTAGGCAGGACGTGTAGGAAAAATGAAACTCAAGTTTCATTAAAGAAAGCTTTTGAATTTGCATGTTCACATTAAAGTGATTTAGGGGAAGGAAGATTTGAAATAGAGATCTACACATAAAAAATAAAATGGTGACAAAAAAATGAAGAAATGATTAAAAAATCATGAACAATTTGCTAAAGAGATTATAGCTTAAGTGAAGAATAATTTGAACTAAATGAATATGAGGTATTAGGAGAAACAAAACATAAAAGAAGAAATAAAGTGGCGTGTTATTTGATAATAAAGAAATGAAGGTTGAGGAACAAAAATGACTGTCAAGTTTCTAAAATGAAGGCTTTAGGAAATATAGGCTACCGAATAAAAATAAAATACGAGGTTGTGGAAGAAGTCTACAGGAAAACAAAATGGAAAGAATGGAAGTGGCTGTAGAAATATGAAATGAGATGGAGAAAACAACGAACTCGTATTTTTTTAGGAATAGGAGGTAGGACATGGTGTAAAGGGGTGAAGAAAGGTTAAATATGCATATAAAATGAAACTCACGTTTGAGAAGATGCAACTCGAGGAAAAAGATGAAGAAAATAAATGAAAATGAAGAAATAATGAAAATGAAGAAACAACAAAAATGTGGAAAGAAATGCGGTATGCATTAAATAATGATAAAGGAATGCACGGACCAGATTTACCCTACTAACAAACCTTTGGAATTCAAATGTTTTGAAACGTAACCAAACTAATTTCATTAACTCAAATAGTATTCAAATTTGTACGCATTTAGGTTTTATCTATGCATAATAAAAAAATTATACTTACCTTATAAACAAAAACGTTAAATTTGATATTTCCAAATTATCTTTTATTTCCATTAAAACACTCTTTTTGTTTAACACAAAACATGCATTTCTTTTATTAAATCTATTAATTGCAATCAACGTTTTCTTTCCTTTTAATTGAAATATTAGAATTACATTAATTGCAATTACTTACAAAGTTAAATTTCAAAATAGACAACTAAAATGGATGAAAAATAGAAAAATCATTTATTTAAACACGTTTATAAATTTGTTGTTTATACACAAGAGTAATAAATAACATAATGAAATAGATTATTTTTTATTCTTGTAATCAATCTATAAGCTAAAACACAATTCAAATAAACACATATTTCTTTCTTTGAAATTAATCAATCTGTTCTTTATTCTAATGAAATTAAACTTACATTCAGAAGTGAAACATTCATTTTATTTCATATAAATTTTCTTTTCATTTAATCAACCTTTCCTTTATGTTTCACAAAACATAAGCTACATTTAATTACACCTATAAATTTACAATTTAGTAGTCTCTCTCCTATTAATTGAAACTTTTAAATCCCATTAATTTCAGTTGATTAAGTTTCAAAATGGACTAGATGAATGTAATGAGAAGTAGAATAATTATTTCCTATCTAATAGTAATTTATATATATTTATACACTTTTGGATACAAACAGTGATTATACATTTCTTACTAAACAATAGTTTCTCGTCTCTACAATCAAGCATTCAACTACCATACATTTCAAATAAATAAACATATATTTACTCCTTTATTAAAATTATACATTTTATTCATTTATTTTCATTTTGTAACAGCTCAATATTTTCAGCTATTCGTATTCGCACATGTCGGGCTTGATTTCGAGATGGATTAAGTTTTGAATCAACTTGATTTCGATTTCAGTTTGAATTAACTTCAATTTTGAAATGTTCATTTTTAACTTCAAATTCGATTCAATGATTCAATCCAATGATTTAAATTTCAATTCAATTCTTATTTTAAACCATTTCAATTCATATAGATTTGAAGTCCAATTTCAATTTACTGAAGTAAATCCCTTATATCAAATTAACTTCATTGTTCAATTTTAGGATTTGAATCTTTAAAATAAATCGTTTTTCCAAATTAAATCATATATCGTATAACTTCACATTTCAAATTAAATTCTTTTAAAATAATTTCTTTTAATAAATTTCGATTTCAACACTTCAAAGCTTGAATCAGAAATAATTCAATTCACATAAATCCATAATTTATTTCCTTTAAAACAATACCATTTAACAAAAAGCCAAATTTAAGATTTTAAAACCATTTAGTTTAACAAATCTAGTGTCCGTATCTAATTTTCTATTTTATAGCCAAGTGATCCGTTATTTCACTTTTAATTTCAGGGATGGATATATATAATTTCAATCAAAATCAGTGTCATAAGTATATATCATTTCAACCTATTTTTTAATTTGTTCGAAATAATTCAAATAATAGTTTATATATTGTCACTTAATATACAAGGTGATAACAGGGATATATAAAATAAATAAATATCCAATCATCCAATCAACCAATAGGTATCCATCGCAATCAAACATCCAAATCAGCCAATAAATCACAACAATTAACTAGTTATCGATATTTAATTAGCAATTCAATTTAAATTTAAAATTTAACTGTCAATTTAAATTCTTACCAGTTCAACCCAAATGTCAATTTAAATGTCAGTTAAATTACAAAACAATAAAAATAAATGACTTCACGGTTTTAATTTTAACTAACATCAAAACCATTAGTATTTGTGAGCGGGTTTAATCGCTCACCACTAATTTTAAGCGCATTAAAAATCAAATAAAAGCCCAAAATTCCAACAATCTCCAAATTCAACCAAGCCAATTTCATTTTGTCTAGAATTTTGATACACACCCAATAGAAGAAACCTCATGAAAATTCAAGTTCGTATGTAAAAGTTATTCGTTAGAAGTTTAAAATTTTAAATTTAAATTCAAATAAACAAAGGGGCAAATATGTAAATATTTCAACCCCTAGCAAACCCTAAACGGTAATGGTTATCGACAAACCCATGGCCTCTCTTTTGGCACATGAACGCTGCCACCACGGCCAACCGCGGCAAGGCCACCCACCTCCAAAATGATCGCCACCACCCACTCTATGCTCCTCACAACCAGAGTCCCCCCAAACGTCGTCGATCGTGCTAAGTACCCAACCGCCGCAACAAATATCAAACCCTACTTGAATTTTAGGGATTGATCTGACCACCAATTTGCCGATCTAACTGCCCATATGAGCTCTCCATGGTAATATCACAAGTTAGCACCCTTGGATCGAGGCATCACCACCGTTCATCGACCACCAAAACAGATGGCTAAGAATGTTTTTATTAAATTCTTGCCAAACCAAAATTCAAATCGAAAAACAAATTATAGATGCTGATTCCATTTGCCGAGAGCTTCACGATGATATATAATTCGATAGGTTTTGGGCAGTTTGAATTTTTGGATTAGATTTGAAATTGTTATTAGGGTTTTAGGATAATTACCATTGAGGAGGAGCAGACTAGAACTGAAATGTACTTATAAAAAATAGAATAGAAAGCTTCTTGGGTTTGTAAAAACATATATATATAAAATATTGAATAGGAAGGGATGGAACATATCGATTGGATCAAAGCGATAACAAAGGCCTGAAAAGCCTGTTTAGTTTCCGAAATGAAAATAGGTCATCCTATATGTCAAAACATAGGTTTTCAATGTTTTTAAACTCGATAAAACTAATTTCAAATCCTAATTCTATCGTATATAGAAGTTAGCTTTAAAAAATCAAACTATATTTATTTTCACGCATTAATTAACCGAATTATTATTAGATTCATTTAATCATAATTAAATTCTAAATCAAAGTTTTCTATCATCATTCTTGATACGGGAATAAATAATATTTTAAAATTGAATTTTCCACTTTAAATCCAAGATTTAAATAAAATTAAATTTCAACATTTAATTACAACTGTGATAAAATTAGTTCACTATATTTTAAATTTCAAACAAATTCTTTTATTTTGATTTACATTCTTATTATTAAAGCAACAAATACCTTATGTGTTCATTAAACATAAACTTTCATTTTATTACACTCATCGCTCAACGTTTAACGTCTTTGCCCATATTAACTGTAATATTTCAATTACCTTAATTTCCCATTTGATTACCAAATTAATTTTGAACGGATTAGCCTAATGATTGAGAATAAAACAGTTGTTACATTTAAGTAATTTAAAGTTTTTTTGAATTTATTGTTTACAACAAAGGTTAATAAATCTACGTACTAAATAATTGATTCCTTATTGCATGCTAAAGCCAATTAAATTAAATGATCTATGATTTCTCTTTTTAATACATTCTTATTGTATTCATTATTAACCTTTATTATTACCATCTTTCCCAATCGTTTTAAAATTCATTTAAAATCAAGTTATATATTCTAACAAATTTTTACATTTATAAATCATAAATTTTAATTTCTGACAATATTAAATTCCAAAGTCATATTCAATTTAAAAATTTTAATTATCAAAAATACGGGTCGTTACATTCTTCCTTTGGGCCGATTAGTTATTCACCTGTAAACCTTATAATTGTCACATATTTATCTTCACACATGAGTAAATGATTCGGCCAAATACTATTCTTCCTTTGCGCTGGCTAATATCTGCATGAATAAATACACACAAATATGAAACATTTTCTTGAATAACTGAAATAAGAGAGGTCACTTTGGTGACATATTACATTAATTAGTTCGCTTGGAATGTAAGATATTTACAATTAGTTTGCGAAGAGATACCAAAATTATATTTGAATTTATTTCTTAGTGTATGTATAACATATTTCATGTGCTGTAAAACACACCCAAAAATGGCATAGGTCTATATGACAAATGAATATCTCAAAATTATAACTGTGGCACAACATGTTTTAATCATCACTTTTATAGATATTTTTACTTTAAGTATGTGGTTACATTCTTGACATTGTCTAAATAAATATGATACAAGGCATCATAAATAAATGACATAACAAAAGTCACAGATGAATGCCATAATTAAATGACACATAAAATTATGCATAAAGGACATAGTAAAAATTGTACTAAATAAAACAAATGAATGTAGTAGCTATGATGTACATCTAAACCATAATATAGGTATACGAAATGTTATTGTATCACTTTATCTTTAGTTTATTATTTGAACACTTAATTGTGGCCAGCAACCATGCATTTTGGTAAAATATGAAAACTACTGCTCCTTTTATTTAATGATAACCGAAGCATGAAGGTGAACATGTTTTCAACGAGCATGGGTCAAACATATAAAATATCCGTAACTATAAAATATTAATGCATCAAATAATAAACTATATGCCTTTTCTTATTTCAAATACAAACATGTTGCATCATTAAATTTATTATAACCGACATATTTAGTGCATTTATGATAATAAATTTATTAATTTATTACCATCAAAATCACATTCAATGCATTGACGATAATATAAATGCAATTAACCATTACATGGTCCAAAATGTAAATTAGTGTTATGTTAAAATTTCTCTCAGTAATAAAATAAACATAAACACTTTAAAGGAGCATACTTTTTTCTAATTAATCAAAAAAATTGAAATATTTATATATATAAATTACTTAATCAAAAGTTGATTAATGTAAAATAACCATGGAACTAAATTTATATTACTTGCATTAATGGTTCTAATTATATATGTGTGTGTGTGTGTGTGTGTGTGTGTGTGTACCATTTATAAACATTAAAGAATATGACTGTGCATATCAAATCATAATTTATTCCCCACATTAAAATTCACAACTTATTTACAAAATATCAAATAATAAACATGTGGATGCTTTAGCCAACATAAATTGTTTTCCAAAATTTTAAGGAATTTAGACTATTTTCCTTAATTTAATGATTTCAAAATTATAACTTATTTTGTAAATAACTTACATATCATTTAGATTTATATTTCTACACCAAAACAAATTCACAAGTCAACCTTTCAAATTACAATATATAGAAAAAAATTGATACTAAATCAAATCCAAATCGTTATGAAAAAATCCTTGATACATATGTAATGACCTAGAATTTCGGCTATTCGAAATTCAAATATTTAATTGATTTTAAATATTCAAAAGTAAATTTTATAAGTTAAATAACTTATATTTAAAATATAAGAATTTATTTGGATAATTAAATTGTAAATTTAATATTTGAAATTGTAGAAATCATTTGATTTTGAATCTAATGTGAATGAAAATGATTTATAAAGTTGATATAAATTCAATGAATTAGAATGGAGTCAGGGGACTTTTTAAATTGAATTAAAGGCAAATTTATAGAAATTAAAAAAATTAATATTAAATTAAGGTGTAAAAATAGTAAATTTTGACACGGTCTTGGATTTCTATGAAATCAATTTCATTGGACCCGTAATGTGATATTATTATGGGATTTCAAATTTCGTGTCAATCAGATTTACAGTTTGGTCGTGGGAAGTTGAAATGCGTAGAAATTTATTTAAGTAAATTTTAATTAAAATAAGTCGATTCGAAAACCGATCATCTAAATATGATGGAATTGGCCTCCGACATATATTCCATTGCGTTCGAAATAGGGGTAAAACATAATAAACACCAGGCATCACGCTAAGTTTAGAGTTTGAAATTTTTTCGGATGAATAGTATCACAAAATTTTATATAAAAGGACCTAACTTTTTCTATTTGCAAACCTTAAAGCCATCAAACCCTGGCCGCCACTAAACAATTTATTGGCCATTAAAAGCTATCGTTCTTTCATTGATTTCTTGAAATCCATCAAATGATTCAAAAAACTTTCAATTACAACATTGAAGAACGCATCGAGATCTATAAATCCAAAGGTAATGATGAGTTTTAAAGCTTCGACGTGGCGGTAATTCTTGTTCAAAGGACAGGCATTTGAGCATGATTTTCGAGGAAAATGTAGAGCTGAGCGCCTCGTGATCGTGATCTTTGGTGGACCTCGTGAAGGGTATTCGAATGGTGGTCCCTGATCAATGTCTCGATGAACGTAGGTGGTGCGGAAAATAAATTGGGGGCGGTAGCCACGGGTTTGTGATTGCGTGGGCTTTTATCGTATTGAGGAAGAAGAAAGACGAAGGACTGTGTCCTGTTCTACTCGTGATATGCGGCCTGGATTGATTTAAGGTTTATAAAAAATTGTAAATTAGTTTATTTAAAATCGTGTAAACATATAAATGATGTTTCTTTGTCATACGAGGTTCATTTTACACGAAACAAGTTGCATTGGGTTCGTTTTGACGAATACTACGCAATGGAGCTGGTTTGGATTGAAGCTAGCAAAAAATTTGGGTAACATTAAACGCTCATTTAATTTTATTCGGAATAAAACGCTGCAACATCTATTGGAAGCAATATGAGTATAACTCACTCTATCTGACTCGCTTATATTTTTATATAAGTGAGAATAAATTTATTTATGTTGTTTGATAATTGTTTGGGTGATATATGATATTATATATATATATATAAATATATATATATGTATGTATGTATATGTATATGTATATGTATATGTATATATATATATGTGTGTATATACATGTATATGTATATATATATGTATATATATGTATATGTATATATATGTATATGTGTGTGTGTGTGTGTGTGTGTGTGTGTATTGATTGGTATGGATATATTACCGCATAGTTTAGCGGATGAGACCCTATACGTTCCCATGTATGAGAGGATGACCTTTTGCATGTGTGTCTGCATCGAAGCGGACATTGCATATATTTTTTCATATGTATATTTGTTGTAGGTGAAAGGTTGTAGAGATCCAACTAGATTCCTCACCGGTATTGATTTTTATTTACAAATATTGATATTATTGTTGTTATCATGTGATCTATGATGTTTGGATGCTGTGATTGATGAGAATTACCTTATTTAGCGCTTTTGTAGCATTGGGCCATATTTTGGAATTTTAAAAATATTAAAATGAGGATTTCATATTAATAAAAAAGTTCAAAGTGGTTTTGAAAATATACGTTTTATTAATTTTTGAATTGTTAAAGGAATCGATTTATTTCAAATAAATAAAAATTTATAACTGTTATGTTATAAAAATTATGGTTTTTAAAAATATGCCAAAATGTTATTTTTGAAATATGAAGATCATTATTTTGTAAAATAATTTAAATTGAGATTTTGACCTTATTATTGTCACGACCTGAAATCCAACGTTCAAAAATCGACATAAAAACCTCACTTGTATTTCAACTGTCAGAGATTCAAACATTGAACTCTAGTTCGGTGGAGCTTATAACTACATTAGATGAATACAAAATAGCGGAAACAAAATGGTTTCATTGATCACAACACAGATACAACATTTTATTACAACAAATAACCACCATCATCAGAGTGATTTACACATGATACAACAACAAAAATGATAACACCACGGTGGAAAAGACAACAGAGCTATAATAACTCCAATAGAGTCTTCAAAAGAAAGAGAGTGAGAGCGAGATTCCAACATAAGTAGCTTCAAAACCAAACTCCAAATACTTCAAAAAATTTGCAAACCAAAAGCTCTCCAAAACCCGACAGCTTCCAAAAGACTTCTAAATCCAAGCCAGCTCCAAAAAACAGATAACTGTTTCTAGGCATGCCTGTGTGGAAAAATTATGGGCATTAAGAGTTTAGGAAGGAACAATAAACTCCGGGTTAGTCATGAGACTGGTATGAGTAAAGAAAATAGTTGTTCGAACAAAAAAAATATAAAAGGAAATCCATTCATGCTTTTTGAAAATGAAACTACCATAAGGCCTCCCGGTACACACAGAATGCAATCGCTCACTTGGGGGAGATTTCTCCTTACGATAGTCAAACATGCTTGATAAGAGAAAACTCATTTTATATTATTATTAGTTCATAGTGTAAAACATTTCGAAAGTATAATATAAATCTTAGCCAGCATAGGTACCACTATATTATGCCTGCTATAGCTACCACTTGAGGTGGCAGGTTATACAACTGCATCGTAAAGGCTCGTATTGTTTTCTTTGGATTTCTAACAATTGTCAGGCTAAGGAACATCCTCACCGAATGGGCATGCCTCTGGAGGGATGCCCCGAGAACTTAACCAGCTCTCTACCAACACAAGGCCGGGTTACCTCTGTAACTATGTAAATACTGACACGAGTATGCCATCCTCCGGTCGTAACCGACCTTTATTCGGGGCCCCAACAACAACAATAACCAATAACCACATAAGTTAAGTATCTGGGCTCCATACCATGATACCACTTTTTATACAGAAAGAAATGCACATACCCTAAGGGGTGCTACCCCCGTAACCTTGCCGCATCCTTCCTGTTTCGACCATTGCTGGGTTGGTTCGACGAAGTTTCGTCCACAAACCTACACTTTTCACAAAAGCCATGCTTCGATCAACAAATAATCAGCACTCAGTATGCGACGCTACCAAATTGGGAGTATATCACTAATAACCATCAACTACATCACCTCGGAGCTCGTACGTCTCAAAGAAGGGTGTTAGGCTAAGAGAATAAATTCTCCGCCACCAACAGAAATGTATTTGATAGAAATTAGCTTTATATCTCAAAGTGTAATGTCAGACATACAACCATACAAGTCAATTCTGGATCTGAATGGAATTGTAGGCACTTCGTCCAATAAAGGAAGAAGTCCTTGCAACCCAGGAATCCACAATCCCGATCGGACTCCCCATCACAATATGGAGATCTCTATACCGAAGCAACTCAGTGTAGAGACGATTGACAAGTAATCCTTTTGTTCTCGAAAATACCCGGTCTTCACCGCCATCTTCAAATGTTATACATTTCATTTTATCACGATTCGAAATGGGTTATATGACACAAAATCCTCTCCTAGATAAACCGAATAATGAGCGCTTAATTCAAAAACACGTGGATATATCAATCATAAAGATTCACCATTAAGATTCGATGTGGGTTTCGGATAATCAATTAGAATCTGACTCCCAGTCGCATCGAAATTCAAATGTCGTTTAAAGGCCAATAGTTTTCACATCCACACAGAAATATATCACAAATATCATAGACCAATTCATAGCAATTCACATCGCAAAGTACCACAATCACATATCATAGGTATCAACCAATTCAAGGCATTCAATAATCGTTCATCTATAAGTAAGATGAATTAATCATGTGATTATAATTAATTAATCACATAATTATTTTAATTAATTATCCTTAATCAACGATTAATTATCCTTCATAAAAAATAGATTAATCTCTAAATATTAATTAATTAATCTTAGTCGCTTTTATTAATTAATTATTCTCTAATTAATTACATAAATAAACTTATCGTTAATAATTAATTAACCTTTTATTAATAATTAATTAACCTTTAATTAATTATTATTTGATTATTAGGTAATTATAAATCATTAATTATTTAATTATCATTAAAAAATTAATTAATAAACCTTGTAATTAATTATCATTAACAATATAAATTAACATAACTTTTAAGTTAACAATTTAAAAACATTTGATTAATTTCTTAATTACATTATTAAGTTTTTATTTAAAATAAACTTTTAAAAACATAAGTTTAAAACATTTTTTTAAACTTAATTAGTTTAAAATATTTTATTTCAAAACCTTTAGCTACACATTCCAACTTAACCAACAATCATCATTCTAGAAAGAATAAATTTAGAAATTAAATTAACTTATATTATTTAAAGTTTAAAACTGGAAATTCTAATACCCGGGTCAACCCTGAGTGTTTCCCGAGACAAATATATGTTTCCCCGTGCTAGCACGCCGATTCCCCAAGGTCGACTTAAATTATTTAAAGTTTTAAAACCCGACGTATACACCCAAGTACCCGAACGAGAACTCATGCTAGCACGCCGATTCCCCGAGGTCGACTTCGAGGAAGTACTATCTTCCTCAACCCAGATACACATGATATTTGTGCACACACAGCCAATCCGGCTACCTCCGATCGAAGCTCTGGCCATCGACAAGTCAGCGCCAACCTGCCCTAACCGCCTGATCGCCTAGAAGACTAAAACGGCGACGAATTCAACAACGAGCTACCCAACCCAAACAGGAACAAAAACTCAATCACTAAAAACCCATTAGCCTCGTCGCCTCAGGCCACTAGAGGCCATGCAACTCCATCTGAAGCTTCGCCTACCTCCTTTGTTTCGATCACCGCCAGTGCGATCGACTCTGATGCAATGATGGGACGATAGCAACACAGAATCCGACCATGACTTAAATACGGGCAAAAACACTTGATCAACCTCGTCTGCCTTCCAAGATGATTTATAAATTCGTGTAATATTTTTCTGATGATCCTTGACCACCATGTAAGCTCTAACCTCGATCACGAGACCCATCATGTCGCCCATCGCCAGAATTTGCCAATAGACCCAAATTCGTTCATCCACGAATTTCTCACTAGATACACAATTTAAAATCTTGATTTCAATTTTAAAAATCAACGTTTTGAAAGTCGTTTTAGGTTATATAATAAAATCAAATAATTAAGGAAATCAAATTTTTATTATGAATTAAGTTTGTTGTGTTTCCTTATTCCAGATCACATCCACTTGTTATTTATCTTTAAAAGTACTTTTAAAATTAAGTTTTAGTGAATTCGAACACATTTTATTTTAACATCCCAATCTAGCAAGAATTAGAAGCAGAGATTTTGGGGTTTTGAACAGGTTTTTGAACTAGAACTAGAAACAGGGATGAATATACCTGTATATCAGACATGCACAGACAAACATATATACATATACACATATTTGTACACATGCAAATGATTTTCACTTTTCTTCTGGCAAGATTTCGAACAACAAGTTAATAATCTAGATTTAAAAAGAGTTTATTCACCTCGATGCTGAAAATAGAATGCCTGGGATTTTCTTGAATTTGAAAAATCTGGAAATTGTAAACTTGTTTGATGTTGAAACTTTGATTTGTTTAGTTACTGAGATGATCCTTGCTTTGCTTAATTTTTTAAAATCTTTACTTTGATGTTGAATTGCTGGCTGTTTACTTTATTCAAAAATGAATTCAGGCTTTAGGTTTTCGTTGGAGATAATCTTTGCTTTGAAATTTGTTACTGGTTTGAAATTTAAGAGGTTGTTTTATTTTAATTTTTTTTCTTAGGCTTTGAGTTTTATAGGCTTAAGTTTTTGAAAATGAAGATAAAAGGAATGAGAAGAAGGAGATTTAATGGTTTATAAAATCCTATTTCTATTTTTATTAATTTTCTGAAAAATAAAACAATAAGAATGACACTTGTCTTTGCATGAATTAAATTATTAGTACTTGTTATTTATTTTGTTAACTTAATCACATTTGTTAATTTTCACACTATCTCTCTTACATTTATAATTTACATGTAAGTAATGTATTTATATAATTAACACTTGTTTTTTTAACATTTTATATTGATTTTAAATTACATTTTCTATTTTATAAATATATTCTCCTTTATTTAAAAGTATCTAATTTGAAAGAAAATGTTTTAAAACTAATTATACACTAAATAAATCGCATATATATTATTTTTAAATCCAAATATTTTACTAAGATATTTATTTAAATTCAAATTCAAATTCAAATTCAAATTACAATCTATTCATATATATAAATCAATACTTATGTAATTTGTTTTGAAAATTATCAAATAAATTTTAATTCAATTCCAAAATTTTATATTAATTACTGATTTTAAATTTAATAAAAATGGGGATGTTACGGATTTCCCCCCTTAAGAAAATTTCGTCTTCGAAATTTGGAAGAGAGAGAAAAACAAAGAATATACGAACACATAAAAAGATAGAGAAATGGCTTACAAGGTTAAGCCTAAATATCCACTCTGCAATTGGGATAGAACTTTTGCATGCTATCCTCTGTTTTCCTAGTACAATCATTTGGATCACCACTCCATTGCACTTTAACCAGTCTTACAACTTTATTCCTTAGCTGCATTCCATCTTGATCAATTATCTTTAACGGTTCTCTCTTTATCGCCCGATTTGGTGTGATCTCCAAATCTTGCTGAGCGGCCTCCTTAATAATACAGTCTTGATCGTACATATATTTTCGAAGGTGAGAAACATGAAACACATTGTGTATGCCAGATAACCAATTGGGTAGCTGCACTCGGTAAGCTAAAGTGCCGATTCTCTCCAATATAGGGAAAGGTCCAATATATCATGGTGCCAGCTTACCAGTCTTTCCAAATCTCAACACACCACACATTAGAGAAAATTTTAAGAAAAAAGAATCTCCAACTTGAAACTTTAGAGCTTTTCTCATGCTGTTAGCATAACTTTTCTGACGACTTTGGGCAGTTCTCAATCTCTTCGGAATAAAGTCAACCTTTTCAGTAGCTTCCTTTATCATATCTGGTCCAAGAACGAGCCTGTCACCAGACTCAATCCAACACACAGGTGATCGACCATACAAAGCTTCAAAAGGAGCCATTTTGACAGTAGCTATTATTATATGAGAATTCAACCAGATGCAAATGGACTTACCATGAATCGCCGAAGTCAAAAATGCAAGCGCGCAAAAGGTCTTCTAAAATTCTATTTATCCTTTCCGTTTTCCCATCAGACTGCGGGAGGTAAGCATTACTGAAGTTCAATTTGGTTCCAAGTGTGGCTTGAAATGCCTCCCAAAATATGCTAGTGAAGATCGGTTCACAATCGCTCACTATACGGTTTGGTATTCCATGGAGATGAACGATTTTTTCCACATACAATTCTGCTAAACTCGCTGTTGTTCGGGTAGATTTTACAGGGATAAAATGGGCAGTCTTGGTTAGAAAATCCATTATAACCCAAATCTCTTCATTACTTTGCGAGTTTGTGGCAACCCATCTATGAAATCCATAGACATTTGATCGCATTTCCACTTAGCCACCTCCAATGGTTGGAGTAAACCCGCCATTTTCATCTGATCACTTTTAATTTGCTGACAAGTAGCACAATGACTGACATAAATAGATATGTCCCTCTTCATCATTTTCCACCAGAAATCCTTTAGATGTCTCTATACATCTAATTAACTCCTGGATGGATACTGAGCTTGGACTTGTGACACTCGCCCAAAACTTCACGTTTTAGATCCAGAATGTTTGGGACACAGATCCTGCCTTTCAGCCTTATAACTTTACTTTCATCGACTTCAAAACTGGTATCCTCGCCACGACGTATTCTCTAATAAATTTGATGAAGAAACTCATCTTCTTTCTGTTTACTAGCGATCTTTTCAAGGAGAGTAGGAGTGACAATAAGACATGCAAGAACAACATGTCTTCTACTCAAAGCATCGGCTATCACGTTGGCCTTTTCAGGCGTATACAAAATATCCAGGTCATAAGACGCTAGAAATTCTAACCATCGTTGTTGCCTCAGATTCAAATCTTTCTGGCCAAAGAGATACTTCAGAGAGTTATGGTCGGTGAATAAAAAATTTCACCTAAAATAAGAAGGATTTATTACGTATATACATTAAGTTAAGTTGAAATTTAATTTTTTTAGGAAAGCTGAAAGAGATTTTACTCAGAAGATAATGATGCCATATTTTTAAAGCAAAAATAACTGCCATAAGTTTGAGATCGTGGGTTGTGTAGTTTTTATCATGTGGACGCAATTGTCTACTCGTGTAGGCAACCACTCTAACTTCTTGCATCAAAACAGAAACCACACCGTCACTATAAGCATCTATATAAACAGATAAGCCTATATTCCCGTTTGTAATAGCGAGAATGGGAGCGGTGGTCAATCTTTTCTTCAACTCCTAGAATGCTTCTTCACACGTCGGAGTCCAATCAAACTTTGCATTATTCATAGTTAGCTTAGTCAACGGATTGGCTATCTTGGAGAAATCTTGGACAAATTTTTTGTAATATCCCGCTAACGCTAGGAAGCTTCTGACTTCCTTCGGAGTAATAGGTTGCTTCTAGTCTAGAATAGCAGAAACCTTGATAGGATCTACAGAAATTCCTCTTTGGTAACAATATGACCGAGAAATCTAACTTCTTTGACCCAAAAATGACACTTAGAAAATTTAGCAAACAGAATGTTCTTCCTTAATATTTCCAAAACAATTCTCAAATGCTCAGCATGTTCTTCTTCAGTTTTGGAGTAGATCAGAATATCGTCGATAAACACAAGAACGAATTTATTCAATACCTCTCGGAATACATGGGTCAATAAGTCTACAAAATATGCGGGAGCAATGGTTAGTCCGAAAGGCATGACTAACCATTTGTAGAATGTGTCAGGCCCCTAAAAGCTGTCAAGTGAATGCAGTCTTCAGCACTACGCAATTTATGGAATCCCTGAGTAAGATCCATCTTTGAAAAGAATCGAGCGCCATGCAGATGATCGAATAGATCGTCAATTCTGGGCAAAAGAAATTTGTTTTCGGGTGCTATTTATTGAGATCGCAGTAGTCTACGCATAATCTCAAGGATTCGTCAGACTTGGCTACAAACACCACCGCTGAACCGCAACTGGAAACACTAGGGCGTATTAATCCTTTCTCTACAAAATCTCGGGTTTTCTTGACCAACTCTATTCTTTCCCTTGGTGCCATCCTACGGCTTACATAAACAACAGGAAGAGCATTTGGAACCAAATCAATTCTAAATTCAATTTCCCTGTATGGAGTCAAAGATTTAACCTCTTTGAATACATCGAGAAATTCCCAGACAATAGGTACAGATTCTAGACTAGGTTCAGGACATCCCAAAGTATACATAATCTTATCTCTCTTAGGACTTCGATCCTCACAAGAGATTTCGATAAAATTCCCAAATTTAGTTCTGAACGAAATCGTTCGATTGTTACAATCTAATTTAGCTTCGTATCTCGCTAGCCAGTTCATTCCTAGCAATATTTTGAATTCATTAAAGTCGAGAATAAAAGATTGATAGGAAATTGATGGCAAGAATTTAAGATAGGAACCTTCCTACAATATAGACAAAGATTTTTAGGACCACCAACTAGATTCTTCACACAAATGGGCTCGTCGACAAGAGTTCAAGTTTTAATTCGTTTAGGGTTTGTTGTGAGATACTTCCTTGTCAAACGAAACTCTAACAACTCTATCATAAATAAAAAGGTTAGCTTCTAAAACTCCTTTTCCTTTATCCGTCTTTGAAGTTGAGGGGTCATCCTTTATCGCATACACATTCTCTACTTGAACTTGTTTAATTGCTGGGAAATCTTTAACTACGTGTCCAGGCTTGTGGAAATAATAACATTCTCTGGCTCCCTGACTTGTCTTCATAGGTTATTCTTTCCTTACTTGTTTCTTTGGCTTCTCGCATCTACTTGAACAATGGCCGTTCTCCCAACAATTGTAACAAATAATATCCTTTGCCTTGTTTTCCTAATTGTTCTTCTTCTCCTTGCCTTGATACGGTTTCTTCCCTCCGAACTTCCTTCTCTACCAATTCGGATTGCTTGCACTTCCTTTCTCCTCCGGAACTTCTTGCTTATCTAGGGTAGCGTATCTATAACCTATATCGATTAAATTTGAAAAAGATTCCTTCACGTGGGCAGTCATTCTCTCATCGAATTTCTTATTCATCCCTTGAATAAATCTTTCATTCTTCTTCAGAGGGGTGTTTACCAACTCCGGACCAAACCGAGTTAGCTTGTTAAATTTGTTCAAATATTCCTCAAACTATAAACTTCCCTGGTTCAAGGCTGTAAACTCTTGGTACATTCTGGAGATACCAACAGACGGCATGTGACGTTGTTCAAACACCTCTTTGAATCGACCCCAAGTAAACTCATCCTCTGGCTCATCCACTGTAATAGTCTCCCACCAGGCTAGAGCTTCCTCTTGGAGTTTCCAAGAAGCTATCAATCTCATCTGATTGTCCTCCAACTTTAATCCTCTGAAAATCCTTTCGCACGATCGAATGCAGGCTTTTGCTTCGATAATAGACTCCTTGCCAATGAATGGCTTTCCACCAAGTCTGGAAAAACTTCGATATATATCAGCTAGACTCGGCTGAGGTTGAATAGGAAGAGCTGCTTCCGTTGTTGCAGGGACTTGCCTAGTTGTAGTGTATTTTCCCCTACCTCGTCCTCTTCTAGTGCTCCATTTCACTATCTGTAAAAAGTAATAAAACTTGATTTAGACCATATGGATAAGATATCTTAGGGATATACTCATTCTAGGGAATTTCTATCCCTATCTCTAATGAATCACCTAATGTGTTATACTCTACAGCTAAAGTTCTTACTCAACCTTTAGCTCCGATACCACTCTTCTCGGCCTGAAATCCAGCGTTCAAAAATCCACATCAAATACCTCACTTGTAGTTAACTGTCGGAGATTCAAACGTTGAACTCCAGTTCGGTGGAGCTTATAACAACATTAGATGAATACAAAACAGCGAAAACAAAATGAATTTCATAGATCACAACACAAATACAACATTTGATTACAATAAATAGCCACAATCATCAGAGTGATATACACATGATACAACAAAAAAATGATAACACCACAGCGGAAAAGACAAAAGAGCTATAATAACTCCAACAGACTATTCAAAAGAAAGAGAGTGAGAGCGAGATTCCAACATAAGCACCTTCAAAACCAAACTCCAAAGATTTTAAAAGATTTCCAAACCAAAAGCTTTCCAAAATCCAACAGCTTCCAAAAGACTTCTAAATGCAGGCTTGCTCCAAAACACAGATAACCTGTTTCTAGGCTGCCCTGTGGAAAAATTATGGGCACCTAGAGTTTAAGAAGGGAACAATAAATTCCGGGTCAGTCATGGGACTAGTATGAGTAAAAAAAATAGTTGTTTGAACAAAAACAATATAAAAAGAAATCCGTTCAAGCTTTTGGAAAATGAAACTACCATAAGGCCTTTCGGCACACACACAATGCAATCGGACACGTGGTGGAGATTTCTCCTTATGATAGTCAAACATGCTTGAAACGAGAAAACTCATTTGATATTATTATTAGTGCATAGTTTGAAAAAAAATTAAAAGTATAATATAAATCTTAGCCAGCATAGGTAGCATTATATTATGCCTGCTATAGCTACCCTCTGAGGTGGCAGTTTATACTACTGCAATCCTAAAGTCTCGTATTGTTTTGTTTGGATTTCCAACAATGGTCAGGCTAAGGAACTTCCTCACCGAATGGGTACACCTCTGGAGGGGCTCCACGAGAACTTATTCAGCTCTCTGCCAACACAAGAAGGGTTACCTTTGTAACTAGGTAACTACTGACACGAGTATGCCATTCCCCGGTCGTAACCGACCTTTATCCCGGGCCCCAACAAAAACAATAACCAAAAACCACATAAGTTAAGTATCTGGGCTCCATACCATGATACCACTTGTTATCCAGAAGGAAATGCACATACCCTAAGGGGGCTACCCCCGTAACCTTGCTGCATCCTTCCTGTTTTGACCATTACCAGGTATGAGGTTCGACGGAGTCTCGTCCACAAAGCTACACTTTTCACAAAAGTCATGCTTCGATCAATAAATAATCAGCACTCAGCATGCCACACTACCAAATTGGGAGTGTATCACTAATAACCATCAACTACATCACCTCTGAGCTCCTACGTCTCAAACAAGGGTGTTAAGCTAAGAGAATAAATTCTCTGCCACCAGCAAAAATGTATTTGATAGAAATTAGCTTTATATCTTAGAGTGTAATGTCTGACATATAACATACAAGTCCATTCTGGGTCCGAATCAAACCGAAGGCACTTTGTCCAATAAAGGAAGAAGTCCTTGCAAGACGGGAATTCATGATCCCGATCGAACTCCCCATCACAATATGGAGATCTCTATAACGGAGCAACTCAGTGCAGAGACAATCGACAGGTAATCCTTTCATTCTCAAAAATACCCGGTCTTCACCACCGTCTTCAAATGCTATCCATTTCGTCGTATCACTATTTGGAATGGGTTATATGACACAAAACACTCTCTCGGCTAAACTGAATAATGAGCGCTTAATTCAAAAACATGTGGATATATCAATCACAAAGATATACCATTAAGATTCGATATAGGTTTCGGATAACCAATTGGAATCCGACTCCCTGTTGCATCGAAATTCAAATGCCATTTAAAGGCCAACAGTTTTCACATCCATACAGAAATATATCATAAATATCACAGACCAATTCACAACAATTCACATCATAAAGTATCACAATCACATATCAGAGGTATCAACCAATTCAAGACATTCAATAATCATTCATCTATAAGTAAGATGAATTAATCATGTGATTATAATTAACTAATCACATTATTATTTTCATTAATTATCCTTAATTGATGATTAATTATACTTAATAAAAAAATAAAGTACTCCTTAATTATTAATTAATTAATCTTAATCACTTTCATTAATTAATTATTCTTTAATTAATTACATAAATAAATTTATCCTTGATTATAAATTAATTAACCTTTTATTAATAATTAATTAACCTTTTACTAATAATTAATTAACCTTTTATTAATAATTAATTAACCTTTAATTAATTATTCATTAATTATTAAGTAATTATAAATCATTAATTACTTAATTATCATTAAAAAATTAATTAATTAATAAACCTAGTAATTTATTATCATTAATAATATAAATTAATTTATATTTTAAGTTAACAATTTAAAAACATTTGATTAACTTCTTAATTACATTATTAAGTTTTTATTTAAAACTTACTTTTTTAAAATATAAGTTTAAAACATTTTTTTAAACTTAATTAATTTAAAATATTTTATTTCAAAACCTTTAACTACACATTTCAACTTAACAACATCATTTTAAAAAGAATAAATTTTGAAATTAAATTAACTTAAATTGTTTAAAGTTTAAAATTGAAAATTCTAATACCCGAGTCAACCTTGAGCGTTTCCCGAGACAAATGCTTATTTCCCTGAGCTATTCCCCGAGCCACCATTTCTTTCCTTTATTTTTGTTTTAAAGTTTTAAAACCCGATGTATACACCCAAATACCGAAACAAAAATCGAGCTAGCATGCCAATTCCCCGAGGTCGACTTCGAGGCAGTCTATCTTCCTCAACCCAGATACACATGATACTTGTGCACATGCACAACCAATCCGGCCACCTTCGGTCGAAGGTCTGGCCATCGATAAGTCAGCGCCAGCCTGCCCTAACCACCTGACCACCTAGAAGACTGAAACGGTGATGAATTGGACAACGAGCTACCCAACCCAAAATGGAACAAAAACTCGATCACCATAAACCCATTCACCTCGTCGCCTCAAACCACCAGAGGCCATGCAACTCTGTCTGAAGCTTCGTTACCTTTTTTGTTTCGATCGCCATCGATGTGATCGACTCCGATGTGACGACGAGACGGCAGCAACATGAAATCCGATCGTGATTAAAATATAGGCTAAAACCTTAGATCAACTTCGTCTGCCTTCCACGATGATGTATAAATTCGTCTAAAATTTTTCTGATGATCCTCGACCACCATGAAAGCTCCAACCTCGATCACGAGACCCATCATGAATTAAGTTTGATGTGTTTCCTTGTTCCAGATCACATCCACTTGTTATTTATCTTTAAAAGTATTTTTAAAATTAAGTTTTAGTGAATTCGAACACATTTTATTTTAGCTTCCCAATCTAACAAGAATTAGAAGCAGAGATTTTGGGGTTTTGATTAGGTTTTTGCAAACCTGGAACTAGAAATTGGGATGAGTGTACTTGTATATCAGACATGCATAGACAAACATATACATATATATACATATTTGTACACATGCAAATGATTTTCACTTTTCTTGGAAATATTTCAAACAACAAGTTTATAATCCACATTTATAAAGAGTTTAGTCACCTGGATGTTGAAAACAGAAAGCCTGGGATTTTCTTGAATTTGAAAAAACTGGAAATTATAAACTTGTTTGATGTTGAAACTTTGATTTATTTAGTTACTGAGATGATCCTTGCTTTGCTTAATTTGTTAAAATCTTTGCTTTGATGTTGAACTGCTGGTTGTTTACTTGATTCAAAAATTAATTCAGGCTTCAGGTTTTTGTTGGAGATAATCTTTGCTTTGAAATTTGTTTACTAGTTTGAAATTTAATAGGTTGTTTAGTTTTGATTTTTTTTCTCAGCCTTTGAGTTTTACAGGCTTAAGTTTTTGAAAATGAAGATAAAAGGAATGAGAAGGAGGAGATGTAATGGTTTGTAAAATCTTATTTCTATTTTTATTAATTTTCTCAAAAATAAAACAATAAGAATGACACTTGTCTTTGCATGAATTAAATTATTAACACTTGTTAATTTTTTTTGTTAACTTGATCACACTTGTTAATTTTCACACTATCTCTGTTATTTTTGTAATTTACATGTTCGTAATGTTTTTATATAATTAGCACTTTTTTAATATTGATTTAAATTACATTTTCTATTTTATAAATATATTCTCCTTTATTTAGTTGTATCTAATTTAAAAGAAAATGTTTTAAAACTAATTATACATTAAATAAATCACATATATATTATTTTTAAATCCAAATATTTTACTAAGATATTTTTAAATTTTAAATTCAAATTCAAATATAAATTACAATCTATTCATATATATAAAGCAATACTTATCTAATTTGTTTTGAAAATTTTCAAATAAATTTAATTCAATTCCAAAATTTTATATTGATTACTAATTTTAAATTTATTAAAAATTAAGATGTTACAATTATAAACGGTTTATGTATAAGATTTATAAAATTGATATTTTGTAAACAAAAGTAATTGAATTATAAATGAGTTTTATAAGTGTTAAAATGAAGTTATAAATGAATCTTATTAGTAAATAAGTTTATAAATTTATGTGGTTATAAAAGGAATGAATTTGCAATAAGAAGATTTATAAGTAAATTAACTTATAATCGGATTTTGACATATAAATGAAATTTGTTAGTAAAGGACTTTTATAAATGAAAGTTTTTATAAAATAGAAATGTGAATTATAAACATTGTTTTGTAAGTCTGAAATCAACTTAATTTGGTAAAGGAATAATATTCATGATTTTGGACAGTGAATAATCCTTTAAATAAAATTAATGTTTTGAAAAGTGATCTTTTAAATAGAGTTAAATGATTTGAAGATGTTTTAAAAGGTGTGAGCATCGAAACAGAGATTTCAACATTCATTGTTGAAATAGACGTTTTCGAGAAGTAAGGAAAGCATGACTATAACACTATTGTTATAGTAAATGATTTTTAAAAGGATATGTTTTGTGTTGTATGTGGGATTTATATATCTATCTAAGTATCGAATCCTTATACTTATGATTTTAGGTTGTCGTAATGATGTTTTACACAACATTCGTTTTGACCTAATCAAGCGTGTGTTGAAAAATATTAATCTATCCTAAAGAGATTTGTGAATATGCTTACACTGCAATATAAGTATGTGGAAATGTTTTCCAAATATTAAAAAATGAAATGGTTTTGGAACTGTATCTTTTAAAGATAATTTGAAGTGAATATTTGGATAATGATTGAATTAATAAAATATTAATTAAAAGAGCCTAGTGATTGCTTATGGTGCTAATAATCTGGAGTACCCTTTCCAATTCCGTGGGTTCAAAACCTGATCGAATCACCAGGTATAAGGACAAAATGCCGAGCAAATCGAATTCCTCTACTTCACCAAAATTTTCTACTTTCCTTCCCTCTGTCATAGAGAGAAAAAAATAAAATAAATTTTGAACAAAGGTTTATGACGCTTACAATTAGTTAATGGCCACTGGTTGAAGAACTATTTCGATCCTTTCTTCATCATCATTTCTAGGGTTGTTACTTTCCGATTAGCCGCTGATGTAGCGGTTCTGTATTCTCTCCTGAGATATGGGTCCTAATACCGATTACGAATTGATAATGATATCGAGAGGGGTTTCTTTCAAAGCATATTGCAAACGAAATTTGTAAAGGAAAATGCATCAGGGAATTTGCATAACTTGATGATTCAGGGGAAAACATGGATGACGATGATGTTTAAATCTTTGAGTCGATTCCCAGTGAGTGCGTTCGGGTTGAAGATCTCTTTTGGGTAGGATGTACGTTACGAATCTATGATGAGTTTTTCCAGTGAGGGGTTCATGTTCGTCGGTTTGGGAGTTGATCGTGGATTGTTTTCTGTCACGTGTTTTTGGTGTCGAGTTCTGATGAGAGTGGCAGCAATCGATTTCTTAGTAACCTTTATTTTATTTTATTTTATTTTATTTTATTTTATTTTGTAGTAGATTAAACTATTTTTTTAGTTGCAAACTGTAAAACAAAATACATTAGGATAGTCATCATTTTAAAACTGGTTAATTAAAATTCATTATTTCAGTTTATATATATATATGAGTGTATTTACATTAAAGAAAAGTACAATCTAGACAGGAAGATTTTTGAATATATATATATGTGTGTGTGTGTGTGTGTGTGTGTGTGTGTGTGTGTGTGTGTGTGTGTGTGTATGTATGTATATATGAATTTTAAATGTGAAAGGTTTATTTAGAAATTAGATTCTTGAATCAATATAAATTGAGTTCTAAGTATATGTAGTTTCAAGGAAAATAGAATAAATATACATATATACATATTTTCACTTACTAAATTATTTTAAAATAATGGCTTATAGTGATTAACTGGTTTAAGTAACTTATTCAATTTATTTAGTCGCTAAAAAATTATTATTCAAAGGAAAATTAGTTTAAATTAAAGTAATAAATGAAAATTAATTGTTCGATTTATTCAAATATTAATAAACCATATTAATGTTTATACAAGGTCTAAAATCGTGAAGGAAACAAGCCCGTTTGGATTGGATTGCAAATAAAAGAAAAGGTGAGTTAATCTCACTCATTTGGGTTTAATTTAAATTTAAATGGTTAAATTTAAATAATTGGTTCAATGATTGAATTGATTTGATGTCCTATTTTAGATATAGTAATATATATATATAGTATATATTTGGAGTGATTTATTTCCCGCATTATATAGCGGATGAGACCATATGCGCCGCATAATAGCTGATGATCTTATATTAATCCCATATATCGTGATATTCCACCTCGAAGTAGAATTGGTATTGTGCTAACATCTGTGGATGTAGGGAAATAGGTTAGAGGGATCCAACTAGATTCCTCAAATTATTTAGATTATTTAATATTCTGTGTTATGAATATTTGATATTATATGATGAATTATATTTGGATAATCGTAGAGAATTTGAATAAATTTAAGAATGAATTGGATAAGAATAAAAGTGATTTTAAAATTCTAATAAATAGTTTCGAGTATGGAAAAAAAGGGATTTTGAATAAACATAAAATAATGAATTGTAAAACTTAAGTGATATTATTTAAAGGAATAAAGAATTTACTTTAAAATTCAAGGCTTAAATTTATTTAAAAGGATAAAGAAGGAATTTTGGAAATCTGAAATTGGTATTTTTCAGATAAAATATTGTAAATCATAATTAAGGAATAAAAATATGAAGTCAATGGATTTTGAAATAAATGAGTAAGTAAAGGAATTTATTTCAAAATGGAGTGAATTGGAAATCGATTTAAGTGTTTGAAATTGAAAATTTAAAGGAGAATGTGACTATGAAATTTATAAACTGGGTTTATAAAAGTGAAGGAATATATCAGTGGATATTTGGAAGAATAAATTCACGGTGGGAATTTATTAAAGGAATGGGTAAATTTGTTTAAAAAATTTGTTTAAAAATAAATAGTGATTTATTTTTAAATGATGTGGAAGGGATTTCCCTGAATAGCCAAGTACGTCTCAAACAATTTTTAAGTATAAGTAAAAAGTTTTAAGTTGTTAAAAAGTATGTTTAGAAAAAACTTATTATTTGTAAATGCTTAAATTCTAAAGTAAGTATTTTCTTTTAATCTATTATAGCAGTAACTATTTAAAGGTGGCTTGGTATTATGTTTTAAAGGTTAAAAATTCAGTTTTATATTGTACAAAGTAGTTTTATTTTAAATATTCTTTAAGTATATATTTTGAATAAGTATTAAAGTAATTTTGAATTTAAATGTTTAAAGTGTATTTTATAATAAAGTGTTCTAAATTATTTTAAAAATATAAAGTTTTTTGTGCTTGGTGTTTTTGGTGGAAATAAATATTTGGAAATTTATTTTATGAGAAAAGTATGGTTTGGAAACTGTTTTCAAAAGGGTTGAAAATGAAAATATATCTTACGAAGATATTTTGAGGTTAATAAATAATTTGGAGAAATTATTTATTGTTTTATGGTTGTTTATCAATGTTATTTGATAGTTAAATAACCGACTATCAATGTTGGCCAATGCGCTGATCGTTTCGAAGAGACTGGGATCGGGATTTACTTCTTGAAAACCACTTCAATTCGGTTTGAATGATTTCATGTGGAAGACGAGTTTGGATTCGAAGATGGAGCAGTGAAGTGCAAGGGCTGGTCGCTACTAATCCTGAGGATGATTCCAAAATGGATGTAGTAGGAGTAGTGCCTTCGATTCCATTCGAACCCGGGACGGACTTGTATGGATGAATGCTTTCGGAACATCGTCAGGTGGACGATGGGTATTCTAAGTGAAATGTTCAAAAAGGTAACGCTTAGCCTCAAGCCTCACCAACCAGGAATGACTGAAAAAAATCAGGGGTTACGCAACAAGGCAATGTGTGTAGCACCCATTAGAGTGAGGTCATCCCTATCTAGATGTCCCTTTTTTTTGGCTTAGTGGTGCGGTTACTGATCCAAACCGCGGGGTGATCTTAGTCGGGATTATCCAGTAAGGGGTTGTCCCGGTCTTGTGTTGTAGGGGATTGGGAGTAATCCTCGGTACGGTGATCTAGGCCATGTACTATGACAGGTGGTACCCCACTGCCTAGTCATTAGTTGGAAATCCTTTCTCCCTATGCGCCTGTACAGTTTTGATTGTGCCCACTATTGCTGAAATGTGAGATGCAAGCATTTCAGCTAGATTCTATTTTACTTTCTATAGACACTATTATAATATCAGACGGATTTGATAAAAAGCGTTTTGGCTATCGTAAGGTAAAAACCCGACATGTTTATTTGTGGCGTGGTCTTACGAGATGCTTTTGTTTTCAAAAAGATTTTGAAACTTTAATAATCAAATTGAGTGTGGTTTTCTCACGCTAGTTCTCTAGACTGACTCGGGTGTTATTTAACTATAATTCTCGGGTCAGACCGAGTATTATAGATTACAAGAAATGATGCTGTGGAGCTGGATGGCGATACGTACTTTCGTATTTGTATGAAATATTCCGCTGTGTATTCAGTTTTGGGAAGGACGGGATATTATAACCGTCCTGAGTTGTGTTGTTGTTTGTATTGAACTGTAATGTTGTACTCTAATGATGTAATGTATAAACAGTGTATTTGTTTTTATGTAAAGATCATTTATTTCTGTTATATTTTATTCTGTTGCGATGGTTAGATTCCGATTATGTTCTCTATTTTCTTCTTCTACCTCTTCTTCTTTAACCCAAATGGTTCGTTTTTGCGTTGATCTTGAGTTGATTGATGGAGAATAACGTTGACTCAAGGGGTACGGATTTGCGGGTCGTTATATTTGGTGTCAGAGCTAAAGGTTAAGCGAGAACCTTGGCTCCGGTGGGGATTACTCATTAAATAGAGTTCGTAGTACTCTAAAATGAGTTTGAGTGTATTAATAAATATGAGTGCATATTTCTCAGTGAATATAAAAGTTGTTTTTATATTGTGTTAACTTATCGGTTGAGTGTTTATAGATTCTGGTCGATATATGGGACGCTATGTTATCGATAGGATTTTCTAAACTCTTGAACAAGATAAACCGACACAGTATTGTTGTAAATAGGGTAAATGAAATAATTTTACCCAAATTATTTTTGTATATAATGGAAATAATTTTTCGTAAATTATTATAGTTATATATGGATGCTTGGTTGTTAGGAATGATAATATTAAATTATTATCATTGTTATGCAAAATTGAATAAGATATTGAAATCATAACCAAAAGCTAAGAAATAAATGCATATACAAATGGTATTTGTAAATGTGATTTATAATTTGAAAATAATTTGTTGATGAAAATTCAAGAGTGATGTTTAGATATGAATTGAAAGGGTTTGGAATTTGAAAATTTGGGAAATTTATATTCCTTTGAATTTGAAAATGGTTTTCAAAGGTTTTGGAGAAATGATAGTAATACTATTTGGAAAGTATTTTTGAATTGGATATGAAATCCGGTGAGATTTGGAATTTAAAGATATTTGAAATGTTTTGAAAGGATAAAAGCACTAAACTCTTTTCAGTCGCTAGAAAGTAACTTCGGTGATGACTGTAGCATCATCGATGCTCATTTTCGAGTTTCCAAGAGAGGAATTGCTACCAAATTGTTTTGAATTGAAGTTGTTTGCAAAAGTTGGGTTGATTTTAGAAATGCAAAGGATTTTGGATATAATTGATTTTAAATGATTTTTGAAATACTTAAGTGATTATTGAAGGCTATGAAATTGGTTTAAAATGTTTCGAGTGTCTAAGTAATGGTTTAAACTCTGGAGGTTTAACTAAAAATGTTATGGATTATAAGCAGGTTTGGAAATTTATAAAGTTTGAAAATTTCCTGGAATGGAATTAACTTGTAAAAGTTAATAAATTAGAAGAGTAAGTCAAATTAAATGAACTTAAGATAGGTCTAATAATATTGTGATTGGATTTGGATTAAAGTTGAAATATAATTGAAAAGGAACTGTATCACGTGGTGGATACATTAAATGAAATTAAGTTCTTACTTAATAAAATTTAAATGGATGGTGAAGTCAAAAGAATAGTATGAGGTTACATTTAACCGGAGTTTAGTTAAATAAGATTAAATGGGAATAAATAGATTTCGATGACTTATAAAAGAATTGAAAACCCATTGAAAAAATATATATACTTGGCTAAATTAATTATATAATCCCAAGTTAAAAGGTAAAATGTGAACGGGATTGATTGTAAATGGAGGAAAGTATGGATATAAATAAGTTGCGACTTATAAAACTTAGAAGTGTAATAAATAAGCCAAAATAAAATTGTTTTTATTTTGAGAAATGAATAAATAAATCCAGAAACTTGAATTATAAAATAGGTGGAACTCCAGAAATTAAATGAAGTGTTTTTTGGAAGGTAAAAATCAAATTAAATAGAAGTGAACTTAAGTTATGAAGTTGAAAAAGTTTAAAGAAAGTAAATTCACTTAAATTTAAAAATAATAGAAGCTTGGCTTCGAGTAAGGGTGAAAGCCCATTAAATAAAAGTTTGGGTCAAATTAATATGGAAAATGGTTATTAATATGAGCATGGAATGTTGTCAAGCTTAATGGAATGGGTTTAAATGAAACCAACGCGGGAATGAATGAAATGCAAGTGAATGGTTTGTAAATAAGTTAGAATGGAATAAAATTTAATATAAACTGTATTGGAATCAACTTAAAATGATTATAAGCTTAAGTAATTGTTTATTCACATAAATATCGCTGAATTTGCATAAAAATAATTGTCATTTGATGAAAATGAGATTAAATAAAATTCTATGAATTAATAGAAGTGAATAAAATTGATTTTTGAATCAATTGAAATGAATATAAGTCAGTTTGGTTTAAAATGAATCATATGCAAGCAAATGAGTTGTAAATCACTTAAGTTGAATAGTATGGGTTGAGAGTTGATTGAAAGCAATTGAAATAAGGGTCGAAACCTTACATATGTGCTTATGAAAGTATATAACATGCATTGCTATGGAATCCATGTTTTAGCTATTTAAATATAAGTGAAATGCTATAAACTTCTTATATATAGTACTTATATGTTTAAATTGAGTAAGTACAGGTACTTGAAGGCCGTTTGGCAGGATTTTGGTTGCATTAATTGCAAAATAATAAGCTGCTTGCTTTAAAATGCTAAATAGAGGTACGCTTACGCAATAAAAGTTAGGAAATATGAACTATTATTTGTTTTTTTTGTTTTTCTGGCCGGTGGGTCGATGCATATATATTTATATCTCTTGTCAAATTGCAAAAGCTCCTCCGTACAAAGGGGACTCTGCCAAAAAAATTCGAAAATTTTAGGGGTTAGAAAAAATTTTGGAAAATTTTTTGTTAGCGACAAAACAATTTCAAATTTGAAATTGAAATAAATTAGTGGATGAAACTAATTTAAAATAATTATATGAATCGGTTATAAATGGAAGATAAAAATTCAATATTCAGAGCTGAAGATAAATTGAATTCATATGGAAATGGAAGAATCAATTTGAATAGAAGTAGATATAAACTAAAGTGGTGAAGTGAAAATAAATATAAGACGCGTATAAAACACTTATATTGAACTTAAGAAGAAATGGTAGAATTCTTAAGTAATATAGGTGTCGGGAAGATAAATTGAATAAGCAATTGAGTGAAGATTTAATAAAAACATATGAAATGATAAGCATTGATAAGTGAATAGAAATCAAAATGAATGTGAATAAAGGAGAATGGATATAAATACGTAGGATGTATGTATATTATTTTATTCGCATAGCAATTTGATCCAGAATCGAGCACAGAATTTTGAGATAGTTATAACGATCCAAGTTAGGATTTTTCACTCGATTTTCGACGGCAAACCCTGGATATGGATTTTTGATTGAATCTGGATATTCTCTATCATAATTGGTGACTATGCAAGGTGAATGACGGTTTATGATCAAGAAACCAGATCTGAGTCCGTTCTAGGAAGTCGGGTGAACGATATTAGCTTGGAAGTGAAATTGTGTGATCGAGCAAGTGATCGAATTTGATATTGCGTATAGAGGATATATGTACATCGTACGGGCTTGGATGAATAAAAATTAAAATTTTGTAAAGAAGTGTATAAAATGATTTTTGGAGTCTGTAGTTGGATATGGTTAAATTGGATATACAGGTATTAAAAAGCAAGTGGGAAAAATTGGGATTTTTGATTTCAGAAGATAAATTTGAATTGCTCGACAAAAAGGTATGTGTTTAAATTTCTGTATGAAATTTGATTGGGTTTTTGGTCTAGCTATTTGGATTTTTATTTTTCTTTTGAAATCTGGAGGACCGTAGAGGCATTTTGTAGTCGTACCGAGCTAGTCATGCAATGGAGATGCTGGCGAAATTTTTCAGAAATTTTGAGAGTTATAAAAATTTTGAGAAATTTTTGATAATTTAAATTTGGATTTAAATTTAAATTTGAATAAGTAGAGTAAGTAATGTTGTTGGAAACTATGGAAGGTTTTGGAAAGTTGGTTGAAGTAATAGTGGGTCATTAATAAAAGATACGTTATGGCAAGTTGATAAAACTGTTTGGTTTTGGAAAATAGTCATGTGTATTGGACCATTCTTCTTAACTAGTAATTTCGGGGACGAAATTCTTTTAAGGGTGGAGGAATGTGACAACCCAGAATTTTTGGATGTTTGAAATCGAAATATTAGTTGATTTAAAATATTTAAAAGTTAATTTTTAACTTGAATTCAAATATCACTATTTATTTGATAATTAAATTATTGAATTAAATAAATTGAAGTTGGGTAAAATGTTGAATCGAGAGTTTTAAGCCTGTTAAAAAAAAATTGAAGGCTTGTAAAATTTATATTGATAGTTTTGAAGATAATAAAAGCTTTTAAATTGAAATTGGAAGTGATTCGTTCGGTTTTAAAATGTCGTTTAAATTAACATTTAAAATAGTCTTCCAGGGCACAGTCTCGGAATTCGACGAAACCAGTCCCATTGGATCCGTAATATTGTGTTATTATTGAATTTCAATTTACGTAGCATTTGGAGTTGTTGTGTGGCTGTACGGTAGACTAACGCGCTGAAATTTTATATCGAAAATTAAATATAAATAACTGGGCCCAAAAGCTATCTTCTTCATACGATCGAATTAGGACTCGAAATCTTTTCCATTACATTTGAAATATGGGTATAACATTATACATGGCTGGCGGCACGCCTCGATAGGATGTCAAGATTTTGAGTTGTATTTATTGGGACAACTTAAAATCAAACAATTTATAATTGTCTGGTCAAGTAAGATTTTCACGACAGCTTTATTCAAATCAAATCTACTTTTCCCTTTACATGCAACCCACCATTCTTTTTTCTTTCCCATCTTTCCCATCGAATTTACATCAGCCGAAAAACAAAAATTGATAGGAAT
The DNA here is from genome assembly GCA_030765085.1 of Allium cepa. Taxonomy (NCBI): domain Eukaryota; kingdom Viridiplantae; phylum Streptophyta; class Magnoliopsida; order Asparagales; family Amaryllidaceae; genus Allium; species Allium cepa. Next base: position 490,626,866 of record CM060937.1, on the reverse strand, counting down.
AAGGTAATAAATTCGATACTTTCGTTTTAATAATCTGGAGTACCCTTTCCAATTCTGTAGATTCAATACCTGAACGAATCACCAAGTATAAGGACGAAATGCCAAGAAAATCAAATTCCTCTGCTTCACCAGAATTTTCTTCTTTCCTTCCCTCTGTAATAGAGAGAAAAAATTAAAAAATTGTGAACAAAGGTTTATGATGCTTACAATCAGTTAATGGCTGATGTTTGAAGAACCATTTCGATCCTTTCTTCATCATCATTTCTAGGGCTGTTACTTTCCGATTAGCCCTGGTGTAGCGGTTATGTATTTGCTCCTGAGATATATGGTCCAAATATCAATTACAAATTGGATAATGATATCGGGAGGGGTTTCTTTCAAAGCATATGGCGAACGAAATTTGTAAAGGAAAATGCATCAGGGAATTTGCGTAGCTTGATGATTCAGGGGGGAAACGTAGATGACGATGATGTTTGAATCTTTGAGTCGATTCCCAGTGAGTGCGTTCGGGTTAAAGATCTCTTCTGGGTAGGATGTACGTCACGAATCTATGATGAGTTTTTGAAGTGAGGGGTTTATGTTGGTCGGCTTTGAGAGTTGATCATGGATCGTTTCTTGTCGCATGTTTTTGGTGTCGAGTTCTGACAAGAGTGCCAACAGTCGATTTCTTGGTAAGCTTTATTTTATTTTATTCTATTTTATTTTGTTTTGTAGTTGATTAAACTATTTTTTTAGTTACAAACTGTAAAACAAAATATATTAGGCTAGTCATCATTTTAAAACTGGTTAATTAAAATTCATTATTTCAGTTTAAAGATATATATAAGAGTATATTTACAGTAAAGAAAAGTACAATCTAGATAGGAAGATTTTTGAATATATATATATATGTATATGTATGTATGTATGTATGTATGTATGTATATGTATATAGGAATTTAATGTGAAAGGTTTATTTAGAAATTAGATTCTGGAATCAATATAAATCGAGTTTTAAGTATATGTAGTTTCAAGGAAAATAGAATAAATATACATATATACATATTTTCACTTACTAAACTATTTTAAAATAATGGATTATTGTGATTAGCTGGTTTAAGTAACTTATTCAATTTATTTAGTCGCTAAAAATAATTATTCAAAGGAAAATTAGTTTAAATTAAAGTAATAAATGAAAATTAATTGTTCGATTTATTCATATATTAATAAACCGTATAAATGTTTATACAAGGTCTTAAATCGTGAAGAAAACAAGCCCGTTTGGATTGGATTGCAAATAAAAGCAAAAGTGAGTTAATCTCACTCATCTGGGTTTAATTTAAATTTAAATGGTTAAATTTAAATAATTGGTTGAATGATTGAATTGATTTGATGTGCTATTTTAGATATATTAGTATATATACAGTATATATTTGGAGTGATTTATTTCCCGCATTATATAGCGGATGAGACCCTATGCGCCGCATAATAGCAGAAGATTTTATATTAATCCTATATACCGCGATATTCCACCTCGAAGTGTAATTGGTATTGTGCTAGCATCTGTGGATGCGAAGAAATAGGTCGGAGGGATGCAACTGGATTTCTCAAAATTATTTAGATTGTTCAGTATTCTTTGTTATGAATATTTGATATTCTATGATGAATTATATTTGGAATATTGAATGCTATGGTTCGCTTGAATATATTTCGGTACATTTAGTTATCAAAATATATAGAATTGGATTTTTGAAAAGAAAATAAAAGAGTGAATCTTTAAGTAAAATAATCATAGAGAAATAGAATAAATTTAAGAATGAATTGGATAAGAATAAAAGTGAGTTTAAAATTCTAAAAAATAATTCCAAGTATGGGAAAAAATGGGATTTTGAATAAACAAAAAATAATGAATTGTAAAACTTAAGTGATATTATTTAAAGGAATGAAGAATGTACTTTAAAATTAGGGTTTAAATTTATTTAAAAGGATAAGGAAGGAATTTTGGAAATCTGAAATTGGTATTTTTCAGTTAAAAGATTTTAAATCATAATTAAGGAATAAAAATATGAAGTCAATGGATTTAGAAATAAATGAGTAAGTAAAGGAATAATTTCAAAATGGAGTGAATTGGAAATCAATTTGGAAATTGATTTAAGTGTTTGAAATTGGAAATTTAAAGGAGAATGTGACTATGAAATTTACAAATTGGGTTTATAAAAGTGAAGTAATATATCAGTGGATATTTGGAAGAATAAATTCTCGGTGGGAATTTATTAAAGGAATGGGTAAATTTGTTTGAAAATAAATAGTGATTTATTTTTAAAAGATGTGGAAGGGATTTCCCTAAATAGCCAAGTACGTCTCAAACAAATTTTAAGTATCAGTAAAAAGTTTTAAGTTATTTAAAAAGCATGCTTAGAAAAACTTATTATTTCTAAATGTTTAAATTCTAAAGTAAGTATTTTCTTTTAATCTATTATAGCAGTAATTATTTAAAGATGGCTTGGTATTATGTTTTAATGGTTAGAAATTCAACTTTATATTGTACAAAGTAGTTTTATTTTAAATATTCTTAAAGTATATATTTTGAATAAGTATTAAAGTATTTTTTAATTTAAATGTTTAAAGTGTATTTATAATAAAGTGCTTCAAAATATTTTAAAAATCTAATGTTTTTTGTGCTTGATGTTTTCAGTGGAAATAAATATTTGGAAATTTATTTTATGAGAGAAGTATGGTTTGAAAACTATTTTCAAAAGGGTTGAAAATGGAAATATATATTACGAAGATATTTTGAGGTTAATAAATAATTTGGAGAAATTATTTATTGTTTGATGGTTGTTATGAAAGTTATTTGATAGTTAAATAACCGACTATCAATATTGGTCAATGCGCTGATCGTTTCGAAGAGACCGGGATCGGTATTTATTTCCTGAAAACCACTTCGATCCGGTTCAAACGTTTTCGTATGATAGACGAGTCTGGATTCGAAGATGGAGCAGTGAGGTGCAAGGGCTAGTCGCTAGTAATCCTGAGGATGATTCCAAAAATGATGTAGTAGGAGTAGTGCCTTCGGTTTCATTCGAACCAGAGACGGACTTGTATGGATAAATGCTTTCGGAACATAGTCAGTTGGACAATGGGCATTCTAAGTGAAACGTTCGAAAAGGTAACGCTTAGCCTCAAGCCTCATCAACTGGGAATGATTGAAAATCAAGGGTTATGTAGCAAGGCCATATGGGTAGCACCCATTAGGTCGAGGTCATCCCTGTCTAGATGTCCCTTTTTTCGGCTTAGTTGTGCAGTTGCTGATCCCAACCATGGGGTGATCTTACTCAGGATTATCCAGTAAAGGGTAACCCAGGTCTTGCATTGCAGGAGATTGGGAGTAATCCTTGGTACGGTGATCTAGGCCACATACTGTGACAGTGGTACTCCAGTGCCTAGTCATTAGTTGGAAATCCATTCTCTCTACGCGCCTGTACGGTTTTGATTGTGCCCAACTATTGCTGAAACGTGAGATGCAAGCATTTCAGCTAGATTCTATTTTTCTTTCTATGGACACTATTATAATATCGGACGGATTTGATAAAAAATGTTTTGGCTATTGTAAGGTAAAAACACAACATGTTTATTTATGGCATGGTCTTACGAGATGCTTTTGTTTTCAAAAAGATTTCGAAACTTTAATAATCAAATTGAGTGTGGTTTTCTCTCGCTGGTTTTCCAGACTGACACGGGTGTTATTTAACTATAAAATTCAGGTCAGACCGAGTATTATAGATTACAGGAAATCATGCTGTGGAGCTGGATGGCGATACGCACTTCCGTATTTGTATGGAATATTCCGTTGTGTATTCAGTTTTGGAAAGGACGAGATATTATAACCGTCCTGAGTTGTGTTGTTGTTTGTATTGAACTCTGATGATGTACTCTAATGATATAATGTATAAACAGATGTATTTATTTTTATGTAAAGATCATTTATTTTCTATTATATTTTATTCTGCTGCGATGGTTAGATTCTGATGTTGTTTTCTATTTTGTTCTTCTTCCTCTTCTTCTTTAACCCAAATGGTTCATTTTTCCGTTCATCTTGAGTTTATTGATGGAGAGTAGCGTTGATTCAAGGAGTACGGATTTGTGGGTCATTACAGGATTGCTATTTAAATTTAAATGGTTAAATTTAATTAATTGGTTGAATGGTTGAATTTATTTGTTGTGCTATATTATAGTATGTAGTATATATTGGCGTGATTGATTCCCCCATTATATAGCGGATGAGACCCTATGCGCCGCATAATAGCAGATGATATTATATAAATCCATATACCGCGATATTCCACCTCGAAGTGGAACTAGTATTTTATATTGTGCTAACTCTGTGGATGCAGGGAAACAGGTTGGAGGGATCCAACTTGATTCCTCAAATTTACTTAGATTGTTTAATACTCTGTGATATGGTTTATGTGATAATCGATGATAGATTATGTTGGAAATTCAAATGTTGGATGCTATGGTTCGATTGAATATAATTGGATAGATCGAATTATCAAATTGTACAGATTTGGATTTTTGGAAGTAAATATAAGTGAGAATTTTAAGTAAACAATTATAGGAATTTGAATAAATTAAAGAATTAATTGGAAAAGAATAAAAGCTGATCTTTGAATTCTAATAAATAAAATTCCAAGTATGGAAAAATGAGATTTTGAATAAATGGGAAAAAGTGATTTTTCTTAAAAACTCAAGTGTTATTATTTAAAGGAATAAAAATGATTTTTAAATCTTAATAAATTTCGGGTATGAAAAAGGGATTTTGAACAAACAGAGAAATAATGAATTTTAAACTTAAGTGATGTTATATCAAGAAATAAAGTATTTATTTTTAAAATTCAAGGTTGAATCTGTTTAAAAGGATATAGAAAGAATTTGGGAAATCTGAAATCGGTTTTTTCAGTTAAAAAGATTTTAATCATAATTAAGGAATAAAATCTAAAGTTAATGGATTTTGAAATAAGTGGAGCAAGGAAATTTAGTTCAAAGTGGAGTAAATTGGGAATCAATTTGGAAATTGATCTAAGTGTTTTGAATCGGAATTTTAAAAGGAAGTTGAGTCTATGAGACTTATAAACTTGGTTTATAAAAGTAAAGCAATATATCAGTGGATAATTGGAAGACTAAATTCACGGTGGGAATTTATTAAAGGAATGGGTAAATTTGTTTAAAAATAAATAGTGATTTATTTTTAAAAGATGTGAAAGAGAAGCGTATTTCCCTGGATAGCCAAGTACGTTTCAAAGCAAAATTTTAAGCATAAGTCAAAAGTTTTAAAAGCATGATTTAGAAATTTATTATTTAAATTTTAAAGTATTTTTTTCAAATTTATCCTAGTAGTAATTATTTAAAGGTGACTTAATATTATGTTTTAAAAAGAGGAAATTTAGTAAGGTAACTTTATTTTAAATATTTTTAAAGTATATAACTTGAATAAAGTATTAAAGTATTTTTTATTTTAAATGTTTTAAACTATAATTTATAATAAAGTGTCTTAAATTATTTTAAAATTTTAAAGTATTGTACTTGGCGTTTTCAGTGGAAATGAATATTTAGGAATTCATTCCATGCGAAAGTGTGGTTTGGAAACTGTTTTCAAAGGGTTGAAAAGTGGAAATATATCTTGTGAAGATATTTTGAGATTAATAAATAATTTGGCGAAATTATTTATGTTGGTGGTTGTTTGTGAATGTTAATTGATAGTTAAATAACCGACTATCAATATTGACCAATGCGCTGATCGTTTCGAAGAGACCGGGATCGGGATTTATTTCCTGAAAACCATTTCGATCCGGTTTGTACGTTTTCATGTGCAATACAAGAGTTTGGATGTTAAGGCGGAGCGGTGAAGTGCAAGGGCTATTCGCTACTAATCCCGAGGTGATTCCAAAAGGGATGTAGTAGGAGTGGTGCCTTTGGTTCCGTTCGAATCTGGAACGGTCTTGTATGGATGAATGCTTTTAGAACATCGTCAAGAGGACGATGAGCATTCTAAGTGATGTTCTAAAAAGGTAATGCTTAGCCTCAAGCCTCATCAATCGGGAATGACTGAAAATCAAGGCATATGCATCAAGGCTAAGTGGGTAGCACCCATTAGGGTGAGGTCATCCCTGTCTAGATGTCCCTTTTTATTTCGGCTGTGTGGGCGGTTGCTGATCCCAACCGCGGGGTGATCTTACTCGGGATTATCCAGTAAGGGTAGTCCTAGTCATGTATTGCCGGGGATTTAGGGTGGATCCTCGGTACGCTGATCTAGACCAGGTACTATGACAGGTGGTACCCCAGCGCCTAGTCGTTAGTTGGAAATCCATTCTCCCTACGCGCCTTTATGGCTTTGATTGTGCCTGTTAGCACCAAAAGGGGTCATTAATACCCTTAAGAAAGATTGTGTAGAGAGATTAATGAAGATAGTAAATTAAAACATAAGACAGTATGTAAATTTAAATGCAGAGAATAAGAACACCAAATTTATAGTAGTTCGGCGTAACTGCCTACGTCCACTTTTAAGTTGATTTCTACTGCTTTCCTTGATAGTTGATTACAGATACAATCCGTTTCCAATTACTTGAATACAATTGTAAAGTAAAAGATTAAGGCTTGAGTGAATGTTGAATGCGGCAGAGTTTCCCCAGTGTTCTCCAAAAAACTGATCCCTTTCACCGTGTCCCTGCCTCTCTATTTATAGCGAAGATGGGTTGGACTTCTCTGGTGGGCCTGGTAGCTGAATGCCTTGGCCCAAATGGAGTAAGCTTTGTGTGACGAACCAGAGAGGCCGAATGGTAAAATGCTGAGTCAAGGCATTTGTGCCGAACAATGTTCCCCTACCGAACGAAATTGGAATGCCGAACAGTCCAGGAATGCCGAACGTTCGTGGATGCCGAACGTTCCCTATATGCCGAACGCTTCTAGATACCAAGCGCTCTTTCATGTGGAGCGTTCCTTTATGCCGAGCGTTCTTCTGATGCCGAGCGCCTCTGGATGCCGAGCGCTCCTAAATGCCGAATGACCCCGACTGCCGATCACTTCCCAATGTCGAGTACTAACGAATGCTATTCAAACCATTTGCATCGAGCATTCAGAGTGCCGAATGGTATGTAAATGCTAAACGATCCATAAATTGCCGAGCAGTGTGCTAATGCCGAGTACCTAGTTGCCTGGTCAAATCTCTAGGAAACACTTGCCCCCCAGTGTATCGCGTGATCTAACGTGACGCACTTTGAATTACATGTCCTTTGTGCTCCTCTTTGATCCTTGATTTATTTCTCTCAATGGTGTGATGGTGTCTGCCGAACGGTATGCGAGTGCCGAATAGAATAGCTGAAGCCGAACGATGACGCTTTGACTGGTTCCACCGGACATAGCCTCTTCGACTTCCCTTCTTCTCCTATAAAAGTCAGCGTCTTCCTCCTTCTTCTCTTTTCATTTTTTACCTCCGCTACCTTGTACTTGCAAACCATGCCTGTTAATAGACACTAAAGAATAACAATCCTTCCCAAGTCTTGATCGACTAACTAGGTATCGATTCCTCTATCTAAATCCTTTTCCTGACTAAAAAGTTTCAAAATTAAGTTTGTAAATTAGAACCGTAGCTGGTAGGGGTTGTGTGGATGAAAGAATCGAACTTCGATTAGCATATTTTTTAGGGCTAAATGACGTGGAGGAAAGGAGAGGTGGCCAGAGATGAGCACTTGAGGGAGTTTTTGGGAAATTTACTGTGGTTCGGCATGGACCTTCTCGTGCCGAACGATATTGAGGGAAGAATAATAGAGGAGCAGAAGTTGGCTAGAATGCCGAACAGTATGGTTCGACATGACTCGCCAAATGTTTTGGCCTTATTGTTCGGTATGGATGGAGGAAGAAAGGAGAAAATGACGCCGTTGTTAAGGACGGAGTGCCAAGCGTTGGTGCTCGGCATAACTTTGGTTCGGCATGACTAGCCACATGTCAAGCAGTAGGATGGAAGGTCAGGGAGGAAGTATGAATTAAACAGAATGCCAAACGTTACTTAGGCCGAGCTGTACTTATGCCAAACGTTACTTCATCCGAGCAGAACTTAGGCCGGACGATACTTTGGCCGAACGATAGTTAGGCCGAATGATAGTTTGGCCGACCAAAATTTAGGCCGAACAATAGTCAGGCCGAACGGTAGTTTGGCCGGTCGATACTTAAGCCGAACAATTTTTCACCTTGCCTAATCATAAGACAAGTACAAAGACATGGACTTAAGCAAACTGGCATGTCGAACTATTCTAAACTGATAACTTCCTGGTCTAATTATCACAAGCCTGAACTGATGTCGATAAAAACCTATGAAAGCTTTTGACATACAATGTCAATGTCCGAGTCCAAAATTGAAAACATTATAAGGTTGGTTTTCGAAGATGGTCGGCGATGACGGTCATCGAAGGCGACAGTTCGAAGCTCAACTTTATATCATTAATTCTGTGACTTATAATTTCTCAACACTTACACTTGAATGATCGCACTAGTTCACACACCAAACGGGGGTAATATTTACGTTGTTAAGTCTAACGTCGATCACTTTCAAGGATAGTTCACACAGTTGCTCTGCCAAATTCGATATTTATCGGACATGTCTAGGAAATCCAGCTCCACCACGATTTCAGATAGACCGGGACCGTCCTCCCGACAAGAAGTCGCAGATATTTCAAACCAATCAACCTCTCCTGCACATAACTTAGCTCCCGACGCTTTGGAGCCAGCAATTCTCTTGGATAACCCTGTTGATTCTCAGACTTCGAAGGTCAATGAAGTCACGCTCCGACAAATATGCTCTATCCATGGAATCCCTTTCGACGACGTGCTGGTTCCATCGGGGCACGATCGTCCACACTTGCCCCTAGTTGGATACACGGCGTGAAATAAATTCATGTGCTGGGTTGGCAGCATGCCACCATTCAATTTATTTCTTCGGGACGTGCTGCAATACATCGACGTTTCCCCATCGCAACTGCACCCAAATGGCCATGCGTTCATCTACGGTACCTTCATCCTCTTCATTATCGTCCTCTCTAGGCCCCCAACTCCGGGCGATATCAAATATATATATGATCAAGAAGCGGAAAGATAGCCCCTCTTCTGTGTTCCTCGAGCCGCGCCACAAATGCCAGATTTTAACCGGGGCGTGGAGCAAATTAGCCTTTTACAAACAACAATGGTTCTATGTGCGTTGCCCTCCTGGTTTTGTGAGGAGATGGGTTGAAGGAAGTAAGTCTTTTCTCTGGATCGATGTTTGTGCTTGGTCGAGGCTATGCCTTTTCTAACTCTTGTTTCATCTTTTCAGGTATCAACCCGCGTCCTGATGGTTGCGGGTACTCTGAGGCCGTTGAGGCTATTCGAGCCCTTCCTGTCGAAGAAAGAGACATCCAGACTCTTATTTCGAATGAGTCTCTTACAAGATTTGGGCTGTTGGCAGCAGGCTGTCAGATAAGCCTTCCTCAAGGCGTTACCATACCCAGGCATCCCCCTGGCAAAGGGAAAAAATTAGCCGACTTATCACGTCACACCCCTGACGCACCAGAGGAGGGGGAAATTAAAGGGAATGAAACACCTGAAGCACAAGGTGAGAACTTGGGTCCCACTCAAGATCCGATGGTCGAAGTGCACGACATTGAAACGTCATCTTCCCCTTCGTAGAGGAAAAAGAGATTGACCTAGAAGATTAGGAAGGAGAAGGTTGGCTGAACTTCAAAAGTTACGCTCATTTCAACGGAGAAAGAGGCTTCTTCATAGCATGTAGAAAGTTCTTTAAAGGGCCTATCGAACCTCTCCATTCCCGATGGCCTACTCAATTATAACTTCGACGATCCAGAAGCATTTAGACATCACTCGCCCATCAGAGGCAATGCGGGTGCTCTAGCCCAAAGTCAGGGAGAAAAAACTCGTATTAGTAAAGCAACCGGTCCATCGGGAGGAAACACTAGGACACACACAGGTACTTGCACTTCAATTTGCACTTAGATTTTCGTCGTCATGCTAATCTTTGCTAATTCGTTGTTATTTAAATTCTGTGTAGGTGACATAGGGCGTTCACGTGGATTCGACCGCCTTCGTGGTTCGTATATCTTTATCAACCTGGTCGGGACTTGGGTTCTGGAAGACGTCGGGACAGGGATGATGACGGCGATAGAGATTATCATTCCTGGGGCTCATCATCTCGGAAGAAGACTTACTATCAGCCAAAATACTACCAAGATACCTCTTCTCTCCCAGAGCAAAGCAAAGATAAGCGCGGCCATAAGGGGTTGCAATCTGATGTCCTCCGGGACCAACACTCTGATTCCTCTTCTACTCGACAGTCCTGAGATCCCCACAGGAGAGCCAAACTTTCAAAGCCATCTCCCCCTGCTCCTGCAATAGATCCAACCGTATCGGAGAGGCTGGCCGAGTTTAAAGATAAATTTCCAAAAATCTGCTTTGATGGCCTGAAATTCCTCCCGGCGATTCATCCTTTTCCCGGACATGTCAAGCAGAGCGCCATCACCTGTACCAACGGTGTCTACGTTCAACACGACACATTTGTTCATTTGGATGAAAAACTTTCTGAAGTCTCCATGGAGTGCCAACATGAGATCGATTGCCTGAAGCTTGAGGCTATCCACGACAAAGATATCATTAAAGCTCAGGCAAAGAGATTGCAACTTACAGATCTCAGCTTGAGGCCGCCCAGTAGAGCGGTCAAGACACTATCGAAGCCTTGACTCGTCTGGAATCGACACATAAAAAAGAGATCGACGAGGCGGTACAGCGCTGTGGGGCCCTAGCTTTAGAGAAGCACTCAGTCTAAAAGGAGAGGGACGCATTCAGCCTTCGAGTTAAGGAACTTGAGGAGCATCTTCACAGAGAGAAGGAAGAGAAAACAGCCGCCCAAGAAGAATCACAATGATATTGTGATGAGATCGTTGCTACTCGGCTCTTAAAAGAAAAACTCGAGGACGAGCTTTTCAAAGTTGAGGCGATAAAGAGCGAAGCCCGTGAAGAGGGCAAGAAGATAGCGCCTGCGGACATCGACTCCCGTCTTGAGGCTGCTAGAGAAGAACTCGCTAATCGCTGAATTCAATGCCCGCATTCTCATGCACCGAGACTTGACATTTTTGGGCGAGGGCTATCTTGAATCTTTAGCCGAGGCATGGAAGGCCTTGATAGAAATCAGGAAGGCCGAGCATGGTACCGAAGAGATTGATGAGGAGGCCTTAATAAAAGAATTCCTCAAGGGAAATGAGCCTTCGGACTTGTCAGTAGCTAAGGCTATTTATTGCAAAGGCTTCCCCTCAAAGAAAGGGAAAGAAATGATTACCAGTCCGTCTGGGGTCGTGCCTCCAGCTCGTGTGCCTACTCAAACGGCCGATCGGCCGATACTCGATCCATTTGAGCAGCATATTGATTATAATCTGGAGGACCCCGGCCTTGGCGCCCATATTCTGTCTCCCATTCCGGAGGGTGAGACCGCCTTGACGGCTGAGAGCCTGCCAGAACCTGCTAGATAACCCCACACTTTAAGATTTCAAAATTCGTCGTTCGTCACTCTTTATGAAGGACTATTGTATTCTAATGCTTGTTTTTCATGATTTTGCACAGGACGTTCTGATCCCGGGCCCACTTCGAGGAGCGATGTTGCCAAGGAGGTGGAGGGAAATATAAGTGAGGCCACTCATGCAGGAGAGGTTCCCAGGCCAGATGCTCAGGTGATTAGAGCGCTGGATGAGGACAATTCTGAGACTTCTTCTCCCATCGATAGGAGTTATGAAGTAGAAATTACAGGCGCCTCTGAACACACATCTGAGCTGAGTATGAAGGAGCGGGTTGAGGTGGAGAAGAGGGAGACAGCCAAGATCAAGGTCGAGCCTCGAGTTGTGGACCTGGACGACCCTTTGCATAAGCCGTTGAAGGTCATCCTTCCTGGAGGGTCCAAGCCCAGGGAAGTTCCCCGTACTTCCTCAGTTGCTACCCCTCCATAAAAGAAGAGTACCAAGGGTAAATGCACAGGGAAGGAGCCGTCCGAGAAGACAACGGAGGTGAAGAAGTTGAAGAAGCACAAGAAGTGATCATTACTCTCGTTCAATGAGAGTTAGTTTAAGTTATGTAATTATTATCTTCTACTTCCGTAGTTTTGTAAATAGATTGTCGACTCTGAACTTTGGAGTGCTTGTAGTAGAAACTTTTTTTGAATAGAGCTTAGCTCCTTTTCTGTCTTTCAAAAGTCTTTTATCGTTCAATTTTTGTATGATTGTGATTTAAATCCAAGCTGTAGTGAATAACATGGACTTCTCGGTTCACATTCATATAGCTCAGAGATTCTTTTAGATTTGTTCATTTTTCCTTCCGCGCTTCAAGCGCTTAGAATATTTTTTAGTCCGTAGATCGAGGACTTAGAGTACTCCAGTCCGCACTCTGGGGACTTGGAGATTTGAGTCATTTATACTCGAGTCCGCTCTCCGTGGACGTAGAGTACTCTAGTCCGCGCTCTAGGGACTTGGAGATTTGAGTCGTTTATACTTGAGTCTGCACTCCGGGGAATTAGAGTACTCCAGTCCGCACTCCGGGGATCTGGATTTTTAAATCGTTTATGCTCGAGTCCGCACTCCGGGGACTTAGAGTACTCCAGTCTACACTCTGGGGACTTGGAGATTTGAGTCGTTTACACTCGAGTCCGCGCTCCGAGGACTTAGAGTACTCCAATCCGCACTCTGGGGACTTGAAGATTTGAGTCGTTTATACTCGAATCCGCACTCCAGGGACTTAGAGTACTCCAGTCCGCACTCTGGGGACTTGGATTTTTTGAATCGTTTATACTCGAGTCTGGCTCCGGGGACTTAGAGTACTCTAGTCTGCACTTTAGGGACTTGGAGATTTGAGTCGTTTATACTCGAGTCCGTGCTCCATGGACTTAGAATACTCCAGTCTGCACTCTGGGGACTCAGAGATTTTTAATCGTTTATACTCAAGTGTGCACTACGGGGACTTAGAGTACTCCAGTCTTCACTTTGGGGACTTGGTGTTTTTGAATCGTTTATACTCGAGTCCGCGCTCCGGGGACTTAGAGAACTCCAGTCTGCACTATGGGGACTCGGAGATTTTGAATCATTTATTCTTGAGTGTGCACTACGGGGACTTAGAGTACTCCAGTCTGCACTCTGGGGACTTGGAGTTTTTGAATCGCTTATACTCAAGTCCGTGCTCCGGGGACTTAGAGTACTCCAGTCCGCACTCTGGGGACTTGGAGATTTGAATCGTTGATACTCGAGTCCACGCTCCAGGGACTTAGATTACTCCAGTCCGCACTCTGGGGACTTGGAGATTTGAGTCGTTTATACTCGAGTCCACGCTCTGGGGACTTAGAGTACTCCAGTCCGCACTCTGGGGACTCGGAGATTTTGAATCGTTTATACTCGAGTCCACGGTCCGGGGACTTAGAGTACTCCAGTCTGCACTCTGGGGACTTGGAGATTTGAGCAGTTTTCACGCGTCCGTACGTCAGCCAGAATAATATAATCGCATTTTCCTATCACAGGATCATCATACGTAGAAACATCAGTAATTCATGAAAAGGATGGCTTCAAGCCTTTATTAACAAAAGCAAGCTAAATTGTCTTACTACATGCCAAGAACTAGAAATAAAAGAACACTGGAAATAGTGCAATTAATACATGAAAGAAATAGACTAAGTATAATAATGTCGCAAGTGCTCGTTGCTCCATGCTCGGGGGAGTGTCGCACCATCGACGGTCGCTAGCTTGAAAGTTCCTTCTCCAAGCTTCCGTTCGATGAAGTATGGACCTTCCCATGCGGGATTCGTATGAGATGGGATCAGAAAAACTCGTTTCAACATGAGGTCTCCCACACCAAATATTCTCGGTCGGACCTTTTCATTATAATATTTAGTGACTCTATGTCCGTATACGGCCGCCCTCAAACTGGCTTCTTCGCGTTTTTCGTCAATGAAGTCCAACGATTCTAATAAAAGATTCTGGTTCGACTCGCGGTCGTATTAAGTTACCCGATGTGATGGAACGTTAAGTTCCACGGGTATGACAACCTCCGTGCCATAAATGACTCAAATCTCCAAGTCCCTAAAGTGAGTTCCAACGGCGGAGCTCTCGGGATTTTCGTGTATATCTGGCGTTTGTCACATCTTCTCACACATAGTCTACAGCATCCCGATTCACAGTTGGCCAGTGATATCCATAACGAAGGGCTTTCTTTGCTAATGTCTGGCCCCCAGTATGGTCACTGCACTCTCCTTCATGGACTTCCTTTAATACACGTTTTATCTCATCATAGGCCATGCACCGGAGTAAGGGGGTCGAGAATCCCCTTCGGTGCAACACCCTTCCTGTATTATATATCGTAAAGCCTTACGAAGGACTTGTCGTCTTTCGCTTCTTTCTTCGTATAAGATCTCGAATAGCAAGTACTGCTTGATTAGGATCATCCACAATTCCTTCTCGACTTCTGTTTCCAACACGAAATCTACCTCCATTATATTTATACTCAAAACATGTAAGGTTTCGACAGGAAACAATCCCATCGGTTGTGCATCACTAGTGCTTCGAATTTTTCCAATGAATCGACTGATCTGTTTTTCTCATGCGGGACATGTGAAATATCATAATACTCGAGATTCGCTAGAAGCTTCTGAACTCGGACTAAATATGGGGCAAGTCTCTGCCTCCCTGCTTGATAGTCTCCTCGTACTAGGTACACCACCAGCTGCGAGGCGCTAAAAATTTCAACCGATTTTACTCCTAGTTCTTTGATAATTCTTAAGCCGATAATCAGCGCTTCATATTCGGCTTCGTTATTCGTTGCTGTGAATTCGAGCTTCAAAGTGTAGCAAACCGATCGGTTCTCAGGAGTTACAAGAACTATGCCAACCCTCGAACGATGGTCGTTAGATACCCCATCGGTGTACATCTTCCATCGAACGAGAGGTATAACATTGTGGTCGTTTGATTCGTCTAACACAGTAAATTCAGCAACGAAGTCAGCTAGTGCTTGTCCTTGTATGGCCCTTCGCGGCAGGTTGGTAATATCAAACTGACTTAACTCAATATTCCATTTTAACATCCTTCCGAAAGTTTTCGGTCATTGGAGTACCTGTGCAGGGGTTGATCAGTGTAAACACTGACTGAGTGTGCCTGGAAGTATGGACGAAGCTTGTGTGATGCAATCACTAAGAATTAAGCTAATTTTTCAATCTTTGGATAATTTCTTTCTGCCCCAGTCAAGCGTTTACTAACATAGTAAACTGGCTTTTGAACCCGGCCTTCCTCGCAAACCAAGGCTGTACTGATAACGTGTTGGGATACAGCCAAGCATATGTACAACATTTCGTGGTCTATTGGTTTCGACAATACCGGGGGACTTTCTAAGTGCCTTACAAGAGCTCGAAATGCTTTCCCACAGTCGGACGTCCATTCGAAATTCCTCTTTCCTTTCTTTATGACATCGAAGAAAGGAATACACTTGTTTGTGGCTTTGGATATGAATCGGCTCAGTGCGGCCACCTTTCCATTCAAACTTTGCACCTGTTTTATGGCTCTATGCACTAATATGTCTCAGATTGCCTGAATATTTTTCGAGTTAGCTTCAATTCCACGTGCATTCACAATAAACCCAAGAAATTTCTCGACGCCACACCAAAAGGGCACTTCAAGGGGTTGATCTTCATACCACAATGTCTAAGTATATCAAACATTTCTGCTAAGTCTCGAATGTGGTCGCTTAACTGCCGTGACTTCACGAGCATGTCATCCACATAGACTTCCATCGTCTTACCGATCTGATCTTTAAACATTCGATTCACCCGACGCTGATAAGTTGCTCCCGTGTTTTTCAATCCAAAGGGAATTACTACATAGCAATATGGCCCCATATTCGTGACAAAACTGGTGTTTTCTTGGTCTAGGAGGTGCATCAGGATTTGATTATATCCAGAGTACGCATCCATAAATGATAATAACTCATGTCCGGCAGTTGAATCGACCAGCTCGTAAATCCTAGACAATGAGAAACTATCCTTCGGACATGCTTTGTTTAAATTATAATAATCAACACAAGTTCTCCATTTTCCATTCGCTTTCTTCACTAGCACCGGGTTAGATACCCATTCAGGGTAGAGGGCGTCGCAGACGAACCCATTGGCTTTGAGTTTGTCCACCTCCTCTTTGAGAGCCGCAGACCTCTCTGGGTCCATACCTCTCCTTTTCTGTCTTACAGGAACGTACTTTGGGTCTATGTTCAACATTTAACTCGCAATCGTTAGAGAGATCCCACACGTGTCAGAGTGTGTCCAAGCGAAAACATCAAGATTTGCTCGGAGGAAGTCAGTGAGGTTCTCGGCCACCGTGGGGTCGAGTTGTGATCCAATTTTAAGAATTCATGACGGGTCATCCCAGCTGACTGTGATGTCAATTGTTAGTTCAGCCGGTGCTGCATTTGTTTCCCTAGGTCCCCGATCATCATCTCTCGGATCTATGTCTCTATAGCTCCGAGAATGTTGCCCGAGCCAGGGCTCGGGCGCTACTTGTCAATCGTCATAATTTTGGATGTGGACGGAGCTGTCTGCAACCTAAACTTTCTCTCTACGCCGAGCCTCTCTCAGCTCAGCCACATAGCATGGACGTCCGGTCGCCTGATCGCCGTGTACCACTCGAACATCTCTGTCTATTGAAAATTTTAACGTCGGATACCAAGAGGCCAATGCTGCCCTAAATTCTTCCAGGGCTGGACGTCCTAGAAATACATTAAATGGAGTGTCAAAATCCAACACTATGAATGGTAGGATTCGCACCCTCCTACGCTCGCCTTGCCCCAGTTCAACTGGCATCTCCACATATCCCACTGCATCTGTTGTTGTTCCATTAAAGCCATAGATTCTGGCTTTAGACGGTTTCAAATCCTTGGTCTCCAGCTTCACTTGGTCGTATGCTTTCTTGAAGATGATATTAACTGAACTTCCGCAATCAATTAGAATTCACTTTACGAATGCTGGCCCGACTGTCGCAGATATGACCATCGGGTCAATGGTATGACCCTCCACCTTATCCGCGTCTCTGCTCCAGAATATAATATCATCATTCATCATGCGTTATTGCTTTACAGGTGTCCCATCCTCCACATTCGAACAACACTCGTACTCCGCATGTCTTAAAGAGTTAGCATATCGCTCCATCTCTTGCCAATCCTTATCCGCAGGGTGAGGTCCGCCAGCAATCGTGTTAATAACCATTCTACCCATAGTTCGAGCAGGCTGTTCTGGTTGGTGTGGAGCTGGCCTGCATCCGGGGTCCGATGTCTCTTGCCTTCCGTCTTGTGGGTCTTTGACAAACTCCTGCAGCTTCTTCTGTCTAATCAACTTTTCAATGGTGTCATGGAGGTGTCTACACTCCTCTATGTTGTGCCCATAAGACTCGTGAAAGAGGAAATACTTCCCAGTCTGCTTCTGTTACTATGTTCACTCCTTTAGGCATGGTTTTCTATATTAAAAAGTGTTGCAAGTTGACAAATAGATGTTCTCAAGAGATGCGTTCAGCGGGGTGTATTCATTGTAGGTTGGGATTATTGACTTCCATTTCCATGCCTCTCTTTTCTTTCCTGGATTTCCACCTCTGGATCCTTTAGATTGCCCAGGCTTGTTTTGGACGTTGACTTGAGCTTTTCTCGAATTATCGCCGGTTTGCTTCATGGCGAAGGTACTTTTCACAGTCTCCCGAGCAGGACCAGGCGCCTTGTCTCATCTTGTCCATCGGGCTTCTTCCCTTCTTATAAACTGATGAGCTTTCGAATAAAAATGCTTCAGCGTGACTGGGGACTTTCCCACCAACCAATCTCCAAATTCAGAATCTGGATCCACTCCATGCATTACCGCCATCAAAATTGCATGGTCGTTAGAATTACTCACTTCAGTGGTAGCAACATGAAACTTTGCAAGTATGCTTTCAATGAATCTCCCAGAGTTTGGATTACGCTCGATAAGGACATCACATCCTTTGGGCGAGTAGTGTGTATCCTGAATTGTTCTATGAATTTCATTGCCAATTCGTCGAAGCTGGATATAGATCATGGGGGATGTCGAGTAAACCACATGGTGGCAATCTGGACAGAGTGATTGGCAAGCACCAACACTTGGTCGCATCATTGGCTCTTGCTGAATCCATCATCCATCCATACCTCATCACATGTAGCCTGGGGTCAGTCTTCCCTTTGTAGGTGAGGATAGTCGGCATATTGAACTTCTTGGGATACTTAGCCTGTAGGATATCATCTATGAAGGGAGTACGGCTTCTAGACACTCCCCAATCTTCATTGGTCAAGTGTTGTTTCTCTCTCATCAACTGCCTGACCATAGCTGTTAAGTCTGGTGTTTGTATGGAGGATGGAAGGTTGGGTTCCGTTCCATGGGACCGTGCGGGTTTATGTCCTGCCTGATTTGGGTCTTGGAGATTCGGGCGTACGGTCTCCTCACGGGCTTGATCCCTAGCCGATCGATCTGTGTCACCTGCCTGTGCACCTTCATCCTTACGGTGCCTACGCCTAGGAGGTTCATCATCTGAAGTTGAACTATCAAATTCAGAATAAAGGGCAGGGTTACCTCCAGCATTCTGACGCTGCTGCTGAGTGAGCTGAGTCATAAGATTAGTATTGGCTTGAATCTGCTCAACAAGTTTCCTTCTACTTTCCTTGAGCTCTCTTATTAATTTGTTGAACTCTGTTCGGGAAACAACTTCCGCTTGGTTTTGGGTGGAGGGACCTACACCATGAGTTGCTTGTTGATTTCTAGGTCCAACTTGTTGCACGCTAGCAGTCTCGTGGACATCTGCGTTGTGAAAGGTTGATCTAGTTCGTGGTCTCTCCATGGTAGAGTTGTTGGTTGTAACTCTGAATAGAATCAACAAATGCCTGGTGAATGATCTTGGATCTGCTCTGGAGGATTTATGCAATCCAGTAGCAACAAAGAAGATCCTAACAGGCTGAGAATTCGATTCTCGGTGAAAGCACCAAAATGTTAGCACCAAAAGTGGTTACTAACACCCTATGTAAATTTAAATGCAGAGAATAAGAACACCAAATTTATAGTGGTTCGGCATAATTGCCTATGTCCACTTTGGAGTTGATTTCTATTGCCTTTCTTGATAGTTGATTACAAATACAATTCGTTTCCAATTACGTGAATACAATTGCAAAGTAAAAGATTAAGTCTTGAGTGAGTGTTGATTGTGGCAGAATTTCCCCAGTGTTCTCCAAAAAACAGATCCCTTTCACTGTGCGCCTGCCACTCTATTTATAGATGAAGACGGGTTGGACTTCCCTGGTGGGCCTGGTCGCTGAATGCCTCGGCCCAAATGGAGTAAGCTCTGTGTGCCGAACCAGAGAGGCTGAATGGTAAAATGCCGAATCAAGGCATTTGTGCCGAACAATGTTCCTCTACCGAACGAAATTCGAATGCCGAACAGTCCAGAAACGCCGAATGTCTATGGATGCCGAACATACCTTGTATGCCGAACGTCCTTGGTATGCCGAACGTACCTTATATGTCGAACGTCCTTGGTATGCCGAACGTCCTTGGTATGCCGAACGTACCTTCTATGCCGAACGTCCTTGGTATGCCGAACGTTCATGGATGCCGAACGTTCCCTGTATGTCGAATGCTTCTAGATTCCGAGCGCTCTTTCATGCCGAGCGTTCCTTTATGTCGAGCGTTCTTCTGATGCCGAGCGCTCCCAAATGCCGTATGACCCTGACTGCCGAACATTTCCCAATGCTGAGTACTCACGAATGCTATTCGAACCATTTGCGTCAAGCATTCAGAATGCCGAACTGTATGTAAATGTCGAACGATCCATAAATTGCCGAGCAGTGTGCTAATGCCGAGTACCAAGTTGCCTAGTCAAATCTCCAGGAAACAGTGCCCAACTATTGCTGAAATGTGAGATGCAAGCATTTCAGCTGGATTCTATTTTACTTTCTATAGACACTATTATAATATCAGACGGATTTGATAAAAAGTATTTTGGCTATCGTAAGGTAAAAACCCGAAATGTTTATTTGTTCATCTTGAGTTGATTGATGGAGGATAGTGTCGACTCAAGGGGTACGGAACTACGGGTCATTTCACTTGGTATCAGAGCTAAAAGGTTAAAGCGAGAACCTTGGCTCTGGTGGGGATTACTCATTTAAGATAGAGTCAGTATTACTCCTGAATGAGTTTGAGCATATTAATAGTTATGAGCGCGTATTGTTAGCGGATATAAAAAAGGTTTTTTATTATTTTGATTGATTTATTGAGTGGCATATAACCTTCGTCGGCACAGTCTGGACAACTGTATCGAAGGGGTTTCTAAACACTTGAATAGAACAATTCGACACAATATTGTTTTCGAAAGCGGGTAAATGAAATAGTTTTACCTAAAAATATATTTTGATATAAAAGAAATATTTTCTTAAATTGTTATATAACTCGGATGTTTGGATGATAATATCTTAAACAAATAAGATTATAAAAAATTGGAATGGCTTGTATAATCAAATGGAAAAAATTATATGAGCATAAATTATATAAATGGATTACAATTAGAGTTGGATTCAAACTAAATTTGGAAGTTTAAATCCCAGAAATTTTGCAAGTATTTTTATGAAGTGTTTTGAAGATAAATAATTGCATTATTATTTTGGAGGTATTTCTGAAAGGAAATTGTTTCAAATAAATTTTGGGAAGGGATATAGCACTGAACTCACTTCAGTCGCTGGAAAATAATTCTGATGATGACGGCCGCATCATCAGTATTCATTTTCAAGTTTCTATGTGATGGATTGCTTCCAAAATTGATTGGTTCAGAAGAACTAGTTTTGTTTTTTCAAGTTTCAAAGGAAATTTGTGGGGATAAGACCCAGGATTGGTTTAAATAAAAAAAATTTGATAAGTGTGATTTTGTAATAATGGTGATTTCAAGATGATTTGAAAACCAAAAGCCGGATGTTTAAAAATCTCGAATCCTTATTTGAATTGGAAATCCTGATGAGATAAGTGAGGAACTTATAAAAATTGAGATGACTTTTAAATAAGGAAGGAAAATATGAGCTTTGAATGTTGGAATTAAAATTTAAAGTGAAAAGGTTAAATAAATTTAATTTGGGGAAATTTAATTATGGGAAAATTTAATTGATGGCGATTTGAAAGAAATAAAATTTAATTGAATTAGAATTGACTAAGCTAAATAGATGGAGGAGAGTTGAATTGAAGTCAACTTAAACTAAGTTTAATGACATTGGGTTGGATTTAAATCAAGTGAAAATAAAACTGAATTGAAATAAAATTCAGTTGAGTATAAATAATATTTAATGGATGAAATTCTTAAATAAATAATTGCAAACGAAATAAGCATTGAATTAGAATAAATAAACTCCGATAGCTATAAAAGAAGTGAAATTCTTAAATGAAATTAGTAAGTAAACTAATTAATTTGAATAGGTATGCAAATTAATATTGGAAGGATAATTAATTCATATTGTGTTTAGTAAAGGTTTGGAAATAAATTTTATTTGGGATTTAAAATAAATTAGTAAATGTAACTAATTTAAAATAAGTATGGAAACGAAATAGTTTAGAAGAGTAAGTCGAATTTAATGAACTTAAGATAGGTTTAATACTATTGTGGTTGGATTTGAAGTAAAGTTGAAATATAATTGAAATGGAATTATATCACGTGGTGGATACGTTAAATGAAATTAAGTTCTTTTTTAATAAAATTTAAATGGATTATGAAGTCAAAAGAACAGTATGAGGTTAGATTTAACTGGAGTTTTGTTAAATAAGATTGAATGGGAAAAAAAGCCAAAATAAAGTTGTTTTGTATTTTGGGAAATGAATAAAAATCCAAAACTTGAATTATAAAATAGATTGAACTCAAGAAAATTAAGTGAAGTGATTTTTGAAGGTAAAAATCAAATATTGAATTAAAAGTGGGAAATGAAATAATTTGAATAAATGAGTTAAGTGAGTGTGTTAGGAATTTTGATTGGTTGGACAAAAAATTGAATTATGAGTTAAAAATGGATTTCGTGAAGTTCAACTTGAGTTATAAATAAAATTCAACTTGGAAGTGCTAAGTTGTAACAACCCGCAAATCCGTACCCCTTGAGTTAACACTATTCTACAACTATCAACTCAACTAGTACAGAAATACGAACCATTTGGGTTAAAGAAGAAGAGGTAGAAGGAGAAAATAGAAAACAACAACAGAATCTAACCATCGTAGCGGAATAAAATATAATAGATAATAGATAATAAATAATATTTACTTAAACATCAAGTGTCTCTATTTATATATTACATCATCAGAGTACAACAATCACAGCTCAACATCGATACCGTGCAAATAGATACACAGCAACTTAACACAGCGAAATATATATATAAATAAGTACAAGAGTACGTGTCGTCATCCAGCTCATCTCCAGAGCTCCAAAGCATCATATCCTGTATCCTATAATACTCGGTCTGACCCGAGCATTACAGTTAAATAACACCCGAGTCAGTCTGGAATACCAACGTGAGAAAATCACACTCAGTTGATTATTAAAGTTTCAAAATTCTTTGAAAACAAAAGAATCTCGTAAGACCACGCCACAAATAAACATGTCGGGTTTTTACCTTACGATTGCTAAAACATTTTTATTAAAGTCCTCTGATATTATAATAGTGTCTATATAAAGTAAAATAGAATCTAGCTGAAATGCTTGCATCTCACATTTCAGCAATAGTTGGGCACAATCAAAACCGTACGGGCGCATATGGAAAATGGATTCCAACTAATGGCTAGGCACTGGGGTACCACCTGTCACAGTACCTGGTCTAGATCAGCGTACCGAGGAGCCACCCTAACTCCCCTGCAACACAAGACAAGAACCATCCCTTACTGCACAGTCCCAAGCAAGATCACCCCGCGGTTGGGATCAGCAACCGCCCACTAAGCCGAAATAAAAGGGACATCTAGACAGGGATGACCTCACCCTCCAGTGGGGGTTACCCACGAAGCCTTGCTGCATAACCCCTGATTTTCAGCCATTCCCATTTGATGAGGCTTGAGGCTAAGCGTTACCTTTTTAGAATATATCCCTTAGAATGCCCATCGTCCACCTGACGATGTTTCGCAAGCATTCATCCATACAAGTCCGTCCCGGGTTCGAACGGAACCGAAGGCACTATTCCTACTACACCCATTTTGAAAATATCCTCAGGATTAGTAGCGACTAGCCCTTGCACTTCACTGCTCCATCTTCGAATCCACACTCGTTTTTCATGAAAACGTACAAATCGGATCGAAGTGGTTTTCGAGAAATAAATCTCAATCTCGGTCTCTTCGAAACGATCAACGCATTTGGCCAATATTGATAGTCGGTTATTTAACTATCAATTAATATTCACAAACAAACATCAACCAATAATTTTTGAAATTATTTCTTAATCCCAAAAATATCTTCACAAGATATATTTCTATTTGAACCTTGAAAACAGTTTCAAAACCATCTTTCTTTTCAGAATAAACTTTTCCAAATATTTTCTATCTCCTCTGAAATCACCAAGCACAAAACTAGATTATTAAAGTAATGTAAAATACTTCACTTTGAGATATATTTTAAAACATCTAAGGTAAAACTACTTCAATAATTTGTTAAAAATACATTCTATATGAATGTTTTGAAAATAAGGTTTCTTGATAAAATAAAAAACTAGATTTTCACTTTTAAAACAAAATACCAAATTACTCTTTAAAATAGTTACTGCTATAATAGATTAAAAGAAATACTTACTTTAGAATTTAAACATTTAGAAATAATAAATTTGTCAAAACATACTTCTTTAAACAATTTCAAACTTTTAATTTAAAAATTTACTTTGAAACGTTCTTGGTTATTCAGAGAGAAATTTCCAATCTCAATCTCTTAAATCAATTTCCCAAATTGATTTCCAATTTACTCTATCTGAAATAAATTTCATTACTTACACAATTCATTTCAAAATTCATTAATTATAGACTTATTATTATTGTTATTATTTTCCCATTTGATTTTAAATCTCTTACCTGAAATATATAAATTCAGGTCTTTCCCAATTCTTCTTTATTCCTTTCAATAATTTAAATCTTAAATTTTAGATAAATGCTTTGTTCTCTTAAATAATAACACTACAGTTTAAAATTCATTAACTTCCTGTCATTCAAAATTTCCTTTCTATATTCTTGCATTATTTATTAAAATTTTAAAGTCGCTTTATTTTTTTTCCATTCATTCTTAAACTTATTCAAATTTTCTATAATTATTTTCTTACAAATTTACTTCTTTTATTTTCCTTCTAAAATCCAATTTATACATATTTTTTATAGTTCATTATACACAATTATATTCAATCGAACCATAGCATTCAATATTTCAATAAAGTTCATCATAGAATATCAAATAATCACAACAGAGGGTATTAAATAATTTTAAATAAATGTTGAGGGATCCAGTTGGATCCCTCCAACCTGTTTTCTCTGCATCCACAGACGTTAGCACAATATAAATATCAACTCCAAAATAAACCATACTATAACACATCAATCAATTCAACCACTCAAATAATTATTTAAATTTAATCATTTAAATTTAAATTTACTGAGTGAGATTAACTCACCTTGATTTGTTTTGCAATCGACACCAAACAGGCTTGTTTTTCTTCATGTTTTCTGACCTTGTAGAAACATTATGGGTTTTATTAATATTTTAAATAATCAAATTATAAATTATCATTAAATAAAATTTGAGTAGCCAATTATTTATTTCAAACTAATTTTCCAAAAGTAAATAATATTTCTTTTCCTTTGAAATCCATATACTATAAATATATTAAAATTGTTATGCGAACGTATATACATATTAAAATCAAAACTTAACTCACTATTACATTATTAAACAGATTTCCCTTTTTTTTTTAAAAAAACTTACCGTAAAAATATTACTTTTTTTTTTCTACATATACAAATTTGTATCAATTCAAAACTAACAGAAACAAAATACGTACCTCGCTGTTAGCTCGAGAACCCCATCACCAATTCGCGATCGACTGCGAACCCACTGCCATCAACGTCGGCCTCTTCCCCACCCACGACACGCCATACATCGATTGAAGCGTCACCGCACTCACTCGACTCCACTTCAACATCGAATCGGACCCAAGTTCTTTATGTTGTCACGCGATTAAATCGCAACTCTCGAATCGCGACTTCCAAGCAGGCCCAGGTCAAATCGCGAGGCTCATCTCCCAAACCCTAGCATCGCGACTTCCATAAACTACAACCCGAAATCCTAGCCCCTATGAACACTCAACTCGCGGCCATCGATGATGGTGACGCGATTTTCTCGCGTTCTCGAGCACGCGATTTTCCACCTGTTTCCTTTTTTTATATTAGGGTATTGGATTTGAATTCGATGGAGGGGGAGGGGGCTTCGAACCGAAAAGAAAGGAAAGGGAATAAACACGGTAGTCGGCCATTATCTGATTTTTGATTTTTTTGTTGAAAGGAACGAGAAGGAACTGCTTGATGTGAGCAAAGGAATAGGTAGCGTGTTTAAACGAGTATAGGATGGCATATAAGAGAAGCCTGGCTTAGTAAATTATTATTAATTAAGTTATTTTTCAGCGCGTTATTATATCGTACACTCACACACTAGCTCCAATCAATACGAAATTTGAAATCCGATAATAATTCAATATTACGGACCCAATGGAACTGTTTTCGTCTAATTCCGAGACTGTGCCTCGGAAGGCTATTTTTAAATTCAATTTAAACGATAAAATTTCAAAACCGAACAAACCACTGCTAATTTCAATTTTACAATTTCTATTATCTTCAGTGTTATCAATATAAATTTTACAAGCCTTCAAATTATATTCTACAGGTTTAAAACTTCAGATTCAACATTTAGTTCAACTTCCAATTATTTAATCCAAAAATTTAATTATCAAATAATTTGTGATATTCGTGATTCAAGTCAAAATTACTCTATTGAACATTTAAAATCAATCAAATATCCCGATTTTAAATGCTCAAAAATTCCGGCTCGTCACATTCCTCCCCTTTTAAAAGAATTTCGTCCCCGAAATTTACTAGCTAGGGAGAAATGATACAATACCCGTTTACTTTCCTCAAATCCAAACAGTTTAATTAACTTCCCATAACATATCCTTTTTATTATAGACCCACTATTACTTCAACTAACTTCCAAAACCTTCCATAGTCTCCAAATAACTTTACTTACTCAAATACTATTACTTGCTCATTCATTCAAATTAGAATTCAAAACTAAATTTTGAATTATCAAAATTTTATCAAAAATTTTCCAACTCTCTAAATTTCCGAAAAATTTCGCCAGCGTCTCCTTTGCACGGCTAGCTCGGTACAACTACAAAATGGCTCTATGCCTCCCAAATCCAAAAGGAAAACAAAAGGCCAAGTGGCTCAATCCAAATCCCAATCAAATTTCACACCAAATTTAAATACATACCTTTTTGTCGGGCAATTCATAATTACCTTCTGAAATCAAAATCAATCCTCTTTTCCCTTTATATTACCTTATACCTGCTTAGCACTAATATCCAATCACAATATTCCCAAAAACATGTTATCGACTTAGTTACAAAATGTTAATATTTTAATCATTCAAATAACAACTTAGAATGTATTTACAATATTCGATTTCCAATTAAGAATTTTCATTTCTTACCTAAGTTTAGTATAAGCATTTTATATGTTTCTTTATTTATTTTCACTGTACCACTTTAGTTTATATCTATGTCTATTCAAATCGATTCTTTCATTTCCATATGAATTCAATTTATCTTTAGCTCTGCATATATAAACTTTATTTGTCATTTATTTCTAATTCATGTCATTACTTTAAATTGGTTTCATTTACTAACTTATTTTAGTTTCCAATTTGAATTTGTTTTGTTATTAACAAAAATTCTCCAAAAAATTTCAAAAATTTTCCAACTCCCAAAATTTCCAAATTTTTTTGGCAAAGTCCCCTTTGTACGAAGGAGCTTTTGCAATTTGACAAAAGATATAAATATATATACATCGACCCATACGGTCGGAAAACAGAAAAACAGTTCATATTTCCTATTTGTATTGCGTAGGCGTACCTTATTTAGCATTTTAAGCAAAGCGGTTTTTTTTATTTAAGCTGTTAGCGCGGGCAAAACCAATCAACGGCTTCCAAAAACCTGTACTTACTCAATTTAAACATGTCAGTGTCAAATATACAAAGTTTATTAACATTTTATTTAATTTCAATAGCTACACATGCATATCATAAGCAATATCTGCCAAACAACACTTATAAGTAATTAATAAAGTTTCAATCACCAATTCGATTTCTCTCACTCGCTTCCAACCAATTTTGATGCCATTTCATTCAATCCTAATGGTTTTCAACTCAATTTCCAATATTCATTTATTTTTGATCCAATCAAACTTATATTCAATTCATTTGATTTCAAAATCAGTTTTATTTCACTTCTATCAACTCATAAGTTTATTTAACTCGTTTCCGTCAAATGACAGTTTACTTCTACGAAATTTGACCATATGCAAGTGAATAAATAATCACGTAAGCTTGTAGCCACTTAATTTTATTTCACTCAATCAATAGTCAATTCCTTCCATTCTAATTCATTTGCACTCATTTCAATTTTATTAACCAAACTAGTTTATTCAAATCCATTAACAATTTAGGTTCATCTTCATTAATTAAATTTCTTTTTATTTTAATTCATTCACACCCATTTGTTTAGCTTGACACATTCCAATTAAATTTTATTCTCAACCCAATCATTAGCGTTTCATTTAAAACTATTCTATTAAACTTGAAAACATTCAATTGTTAATATTGTCTCCAAGTTATTTAAATTCCTTAACATTTTAAATGGTTTACAATTATTTATTTAAGAATTTTCATTCCATTAAATATTATCGGCAACTCACCGAATTTTATTTCAATTAAAATCCATTTTTACTTGATTTAAATCCAATCCACTATTATTAAACTTAATTTTAAGTTGAATTTAATTCAACTTCTTTCCATCTTTTAGCTTAAGTATATTCACTCCAATTTTATACTTAAGATCATTTTCATTTTACAACTTAATTCTCTCTTAATTAAATCTCATTTTAAATTTTCAATTTCATTTGATTGGTTATTATAGAATTTAACTTTCCAAATTCAACACATTCAATTTATTACCTGGCTATCTTCCAATTTATCTTCACTTATTTGGATTTTATTTGCAATTCATACCAATATTATTTTAATCCATTTACATTTTTCTCCGATACATTTCAATTATACTTAATTTGTTAACACTTCAAGTTAAATTTTAATTTAAAACTCAAGTTCTGGATCCATTATCCATTTCAATTTACCATTCACTAACAATTTAAGTCAAATCTTATTTATAACTTGAGTTTAATTTCCAAACTTCACCATACATTCACAATTCAGCTTCTATTAAACAACATTACGTTGCCATTTACACATTTTATTAACTAATTTATTATAAAATTAGTTCTCTCCTATTTATAGTTCAATATTTGATTTTTAAATTTCAAATATCACTTCATTTAATTTTCCTTAAGTTCAATTTATTTATTTTTTCAATTCATCCAACAATATTTATTTTGGGTTTCTATCCCACTTTATCAAATTTTATAAGCCACAACTTATTATTTACACAATTCCATCCATCATAGGCTTGAATATATTCTTCTTTTATTTTAACTCAAGCCTTATGCTTATTTATAACCCAAGCATATCTTATTCCATGGATTTTGATTCCTTTACAAGTTATTCTAGTTTATTTACTTCAATCAAATCCTTAACCAATTTAATTTCCATTTACTCAGGTAAGAATCTAATTTCATTCAATAATTCAATTGAATTCTTATTCCAATTCAATTTTATTTTAACTTAGTTTTATTTAACTCAATTCGATTTCAACTTAATTCGATTTCAACTTAATTCGAATACAACTGGATATTATTTTCAGCTTATTCAATTTATTCCAATCCAGATAAATTTTTATTTCCCAATCCAAGTTAATTTCATTTTTTTAACTTTACACTTTTAATTCAAATTCCAACATTCAAAGCTTATATTTCCTTCCTGATTTAAAAATCATCTCAATTTATAAGCTTCCAACCTATCTCATCAGGATTTTCGAACACCCGGTTATTGGTTTCAAAACATTTTGAAATCTTCAACATATCAATTCACATTTCTTAAAATTTAATCCAATCCTAGTTTTATCCCAACAAATTCCCTTTGAAATTTTCAAAAACAACTAGCTTTTCTGAACAAATCAGTTTTTGGCAGCAATCCGTCACTTAGAAATTCGAAAATGAATACTGATGATGCGGCCGTCATCATCAGAATTATTTTCCAATAATCCAAGTGATTTCAATGCTATTTCACTTTCAAAATTCATTTAAAACACATTTCCTTTCATAAATACCTCTAAAACAATAATGTTATTATTTATCTTCAAATACTTCGACCAATACTTCCAAAATCTCTGAGATTTTAAATTTCCAAATCCTGTTTAAATCAATTTTAACTATAATTCATTTGCATAGTTTCCCATTTGATTATAAATCAATTTATAATTTACATTTATAATTCATATTTATAAATTTCATTTCATAATTGAATTTATCTTCTCAATCTTTGATTATATTTACAATTTCTAGTTAAATTTTTCACTTAACAATGATAATACTTTAATATCATCATTTCTAAAATCCAAGCAACCATATATTAGCTAAATAGTTTTCAAAAGCTATTCTTTATATCAAAATATGTTTTTGGGTAAAATTATTTCCTTTACCCATATTTAAAACAATACCGTGTCGATTGCTCTATTCAAATGTTTAGAAACCCTTTCAATATAGTTGCGCAGACTGTGTCGACGAAGGTTCATATGCCACTCAATAAATCAATCAACACAATATTAAAACAATTTATATTCACTAACAAATACGCACTCATATTTATTAATACGGTTAAACTCATTATAGAGTACTATAGACTCTAATTTAAATGAGTAATTCCCACCAGAGCCACGGTTATCACCAACCTAAGCTCTGATACCAAGTGTAACAACCCGCAAATCCGAACCCCTTGAGTTAACACTATTCTACAACTATCAACTCAAGTTGTAAAGAAATACGAACCATTTGGGTTAAAGAAGAAGAGGTAGAAGGAGAAAATAGAAAACAACAGCAGAATCTAACCATCGCAGCGGAATAAAATATAATAGATAATAAATAATCTTTACTCAAACATCAAGTGTCTCTGTTTATATATTACATCATCAGAGTACAACAATCACAGCTCAACATCGATACCATACAAATAGATACACAGCAACTTAACACAGCGAAATATATATATATATAAACAACTACGAGAGTACGTGTCGTCATCCAGCTCGTCTCCAGAGCTTCAAAGCATCATATCTTGTATCCTATAATACTCGGTCTGACCCGAGCATTACGGTTAAATAACACCCGAGTCAGTCTGGAATACCAGCGTGAGAAAATCACACTCAATTGATTATTAAAGTTTCAAAATTCTTTGAAAACAAAAGCATCTCGTAAGACCACGCCATAAATAAACATGTCGGGTTTTTACCTTACGATAGCTAACATTTTTATTAAAGTCCTCTGATATTATAATAGTGTCTATAGAAAGTAAAATAGAATCTAGCTGAAATGCTTGCATCTCACGTTTCAACAATAGTTGGGCACAATCAAAACCATACGGGCGCGTATGGAAAATGGATTCCAACTAATGGCTAGGCACTGGGGTACCACCTGTCACAGTACCTGGTCTAGATCAGCGTACCGAGGAGCCACCCTAACTCCCCTGCAACACAAAACCGAAACCATCCCTTACTGGACAGTCCCAAGGAAGATCACCCCGCGGTTCGGATCAGCAACCGCCCACTCAGCCGAAATAAAAGGAACATATAGACAGGGATGACCTCACCCTCCAGTGGGGGCTACCCACGAAGCCTTGCTGCATAACCCCTGATTTTCAGCCATTCCCATTTGATGAGGCTTGAGGCTAAGCGTTACCTTTATAGAATATATCCCTTAGAATGCCCATCGTCCACCTGACGATGTTTCGCAAGCATTCATCCATACAAGTCCGTCCCGGGTTCGAACGAAACCGAAGGCACTATTCCAACTACATCCATTTTGAAAATATCCTCAGGATTAGTAGCGACTAGCCCTTGCACTTCACTGCTCCATCTTCGAATCCACACTCGTTTTTCATGAAAACGTACAAACCGGATCGAAGTGGTTTTCGAGAAACAAATCTCGATCCCGGTCTCTTCGAAACGATCAACGCATTTGGCCAATATTGATAGTCGGTTATTTAACTATCAATTAATATTCACAAACAAACATCAACCAATAATTTTTGAAATTATTTCTTAATCCCAAAAATATCTTCACAAGATATATTTCTATTTGAACCTTGAAAACAGTTTCAAAACCATCTTTCTTTTCAGAATAAACTTTTCCAAATATTTTCTATCTCCTCTGAAATCACCAAGCACAAAACTAGATTATTAAAGTAATTTAAAATACTTCACTTTGAGATATATTTTAAAACATCTAAGGTAAAACTACTTCAATAATTTGTTAAAAATACATTCTATATGAATGTTTTGAAAATAAGGTTTCTTGATAAAATAAAAAACTAGATTTCACTTTTAAAACAAAATACTAAATTACTCTTTAAAATAATTACTGCTATAATAGACTAAAAGAAATACTTACTTTAGAATTTAAACATTTAGAAATAATAAATTTGTCAAAGCATACTTCTTTAAACAATTTCAAACTTTTAATTTAAAAATTTACTTTGAAATGTTCTTGGTTATTCAGAGAGAAATTTCCATTCTCAATCTCTTAAATCAATTTCCCAAATTGATTTCCAATTTACTCTATCTGAAATAAATTTCATTACTTACACAATAAATTTCAAAATTCATTAATTATAGACTTATTATTATTGTTATTATTTTCCCATTTGATTTTAAATCTCTTACCTGAAATATATAAATTCAGGTCTTTCCTAATTCTTCTTTATTCCTTTCAACAATTTAAATCTTAAATTTTAGATAAATGCTTTGTTCTCTTAAATAATAACACTACAGTTTAAAATTCATTAACCTCCTGTCATTCAAAATTTCCTTTTATATTATTGCTTTATTTATTAAAATTTTAACGTCACTTTATTTTTTTTCCATTCATTCTTAAACTTATTCAAATTTTCTATAATTATTTTCTTACAAATTTACTTCTTTTATTTTCCTTCTAAAATCCAATTTATACATATTTTTTATAGTTCATTATACACAATTATATTCAATCGAACCATAGCATTCAATATTTCAATAAAGTTCATCATAGAATATCAAATAATCACAATAGAGGGTATTAAATAATTTTAAATAAATGTTGAGGGATCCAGTTGGATCCCTCTAACCTGTTTTCCATGCATCCACAGACGTTAGCACAATATAAATATCAACCCCAAAATATACCATACTACAGCACATCAATAAATTCAACCACTCAAACAATTATTTAAATTTAATCATTTAAATTTAAATTTAAATTTACTGAGTGAGATTAACTCACCTTGATTTGTTTTGCAATCGACACCAAACAGGCTTGTTTTTCTTCATGTTTTCTGACCTTGTAGAAACATTATGGGTTTTATTAATATTTGAAATAATCAAATTATAAATTATCATTAAATAAAATTAGAGTAGCCAATTATTTATTTCAAACTAATTTTCCAAAAGTAAATAATATTTCTTTTCCTTTGAAATCCATATACTATAAATATATTAAAATTGTTATGCGAACCTATATACATATTAAAATCAAAACTTAACTCACTATTACATTATTAAACAGATTTCCCTTTTTTTTTTAAAAAACTTACCGTAAAAATATTACTTTTATTTTTTTCTACATATATAAATTTGTATCAATTCAAAACTAACAGAAACAAAATGCGAACCTCGCTGTTAGCTCGAGAATCCCATCACCAATTCACGATCAACTGCGAACCCACTGCCATCAACGTCGGCCTCTTCCCCACCCACGACACGCCACACATCGATTAAAGTGTCACCGCACTCACTCGACTCCCCTTCAACATCGAATCGAACACAAGTTCTTTATGTTTTCACGCGATTAAATCGCAACCCTCGAATCGCGACTTCCAAGCAGGCTGAGGTTAAATCGCGAGGCTCATCTCCCAAACCCTAGCGTCGCGACTTCCATAAAATGCAACCCGAAACCCTAGCCCCTATGAAAACTCAACTCGCGGCCATCGATGATGGTGACGCGATTTTCTCGCGTTCTCGAGCACGTGATTTTCCCCCTGTTTCCCTTTTTTTATATTAGGGTTTTGGATTTGAATTCGATGGAGGAGGAGGGGGCTTCGAACCTAAAAGAAAGGAAAGGGAATAAACAGGGTAGTCGGCCATTATCTGATTTTTGATTTTTTTTCGTTGGAAGTAACGAGAAGGAACTACTTGATGTGAGCAAAGGAATAGGTAGCGTGTTTAAACGAGTATAGGATGGCGTATAAGAGAAGCTTGACTCAGTAAATTATTATTAATTAAGTTTTTTTTCAGCGCGTTATTATATCGTACACTCACACACTAGCTCCAATCAATACGAAATTTGAAATCCGATAATAATTCAATATTACGGACCTAATGGAACTTGTTTCGTCTAGTTCCGAGACTGTGCCTCGGAAGGCTATTTTTCAATTCAATTTAAACGATAAAATTTTAAAACTAAACAAACCACTACAAATTTCAATTTTACAATTTCTATTATCTTCAGTGTTATCAATATAAATTTTACAAGTCTTCAAATTATATTCAACAGGTTTAAAACTTCAGATTCAACATTTAGTTCAACTTCCAATTATTTAATCCAAAAATTTAATTATCAAATAATTTGTGATATTCGTGATTCAAGTTAAAATTACTCTATTGAATATTTAAAATCAATGAAATATCTCGATTTTAAATGCTCGAAAATTCCGGGTCGTTTGACGTAAACGAAAGTAATTAAAATTCTATGAGTTGAGAGAAGTTAAATAAATTGATTTTGGGATCAATTGAATTAAATATGAGTTGCTTACAAATAAATTGAATGTAAGCATGTGAGTCGTTAACCATTTGGATTAAGTAAAACGATGTGTGGTTGGTTGTAAGCAATTAAAATTAATGTTGGGACATTGAAATTGCTTATAAAAAGTGCTTAATGTGCATTGCTTTTAGTATTCATGAGTTGTAGTTGTTTAAAAGAGTGAAATGATAATGAATTTCATATATATGGCACTTACATAATTAAATTGAGTAAGTACAGGTATAACAAAGCCGCGTGGCTGGATTTGATTGTGCTAATTGCTAAAATAATAAGCCTCTTGCTTAAAAAATGCTATGACAGAGGTATGCCTACGCAATAAAAGTTAGAAAATATGAACTATTGTTTGTTTTTTTGTTTTTCGACCGTGTGGGTCGATGTATATATATTTATATCTCTTGTCAAATTGCAAAAGCACCTCCGTACAAAGGAGACTCTGCCTAAAAAGTTCAAAAATTTTGGGAGTTAGAAAATTTTGGAAAGATTTTTGTTAGCGACAAAGCGATTTCAAATTGGAATTGAAATCGGGGATTTTGGAAATGGAATTTGAAACTAATTATTTAGTTGAAAACTAAAGGATTAGAAAGTGAATATGGGATTTTCACTAAATGGGTTTTAGCAAGTTAATGGGTTGAGGCATTCGTCTGCCTTAGCAATTTTGGGGACGAAATTCTTTTAAGGGGGGAGGAATGTGACGACCGGATTTTTCAATGTTTAATTCGAAATATTTAAATGGTTTTTCATATTGAAATTGAATTATAAATTGGTTTTGAATATAAAAAACTTGGATTTATTCATTCAGAATGTAGATACAGCAATTTGTTGGATAATATAATTATTCAATTCAATAATTGAAGATTGAGTAAAATATTTAATCTTGAGTTTCGAGCTTGTTAAAAATATTTTAAAGGTTTATAAAATTTATATTGATAGTACTGAAGATAGTAAAAGTGTTAAAATTGAATTTGGAAGTGTTTTGTTAAGTTTTGAAAATATATCGTTTAAATTGATATTTAAAATAGCCTTCTGAGGCATAGTCTCGGATTTCGATGAAATCAGTTCCATTGGATCCATAATATTGTATTATTATTGGATTTCAATTTTCGTAGCATTTGGAGTTGTTTTGTGCGCACACGGTAAGTAAATGTGCTAAAATTTATATCGAATATTTAATATAATAACTAGGTCCAAAAAGCTATCATCTCCATATGATCGAATTAGAACTCGAAACCTTTTCCATTATGTTCTGATAGGGGTGTAACATTATAAACGCCTAGCGGCACGCCTTGATAGGTGGTCGAGATTTGAAGTTGCGTTTATCGAGACAATTTGAATTTGAATTCAAAAATAATATACATATATATATATACACGTACCTGAGTCAACACAACAGAGATTCCTTCCTTAGCCTGATTCCTTTCAACATCGAAACTTTTTTCCTTCTCTGTAGCAGGCACTCAATAGAGAGGGAATCACTTCCATCTTCTTCCCTCAGTGCAAAATCAAATTGAAGCCGTTTTCTTCACCTTTATATCGCGTGCGCCTGTTCATTTGTCAAAATCGAAAACCAAATCATCGAAAAAAAAGAAAATGGCGATCGGACGAAATCCAATTTCCCCCTTTTCTAAATCAAAATGCTGAAGCCTCTCTTCCTCAGTCTTTAAATCGAGTAAATTCCTTCTCAAGTAAATCAATTCGAATTGGCCCTAATAAAATGGTAATTCGAAATTCAAACCGAGATAACCGAATTGCGTTCAACTCAGAGGGGAAAGGATTCATTATCGTGATGGGTGATTGAGGCACGGCTGACATTGGGGGGATTGACGTGGATGTCGAGAAGCTCGATGGTTGGGTTTTCACAACGTGCAGTGAACGAGGTGCTCGATTTTCGATTGAGTTTGAGTTTCATGTCAGTTGCCGTGAGATCAAGCTAGGTTTTCGATTATGTTGTTGTAGTCGGTGTTCGGAGTTGTCATGGCAAGCTCGAGGAGTGTGGCTGTCGCTGGGGGTCAATCGCAGTCTTGCCGTGACGTAGATGGTCGATGATAGTAGGTCTCGGGCCTGGGTAGGAGTGAGGTATCCTCGTTTTTCCAATTTAAATTTAATTTATTTACAGTAAGGAAGAAAAAAAATCCGTTTTAAATAGTTAGCTAAAGCTGTGTTTAAAAAAAGGTGTTTGATTTGCAGTGAGATAATTATACATACAGAGAAGAGATTTTAAATCAAGATTTATATATATTACAAAATTTACAATAACAAATTACTGTTTGTTTATTTATAGAAAATAAAATATGAATATAAATAAATTATGTACATTTGTATATAAATATATACAGTTAAGGATAAGTAGAATACAAGCATAAAAGTATATACACATACACGTATTAAAGATACGTATACATATTTTAAATATTATTTTAAAAATAATGGATTAACCCATTTTAGTTACTAAAAGTTTTTGAAAGGAAAATTATTAGTTTAGAAATAAATTATTAGATAACTAAATTATAAAATGGCAAATGATTGTTCGATTATTTCGAATATTAATAAATCGTAAATTGTTTATACAAGGTCAATAATCATGGAACCAAATCGAGAATGAAGTGGATTTGCAAATTTAAGGAGCAAAAATGAGTTAATCTCACTCTTCTGGATTCCTATTTAAATTTAAATGGTTAAATTTAAATAATTGGTTGAATGGTTGAATTGATTTGATGTGCTATATTATAGTATATAGTATATATTGGAGTGATTGATTTTTCGCAATATATAGCGGATAAGACCCTATGCACTGCATAATAGCGGATGATATTGTATAAACCCATATACCGTGATATTCCAACTCGAAGTGGAATTGGTATTTTATATTGTGCTAACATATGTGGATGCAGGAAAACAGGTTGGAAGGATCCAATTGGATTCCTTAAATTTATTTAGATTGTTTAATACTCTGTGATATGGTTTATGCTATAATCGGTGATAGATTATGTTGGAAATTCAAATGTTGGATGCTATGGTTTGATTGAATATAATTGGATAGATCGAGTTATCAAATTGTATAGATTTGGATTTTCGAAAGAAAATAAAAGAGAGAATTTTAAGTAAACAATTATAGGAATTTGAATAAACTAAAGAATGAATTGGAAAAGAATAAAATTTGATTTTTGAATAATAAATAAAATTCCAAGTATGGAAAAAATGAGATTTTGAATAAATGGGAATAAGTGATTTTTCTTAAAAACCCAAGTGTTATTATTTAAAGGAATAAAAGTGTTTTTTAAATCCTAATAAATTCCGGGTATAAAAAAGGGATTTTGAATAAACAGAGAAATAATGAATTTTAAACTTAAGTGATGTTATATCAAGAAATAAAGGATTTATTTTTAAAAATTCAAAGTTGAATTTATTTAAAAGGATATAGAAGGAATTTGGGAAATCTGAAGTTGGTATTTTCAATTAAAAAGATTGTAAATCATAATTAAGGAATAGAATCTGAAGTTAATGGATTTTGAAATAAATTG
This sequence comes from Allium cepa, assembly GCA_030765085.1. Classification (NCBI taxonomy): domain Eukaryota; kingdom Viridiplantae; phylum Streptophyta; class Magnoliopsida; order Asparagales; family Amaryllidaceae; genus Allium; species Allium cepa. The sequence goes on along the minus strand of CM060937.1, from coordinate 490,589,002 downwards.
AGTAAGTGAGGCAATTTATTTCAAAATGGAGTAAATTGGGAACCAATTTGGAATTTGATCTAAGTGTTTAGAATCGGAATTTTAAAAGGAAGCTGAGTCTATGAAACTTATAAACTTGGTTTATAAAAGTAAAGCAATATATCAGTGTATATTTGGAAGAATAAATTCACGGTAGGAATTCATTAAGGAATGGGCAAATTTGTTTAAAAATAAATAGTGATTTATTTTTAAAAGATGTGAAAGAGAAGCGTCTTTCCCTGGATAGCCAAGTACGTTTCATAGAAAAATTTTAAGCATAAGTCAAAAGTTTTAAAAGCATGATTTTGAAATTTATTATGTAAATTTTAAAGTAAGTATTTTTTCAAATTTATCCTAGTACTAATTATTTAAAGGTGACTTGGTATTATGTTTTAAAAAGAGGAAATTTAGTAAAATAGCTTTATTTTAAGTATTCTTTAAGTATGTATCTCGAATGAAGTATTAAAGTACTTTTTATTTTAAATGTTTTAAAGTATAATTTATGATAAAGTGTTTTAAATTATTTTAAATGTCTAAAGTATTGTACTTGGTGTTTTCAGTGGAAATAAATATTTGAGAATTCATTCCATGAGAAAGTGTGGTTTGCAAACTGTTTTCAAAGGGTTGAAAAGTGGAAATATATCTTGTTAAGATATTTTGAGATTAATAAATAATTTGGTGAAATTACTTATGTTGGATGGTTGTTTGTGAATGTTAATTGATAGTTAAATAACCGATTATCAATATTGGCCAATGCGTTGATTGTTTCGAAGAGAGCGGGATTGTGATTTATTTCCTGAAAACCACTTCGATCCGGTTTGTACATTTTCGTATGGAAAACAAGAGTTTGGATACGAAGGTGGTGGAGTGAAGTGCAAGGGCTAGTCGCTACGAATGCTGAGGTGATTTCAAAAGGGATGTAGTAGGAGTACTGCCTTCTGTGACGACCCGAACTCGGTGTCCGACAAAGGACATCAAATTCGTATCGCCGGAGCTTATCACAACATCAAATGAACATAAAACAGCGGAACAAAATGAATATCATGCATACATCATTGCTACAACATCAGAATATCCAATAATACATCATAGTATTTAATACGTATATCACAACTCCAAATACATCATAATAATACATCGATGATCATGTATCCAAAAGTCTTCAATGAAAGAAGTGATAACGGACTCCTAAAAGCTAAACACCTGAGATCTCCCAAAAAGCTCCTAAGATATCTCCAAAACAAGAGTTCTAAAGTGCTGGTAACTCCAAAATACAGAAACCTGCTACTAAGTTGCCCGTGTAGAAATTATGGCCACCCAAAATTTAGAAATGAAACAATAAACTCCGGGTCAGTCATGGGACTGGTATGAGTAAACAAAACAGTTGTTGTTAAATAACTAAATTTATAAAATAAAAGTCGATATGCTTTTGAAAAATGAGACTACCATAAGACCTCCCGCCACACACACAATGCAATCGTAGAATTAGAGGAGATTTCTTCTTATGATAGTCAAATATGCTAAATACGAGAAATTTTCTTTGATATTATTACTAGTGCAAAGTGTAGAAAACATTTCGAAAATAGAATATTAATCTTAGCCAACATAGGTACCATTATGCTATGCCTACTATAGCTGCCATGTTAAATGGCAGGTTTTACAGCTAAAACCGTACTGGGCTCGTATTGTTTCTTTGGATTTCCAACAAATGGTCAGGCTAAGGAACTTCCTACATGGCAGCTATAGTAGGCATAGCATAATGGTACCTATGCTGGCTAAGATTAATATTCTATTTTCGAAATGTTTTCTATACTTTGCACTAGTAATAATATCAAAGAAAATTTCTCGTATTTAGCATATTTGACTATCATAAGAAGAAATCTCCTCCAATTCTGCGATTGCATTGTGTGTGTGGCGGGAGGTCTTATGGTAGTCTCATTTTTCAAAAGCATATCGACTTTTCTTTTATAAATTTAGTTATTTAAAAACAACTGTTTTGTTTACTCATACCAGTCCCATGACTGACCCGGAGTTTATAGTTTCATTTCTAAACTCTGGGTGCCCATAATTTCTACACGGGCAGGCTAGTAGCAGGTTTTCGTATTTTGGAGTTAGCGGCACTTTGGAACTCTTGCTTTGGAGATATCTTAGGAGCTTTTTGGGAGATCTCAGCTGTTTAGCTTTTAGGAGTCTGTTATCACTTCTTTCATTGAAGAATTTTGGATATATGATCATCGATGTATTATTATGATGTATTTGGAGTTGTGGTATTCATCTAAAACTTCACGTTTCAGCTCCGGAATGTCAGGGACACAAATTCTTCCTTTCATCCTTTTAACTCCATGATCATCAATTGTAAAACTGCTACACGGGCAACCTAGTAGCAGGTTTCCGTATTTTGGAGTTAGCAGCACTTTGGAACTCTTGCTTTGGAGATATCTTAGGAGCTTTTTGGGAGATCTCAGGTGTTTAGCTCTTAGGAGTCCGTTATCATTTCTTTCATTGAAGACTTTTGGATATATGATCATCGATGTATTATTATGATGTATTTGGAGTTGTGGTATATGTATTATTGGATATTCCGATGTTGTAGCTATGATGTATGCATGATATTCATTTTGTTCCACTGTTTTATATTCATCTGATGTTGTTATAAGCTCCGGCGATACGAATTTGATGTCGTTTGTCAGACATCGAGTTCGGGTCGTCAAAAGTGCTAGAGTTTATTGTTTCATTTCTAAACTCTGGGTGCCCATAATTTCTACATGGGCAGCCTAGTAGCAGGTTTCCGTATTTTGGAGTTAGCAGCACTTTGGAACTCTTGCTTTGGAGATATCTTAGGAGCTTTTTGGGAGATCTCAGGTGTTTATCTTTTAGGAGTCCGTTATCGCTTCTTTCATTGAAGACTTTTGGATATATGATCATCGATGTATTATTATGATGTATTTGGAGTTGTGATATATGTATTAAATACTTTGATGTATTATTGGATATTCTGATGTTGTAGCTTTGATGTATGCATGATATTCATTTTGTTCCGTTGTTTTATATTCATCTGATGTTGTTATAAGCTCCGGCGATACGAACTTGATGTCGTTTGCCGGACATCGAGTTCGGGTCGTCACACCTTCAGTTTCGTTCGTACCCCGAACGGACTTGTACGAATGAATGCTTTCAGAACATCGTCAGAAGGACAATGAACATTCTAAGTGATGTTCTAAAAAGGTAACGCTTAGCCTCGAGCCTCATCAACCGGAAATGACTGAAAATCAGGGGATATGCAGCAAGGCTAAGTGGGTCGCACCCGTATGGTGAGGTCATCCCTGTCTAGATGTCCTTTTTTATTTCGGCTGTGTGGGTGGTTGCTGATCCCAACTGTCGAGTGATCTTACTCGGGATTATCCATTAAGGGATAGTCCCGGTCTTGTGGTGCAGGGGATTTAGGGTGGATCCTCGATACGCTGATCTAGACCAGGTCTGTGACAGGTGGTACCCCAGTTCCTAGTCATTAGTTGGAAATCCATTCTCCCTATGCGCCTTTACGGTTTTGATTGTGCCCAATTATTGCTGAAACGTGAGATGCAAACATTTCAGCTAGATTCTATTTTACTATCTATAGACACTATAATAATATCAGACACATTTGATAAAAAGTATTTTGGCTATCATATGGTAAAAAACCCGACATGTTTATTTGTGCCGTGATCTTACGAGATGCTTTTGTTTTCAAAAGAATTTTGAAACTTTAATAATAAATTTGTGTGTGGTTTTCTCACGCTGGTATTCCAGACTGACTCGGGTGTTATTTCAATATAATGCTCTAGTCAGACCGAGTACTATAGAATACAGAAAAGGATGTTATGGAGCTCAGGAGACGAGCTGGATGGCAATACGTACTTCCGTACTTGTTATAAATATTTTGCTGTATTGATTAGCTGTGTATTCGGTTTTGAGAGTACAGGTTATGATTACTATCCAGTTGAGTGTTATGTGTACTATGATGATGTAATGTATAAACAGATTTGCTTTTGCGTAAAGATCAGTTATTATCTATTATATTTTATTCCACTGCGTTGGTGAGATTTTGATGTTGTTTCTATTTTCTTCTTCTACCTCTTCATCTTTAACCCAAATGGTTCGTATTTCCGTTCAACTTGAGTTGATTGATGAAGAATAGTGTCGACTCAATGGGTACGGAACTGTGGGTCGTTTCAGCAAAAGTAAAAAACATATTATTAGGGTGAAAGAAAGAAAACACAGAACATAATTTTACAAACATGACGAGTAACATATAGTATGCCAATGATCTTTACAAAAAGAAATCTTTTTAATATACATATACAAAATCAGAGCAAAACTGCCCTTTCATCAGCTTGGACATTTATAACAATTTGTCCTCACAATTGCTGACAAATACAACAAGAACAAAACAACGGAAGATAAAATACGAGAATACACCTTGGACGATCCAGCTCATCTCTTGAAGCTCCAAAGTGTCCGGCTAAATCAGAAAAATATGCTCAGGCTGACTTGAGTATTACAAGAAAAATATCGCCCATATTAGTCAGGTAAAACCTGCATGAACAACATAATCAAATGGATTCTTATGTCTTATAAAATCTTTTAAAGATAAAAGTTGTCTCATAAGACCATGCCACTCGTAAACACGGACAGATTTGGTCTTACGATAACCAAAACATTTTATAAAAATCTAATAATATTATAATATTCTATAGAGATTTAGAGTAAATTATGAATACAATCAAAATGCTTGCATCTCATGTTCCAGCATAGTTGGGCACAATTAAGTTTGCACGGCACATAATGGAGATTGGATTTTCATTAATGACAAGGCTATGATTATACCTACCAGAGTACACCTCTAGAAAACTATACCGAGGACCTTACATAGAGCCCTTGCGAATCAGATTCGGTTAACCTTTTAACACGTCAAGCCAGAATAAGTCACTCCCTGGGACCATGGCTCTAAGAACAATGTATACAAGCCAAAGCCCTACTTTCGCATGCACACCAAATCCAGTAATATCGATTCTAGATCAAGGAATGACTGCTTATAATGGTAGCGAACTATATAGTTTTGAAGTGTATCCCCATGTTTTAGTCATTTTCTAGTTATGAGTCATGTGAGGTCATAATTGCCTTATTCGTCTCTTAGCAATTCTCGCTTGAAATCCTAACACTACCTTCCAAGCACAAATCAATGCCAACATTCATCCACAAAATTTATTAAGGATACAAACAAACCAAAGACACTAATTCTATTACATCATGTTGGAATCACCCTTAGAATTAGTAGCAAGTAGCCATTGCACTTCAAAGAGCTTCTTCGTCTTTGATTCCATCATCTTCAAGATGTCTTCATTACGATGATTAAGTAGGTTCGAAATGGTTTTTGGATAATTCATACTTATCTAATCCTAGTCTCTTCGAACCAACATTAGATAACTTTTGGTAAACTCAACTTCTGTACTTTCAGAAATAATCAAACAATACATAAGAGCACAGATACCTCCTAACCTTTTAATTGGAAGGATTTCCTTGTCATTTTTTCTAAGAGAACAAAACAATATTTATACACATTGTACACCTTCATCAAAGATGAGTATGCCATATAACTCCCATGTTTCTTCTAGATATTTCTAGTGTTATATTTTAGCCAAGATTTGATAGTGGTTATTTAACTATCAAATAACAAGCAATCAATCATAGATTTAATTCCAAATGGGATCCACTAAGCCTCTATAAATAAATCATTCTGTTATTAAAATCCCTTTCAATTATTTGATTCGAAATACCTTCACAAAAGATGTTATTCACAAATCCCATATACTCTTTCCAATACTTGGGAAACATTCATATACTTATCTCACCGATATAATTATATTATAAAACATCATACTTTTGATATTTAGAAATATATCCATATACTTATCTCAATGATATAAGTATGTAAACAAAACTTGAGGGAGATTTCCTCTTTTCCAAAATCATATTAAATTGGGCCAAAACAAATATTTTTTAAAATATTGATTTATACAAACCAAACAATTATCCTTTGGTGTTAAGTATTAAAAGAATGTTTTCATACCACCATAACTAAGAAGGACTAATTATTGAAGTCAAATTCATCCCTTTTGTAAAATTCCTTTTTATAAGCCCATTTAATATTTATAAATTCTTTTGTAAATCCCCGAATTAATTTATAAAACTTATTTTATAAATCTCTAAAATGATTTATAAAATTACCTTCCATTTAAATAACTCCTTTTCTATTTATAATCTGGTTTCTATTTATAAAACTCTTTTATAAATCTCCCTTTATAAACTCCTTTATAAAAATTCTTTATAAAATCCTTTATAAAAATGCTTTAACTTATTTTTATAATCTTCTAGAGTTAACATAAATCTTCGTTATTATCAAAATATCACTTATAAATCCATTCCTTTATTTAGCCATCACCATTTATAAGTCTCTATTTTACTTATAAAATATTATTTATAAATCTCTCTTATAATTATCACGTATAAAAATCCTTTACAAAATATCTTTTGTGTATCTCCTTTAACAAATTTCTTATATAACTCTATTTATTAAACACCTTTAATAAATCAATTTATTAACTTAAACATAATTAATTAAATCAATTAATTAACATTTGAACAACATTAATCACATCAATAAATAAATTTTAAATATAATTAATTAAATAATTTAATTGACTTAAAATATCATCTATAATATAATTAATCACCTTAAACAACATTAATAAAATAATTATTTACCTCAAACTTCATTAAAAATAAAATTAATTAATTTTAGTAGCATTAATAATATAATTAATTAATTTCAAACCACATTAATTAAAATAATTAATTCACTTTAGAACATCCTTAATTAAAATAGTTGACTCACTTACCTTTAAAAGTCATTTAAAAACACTAACCTCAAATTGTTATGCAATTGAAGTTATTTTAAATCCCTAACTTTAGAAGTTCTAAAAGAGACATCACCACCACAATGCTACTTAAACTTGCTATCATTTATTTTTAATTCACATTCTAAGTCATATAATTGGTATATACACAAGAAATACATATGTAAATCAAATCCAAAATTATCCATCAATTGTTACACATCACTTTTCCACTATTAATTTATCCATAAATAAATTAACTAGCATATGAATAAATGCCAAAATTAGTATAATAGCAGAATGGGGATTTATTCTATTAACATATGTCATCAATACTCTACACAATTCATTTATACCAGAATGATAATTTATTCTGCTCAATAGATGCTAAAATTAATCTATCCAATTAAATTTAACAGGTAGATGTTTTATTTGGCCAAACAGATGTCATCAATAAGGTATAATTTATTTAACGACGTTATTATTTAGAATAAGGTAATTAAATTCAACCCTTATATCTATATCATGAATTTATATATCGCCAAGTCTATCAACAAGTTATACAACATTGTACTCGTCAATACGAGTCTCACACAAAAATTCATGGGTATATCAAATTTCATGTGGATGAGATATTGCTATTTTCAAATAACTCATATATGTATGTATATATGTGTGTGTCTATTTAAACACCTTAAATTGTAATAATTCCTCACCCTGCATAAACAAGGCTCGGTCTGCTACCATTCCAGCTTGACCAACTCCAAAACTCCTTCGTTTTCTCCTTCCCTCTCAAATTCAAAATGCCTTGAACCCATTACCTTGCACCACTATGCACGTGCATGACGTAACCCCCCACCATTCGCCAAACTCAGATCACCATTATTCTTCTCTCTATGAGCTCCACCAACCCCAACCCACCATACTAAGCTCGATGCACTCCTGATGATCGCAAGCTAGGAAGTTCAATGCGACATAACCGATGCCATAATTTTTAATAAGCCATCGCACATTATAAGAATCATCGGTCCATCCTTTGATTCGCCTATCGACACATGAATCGCTTCAAAACCCAAATCCTAGTTTCATATCATATACTGAACCAAACTCGAGCAACCCAATACATGAACAAACAAGACAAAGAGGATATTGAATTATAGATCTTCTTCATACAAATTCAAAGCAACTTTTTTGTAATTTTTCATTGAGTCTATTTATAGATTTAAAATTTAAACATGGTATTCAAATTTTGTTTACAAGAACAAGATAGGAATAGAAGGAAAAGAAAATGTAAGAGGGAAAAATGAAAATGAACAAAATGGGTAAGAGTTGAATTATTTCAATTTTTATAAACAAAGCAAAATGCTTGTTTCAATCACAAGTTAACTAAGATTTTGATGTAACTCAATATTCCCAAGTTAGCTATTTTTCCCAATCCAATATCACATCTCAAGATTTGACTAACCACTGAATTTTGTAATTTTATTTTATAAGTTTTTGAAAATAAATAATTGCATTGTTCCACTACATAATGTTCCATTCGCGTATGGACCATAAATAATAGAAATAAAAATACGATAGTGCATAAAAATAAAACGTGGTCAAAACAAATAAAATACATAGGTTATTATATTGTGTTAAATTTTGAAAAAACCATTGTTTGTCGAAAAAACATCAGACCGCAATTTAAATATTTTCCAAATTAAAGATTATGGACAAATCCTATAAATTCATTTAAAAATAAGTTATTTAAAATCAAGTCGGTTTTATTAAAATTTTAATTTCTTATAATTTATTAAATCCCAATTAAATTTGAATATTTAAAGAAATAAAATATTCTCATTCGAAACGTTAAAACTTTCATGGCGTTATATTCTTCCCCTCTTAAAAGAATTTCATCCCCAAAATTTGGTTATTATCAAACCCAAAAAGAAATAAGCCCACAAAAGAGTACTTAACATTTTCCATAAGCTCGTATCATGTATACAGATCATCCATGTGCAATATCTGATTCGATCACTTACTCAAATACACAACTTCTCTTTTGAACTAGTAATCGCTCACCTGGCTTCTCTAGTGCAGAATCAGATCTGGCTCCTTGATTAGAAACCTTCGTTCTCCTTACATGGCAATATACTTTTGATAGAAAACTTTAGTTCCATAACCAGAATCTTCACGAAGAGTTTGCTATTAAGAATCAAGTGATAAATCCTTATTTGAATCGGTATGAGTCACCTCAGAGTTGTGTACTTGAATCTCGGATCGAGACAGTTATGCAAATAAAATGATCTACATACAACTTGCATACCTATTCTTATTAGTTCACACTTTTACTGATTTCTTTTTACTTCTAAAATTACTTGTGTAGATAATTTTATAAATTCTTAACTTGAATTATTAACATTTTCTAACTCAAGTTCATATTTGTATAATACTCCTTTAAATCCTACGAGTATATATACAAAATTAGATTTGTTTTGCCTACAAAGATGTTCAATAAATTAAAACTGGTTTGAACTAATTAACTCCTTAAATCATAAGTTATAAAAACTTATTTTCTTATATTCTCACAAACACTTAGTTTTCAATTTCTACATCAATTTGGAAGTTCCCAACTGTCCAAAATCATCAAAAGTTTCGTTTTATTTTAAAAATGAAACATCCAAATAGCATATTATAACAAGATGCATAAATAACCTACTATAATGTATATGTGCATGAGTCTGTATAATATTTAACCATAAACTTGAGAATCAAACACAGATTTTGTTACAAATCAACTTGAAATTAAAATATGTATATATACTTATAAATTTAGCATATCAAATCATCCATTTAGAATTTTAGATCAAGCTTTATATTACAAAGATGACTTAAAGCGAAACTACTATGGTAGCATTTCGCCCACTTAGAAACTCAAAAATGAACACCGATGCTGCAGTCATCATCGAAATTATTTTCTAACAACCGAAGCTAGTTTGGTGCTTTCTATATCCTTTCAAATCCTTTTATTCGTTACTACTGTCATCATCTTCTTAAAATTTTGAAAAATAAATTTTTAAAAGCATCGGGATTTAAGTTCTCAAATTCTCGGTTTAAATCTAATTTTATTTATAAACCCTATTTAAAAACCAAACTCGTATAATTTCACTTTCTTATATACAATCGTTTCACAACTTTATATCCTCGTTTATCATAATAAACAACTTTTATTAAAATTAAATTTTAGACTAACATTAAAGTCTAATGTTTTGTAGTCAAATTGTGAAAATGAATTCATAAGGTATTCGGTTCAATGTTCCTCAAAGTTACTATCTACCTAACTCATAGCAGAAAAAAATGCAAAACTACCCATAAACTGGTCGAGCATACAAATTCAATCAATAAATATTAATAATTGAATATGATTATATAATAACATTTCATAAATCGATATATATATATATGTATATATATATATAAATTATTTTTCATATATATAAAATGTACTCTAGGTAAAATTATTTTATTTACCCAATTCGAAATAATACTATGTCGGTTTGCCTTGTTCGAGCATTTAGAAACTCCTATCTATATAGTTGTACCTTCTATATCGACTAGAATTCATAAATCACTTAATGGATAAATCAACATAATATAAAACATTTTTATAGCACTAACAAATACACGCTTTCATATATGATAAACTCACTCATCCGAGGGTCTCCCTAACCTTATCTCAAATGAGTCTTACCCTACCAAAGCCTAGGCGTACGCTCACCAGAGCTCTGATGCCAAGTGTAACGACCTGCCTTTTTGATCCGTGGAAGTTGACACCAATATATCCATAGTATTCACGCGTCGAACATCCAAGTACTAGAAAGACAGATTATTGGGGTGAAATAAAGAAAAGACTGAATGGAATCTCACAAACGTGACGCGTAACAAATAATATACCGATGATCTTTACAAAAAGAAAGCTTTATTATACATATATAAAATCAGAGAAAAACTACCATATCATCATCATGGACAGTTATAACAATCCATCCATCGAATTGCTGATAAATACAATAAGAACATACAGTGGAAGAAAAAAAAAATGTGAATACGCCTTAGAAGATCCAACTTGTCTCCTGAAGCTCCAGAGTGTCGAGCTAAATCTAAAAAATATTATCGGGTTGACCCAAACATTAAGAAAAATAATGCCCGGATCAGTCTAGTAAAACTAGCATGAGAAACATCAAATGGATTCTTATATCTTATAAAACCTTTAAAAATAATAAATATCTCGTAAAATCACGCCACTCATAAACACGGATGATTTTTTACCTTAATCAGAACATTTTGTTGAAAATCTAGTGATATTACAATAGTTTCAGGGATTTAAAGTAAATATGAATACAGTTAGAATGCTTGCATCCCATACTCTAGTATAGTCGGGCATAATTGTTAAAGAATTTCTTCATCAACCCCAGAAGTGTAAGGAAAATAAAGTTTATTAAGGGAGGCTAATGCAAAACTAAACTAAGTGGTTAGGATGAAGTATATTTGATATTAAGTCCATAGCAATTTTGGCATGCATTCAATATCAAGGAAAAAATCATGTTGAATATCATATTTGAACAAAGTCTATATGTAAGTCACAAGCCAAGTCAATATAGAAGTCATGAGTATTCACATTAATATGCTATGCAATGATTTAATACTTAATTCCTTATGTGTACGACGTTCAAGTGCTACAATTAGCAAAAATCCCTACATTGATTTAGATTTACAAAGTATAAAATGTAAGAATGATTCGATCCTCTCCCTATATCCTAGGTCTGTATTTATAGGGGTGGGCACCGCACGACTTTGATGTGCTTCAACAACCTCGATATTGCTATGTGCTGGTCTTTGTTTGATGATGAAAATGTAAGAACTTCAATGCCGCCTTAGTAGCAGTGGTCATTGGCAAGAATGATTCTCTCCTCTCTCCCTATCCCCTAGGTCCTTATTTATAAGGGTAGGAACCGCATGACTTTGATGTGCTTCGGCAACCTCGATATTGCTATGCATCGGTCTTTATTTGATAATGAAAATGTAAAAAATTCAATGCCACCTTAGTAGCAGTGGTCATTGGCATCACCGATCTTATGCATTAAGGTACTCTTGATTGATTGAGTTGGAGTTAATGTTAAGCATTGATGAGAAGCGGTGTTGAGATGAAGCAGTGTCGAGAAGAATTGGCTTCCCTAAGTATAATTTCACATTAATAACCTTCAACGTCATAATGGAATGTTATCCCCTAAGTTTTGTTGAAGCACGGCGTTGCTTTAATGCGGCATTGACAAATGGGGACATCAGTGAGTATGAAGCAACATCAAACCGCGTCAGCAGCATCTATGGACATTGACAACGTTTACCATCAACATCGCATGTTAGACATGAGCCATCCAACTACTATATAGAATGGCGATATTGACTATTAGCAACATTGATGATGGGTGGTTCTATCTAGAGGACGACTCTAAGGAGCAGCAATGTTGGAATTGAAGTAACGTCATAGAGACATGACATCATTATTTAACATCATACATGAATAGTGGTATGAAATAGCGGTGACATCAGCGATAACATTATTAACTTCGAGTAGCATTATAGGCGCAGCATCGACCAAAAAATTCTGTCGGTGATAATGGATCATAACATCACTTATTAAATGGATAGTGTAACGACCTAGAAATTTAGACAATTTAAATTGAAAATATTTAATTAATTTTAAGTATTTGAATGATGGTTTAGTTTGAATTTACAATATAACTATGAATTTGGCGATTAAATTTTAAAATTTAATCTATTGAAAGTTGAATAAAAATTTGAATCTTCAATTTTAAGCTGATCAAAAATATTTCAAAGGCTTGTAAAATTCATATTGATAATACTGAAGATAATAGAAGCTTCAGAATTTAATTTGAAAGTGAATCGTTTGGTTTTGAATTCCTATCGTTCGAATCGATATTTAAAAAAAAAGCCTTCCGAGGCACAGTTTCGGAATTCGACGAAACCAGTTCTATTGGGTCCGTAATATTGAATTATTACCGGATTTCAAAATTTCGTATTATTCGGAGTTGTTATGCGAGCATGCGTTAAGCAAATGCGTTGAGAATTAAATTGAATTTTAGTTTAAAAATTTGTACAAATCAAATCACAACCACCCTATATTTTCATACTCCAGCCACCCTACTCTCTGCTAAACCACGTTCTCCTGTCTCCCCTTCGTTTCTTTTATCACGCAATAGTTTCGAACCAGAGAGAGAAAAAAATCGAAACAAATCCTCTAGAAGAAAAAAAATGGCCGTTCGTCCCTTTATAAACGCAATCCATCTTCCCTTGTTCAAAATCATGAAATTAAATGGCCGAAGGCCTTTTTCTCTCAGACAAAATCAATTCAAACAAAAAAAGTGGCCGCGTTCCTATTCTCGTTTCGACAACCGATCGCCGCTTCAATTTCGAGCATAGCTCGTTTGATTTGGGCGAGTTCGACTTCGTCTTTGATTTTGGATGGGGCTGCAGGCGAAGCCGATCTCGATTGAAGGTGGTGCCGCGCCAAACATTAGGTTTTGGATCCCTGGATATGGCGAGTCGAGCAAGGAGTCGAACGATTCAATTCGAGCGAGTGGAGGCGAGATGACATCGCGACTTGAACTCGCGATTCCTGGTAGGGTTTGGCGACTCGGAATCGGAGGCGGCAGTGGCTCGAGATCGAGCGCGCGCGTGTAAATGGTTGGTGGGTGTGAGTTCTTCTGTTCGTTCGATCGTTGGCAGCAACGAGGAGGAGTCAGATGGGTCGTCAATTGCGGCAGTGAAGGTATTGTTATTTTTGTCTTAAATTAAAATTTATATAAAGTTTAAAATAGAAAATCTTTTGTAGATAGAAATATATACAGGAGTTTATAAAGAAGAAAAAAAATTACTGGAATAAATTTTGTTATTAGGCAGAAGTATTTAAAGTAAATAAGATAATAACAGTAAGTTATAAAACAGAAAAGATTTTGTGAAAATAGAAAAATATACGAGTCACTGTAATAGTTCTTATGTAAATAGTAAAGGGGTTTTATTAAGGTAAAAAATAATTTTTGTTTTTAACTTGATAAAATGAATATATAGAAACAGAATTACTTATATAGATAAAACTGGAAAAAAAGAATCATAATAAATTTAAAAGTTGAAGAAATTTAGTTCAAAAAAAATCAAATTATTACTTTGAATTAAATAAATGGGAATTTATTTTTCGATTTATTTCAAATATTAATAAATTGTATAATTGTTTATACAAGGTTTAAAAATCGTGAAATCGAGCTGGAATGGAAATGGACTGCAAAATAAAAGCTAAGGTGAGAACTCCTCACTCAATCGAACAGATCAATTTAAATTTTAAATAGTTAGATTTAAAATTTTTGAATGATGATTGCAATTATTGATTGCTGTTTGATTGTGATAGTAGATATAGTAGGATATACTATATATAGCAATATATATATATATATATATTGGCATATGTATATATTGGATTTGATTTCCCGCCTCGTATAGCGGATGAGACCCTATTGCGCCGCCTATTAAGCGGATAATATTTTAAGAATCCCATATACCGCGATATTCCACCTTGAAGTGGAATTGGTATTGTGCTAACGTCTGTGGATGCAGGGAAACAGGTTGGAGGGATCCAACTGGATTCCTCATAAATATCTATTTGATTATAAATATTTTGATGATTTTGATTATCATATCGATATATGATATTCGTTGCCATGATTGACTATTGGATGCTGTTGCATCATCGGATCCATTTTTAAAAGTATTTTTAACGATTTTGAGTTATAAAGGATTTTAAATTGATTTTTCGAAAGTATATGTTTTTATTGAAATTTTGAGTTGACTCATTTTTAATTAAATAAAAATTTTAATTTTTAAAGTTATAGAATTTAAGATTTTTGTGAAATATAACCAAAGGTAGTTTTTTAAAAATAAATAGATTTATATAATAATTAAATTGGATTTCTGAATTATTATAAAGGATGAATATAAAAGATTTTATAAATTGACATTTATAAATAAAAATATTGGAAGTATAAACGAGTTTATTATGTGTTAAAATGAAGTATAAAATGGATCATTGAAAATTATAGATTTATAAATTGTGAAAGTTATAAAATGAATAGATATTGAAAATAAAAGATTCATGAGTCATTAACTTATAAAATGGATTTTGGGCATTTAAATGAGATATTTATAGAAATTGTAAATAAAGAAAAAAAAAATTAAGTTGAAATTGTCATAGAATATAAAGGAATCTTGTCAGTGATAAGATTTAAAAATTTGTGAAGTTTTAAAGAACGATTTGGTAAATGAATGAATTATAAGTAATCAACTTATAATATGAACCTTTGGTTTGAAATTGAGTTATAAAATTTGAATTGGATTGATAAAGGAAATTTATAAATCGAAGTTTATAAAAAGGAATAGAACTTATAAACATTGTTTATAAATTCGTAATCAATTGAATTTGATCAATTGAATATAAAAGTTTATTAAAGGAGTTATATTCACGTTTTTGAACAGTGAATATATCGTTAAATAAAATGGATATCTTTTGGAAAAAGGATGTTTTAAATAGAATTTAAAACGATTTAAAGATGTTTTAAAATGCATTAAGTATCGAAAACATAGACTTCAACATTTATTGTTGAAATAGACGTTTTTCGAGAAATAGAGGGAAATGAATACGTAGATTTCAACATTCATTGTTGAAATAGACGTTTTCGAGGAAATAAGGAAATAATGGACTATAACACTGTTGTTATAGTAAATGATTTCCGAAAGGAAATATTTTTGTATAGTATTGGGATTTATAGATATCTATTTAATTTCGAATCCCTATACTAGTGATTTTGGGTCGTCGTAACGATGTTTTACGCAACATTCGTTTTGACCCAAGTAAATGTGAATAAAAGAACGTTTTTCCTTAAGGAATGAAAAATATACTTAACTATGGTTTAAGTATACCGAATATTTTCAAATTGTGAAAATAAATAATATTTGTGAATCACTTACTTTTAGATAAGTATGGAATTGTTTCTCCAATATGAAATGGAACGTTTTTTTAAGAATTTATCTTTTTGAAGATAAATTGGAATTGAATATTGGAAATCTATTGAAAAAATGTAGATCAGTAGATATTTTGAAATATAAATTCATTATGGAATTTATAGATGGAAAGGGAAAATTGGTTTTCAAAATAAACGTTGTTTATTTTTGAAGTGTGGAAATTTTATATCTTGTAAAGATATTTTTGGGAAAATAAATAATTTGGAAAATTATTTGGAATCTGATGATGTTGCTCATCTTTATTGATAGTTAAATAACCGACTATCAATATTTACCCTTAAATGAGTATTTGTTGTGATTGTTTGAATTGGATGCCACACTTATTTTTAAAATAAGCGCTCACTATTCGGATTAACCGGGAAAGGACCATGGGGTCGTATAACCCACTCCGAATATGTGATACGTCGTTATGAATTGCATTTGAAGACCGGTGTTGAAGACCGGATAGTTGTGAAAACGGATGGATTACCGTCGAGTTACTCTGCATCGGCTGATCTCCGATACAGAGGTTCATCACCCTTAGTGACGGGATGTCCGGACGTGATTAGTGAATATCCGGATTGCAAGGGCTTCTTTGGAAGTGCCTTCGGTTCCGTCCGATCCCGGAACGGACTTGTATGGATTGTATGTCTGACATTACAAGTTGAGATATAAAGCTGATTTCTTTCAAATATATTTTTGTTGGTGGCGGAGAATTTATTCTCTTAGCTTAACACCCTTCTTTGAGACGTACGAGCTCAGAGGTTATATGGTTGATGGTTATTAGTGATATACTCCCAAATTGGTAATGTGGCATGCTGAATGTTGCTGTGAAATGATCGTTGAATGATCATTTGTGATAGGATCATTTGTTTGATCGTCTATCTTGATGATCATTGCTTTGATCATTTGTTGACCCAAAGCACTGCTTTTGTAAAGCGTGGCTTTGCGGACGAGACTTCATCGAGCCTCACACCCCGGAAATGGTCAAAACAGGAAAGATGCAGCAAGGTTATTAGGGGGTAGCGCCCCTTTAGTGTATGTCATTCCTTCTGGATAGAGGTGGTATCATGGTATGGAGCCCAGATACTTAACCTATGTGTTACTGCAAATTTATTACTTTGTGGTTGTTGGAAATCGGGGATCCTCGGATATAGATCGGTTACGATCGGGGAATGACATATTCGTGTCAGTAGTTACCCAGTTAGGGGTAACCCGGCCTTGTGTTGGCAGAGATCCGGTTAGGTTCTCGGGACGTCATTCCAGAGGCGTTTCCATGTGGAAATGGGAAGTTCCTTGGCCTGACCATTTTTTGGAAATCCAAAGAAACAATGCGAGCCTTGTACGGTTTTAGTTGTATTACCTGCTATGGAATGTGGCGGTAACCTGCTATTGAACATAGTAGCTATAGTAGGCATACGATAATGGTCGTATGTTGGCTAAGATTTATATTCTACTTTCGAAATGATTTTTCTACACTATGCACTAGCAATAATATCAAATGCTTCTTTTTTAATGCGTATCAAGCATCTTTGACTATCATAAGGAGAAATCTCCTCCGATTCTGCGTTTGCATTGTGTGTGTGTGCGGGAGGCCTTATGGTAGTCTCATTTTCAAAAAAAAGCATTGCGAATTTATTTAAAAATTATCCTATTCTTTGTTTTAAAGATAAATAACTGTTTTTAGTTCTCACACCAGTCACATGACTGACCTGGAGTTTATTGTTCCCTTCCTAAACTCTGGGTGCCCACAAATTTCCACACGGGCAGTCTAGAGTTAGGTTATCAGGTCATTCTGGCTTCAGGTGTTGCTATCGATATCTGGAGGCGAGCTGGATGGCGTAGCATATTATCTATTGTATATAGTATTTCTTTTCCGCTGTTTGATGTTGTAAACTCTGATAATGAATGTAATGTGATGTAATGTATAAAATATTCAGTTCTTTTGTTTTAATGAATATTCATTTATCTATTATATGTTGTTCCGCTGCGATGGTTAGATTCTGATATTGTTCTTTCTGTTGTTCTGTTGTTGTTCTTTTCTTTCTTCTTCTCTCTTTTTCTCTCTCCTTCTACCTCTTTCTTCTTCTTTAACCATAAAGTTTCGGAAGTTTGTTCCTCTTTGGCTGGATTGTTGTGGAATGTTGCCAGCTCAAAGGAGTACGGATTCTCGGGTCTTTACAGATAGCGGGATTGATTAGGCTTGAGATAATGAGATGCGACGTAGATGACGTCAATACAATAATGATAGCTTAGTATGTTGATCTCATTCAACGTTATTGCTTCTTTGAAGAAGTGTGGCATTGGTCACATGTAGTATTAATCCATAGCTACACCAATGTATGTCGACATAGATGATACACTGTATTGACAATAATTAGCATGGATGGCATGTGATCTCCTTAACAACATGCAGCATTGCATTACTCCTTGTTATTGAAAGGAGACATTGTTCATTCCCTCGGCATCAGTTATTGGTGCGGTGTCACGATCATACTACATGTCGCGTATCTTTAAGGTTAATATTGTTCGCAACATTTTACCCCCAGTATAGAGGGAGCATTGACTTTTCAAGTCAATACTTCGACGTCGTTTTTTACGGCCTACTGGTCTTCTTATGTTGATCAAATCGTTCATTTAAAATCAATTTAACGGATTCTATGCACGTATTTCTTCCTATAATTATCCAGATCTCTTCTCCTTTCTTCTTTTACCTACAATCGAGAACTAAAGTAAGAAGTTATAAATTCTAGAGATATTATAACTTTTCTAATTCTCAAGCAACCGATTTTTGGTTCAGGTATTTTATATTGATCTAATTAACAAGTTCATTCAAATGATTTAGTATTAAGATTGTTGTTAGGGTTTAATTTGGGTTTTCTCGATTTTAAAAAAGCGTTAGGGTTTAATCATAAAGTTTTCATAGTTATTAACCAAGATGATAATCGATTTGAAGCGATAGGTCTTTATTATGTGTGTATGGGTTTCGATGTCAATCGACGTTAGTATAAAATCTGGCATGTTCTAGGGCTTTTCAATAAAGAAGTCAATCTATTAGACCCAAAGATCAATATGGGTTTTCTGCGTTGACACTTATCATTTATGACATTATTAAATATGATCGATGCTAACAGTTTTTGGCATTGTTATGATACTTGCTGCTAGCAAAGCATTATATCATCTTATTATCCTAATAGCTTGACATTTATGCTATGAGATTCTTACATTGTTAATGAATTAGATGAGGTGTAACAAACCTCTTAAAATTTGCACTGACTATATGCAACATTACCTAATGTTTCATTGACATTAATTACAAATGAGGTTTCTTATTTTTTGACAATGATTTGCAAATTTATGATTTGATATCAACAATCCTACGGTTCGTTGCTTTTGTTCTATAGGAACTTCAAACACTATAAACTGAGCCTCGTTCAACATTATTACTTATGACCTCGCTGATTTAACATGTTAAAAGTTATTAAATTGATTAGCACATAACCAGCCATGTTACCACCATTCATCAACGCCAACATCCTTATTAGTTCAGCATTGGCTATAGTTGCGTTGTTAACTATTGTTTTATCATATAGTTATGTGACATTCAACATTGATGTAGCTGTCGATGTAGACTAATTGACGCTACGTGTTAACTCATATTCAGTTTTTATACGCTTTCCTAAGGAATTTCTTTATTAAAGATCAAGTCTTTTAATTGATTCGATATATACTATTTAGGGGTTATTGACACATACCAAGGATGGTATTATATTTACACTTAAAACATTTTGATACCACTAATCGGTAATTAGTTAAATAATAATATTTAGTTCAGCATGTAGTGATTTTTTCATATAACATGAGTATTATTATTTTTTAAATTTGGAATAACATCACGTAGCACATAGATGTAATGCTCAAAAATAAGCAAGGAGTCCTTCAAAAGGACTAGTATGAGTCCCAGAACCTCCTTTTCTGCTAAGAAAGAAGATCATCTTCTTCATTCGTCGTATAATATCACTCAAGGAGAAGTAGATTCTATCCTTAAGAAATTTGGCTTCATAGTATTGAAGCTATTCCAGGTCCTTCTAAAAGAATCAACAAACCTCCGAAAGGATTTTTCACTTTTAACCCGATTCACATATGGCACTTAGCATATCTTCCTTTTCTGGACCTTGTTTTAAGGTTCTTGGAATACCTACTTATTGTCCCAATCTAATTAACTCCCAATTCATATACTTATTTGACTTGTTTAGAGATTTTTGCTAGGGAAACTAAGCTTCTGTCTCCTAGTGTTGAAATTCTCTATGCTATAACTGGCTATGCAAAGTCAAGTGAGCAGTTAGGCAATCCTCTATACTGCAGTCATGCCCATCCAAAAAGTTTGATCATTAATGCAGTAAATAAGGTTAAAGGATGGGAAAAACAATTTTTCTATGTTAGGCGCTACTCGAAGATTAGGAGAACTTTCTCTATCATTAGTAAGTTCCTATTTTCTGTTACTTATACTATATTTATTGCTTCGTTAAAATAAAAAAAAATTGTTAGATCCGGCCCCTAAGAAGTTAAGCCTTATTGATAGCGAGACTGTCAAGTCCCTAACTGTAGCATTTGAGAAAATAGATGGTAGACTTATTCTCCTAATGGAGGTGAACCTTCTTTATACTAATT
The DNA here is from genome assembly GCA_030765085.1 of Allium cepa. Taxonomy (NCBI): domain Eukaryota; kingdom Viridiplantae; phylum Streptophyta; class Magnoliopsida; order Asparagales; family Amaryllidaceae; genus Allium; species Allium cepa. Next base: position 490,568,267 of record CM060937.1, on the reverse strand, counting down.
GATTCAAGACAACCATATAATACTTGGAGAGTCTCCAATGATGAAAGGAAATGCCCAGTCGAAGCGGTCATTGGTTATTAATAACCATAATTATTTCTCGACTTCTTCCCCGGTTCAACATGAGTCCGTCGGTAAGTTTCAATGTAGCTAATATAGAGTTCATATACTATAGTTTTATTAACTTTTGTTTTCATTTTAGGTTTATTCATCTAAATTCTATTCCTATAGAGAAGGAGGCCAAAAGTGATACCCCTAAACATAAAATGAGTAAAGATGATAGTTCTATCTCGACTCGGGCTTCCGAATCCCATTCTCTCGAGGATGTCATTGCTAGTTCGTTTAAATATATAAAAAGGAAACTAAATGATGATTCTACAGCTGCTATTATCATTAGTAAGAAGCATAATTTGAGGGTGTGCATACTCCCATTATTTTAGAACAAGTTCCATTTATGAATACTGACCGAGCCCTAAAGCTTCAAGCCTTAACATTTCTGGGGATAAAGCCCAACAATTAACCGAATCAGAGTAGTCTCAGGACCCGCTTCTTCGCATTACTTTTCTTGGTTCTCCGGGAGTTTTAAATAGGTTATGTGAAGATCTTGGTTTGTATCTCACTTTGGAGGACCCGCCTTCAAATCTCAATCTCCAACCTATTAGTAAGTTTAATGACCTTCTTCAATTGGTCATTCAATCCTAATATTTCGCTACCCTTAAGCTGACACAGCCTTCCTCTTATACTTAAGATCGCTGATTTGCTATTCTTAAATAATTTCTGTCAGTATGTGCTTTTCCTGCTTAACCATTTTAGGTTGCTTAACCTTTCATACATAACATTCTCATTCTCGCTACTCATTTTAGGCTACTAAACATATGTTTATGCTTCAAGAGGATGATTATGGATCTTTTAATGAATTATCCCAGGTTAAAGAATAGGTTTCTTCGCTTAATGGTTACATGATTGACATCTCAATGGAAAGAGATAATGCTATAAAAAAGGTTGCCACCTCACTTAAGGAAATTGAAACTTTACTTCATGAAGAAAGAAATGCCGAAAAGATTTTTTAGAAGATAAGGCAAAAGCTTTGGAAATATCACTTGAAGTGGCCGACGTGAGAGAGGCCAAGCTTGTGGAGGAGAATGCATCTCTCAAGTGAAAATTGCGAAAGAAAAGAATCCTCTTGAACAAATCAAATGGCATAATTATGGACGCAAAATAGAAGGCATCCCATTTCCTTGACTTGGCTCTCAATACCATTATCGAGAGATCCTATGAGAAGGCTCTTTTCGTAGCGTATGTTGACAACGCTCATAAATGTCTAGATTTTAACTTTCCTTCTTTCTCTCTCCGGTTAGGAATAAGAAGTTTATGATAGAATTTGACGCTATGATAAATAAAACTCAAGCACCTGATGTGGGACCCTCCGAGGAAGAGATGGAGATTAATGCTAAGAAGCTATTGACTTTTGATAATCCTCCAGCCAACGAGGAGATGGAGTTGAATGAGGAAGAGGAGGATGGTGATGAGAGCAGAAGCGATGATGGCCATGGTGATGACGACGATGATGATAATGATAATAATGATGACAATGGTGAAGGAGACAGAAAGGATCTCTTTGGACTGGCGGAAGACACAGATGGATCGGGAGATGCTAACCTAAACTTGGTGGCCTAGGGTACAGAAGCAACCGAAATTTCTGATTCTTCCACAAAATATTCTTCCTAGAAAGACAATGCTCCTCAAAGCGATAAACTCAAATAGAAAGAGCAGAAACTTTCACCTTCCATTCCACTCTCTTAAGTATGGATTTGTCTGCTCAAATGTCTTAAATTTCCAAACATCTCTGAGTTAATACTTTGGTTATGTTAGTTATAGAGAAAATCAAAATCATTTTGTCATTATGCTTGAGAAGAAGTAATTGTAGGTAAATTAATTGAACAGAAAGTTGGATAAACCACTAAAAGAGTATAATGGGTTATAATAACGATTGATTGTTAAAGAGACCGGGATCGAATATGGACATACTCTCTGTCGATACCGAAAACCATTTTAACAACTGTGTACGCGATGGAGAATCCAGAACGAAGTAGGATGGTGGCGACGATCCTATTATGATATGAATGTGGACCCAACTCCCATGAGTTTGCTTAAGGTGGCTAAAACAGGAGCGATCGACGGGCCAAGTGAGGTAGCTCCTCCTATCCGACACACTTCTTCGATACCATTCTATTACTTTTGTGATTGATTAGGTGCACCTCTTTAATTTTGGGAGTATGGCTTGAGGTGGGCGGTAGTGGCTGCTATGCGTTACCACCAGTCCGGAAGCATAATTGGTATATCTACCCTGGCATTGCCTCATGTGCCTTGTCACCTACCATAGCGAGCTTTACTACGAGTTTGTTTTTCTCCCTAGCCCATGGAGTATTCAGGGTAGTCTCCCGATCTGGAGATATGCTGATACTGGATGGAATACTGGGACTATTACGTGTAGGGGGTTATATGGGTAACCCTTCGACGCTATTTTAAAGTAAGTTTATTTTACTGTAGACATTATTATAATAGCGCAATATTACTACATAGTAAATAGTTTAACGGATCCTTAGAGGATAGGAGGTCCCAAGCATCCTTTAAGTTACTTGTACTTTATTACAGTTCACTTGAATTGGTTTACATTATATAAGTATATATGTCCTGACTCGAGTGTTCTGTGTTTTGCTTTACGCTCGGGTCAGCCTGAGTATTCACAGCTTTGGATTTATCTTTCTGGAGAAAACTGGAGATTCTACCTGTCTAGTTATCTATCTAGTTTTTTATCTATTTCAGTCGTTCTATTTCACCTTGTATTAGTGGGCTTCTATGTATTTGGAATTTCTATTATGTTGTTTTTAGACTAATATTATGTATTTGTTTTGAGACTTTGTTATAGTAGCCTCATGAACTACTATGGTATTTTATATTTCGCTGCGAGTTATTCTGATATTTCTGTGTCCGTGATTCTGTGTGATTGATTTTATTTGCACCAAATTTATTTACAATCTGTTATTTTGAATCATTCAAGTCCGACATGTGTGGATTATTGTGGATTTGAATAATACAAAATAGGGGTTGTTATATATTTTTAATTAATGATGTTTCAAAAGTTATTTGATCCATTTAACAAAGGAGTTTAAAGTAAAGTAGTTAATGTAATGAAAGTGTATTAAAGTGAATTAACTGATTTAATAAAGGTTTTAAAGTTAATTTACTGATTTAATTAAAGTCTTTTAGAAATAATTAATTTTAAATAATGAAAATTAATTGATTTATTAAAGAGATTATGAATACGAGTAATTACCTTTTGAGATAATTAGTATTTTTTTAAATTATAAAAGAGTATAACTGTGAATTAATTATCTTTCGGTATAATTTACGTTCGCTTAAATTTCTAAAAGGGATTTTTAATTTGATTTATTTTGTTTGGGAGTAGTTTTAAAAGTTACAAAAAGGTACTTATATTATCCTTCAGGATGATTAACCTTTGATTTAAAATTTATTAAAGTAATTTAATTGATTTATTAATCTTTTGTGATAGTAAATATTGTTTTAAAATTTATAAATAATAGTTTATAAAAAAGAAGATCTTTTAAATAAATATTTCAAAATAAAGCTAAGTGTAAATTGTTTTGGGTTTATCATAAATAATGTTTTGACATTTTTTTGACCTTGGTTTTAGTACACTTAGAAAATATAATTTTCCCCTTTAAAAGAATATTCTTCAAGAGCATTTTTAAAAGTGTGTCTAAAAGTATTGTGATTGAAAATCAAGCGCAAGTGAAACAACCATCTTATCATTCCCGATAGTTGAATTATCGACTATTGAATTTGACTCTGCTTCCTTCTTTTTATTTCGTCATTGACGATGTTTTGCTTATTTGAGCCTTATTATCCTTTATCAGAAATGAATAAACCCAAAGAGAAATTGGGGGCCAAGTTATGTGAGGTTGCTTCCATTAGGATATTTTCACATCCACTCTAGATTGGATTCGGTTATTGCGGATTAAGGTATCAAATACTTGGATTCTTGGTAAAAATTGGCGCGGTTTGGCTTGGAGTTTTTCGAGAGCCATCGAAGTTCTCAAGTATATTTCTAGAAGTATACTTTTGGTAAGGAGGGTGCACCCTCCTAGTCATTATTGGAAAAACCTCGCTTTATTATTCATTATTGGAAATACTTAAATTGTTTTCCTAATTACATGGAGAACAACATTGTGCTCTTCTCTATGTTCAAGTATTTGTGACCATTCTTTCAAGTCTGGAATCGGATATTATTTATGTTCATTCGTTCAGCATTGGATTCGTTCTTACTAGTACGTACCCCCTATTGGGATTGTTTCTATTATTTATTTCCATTCTTGCTTGATTTGATTTTTGTTTGACTTATTCCCATTTCTTTATTTATGGATGTTATTATTGTGAGGTAAAAACCTGTTCCACATTAATGTTGTGGTCTTATAGAATTTTTATCTGTTTATCGTATTACTGGAGTTTTCTCATGCTGATTTTCCAGGCTGACCCAGGTGTTATTTTATTTTAATGCTTGGGTCAAACCTAGTTTTTTCCAGGTTGGATTTGGTGTTATGAAAATATTAGAAGGGAGTTGGAGATTCATTCACCTATCGTAGTGTTTTATTTTCTATTGTATTATATAGTATACCTATAAGCAATTGTAAGGTCAGGATTTTATAACTGACCAGCTAATGAGGATTGTTTTTTACTCTAATGTATTATGTATTTTTGGAGTGAAAGTTTCTACTGTCCTTATTATGTCATATGTTGTCAATTCCACCGTAAGATTCTGATTTTCTATATTCTCTGTTTTTTCTTTGTATTCACCCTAACAATCTGCTCTATTGTCAATTGGATGCGCGACATTTGAACATGGTGGTAGTGTTTGGTATCGACTGTCGATGGTCAAAAGGCAGGTCGTTACAGTTATATGGCAAGCTCATGCCATTTCCACCATTATTATAATAGTGCACTTAATATGGAGGTCCATCATCCACTTAATATAGACTATAATTCATGTATTGCAACTAATTTACAGTGAGGAGTTCTTTGATCAATTATCTTAAACTCAAAGAAATAAATCTCACAGAATATAATTTTTTATGAAATGATATTTCGTAATAGAAATCATATTTCTTATTCCAATGTTAAATATCAATAATTGTTTTACAATTTTCGTTTTTGGTGTTATTTATGAAGCAAAAGTGACCATTCACTTTCTTCATCTCAATTGAACCTTAAACCACATCTGCTCCTATACGTTCATTTTCCATTTTAAATGGTTAAACCAATCAATAGAAATCCTTACTGGAATGTCATAATGAACTCTTTACAAATGTGCATTCGATCATACTTAACATTTAAGGATATCAATTATGTTGCATTTTACGTGAATCTATTAAAGCTGACATTTCAGCGACCGAGTTCATAGAGCCTTTTTGTAGTTTTAGTCTAGTGTTACATTTAACATAATATGATCTACATTATAATCAATAAAGTTGATTTCTTGGTCTTACGGTATGGTTTATTTGTGTATTTCGAATGAATTAATTTCATCGAAGTGTCATACATTACGAACTATGATTGTTCATCATTTAATACTTATATGTGACACTAAGAATCAAATATCTATATTCTTGTATTACTTTAGAGATCGAAACTCATAATATGTAATACATGGTCTTAGCCAAATAAAGACGTAAGCGACCAAATCATGAACATATTTGGTATTTCTAAATTTATGCACTTGCATGGGCATTAAGAACATTAAGTAAGAAGTATTTAATAGTATGTATATATTATCTATCTACTTGCCAATCTTCAGTTCGGTTTATTTGTATACTTTAATTGGTAAATATTTAATCAACCTTATTAAATGCAAAAATTTATCAATGTAGATTATTATTACCTTATATAACTTATGTTCTTACAATATTAGAAAGGTTAAATGTTATCATTTAATTTTTCTAATAAGGCTCCTACTGGATTTTTAGGTTTGTTAAAACCCTAAGTAAAACATACAAATCAGTTGATTTTTCTAGTGAGTGTTAAGACCCGGTTGTCATGGGACTTTGACTTTGAGAAATATCAAAATATCATAGGCCCTCAAATGATGGATACCCTTTACTGGTTGTACCAAACATAATTCCTAACTAACAACTTTTTATCATAATCCCATCTCGATTTTGAGGAATACCAACAAATCGAAAAAGATCATTCACTCATATCATAAAACCCTACCATTTTAGGTTAGTCCATATCATAAAACCCTACTGTCATCAATTATTTTAAGGCGTTTTGGTAGGAACACTTTAGGGGAAAGCTGATGAGACCATGTTACGATTGGATCATGGATGCACACATACGTTGAGACCACGAAAAAGCCTATGCAATGAGACCGTAATTTCGATGTGACCTTGTTATATACAATGAGAATAAGGATGTGCATCTCGAGTCAATCTCAAGTCAGAAGGTGTTAGGCCTAGGGTAGCAAGGTGTTTTCCATAAAGTAAGCTGTTTTAAGCAAAAAATTCCTAAGTAAGAAGTGGGAGTGATGTCAACGATACAACTTTAGTCGGTATAATGTAATCAAGCAAAATAAATTATTTTCATGGTAAAAAGCGATTAAATAACGGTTATATAATAGTAACTAGAAAATAGTAAATTTATTTCTATAAATTATGAAAATGGTAAATTAGCTAAATCTAAGCTAATTATTTAGATGTAATTAATGAATCAACTTTAATTCAATAAATAACGATTTGAGACCACACCACAATCAATCAAACATTCTTTTGTGATTTTCAAAAGCATTGATAATGATTGCCTGGATCATTAAGGGTATTGCATTTGTACTTGATTAAATAACAACGTAACCATATTTTCTGATAATCAAGCTTTAAAGTTATTAATTTTGATTGTTGCATATTCGACATCATCTCTGATTCTACCATTTGATATTCATATTCTATCGACAAATATTTTCTAATTTTTATCTAGTGTTGAACGACATACCCAAAATTGATTATTGAGATCTTTTTGGAAATTAATAAAATGTAGAGCATATGATATAAGGAACTACCTAAGTACCTCCAACGTTCCTACAAAATAGTTGTGTTAGTTTCATCAAGTAACATCCATTTATATCTAAAAGACTCTGTGACAATGCATGGATGTAAAGGTCTTTATCTAATTTACAATAAGTTAGGGATAAGTTTTCTAACCAAAATTTCTTTTTGTCACATCCATTATCACCATAATACCTCATAGCAATGCATTGATGGAAGTGCCTTGATTCATAATCAATAAAAAATAAGCTAGTGAATTACTAAATATCTTTTAGGCAATTTGATTTGAACCCCACTACATATAACTACACTTATTTTTTCATTCTCTTTCCGATCAGGAGATATAACTTTGATCAATATAGCAACTATGATTTGTGGTTGAATTTTCATTAAATATTTAATTATCATAGTTTGATTTAGTTTCAGCATTCACTGTAACTATCTTGGTATATTAGTTTGATATTTATAATTTTAACGAAAACAAACGAGGGAGAGAGCAGTTAAGATTTGATGACAATATGAATTCGTTGTTAATATTGAAAGATATATTATTGGTTAATTATTTTATTACCAACATATATGCTACATATGTAGGGGAACATATAAATAGGGGAAGCATGTTATACATATTAAGGCATTATGCTATGACTTTTTTTTATTATATCGAGTACGCACTCAATACATTTTACACTTGTCAACCCTTTAGCTTGTTGTTTATTATCATCAAAATGGAATAATGTGGAGTATGCGTCTTATTTGTTGATAAAAAGGCATATTTGTTTTTTATTTTTATGTAATGCATTATAAATAAAACTTGTGTGTAACCAATGCGTTGCAACCTTATGCTGTAGAAAAATAATGCTAGAAAAATAATGTTATAAATATCTTTAAAAAATAAAATTTATGATACAATAGATGATGGGTTTGTTAGGATAAATGAGTTACAAATCGAACTTAATGTATTTTTATGTATATAATTAGTTTTGTGAAATTTATGTATTTCGTATTTGAATATAAATTAAATTATCATTTTTGTTGGTAAAAAAGAGTAATATATTGATTTATTATTTTTTAGGATTCGATAATTGTTATGCAAACAAATGAAAATTAGTATTCTTAAATAATTTTGAAATTAATATTTTTATAAATTTATAGATAAATATTCATGTTCATAGATTTTGAAATTTAAATTAAGCTTTTGATAGATTTGACTAAAAGATAAATGATGTATGGATTGAATTTCAAATAACTTGAGAATTGGTAAAAATATCAAAAAATGGAAGTGTAATGCTAGTGAATCAATATATTTTTATGCATTTAAAGTTCTTATAGTACATATTTATCAAAAATAAACATATGATACCGACAAAGTGATAAATAAAATATTTATGTAACTACAGTGTCAACGCTAAAATTTGAACGCTAACACCCCGATGTATGAGTTGTAGTTGTGAAAGCACCACCCGACAACTCGGGAACAGATTACAAGCAGATAATAGCAGAAAAGTGGTAAACAACAACAATTTTATAGTGGTTCGGCTTAAGGGTATAGCCTACGTCCACTTTAAGTACTTTTATTAATAATCTCGTTACAAGCTGATACAATTCTTCCCAAATACAATACACTTTGAATTACAAGAGACTTAGAACAAGTAGCTTAAACTTCGATGAAGATGAGAGTTTTCGAATCCATGTTGGATGTATGTGATCTCTTCTTGAAGTTGTTTGTAGCGTTCTTAATGTCTTGAGAGCTTCAAGTGTTGGATTGGATTGGTTTGGAATGCAGCAGAGTAACGGCGTTTGAAGAAAATGAGCCCAAAAGTCCCCTTTCTGTTGGAGTTATGGGCGTATTTATAGGCATCTTCGGAGTTAGGTCGTAACTCGTATACGACTCACGATGAGTCGTAACTCGTGTACGCCTCATGATAAGTCGTAACTCGTATACGACTCATGGTAGGTCGCGGCTGATTTACTGGGTTCATGGCTTGGCCCAGAGTTATGCACCCATCTGAATGAATGACTCAAGTTCTAAGTCGTTCACGAGTTAACCAAATGCAGTTTCCTTTATGCTAGCATGAGTCGTACACGACTCATCATAGGTCGTAAGTCGTCAGCGATTCTTCTTACTATAGCGTGGTGTTGAACTTGTCTCCAAGTCTTAGGTCGTGAACAACTTATCTTTTGAGCCGTAGACTTCCTGTCGCGCCATCTTCTAACTCGTAAGATTGTTATCTCGTAGACTCTTTAACTCGTGGAGGCCTTAAGCCGTAGATCCTTATCTCGTAGACCTTTTAACTCGTAGAGTCTTTAACTCGTAGTGGCCTTAACTCGTAGATCTTTTAACTCGTAGATTCTTTAACTCGTAGATCCTTAACTCGTAGGTCGTTCAGCCCTTGAATGGTTAGGTCGTGAAGACCTTGAGTCGCACAGTTCTTGAGTCGTTGATCCACTGAGTCGGCCTGTCTCATGAACCGTTAACCCTCTTGAGTCGTTCCATTCCTCTAAGTCGCCTTGAACCTTAACTCGTTAAGTCGTGGCACTTCTTAGGTCGTCCAATCCTTGAGTCGTTAAGCTTATTGAGTCGTTAACCATATTAAGTCGGCAACCTTGTTAAGTCGGTAAGTCGTATACCGTTTTGGTCGGGGCGCTGCCCCGCACCCCGCCGGGGGCGCTGCCCCTGGACCCCTGCGACCTGACCGGTCAGGTCGAACACCGTAGGCGGTGGCGTTGCCCCCGCACCCCCACCTTGGGGGGTTGGCACCCCCCTGGACCCCCCCTCCGTAGGGGATCTTATCTGAAAATTCATTCAACAGAACTTGCTTTATTGGGAGGTTAAATCGACCATCCTTCGAGATGAACTATCATTGGCTTCTCGGTCGATTTTTGATGTCACGGCCTTGCTGAAAAAGCAGAGTTAACACTTGCCCCTCGAAGTATACGCCTAGGGACTAGGTCGTGTGCTTCGATTCTTCTTAACTCGTGCTTTATTGAGCTGCTGAGCTTGTACTTAGGCAGCTTTACTTTGTTTTGTCCTGAAGCCTTTTGAACTTGACCAGAACTTGTTGCATCTCTTTATAGATTATTTTAACAACCTATTAAATGCAACATTTGCGGAAAAATGGGGCGAATATACTCATCACCGATTGCCCATATCGAGTGATGGATTAGATCAAAGAACTGATATTTTACGGTAAGTAAATTAGTATGGATTTGATGAAATGTTGCGAATCAACTATCTTGAATGAAGTATCAACAAAAAATTTACACAGTTATAACTGCTATTTGCATTGATACTGCACTTATTTTCAAATAACAAGCCTCGAATTTTTCTGAATTGAGATATTTGCCAACCAGTATTATTTCGAGTATTACTTTATTAGCTTGTTATTCAAGTAGCTTTGCACAACACTTCACACGCTTTTAGGAAACGTGCACCTTTATTTTTCGAATACTCAGTTCTTTATGTAGAATGTCTTCTTGATAAGAAGAAATAGTGGAGCAAGCTGTATTTTTTCACTTCTGAGATTTTCAGAATTCGAGTTGTTGAGTGCTAATTTCGTTCTTTACTTTGTAGCATTCCCTTCTCTTTTCGATTATTTCAGTGATAAGTCAATTTTTAAAAGACTAAATGCTGTGGCGGTTAAAGAGAGGAGTGTTAAATTTCTGCTGAAAGACGAATTTTTGCACTTAATTCGGACCTTTTTCCCTCTTTTGATTGACTTGGCCTTATGATGCCCCTGATTTTCAAGCAGAGACTTCAGGTGCCCCAGCTTTCGCAGAGGAACTTGCATCTAGGAGTCCTGCAAATGTGTGAAATTTTTTTTATAGTATGGAATGAGATGATTCTTCCTACTTGTACAGAATTTTGTCTGTATTTGAGAATGCAATTATTGCTCATTTTCATATAAGTTTTTCATTTTCTTTGCATAATACTGCGGTGAGCTTGTGGTCTTTTGCTTGGGTATTGCTTTGACTAATATAGCGATATTTTATTGTCCCTATACCACAGCTTATTGTAATATTCTCCATTTTTGCGGAGATTTTGGAGGACAATTCTTCTGTTTTGAGAAGACTTGTACTCTTACTTTAGAGAATAACTCTTCCATTTTGAGAAAGCATGCACTCTTTCTTTAGAGAATAATTTTCCATTTTTGAGGAAATATTATTCTTGCTCTGGTAGAGTGCGCCTTGTATTGGAGAAGCCTTTTCTCCTTTTTTTTTTTGTTGCGCCTCGCTGGAGGGCTTTGATTTGACATTTCAACTCTGGAGGAGTGGGCCTCCACAGAGATTGCACTTCATCTCCGGTGAAATGTGCCCCCGAAGAGGTCTTTATCCTCTGAAGGGTTGTGCCTTTGAGTACGGCTTTAGTTTAAGCTTCAAACATGGGAAGCGTGCCTCATTGGAGGACTTTAGTTTGTGCTTCAAACATGGGAAGCGTGCCTCATTGGAGGACTTTAGTTTGTACTTCAAACTTGGGAAGTGTGCCTCATTGGAGGACTTTAGTTTGCGCTTCAAACATGGGAGGCGTGCCTCATTGGAGGACTTGAGTTTGTACTTTAAACTTGGGAAGTGTGCCTCATTGGAGGACTTTAGTTTGCGCTTCAAACATGGGAGGCGTGCCTCATTGGAGGACTTGAGTTTGTACTTCAAACTTGGGAAGTGTGCCTCATTGGAGGACTTTAGTTTGCGCTTCAAACATGGGAAGCGTGCCTCATTGGAGGACTTAAGTTTGCTCTTCAAACTTGGGAAGTGTGCCTCATTGGAGGACTTTAGTTTGCGCTTCAAACATGGGAAGCGTGCCTCATTGGAGGACTTGAGTTTGCTCTTCAAACTTGGGAAGTGTGCCTCATTGGAGGACTTTAGTTTGCGCTTCAAACATGGGAAGCGTGCCTCATTGGAGGACTTGAGTTTGTACTTCAAACTTGGGAAGTGTGCCTCATTGGAGGACTTTAGTTTGCGCTTCAAACATGGGAAGCGTGCCTCATTGGAGGACTTGTGCCTCCGAAGAGGGCTTGTGTGTTTTCTGTCTGCTTGCCCATGCCTCTTCACCATCTGCTCCTTAGTGATTCCTCGTTATCATTTCTACAGCCATGTTCTTTTCTTTGCCAGTTATTTATCTCTTTTCCAGAGAAATGCTCCTCATTGTTAAGTGAATCCATAGGGCAGACCCAAACTACCCGACTAGATGTCTGTTTGCACAAACGATCTTTGTCGGTTAGCGAGGGCCTGAAACCTCCGCGTTGGGAAGGTGCCCTTTTGGTTGTATCAACTGTTCGTGAGGAACATTTCTTATGCAGGAATTCAATTTGGAACCTTTTTTGGCTTGACATTTATTTGCTCGATGACTTATAGAAATCGCTTTGCTTTGCGATGTGCTGACTAGGTAAGCTTTGCTTTGATTGCAAATTTGTAACAAAGCCTTAAAGTAAAACATGGATGCAACTCCATGCTGTCCCAAGCTTCTCGGGATCGAATCTCCGGTGTGAGAACAGGAACATTCTCTCCCTTCTGGACTTTTCTTAGAGCATGAGCGCATCCTTCCATCCTATCATGATTCTTGTCTGCCGGGTGAGGGGCTCCCCTGAGTGGATGAGGATGGGTCATTCCTGTCTCTTTTGACATATTGCTGGAGTTTATTCTGTCTCAATAGTTCTTCAATCAAATTCCTTAAATGACGACATTCGTTGGTGTCATGACCAGGTTGGTTGTGGAATTGACAGAACCTCCCATTATGCATAGCATTTTTCCCAACCTTCAACTCAGGTGGCTTAGGATAATCAAAAGCATCCTTGGTTGCGAGAAAGATGTTCTCCAGAGTATCAGTTAAGAGAGTAAAGTCTGAAGGTTTAAAGCGGCGAGCTTTCTTCAAGTCTCTTTGCTTTTTTCCACCATCGTTCTTCCTCTTCTGTCCTCTAGATTCTCTTTTATCAGAAGTAACACCGACATTCAAAATTTCGGCCTCGATTGCTCTTGAAGTCGCAGGAAAGCTTTCCAAACGCATAAATTCATCAGCCTTCTTATAGAATTTCTCAAGTGAGTTTGGCTCCTTCATTTTTAGCCATTTACCAAATTCACTCGATTTATCGATAGCCCGCATTAGATAAGTCAAAACCATCCTTGGCTCTGCGTTCTCGACTTCAGCTAGGGCTATACTGAAACGATTTAAGAATGATCTGGTAGATTCTCCGGGGTTTTGTTCTAGACTAGAGAGAGACATTATATCCTTGGCTTTTGTAGCATATAGCCTGAACTGATCCTTGAACTTTCGTGTTAAGTCAGAGAATTGATCCACGGATCTAACTGGCAGCTTTGTGAACCAAAGTAAAGCCACTCCCTCTAAGTATACCGGAAAGTAACGGCACTTTATCTCGTCTGAGGCTCTGGCACCTGTCATGTGCCAATCATATTTATACAAGAATTCATTCGGATCACTTGTCCCTTTGTAAGCTGGGATAGTTGGAGGGACAAACTTCCTTGGAAACTCCGCCTTTAAGATTTTCTCAGTAAATGGAGTTTTACTTGGGGCGAAACCCCATTCTTTCTCATCTTCAACCCTTTGCATACTTTCTCTCATGATTTGCCGGACCATTCCAGAAAGATACTCCTCATCATGTCGAGTTCCAGATCCACCAACCTCAGGAAGCGTTTGCTCAAAGGGACTGGCAGCCCTTTCTGGAGCATTCCTCTCATTAGCATCATGAATGTTGCCAGCATAATTCCTTCCATTACCAGCCGGTTGATTGTTTGCCCCGAGCAAATCATTCAACTTATTCAGAATTAGAGCATTTTGGGCACTCTGAGCTTCTAATTGTGCATTCTGGGCGTTTATCTGCTGGTTCAGTCCTAATATTACAGCATCCAACTCTGCTTTCGTAACCCCTGCAGACGGAGTGGGTTGATTAGGTACAGGGGAAGCGGAGGTTCCCTCTTGAATATTCCCAGATCTGACAGATTTACTCTTCCTTCCAGGAGCCATTATCTCGGATAGACTTCTGGTTTTCAGGGAAATTCTCTCTACAAACCTCTGTGAAGCAATGATGATAACTTGCCTGAGTTCATTTCTCAGTGAAAGCACCAAAAATGTTAACGCTAAAATTTGAACGCTAACACCCCGATGTATGAGTTGTAGTTGTGAAAGCACCACCCGACGACTCGGGAACAGATTACAAGCAGATAATAGCAGAAAAGTGGTAAACAACAACAATTTTATAGTGGTTCGGCTTAAGGGTATAGCCTACGTCCACTTTAAGTACTTTTATTAATAATCTCGTTACAAGCTGATACAATTCTTCCCAAATACAATACACTTTGAATTACAAGAGACTTAGAACAAGTAGCTTAAACTTCGATGAAGATGAGAGTTTTCGAATCCATGTTGGATGTATGTGATCTCTTCTTGAAGTTGTTTGTAGCGTTCTTAATGTCTTGAGAGCTTCAAGTGTTGGATTGGATTGGTTTGGAATGCAGCAGAGTAACGGCGTTTGAAGAAAATGAGCCCAAAAGTCCCCTTTCTGTTGGAGTTATGGGCGTATTTATAGGCATCTTCGGAGTTAGGTCGTAACTCGTATACGACTCACGATGAGTCGTAACTCGTGTACGCCTCATGATGAGTCGTAACTCGTATACGACTCATGGTAGGTCGCGGCTGATTTACTGGGTTCATGGCTTGGCCCAGAGTTATGCACCCATCTGAATGAATGACTCAAGTTCTAAGTCGTTCACGAGTTAACCAAATGCAGTTTCCTTTATGCTAGCATGAGTCGTACACGACTCATCATAGGTCGTAAGTCGTCAGCGATTCTTCTTACTATAGCGTGGTGTTGAACTTGTCTCCAAGTCTTAGGTCGTGAACAACTTATCTTTTGAGCCGTAGACTTCCTGTCGCGCCATCTTCTAACTCGTAAGATTGTTATCTCGTAGACTCTTTAACTCGTGGAGGCCTTAAGCCGTAGATCCTTATCTCGTAGACCTTTTAACTCGTAGAGTCTTTAACTCGTAGTGGCCTTAACTCGTAGATCTTTTAACTCGTAGATTCTTTAACTCGTAGATCCTTAACTCGTAGGTCGTTCAGCCCTTGAATGGTTAGGTCGTGAAGACCTTGAGTCGCACAGTTCTTGAGTCGTTGATCCACTGAGTCGGCCTGTCTCATGAACCGTTAACCCTCTTGAGTCGTTCCATTCCTCTAAGTCGCCTTGAACCTTAACTCGTTAAGTCGTGGCACTTCTTAGGTCGTCCAATCCTTGAGTCGTTAAGCTTATTGAGTCGTTAACCATATTAAGTCGGCAACCTTGTTAAGTCGGTAAGTCGTATACCGTTTTGGTCGGGGCGCTGCCCCGCACCCCGCCGGGGGCGCTGCCCCTGGACCCCTGCGACCTGACCGGTCAGGTCGAACACCGTAGGCGGTGGCGTTGCCCCCGCACCCCCACCTTGGGGGGTTGGCACCCCCCCTGGACCCCCCCTCCGTAGGGGATCTTATCTGAAAATTCATTCAACAGAACTTGCTTTATTGGGAGGTTAAATCGACCATCCTTCGAGATGAACTATCATTGGCTTCTCGGTCGATTTTTGATGTCACGGCCTTGCTGAAAAAGCAGAGTTAACATACAGAAACAAATTTGAAGTAAAAAAGACCTTAAACGTTACAAATCACGTTATCATTTTAATTTATAATGAAAGGTTCAAGAAATATCTATAATTTGCATTAAAAGATAACAAAATACAGAAGACAAATATTTCTAATCAAATAATGGTATGGATTTTTCCTATTGATTAATGCAAAATGCGGTTATAAATAATTAAAATGTAATATTTTTACAAAAACATCCTAACCAAAAGTGTTGATTAATTTTCAACATTACAGAATATAAATATTCAATGCTTACCATTAATTGTAATGTTATTCTATACAAAAATTAATTTTACTAATGACAAAGAATTCACTTGGCAAACAAATTTTGGAAAATAAAAACGTTACTTTTGTAATGATATATCGATTTTCGAAAGAAAAAAATTATGAATATATTTGTTTGTAATAAAATACCAAGTTTAGAAAAAAATTACATACATATTTCTGTGGTTTGAAATACTAATTTTAGAAATAAAGAAATTTTATGAACTTGAATGTATAATAATATAATATATTTAAAGATAATATTGTATATAGTTGTGAAATTTTAAATGATGCGGACATGGTTGAAAAAATAACTATTATTGTCAATAGGAATATGATATACACATTGAATTGTTATGTTTTATGATTCGTTGGATCAATTAAAAATTACTTGTTGGTTGGATATATTTAAAAGTTTAAATTTAAGAATACTTATTAAATTCAAATATATGGACTTGAACGTAAAACAATATAAGAAAACTTATGAAAAATTCATAAATAATTGTAAAAATTACTAAAGCTTTAGAATCTAAATGTAAAAAGATAAAGGAGAAAATTAGTAAAACATATTTATAATTTTTTATGATTATAAAAATTTTAAATTATATGGACCTAAATTAAAAATTAATTTTACCATTTTTGCCAAAATTATAAATGTAGTACACACATTGAATTGTCAATTTTTTAAAACTAATTCTTACATAAACTAACAAATATTTGTTAGTTGTATTTATTTAATAATTTTAAATTTTAAATCACCTAATTAGTGTTAACTTATTGATTTAAATGCAAAATAAAAGAAAAAACTTGGGAGAAATCTGTAAATAATTCTACAAAATTATTAACTATTAGTATTTAAATGTAAAACGATGAAAGAGATATCCAATATAAATATTTTAATAATTATAATAATGATAAATAGTAGGATTTGAAAATTAAATATCCATAGGGGATTAAGGAGATGGAATAAAATCTCTAGAACTACTAAGAGAGCGAGAACTTTTTATGCTTTACTATTATTTAATCTATTAAATAATAGTAAAGAAGAAGAATTTTTTGCTTTCTTATTAATTCTTGACATTTCTTCTTCTCTCCTTAAATCTCTCTAAATATTTTTTTTTCAAATTCCTACCATTTATCATTTTAATAATTATTAAAAAGTTCTACTAATTCCCCTCATTATCATTTTACATTTAGATGATAATAATTAATAATTTCTATAGTTATTTTAACATTATCCTAGATATTATCATGTTTTTTTGCATTTATCTCCATATGTTAAAATTAATTAATGATATAAAATTTAGAATTTAAAATAAATCCAAATAACTAATATTTATTATTCGGTCTAATAGGTCCTAAAAAACCAATTCAGTGTATTGTATACCTCGCTTATATTGACAAGAATTATAAAACTAATATTTCAGTTAAGTCTATATAACTTAAATTTTTCGCAGTTATATATAAAAGTACTTTTAGTCCGTTTTTATTATTTTGTGTTAAAATTTACATAGATTGTTTCTTTTAAATTAGTGTTTGGTTACAAAGGAAAATACACGTAAATTTTCTTGTTAAACTTAGTATAAACATTGACAACATTCTTTCTTTTTAAACTGATACATCAAGTGATTCTTTATCATTAATAAAATTTATTTTTGTTAAGAATAACATTAATTTAATGATAAGTAATGAATATCATAGTTTATAATTTTGAAATAAATGAATATTTTCATTTAATACCTTTTTTGAAAATGTTAAATATTATTTATTCATATTCATAATTTACGTTAATCAATAGATTAAATACATTATATTTCGATTAGAAATGTTTTTCTTTTGTATTTTATTGTCTTTTTGAGCCAGGAGTTAATATTTTTTTTGAAAGTTTTATTAAAAGAAGATTAATGAGGTATGAAACAATTATTTAAAAACCAAGTTATTATTTTTACAAAATTAAAATAACTATACAATTTGTAGTGTTTATTTTAATCAACATTTCTAAGTAACAACTAGGTATTTTCAACCATTCGCATCCATTATAAGTGTATAGGTAGACACTCTGCCGGAATTGAATTGCTCAAAATAGCGCGTTGTAAATAAAATTTTTGGCAAATCTTAGAATATACAGTAAATAATGATCACACATCACAGACACAGAGTATTTAATAGTGCAACGGAAGTAAAAGAAATAGTAGTTCATGAAGCTACTATATAAATATATCAGAGTTAAATAAGATACAATAGAAGAAATAAAGTACAACAGAAGTCTCAATATGATAACTAAGTACAAGCTGAATACAACAACAGAACTGAAATAGATAAGACTAGATAAGCAGATAATCTCCAGTGATTCCAATCTCCAGAAAGTGGAATCCAATCTGTGAATAACTCAGGCTGGCCCGAGCGTAAATAAAAATACAAACACTCGAGTCAGGACATTCATACTTATACAATGTAAACCAACTCAAGTGAACTGTAGTAAAGGTACAAGTAACTTAAAGGATGCTTGGGACCGCCCATCCTCTAAGGATCCGTTAAACTATTTACTATGAAGTATATTGCGCTAGTATAATAATGTCTAATAGTAAAATAAACCTACTTTTAAATAGCGTTAAGGAGTGACCCAATATTGCCCTTAACACAAATAATGCTAATAGTCTATACAGTACCTGCATATCTCCTGATCGGGAGACTACGAGAAGATACTGCATAGGTATGACACAAATAGAAACTCGTAGTAAAGGCTCGATATGGTAGGCGACACGGCACACAAGGCAATGCCAGGGTAGATATACCAATTACGACGCTCGAGCTGGTGGTAACGCAGCAGCCACATATGCCCATCGCGGAACACATTCCAACAAAATAGGAGGGGCGCCCAAACAATCACAAGTAATAGTATGGTATCGAAGAAATGCGTCCGCTATGAGGTGCGACCTCAACTGGCCCGAGACCGCTCCTGTTTAGCCACCTTATGCCAACTCACGGGAGTTGTGTCCACGTAACATACCATAAGAACGTCGCCACCATCCTACTTCATTTTGGAATATCCACAGCGTACACGGTTAGTCAAAGTGGTTTTCGGTATCGACAGAGACTATGCCCATATCCGATCCCGGTCTCTTTGCCAACCAATCGTTATTATAACCCGTGGTTATAACTTAATAATAATATTTTGTACTTCAAAATAAAATATCATTTCAATCCAAATCTTTATCAAAATAAATATTAAATCATTTCCAAATCATTTCTATATATCAACATACCATATATTTCAAATTCAAATATTTATCAAAATAAATATCAAGTCATTTCTAACCAGTTCAATATATTAAATTACCGTATCTTTTCAAAATTTCCTTTCAAATCATTTTAATATATTAAACTATCATATCCTTTCAAAACTTCCTTTCAAACCATTTTAATATATTAAAATATCATATCGTTTAAAATCACATTTCAAATCATTTTAATATATATAAATATCAAATCTTTTCAAAACCACATTTCAAATCATTTTAATATCAAAATATCACATCTTTCAAAACTTCATTTCAAAACATTTCATATATCAAAATATCATATCTTTCAAAATTTCATTTCAAAACATTTAATATATATCAAAATATCATATCTTTCAAAACTTCATTTCAAAACATTTTTAGTATCAAAATATCATATCTTTCAAAACATCATTTCAAATCATCATATAAGTTCAAATCCAAATATTCAACTTTAAATACCTTTTAAATTCAAAGATATCGTTCATTTATTATCATTCCAAATCACCTTTTAAATATCTTATATTTTAATCAAAATAATTCAGTTTAAACTATTTAAAATTTAAGTTTATATACTTTCAAATCAAGTATTCAATTTCCAAAGTTTAAACCAATATGAGTTCATTTACTAAGTTAAAACCATAAACATTGAAAATTTCAACATTTCACATCGTTCAGAAAAAGCTGTTGTAAGTTATACTTGAAAACATTTCAATTTAAACCATTTAAACATTACAAAAAAAATCATATTTTTAACATTCAAAGATGTTCATTACAATACTCTTTTAATTAATGATTTCTATAAAGAAAACCTTTTATAATTAAATCAAATTTCACAAATCCACTTAATAAATTCAAGTGTAAACTTTCCCATTTTTACATTTAACATTTACATTTTCAAATCATCATTTCACAAATTAAACTAAATTTCCAATTTATTTAATTAACTTAAACCCTTAATTAAAACCAAATTCACATTTCCAGGTCAAGTTCATTTTAAAATTGCACTTTTAAGCATTTATTCATTAACCATTTTAATACATAGAAAAAAATCAATAATATTTTTGTAAATCACTTAAACTCAAATTCAAATCAAATTATCATATTTACCATTCTCCAAATTAAATTAAATTTCCATTTTATTTATATAACTTAAATATCATTTTTAACCAAAACTCCATATTTCCTAACTTAAGTCATATTTCAATAATTCAACTTAACCATTTATTTATTTAACATTTTCCACTTATACAAAAATCATAAATCCTTTATTTAAAACACTTTAAAAATCTATTTAAATAAAATTATCATAAATTTAGATTTAAACCACTTAAAATTTTATTTATATAACTTAAATGTCATTTTAAAAGCCAAAGTCCAAATTTCCAAATTTAAGTTATATTTCAAAAATTCACTCCTTACCATTCATTTGAATTACATTTTTAACTTCTAGAAAAATCCAAAATTTCTTTACTTAAACATTAAAAATACAATTTACATCAAATTTCATAATTTTTCACTTTAAAAGTATTAAAATATTCAAAATACTTTATAAAATATAGCCACGGGCCTGTATATAGTTTTCTAACCTAGGTCAAGTGATACGGATATATATCATTTCAATCCGCAGTTTAAAGAAAAATCTGGGTTCTATCATTTCAAACCCGCAATCCTAAGTTAAAATAAAATAAATAAATAAGTAAGTAAAAATCGTTTAGGCCTATCATTTTAGCCCATAACGATTTTTCCCTATTCTAAAGTCCGTTCGGGTATGTATCGTTTCAACCCATAGTGAACCTAATATACAGGGAACTTGCAGTGTGATAAACAGATATAAATGAACAGTAATAACATAAAAATAATTAACAGATGAAATGACAGGTGTACAAACAGGTTTAACATCATATATAATTAATCACTGGCAGTTATAACATAATATATATTTTTTCTACACATTCAGTTGTTGTTTCACAACTGTATAAGTATAAACGTCGTGTGAGTTTTACTCACCTCTAAATGCTGGAGATTGCAAACCAATAACATACGGAATCAAAAGCAAATAGACAAGACTACATACTTTGAATAGAGAGCGAGATTCAAGCTATAGATCTTGTGTTACAACCCAAAACAAAACCAAATAAATTTAAAGTTCAATAAAACATTCAATTTAAATAACTTCTAAATAAAAAGAGATACGAATACACAGTCTTTTGCCTTGCCTTCTCTGCTATTTGGTACGGCCTAGGGATGTGTTTGGCTCTGGTTTGAACAAGTTTTGGCTCAGGTTTGGTCATGTGTATGCACGGCCTAGGTAGTGGAATATGGTGGAGAAGTTTATATATAAGGATGTGAAGAGTTTTAAGGAAAATAGTGTGATTTTTGGTCAAAACAAAGGCTCGACCTTGGGGTTATGGCTCGGCCTGGGTGCACCATGACTGGTCAGTGGTGGAAAGGGGTGTGTAGAGGTCAGGTCAGAGGAGTGGTGGCAGCTATGGTGATGGTTAGAGTGGTGGTTGAAGGAGATGAACAAGTAGTGGTCAAATAAGCATAGTTTTAGGCCTTTGGTTGCATTTTTGAGGGGTTTGATCATCATGGAGGGCTCGGCCTTGGTCATGTCTGGAAGTATAGGTGGTGGTGATGGCAGGGAAGAGGTGTAGAGAGTGGTGGCTGCGGCTATGGAGGAGAGGCCTAGCGAATAGCATGAGAAAGCAAGGCATAATTCATAGAAAATAAGAAGAAAACGTAGAAAAAAAGGAGTGAAGCCATTACCAAACTTCTTAGCCATGAAAGAGAAGTGAGATATGAGTTTTTTTCATGTGAAAATTTAAGGGAATACACAGCAAAAGAAAAAATGCACGACCAAGAGGAGTAATGAAGAGTTTATGGCAAATGAAATGGCTTTAGGAGGTGAAAAGACTTAAGTTTCAAAAGCTTTTAAAACCTTTCATATTTCCTTTTCTTTTAAATCAAATAAAACAAAATATAATTCATCAAATATTTTTAAAAACCGAAACAAAGTGAAATAAAATGAAAATGAATAATAAAATTTAAAGAAAATAGAAAAAGAATAAAAGAAATTGCTTAAAAATTCAAAATAGGGTTCAAAAATTACAATTAAAACATCACTGACTTTGGAAAAATATCTACTTCATTTTAAAAATATTTTGAAGTGAAATTTTGAAATAAAATAATTCATTTATCATTTCTAAAATGAAATAAATAATTATATTTAGAGAAAATAGAAGATAATTAGAGAAATTGTTTAAAAAATGGCAAACAGAACATGAAAATTACAAATAAAATTACAAGCTTTTAGAAAATTTATATTTCACTTTAAAACAAATAAAAAGGAAATTAAATAAATAAATGAGGAAAAAAATAAAATGGGAATGAGAAGAAAATAAGTTCTTACGAAAAATATAAAAATAAATAAGGAATTACTTCAATTAATTAAAGCTGGAAATTAGAAATTGTAAACAAATATACAACTGACACTGGAAAATGTCAATTACACTTAAAAAAATGTTTAAAAACCAAAAAAGATACACATAACATGTTATTTTACTCATACAAATACAAATTAGACTATCACATGACCAAATAAAATATTATTTATATAATTTAAAATAAACAATTTTGTTAAATACAGCAAATTTCACACAATCGTTAAAAAAGGCATAACTTTCACATAATAAATCTGATTTCAACGAAATGAAAAGTAGTGATCTTAAAATTTAATTTACTTTCATAATAAAAGATAAAATTCAAATTTTCAAACTTTTAAACTTTTAAGTTAAAAGTCAAAGTTGACCAAAAATTCATTATTTTGGAAATTATTCTATCTAGTCATGTTTGGAATGATAATTCATATCAAAATCAAAGTTTATATTTTAAAATAACAAAATTATCTAAATTAAATATAATAGAGTTAAATAAAAATTCAATTAAAATAATTACAAAATACAGGGTTTTTACAATTTCATTAGTCATTAAAAAAAAATATTTTTTTCACTTATATAACATTATATACTAATTTTTTATGTTGATAATAATTGCAAGAGCTTAAAATGCATAGAAATATATTGTTTAATTACTATTACACTTTCATTTTTAGGTATTTTTGTCGTTTCCAATAGTAGTATTTGAAAAACAACCTATATATCCTTTATCTTTTAAAAATGTACTTAAAGAAAAATATAAAACTCAAAATATATGTATACAAAATAATTATCTATTGAAATATATAAAAAAATTAATTTTAAAATTAATTTAGAATGCCAACTTTAATTTTTTTTCTCAAATTAGTATCAAAACTCAATATTATCTAGACGACAATTTAAATATTTATACAGAAAAAATGCATAAATCACAAAACAAAAACTACGTACTTAAAAAATAATAAGGTAAATACATTATTCAGTCATCTTAACAAATTCACTATATATTAAGCAATATTAATTCTGTAAAAATATGTATAAAATTATTTTTCTAAATCATACCGTGTGAAATGCATGCGATACACACTTATATACTAGTATAAACAGAATTTGCACTTATTGAAGTTTTCTTGTAACGACCCGTATTTTTACGGATCGAAGGATCGTAGAACTGTTGTTATTAGGTTGTTGGTGTTGTTAAGTCGTTAGAGTTAGATCGTCAATAGTAAGATCGTCTGGAAGTTAGGACGTGTGATGGTTTGAGACGACTTAAGAGATTGGAACGACCTATAGGAGTGGCCGACTTATAGGAGTTGACCGACCTAAGGAATTGGGCCGATCTATAGGAAGGGACGATCTATAGGATGGACCGACTTAAGGGAGTGAGCGACCTAGGGATGAGTTGGTCGAACGAGTTAACGACCCAGTAGTTAGGAGCGACTTAAGATAGATAGCGGCTCAATGATTGAGCGACTTAGTGAAGTGAGTGCTAAGATGTTAAGTCGCGTGTGAAGGCATAAGTCGTTTACGAGTTAGTATCTTTAAGTCGTAGGAGGAGTGGAAGTGTTAACCCGTTAACTCGTTAGGTCGCTCAGTTGTGTTGGTCAGTTAGGTCGGGGTGTTAGGGTTAGGTCGTAGACGACTTGTGTTGAGATGGTGAGTGTAGTTAAGTCGTGACCGGCTTATGTTAGGTCGTAAGTCGCGCATGTGTGTTATGGCTTAGGTCGTTGAACTGTTGGGTCGGGCATGTTTTAGGACGTGTTGTGTTAAGCTGTATGTCGTTGGGTCCTTAGGACGGCAACGACTTAAGGAGATGGACGAGTTAAGGGGGAAAACTGCTTATAAAAGCACCCGTTTGCTTCACTTTTTGGCATCGGATTTTGAAGCGACGAAGTACTGCCATTTTGAGAGCTCGACTACAACACTTCTTCACTTCTTTTCTCCACTTTAATCTATTGCTTACATCCATCCAAGATCGAAGATCAAGATCAAAGATCCAAGAGCCAAAGTTGAAGATCTCCATCCATCGAAGAGAGATTTCATCGTTTGAAGGGGAATCTTGTCGGATCAAGCTAGATCCTTTGCTGTCCAGATCTGCAGTTAGTTGCTTTTGAAGTGTTTAGGTGATTCGGTGAGTGGTGGTTATCTCTCACACGGACCCAAAGGAGTATATTGGATCGGTGGCTTGCTTGTGTGTTAAAGATAGTGATTTCATGCATTTTCCTTAAGTCTGCATGTAGATCCATCATTCATAAAGTTTTTGATATCCATTTTACTACATTTTGACCTATGCTAGTTCATTCATCAAGATATTACTTAGAATTCATGCTTGTTAGATTTGGACTCTTTATTTACGAAATTGCCATAATTGTTATAACTGTTTACTTAGATCTTGTTTGAATGATTGATTACTTGGATTAATGATTGATTTGATTGATTGTTAGAAATTAGTTGATTGATGACTTGATATGGACAAGTTGGTCGAAAATGATTCAAAAGCTAGGTGGAAAGGCTCTTGAATAAGGAAAGCTGCTCGTGGCATATGAAGCGGATGAGAAAGCTCATATGGATAGATTTGATGATGATGTTGAGATGGGACTTCGCTATGGTACGATGAAGCAAAGCATGATGTGAGATAGCCTTGGTTTAATCCAGACGGGATCATCCCAAGCATGTTGATAACTCGGTGAAATGGTTCGAGTTTGTTGATAATGGTTGGCTTGAGAGGCGCTTGAGCTAGTATGGAAATAGTCGTCGAGGAGGATGACTAGAAGGCTGAGATCTCATCGTTGTTGAAGGTTCTAGTAGACTCAAAGCAAGAGTACGTTGGGCAGATTCGATAGTCCCAAGACTAATAGTTACTGGTCTAGTACTCTGGGCAGATTCGATAGTCCTAGGCACGGGTCACGACGACGTGCGGAGTTTTGTCTAGAACCGGGGTTACCATTAGCCCTTGACGGACGGATGAAATAATGAGCCGGTCATTCAATTAACGGTGATATCGAAGCAATGATAACAGTGATAGCCAGAGGCATGGATGTTTGGATGTTTTGGTTGTTTCGTCACTCGGTCTCAAGAGCAATGTTTTGTGGGTGCTTATCTGATCTTGGTTTAGGCCTTGGGGGTTTGTGCTTGGAAAACATCGACCTTGACCCGAGTGATAATTGCTTTACTTTAATTGTCTGCTTTGCTATGTTGTTTCTGTTTAGTGGGTCTGGGGGCTATCACTGTAGAAAGAGGTGGAGTGGGATGGTAAGGTTCCTGTTCCTTTTTACCCTTTATGCTCTTTTGGTATGTTTGATAGTTGATTTACTGCCCACTAGGACTTTTGTCTGACTCAAGGTTTTATGTTCAACTCTTATTACCTTGGGCTGTTCATCCGTTTTGGGATGGGTAGACTAGGTAGCAGGTGAAAGGTGCTGTTCTTAGTGACCGACGCTGTTGATGACGAAGACGAGTTGGAGGCTTTTTTCTTATTGTTTCCTTACTATATTTACTGGATGTTCCGCTGCTTGTATGATTCTCTGAGTAATATGTAGTGAGGCTTGCTGTATTGACTTTTCATATTGTTGTACCAACTATTATGAGTTTATATGATGAGATTCTGTTCTATGGAGCTTCACTATGTATACTTTTCTATTGTATTTTATCCATGCGCTATGAGAAATACGATAGACTATTCTGTGTTTACCTTACCTTGACGATTGTCCATGGCTACCTGGCACACTTTACAGCGCACTATTTCCTTTTTTGGTGCAGGGGTCATGGGCGGTCGTCACATTTCTATCTTCTCAATTCTCTCATGCTATTTAATTTCAAAATACTTTAATATAATTTATGATTTTTAAAATTATTACCATTCAACAAATTCTACCAACTACATTACATTTAGATGCTCGACTTTTATAATTTCTAGATTTGAATATTTTTATTCGGTTTTCTACAATATTTTAGATTTCAATCCATACATTAAAATTAGTTAAATATCATAATTTAAACTATTCAAAATAAACTAAAATTCATCGTTGTATCTATTAAATCACAAATTAAAACAATTTCAATATGCACATAATAATTATACCTACAAAAACGGAAAAAACTAAAAATTTGTTCAAATGTAAGAATATATAGCATAATAAACATTACATACATAAATGTTGCAAAACAACTATAATTTATATTTTATTTACCTCGACAAATTATTTACAAAATAAATAATAGTAGGTTAGAGAACTTCCAGCTTCTCAATAGTAATGGAAATTAGTTATAGAAGTTTTGCCACCTCTCTTTAGTTCTATCAAATTTAAAAAAATAAATTTGTCTAAGTTATCATTTTCACAATTATACACAATGTTTACTAATTCTTTTCATATTTTACATTTAAATACCTACATTTTTATGATAATGACAATAAAAGATTCGCTTCAATTCGTCTTACTATATTACACTTAATATGTATATTTAAATTAATCTAATAATTAATCCAAATTATTTAAATAAATTTGAGCAACTAATCATTATTAATTTGTCCAATAAATCTTAAAAATTGTCAATTTCAATATGTATATCATATTCTTATTAAAATTACATACTAAAAAAAAAATAAGGTAAATACATTATTCGGTTATCTTAACAAATTCACTATATTTACACGATCTTATATATATATATATCTATGTATGTATATGTATATGTATATGTACACGTATATATATAATTATATGTATGTATATGTATATAATTTTTTTTAAGTCATATCCTATGAAATGCATGCGATACGCACTTATATACTAATATAGATAGAATTTGCACTTATGGCAGTTTTCTCCCTACTTAATTCTCTCATGTTGTTTAATTTCGGAATACTTTAATATAATTTATGATTTTTAAAATTATTATTGTTCAACAAATACTACCAACCACATTACATTAAAATGCTCACCTTTTATAATTTTTAGAGTTAAATATTTGTACTCGGCTTTCTGTGATATTTTATATTAAATCCATACATTAAAGTTAATTAAATATCATAATTTAAACTATTCAAAATAAACTCAAATTCATCGTTTTTCATATTAAATTACAAATAAAAATAATTTCAATATGCACATAATATTTATATCAACAAAAATGGGAAAAACTGAAAATTTGTTCAAATGTAAGAATATATAGCATAATAAACATTACATATATAAACATTGCAAAATAACTTAATTTATATTTTATTTATCTCAACATATTATCTACAAAATAAATAATAGTAGGGCAGAGAACTTCCAATCTTCTCAATAGTAATGGAAGTTAGTTATAGAAGTTTTGTCACCTCTCTTTAGTTCTATCACATTTAAAAAATAAATTTATGTAAGTTGTCATTTTCACAATTATACACAATGTTTATTAATTCTTTTAATGTTTTACATTTAAATACCTACATTTTTATGATAATGGCAATAAAAGGTTCTCTTTAATTCGTCTTACTATATTACACTTAATATGTATACGTAAATTAATTAATTAATTTAATAATTAACAAAAATTAGTGAAATAAATTTGAGTAACTAATAGTTATTAATTTGTCCAATAAATCTTTAAGTTATTAATAAAATGGTAAAATCAAATTTTAATTCGAATTTAAATTATATAAAACACTTAATAAATGTTATATACATAAAGAATAATAAAACGTTTTATCTATAGTTGACAACGTGACATATTTACCATATGCTACGTAAATAATTTCTATTTTTACCTATATTCATTAATACGATACTTTTGCAACTTCATCGTATATAATGCACAGGTTACATACCAGTAGACATCAGTAAAACATAATTTAGTGTTTAATCAACTCATTGTCTACTATCTTTCACATGCTAGATGAACATGCATCACATATCATGCACAATGGCACTTTGTTTGTTAATTATAATATATGCTTGTTATTGTAAAAAGGAAAAGAATGTGAAATATTACAATCAATTTTTGTTTGATGTTAAATACATTCTTCTATTTAATATGTTCATTTTGTATTATGTATTTACGGGATAACAAGAATGTGGACACCAATCAAGCGATATATATTAATCTGTGGAGCGTATGATACAATTGCAAGAAGCTATGTACAATTATATCCATATTTAATACAAGGTTGGATGCACAAATATGCATGCAAATACAAAATGATCTCAGTCAAATATTACATTAGGGAATTTATACTTGTCATATGCACGTGCAAACTCCATCCACAAAACAAGAAAAATTCAAACGCTCAAGTTGGATCTTTTGAAGAGCTTTTCTTTGGCCACTGGTATTATTTCTAAAGTACTATGTCATCTCTCCTCCCCATCATTTTTGAAATATCGATTCCAAAAATACAATTCGGAGAAAAAAAATTAGTATATTACTATAACCATTCAGAAAATTACTTTTGGCTCTCATAACTAATGACCACCATACAAACTCTACTTATATGCTTACTAAAACTATATATTATTTTTGTTTATCAAATATGAACCTTAATGTTGTTCTGTTATATATCACCATATGATAGTGAACGACTGTCAAAAATCAAAGACACACGTTGTTTATCACCGTACGGCCATGAATAGCCATTGGAAATCGAAGATCCATGGCTGTTTATGATCGAATGAAAAAATTGAATTTGGTGTCAAATACATATAAAA
The DNA here is from genome assembly GCA_030765085.1 of Allium cepa. NCBI lineage: Eukaryota > Viridiplantae > Streptophyta > Magnoliopsida > Asparagales > Amaryllidaceae > Allium > Allium cepa. Next base: position 490,538,864 of record CM060937.1, on the reverse strand, counting down.
ATAATTGATATGACCGTTAGGCACGTATTTCGCTCATGAATTGTTTTTTTTACAAATTGTATATGTTTAATCATACTTTTGTATTGAAATAAGATGTAGGTAGTTTTATTTTTATTTCTAAGTTGCAACATCAATTTTTTGTTTTTGTTGTTAATTAATAAAGAATAAACTTTTAAAGAAAATTTATTTTTTAGATTCTATTTTTAAAAGATAATCATATGATTTGATTTGGTAATATTTGTAGAGGAGCATTCACTACAAGAACAACAGTATATTCCGACGGCTGCCGATGGAGTACTTCTGACGACTTCGAATGAAAAATATATTTTGGACTTGTTACGAGTAAAATTATTATCCGTCAGAAGCCGTTAGAACAATACCGTTCGCGACCATTGGTGGCCGCCGGAAATTTGTGATTATCTTCTTCCCCAGACCGAAACGGATTCATTTGAGCTCTCCTCCCTAAATTTCCAAACCCCTTCTTCCACCATTTCCATCTCCACCTTTAATGCTTGAAATTATGCTGAAATCACCTCCTTCTTCATCAATTTGAAATCTCATCTCCTCCAAACCCCTAATCTCCTCTATTTTAGGTATTATTCATAAACCCTAATTTCATGAATTTATTAATTTAGGGTTAATTTTTGAGTTTAATTGTTTATATTGTTTCATTGATTGTGGAGTATAGTTTATTGGATGTTAATTACTGTTATTATCCAATAAGTGTTGAAAACTAACTTGTTTAGTTTGTGCGATATGCACGAGTTGAATAATTTAGTGTTTTTGTACCTTACTTGGGTTATTTAGTATGGATGAGCATAATTTAGTTTATATGTTTTCCAAAACATCGAAAATGATAATTAATTTTATATAAAGTACGGTTAGTTAATTAAAGTTTTAAACATGTGCATATGTGATAAACTATCATATGCGATAGTTTAACTTAAGTTAAATGTTAATCAATTTAATTTAAATGTCAAAAGCCAATTTTTAAAAAAAATATAAAATATCTAATATAATTTATTAATAAGACCCTTAGAGTGCTTTTTGACCCCGTGTGATAAGTAGTGTATATGATTGTTATATGGGTATTCGTTTTTTGTCATAGACGGACATCTACATTCATCATATATAATATTTGTTGGATTTGTCCCTGCATTGGACAATTTACAAACATAGTAACGTAATTACATGTCGTAAATCATTTTATTTTAAATGGTTCATAAAATTTCGATAGCGCTTCCTTTACGTTCTCTATGTACACGCAATTGTGTACGTCTTAAGGAACAAAAGGGAAGTGCTGACGATTTTTTTTTTGAATCGCTTAAAATGAAATGATTTGCGAGATTTAATTACTTACTGTGTAATGGGAAGTAGGATGACCCAGCAACAGAGTTTCAATGATCAATTTATAAAACATTAAACAATAAAATTATATTGACAAATAAATTGTCGATGCGGTTTTAGTTTATATCGAAATTTTTTAATTAGTAGGAGAGATGATCAATTATTTTATTGACCGAAGCTGGATGTATCAACAACTACGAGAAATTGGAGGCTCGATAAGTGAACATTTAATAATGGTGTACACATATTTATTTATCATAAGTATTAAATTTATTTTAGTATTAACAATATTTTTTGTACAATCTATTATATATTAATCTTGCTTTATTAAATGTTTGTTTCTTTTTAACACAGTGGCTTCGAGCTCGAGCCATCAGCCATAGTGCTCTCTATACCTAGACAGGCATATATGAGCAAGATGACTGCCTATTGGCCCAAGTGGAGCAAGATACGGAATAATGTCAGAGAGAGCATTTGGCAGGACTTCCTGGTAAGGGTAAATTTATATTTTGCATTTTCTATTTGATCCTAGACCACTTTATATATTGTAGACTATTTATAAAAGTGTATAACTTTCATTTTATCAACATATAGGGTTTGGTGGACCTACAAGAGACTGATCTTTTCTTGGTGCAGCGCCATTGGAACATCAAAATCGCCAAAAATTATAGGGACACGGTGTTTTCTATGAGAAGAGTGGAAGAAAAAAAACCAAACTGGATGAGTGCTAGCGTGTAGGAGGCCTTGGTCGCATGGTGGAGCAATGAGGAGTTCAAGGTTAGTTTTTTATATATTAATTACTTTAAATTGTAGTGTGTATTTAATACATAATTTAGAACTATAAAATGTTATTTTCAATTTAAATTTGCAGAAGGAATCAAATAGGTGCTGGAACTGGACTAGCCCGCAGCGGAAGTTAAGGGTGAATTTCAAAATTTTTACCTTACTGGATCTTTTATTGGGCCTATGAAGTCTAATTGAATTAGAACATTTCTAAATTTCATTTAAGGGTGAATTTCAAATTTTTTACCTTACTGGATCTTTTATTGGGCCTATGAAGTCTAATTGAATTATAACATTTCTAAATTTCATTTAAATAAAATCATTTATTTTATTTAAATTCAAATATATTAAGATCCGAAATTAATTTTATTTTATTTAGTTTATACAAAAATGTATCATATACATATATGTGTGAGTGCATGTGTAACATAATAATCCATGAAAGGTACTGTATCCTCATATGTAGATGTTGGGATTTACATCGCAACAGACATATTAGCCCATTTTGTATGCCATGAATGTTGTCCAAATATGAGCATGTATATGTGTTACAAAATATATATACATATATATATATATATATATATATATATATATATATGTAAACACACACACATATGTATGTATAAATATATGATACATATTATATGAACATAAAATATTTATACGTAGATAAATATAAATATAGAAAGAGAGATAACAATTAATAATAACTATTTATAATTCAATATTAACTTAGTTTGCAAACATAATAATTTTAATACTTTAATTTGTATATATTATGAATAAAATAATGTTTTCATCCATAAATAGTTAACATAAAATAATCTATTGATGAAAATTCAAATTTTACAATTTTCAAAAATCTAGGATCGTAAAATAGAGCATAGAAAAAATCTAGAGATATTTCAAAGTTGAAATATTATTTTCTAAAACAAACACATTGATTTCGACAATAATTATTTAATATAAACTAATATATTACTAAAAATTCAAATTTTAAAATTTTAGAAATTCTAGAATCATGAATAAAAGGTTATGAAAAATTTAAAGAATTTTTCAATTAAATTATTATTTTTAATAAATCATAAACTTTTTTTGAAATAATATTAATTATTAAAAATAAAAAAACTTCATTGAAAAATTCCTAAAATTTTTCTATACTTTTTTGAAATGATATAATATTTTTAAAAAATATAAAATTTAATTTTTAATTTAATAATTACTTTATATATAATAAACAATTAATATTTTCAATAAATGTTAATTTAAAAATATGAATATATGCATGATAATTAATTTTTAAATTCATATTATATATAAATAACTGTACTAAAATTGTTAAATCGTATATATATGTATATATCTTATGCATGCATATATTTTGTTATGAGAGAGAAATATACAATAACATATATAAACACATGAATTTATTAATAAATATATATTAAACAATTATTAATGAAAAAATTGATTTTGTACAGTAGACAACATTTGTCTATATACAAATCAAATAGTATAGTAAAAAAAATTATGCATATAACCAAACCAATTTGTGACAACCACTTCTACTTACAAAAATCTCACTTAACTAAACGTATAGTAGCAATATATTTAAAAAAATATGAAATTGCTCATTATAGGATCGTAAAATACAATTTAATTACTCTAATATGAATTAAATTACGAATTTAATGATGCCTTTGAATCCATGTTGAAGCAATGACTTCCCTTCCTTTTACTGTTCTTGATTCGTCAGATTGCAAGTCCGGAATCACCGACTTCTAACTATCGAATAGTATTATTTTAATTTGAAATATATTTAAGGATATTGGAGTGGATTGAGAGCTATGTTTTTAAACAGCAATGTATATATATAGGGTTATATTAGAGAGAAATGAGGAAAACTTTTTCGACCCATTCTCACTTGATCTCAACCCATTATCTCCAAGCCAATTCCCTATGTTTTAGCCACCCCTAGACCTTCTCAAAAACAAAATTTTGCAGTCGTGATGATGGGCCTTAAACCCATCTAGGTCCAAGCCAAAATACTATGCGATTAAATCTAATTTAGTCGTTTGTCGATACTGTGATCGATATATTTATAATTGTTATAAATGTATACAACGTTATTTATTTCTCAAATCATATTCAAATTTTATAATTAGTATTTCACAAATATTATTTAATTTAATTAATTAATAACAATTATAAACTAATTAAATTATTTAGTCTTAAGACAATTCATCATTTCGGCTGTGTAACTCTGGGATGTAAATTTGCTCAGCGATTAACATCGAACTATTCTATTGTTAACGATCACACGTCACTTAGCAGGTAGTGGGACATTATGGCCAAATTTATCGCTTACTCATTTTTGGTAAAATACAATTTTAGTTTAACAAGCGTTACCAGGTTGTGACATTTGTTTACACTAATTCTCTTCGTCAAAACTATATCACTTTGGACTTATGGAATTTGGTAATAGTCAAAATTTCAACCTCATCCACATTCAACTTTGCAATCTAAATACAAAGTCATTGGTTCAATAATAATAATTATTATTAACAGAAATGCTCTGGCCGAAGACTTTAATTTTTGAGTTGAATTGAGTTGACTGTGATACTAACCTCATACAACTGAGGAGACGAATCCTCTCTTGAATAGTGCTTCACTTCCAATACTTCCACTCGATCTAACTATAGTCACTCGATGGACGCCATGCCATGATTTGGCTATAATAAAAGTGGAGCTTTCATATTGAAAATCCACATTATTCTCAAGTCGAGAGAACTGTGTAAATCAGTCACATCGATATTTTCTGTTTGACCCTAGTTATATTAACCAACAGAAAACTATCAAGTGAGTCGTTCCATAGTTATCCAATAACTATTAGTACATAACCCCTAGGTGCCCCCCGGCAGTCATGAATAATACATTGTCCAACATTTGGAGAGTGTTCCGTACTCCGGTCTTAATGGATACGTCGATATCTAGTCTCAATGCGTTCTTGACTATGAACATTTAAAATGGCATATTTATTTCGTTGTGATAAATTACTTACGGCTACAACACTTTGTAACTACTATCACAAAATATACTATTTGTGAATTTTTCCATTAAATATACTTTTAACTAAGTTAATGAATTAATATAATCACATTATATCATGTATATAATAGGAAAAAATACCTTCTATTTCGAACAAGATTAGTCAACGAGTTATATATATGTAACAAATTACATAATTGCCCCTAGGGCATACCATTAACTCTATCAATCTCCCACTTGCACTTAGGGTCAATTATGGAATCTAATTCCAACTTCTCCAATCAGTTTTCTCAAAATAAATTAGGTCGATCCCTTAGTGAATGGGTATTCTATTATGTTTTAATTATCTACTTTGTCAATAAACTCTCTCTGACACCGATTGACTGCCTTTATTACGTGGGACGATTCGAAGTATGTATTTCGACTTCTAGTGAGCTTTGAGTTCTATCATGACCAATTTCATGACATCGTTATCTTATAAAAATATTTTGGGATTCTCAACATTTGGAATCACCTTTGGGTCAATTATAGATTTATGCATTCATATGTATATACATCGGTTTATTGTAGTGCTATTTAAGTTAATGTTCTAAACATTTCATTGAATCGACCATAATCACTTTTATTTTGAAACATTTTCAAATTAAAGATTTTAACTTGAATTTTATCATAGAAATGTTATACTTATATATCACTTATAAAAGTTTGTGCCCAAACATTCTATCATAACGAGTTTGTTGTTTCTTTAAACAATTCTTTAGTATTTCATAAATACACGAGAACACCTCAAACAACCATTTAGTTATATCAATTTGGATTTTATATTTTCTCCATGTATCAAATACATAAACTAAACAAAATATCATATACAACATAACCTGTATGATAATTCCTGTTGCTAATGCATAAGGAATCCAACTTACATGTTTACCTTTTAATAGGGGCGCTCTTGTATATCGCTTTGGGAAAACCCTATATCTTTTATACTCACCATAAAAGACATCATTTACAATGAAAAATTGAGTATTAAAACAGCTAGTTGACTTTTATACAAGCATATTATTAAAATCAACAACGTGTTCTTTACTTATAGTTTAGAAATATCAATGTACATTTTAACGTTCTTTCTTATGAACACACGCTTCCTCTGCACTTTTACTGAAAATCAAACAGTTTGATATTTTTATCAAAATACTTATTCAATCTTGATGCTTATAAAATGATACATTTGTATCGCTTCTTAGATCATATCCAAAGACTCACAAACCCATTATCGCTACCACTGACTTCGAAGCATTTTTGGTTCATATATGTAAATGGCTTACTCTAAATCATTATTTAGAATTTTTGTTTCAATATATAAGATCCAAACAATAAGCCTTATCGAGCAATAATTTTGTGAGTAAATATGAATTAACTTGAGCATGTTGAATACTGAATTTGTAATGCTAATTTCAACAATTGAAATTTGTGATATTATTCTTATCAACATTGCTTATTTAATTCCAATGACATTAGTCTTTCTAATAAAGACACAATCTCGGCCGATGGATCACATCTCTTGGTTACGACCACCAAAATCATATTTTAATAGCATACTTGGAATTCTTTCAGATCAGCGCATCATACCATATAGAGTCAACAATTTTAATGGCTTAATTGAACAACCGAGGGTAATATATATTTTGACATTAATAAGAAACTCATAATTTCTCTTCGATGTGCGAGAATACTTATTAAACATTATAATGCTATACGTTCATATAGGTTAATTAATTCTACTTCATCTCATATAATCAGTTCTAACTATGGATCGGGTCTAATTCTATTTAACTACTGAAAATTTCTCAAAGAAATTTCTTCAGAATGAAGTTGATATATCTTGAAACAACAATTGTTTCTTAGTGCAAATAGAATAGGGATTCATAAATTCTTTATGAACCTTTTTATTTATAAAATTGATTTTACAAAAATTATGTTCAAAATATAAATATGTCATTTGATGCCAGACCTTTCCAAAAAGCGTTTTGGAGATTCATACAAAATCCCTCACGGACAATTATTACGTGCAATCTTTCAACTAGCACAACCTGGCAACTCCTTGGTCTAGGATATGTTGGGATTTTTTACAAAATCTTATCTTATATGATTTTGTAAATTGTTGTTTAGATGAAATAGTATCAACCTTATGTACTAATCTTAAGCATATGATCTTATAGAAAGAAGCTAACTCAACTTCACTCACAATTAATTGTAAATTGTCCAACAATGTCTGATTACTCCTTATCGATACATCCTTATGTATCACATGAAGGAATGATTTTGAGATTGAATCTATATTCATTTTTAGGTACATTTGGAATTCTTTTCAACATACTCACTTATTCGTTCAAATCAAATCATTTTATTCTATTGCATGTTATTTTTTTTACTTTTCTTTTATATTCTATGATTTTATCATAAACTTACTACATATGTATCAAATACACATGTTCATGTTGGTAATAAATCATTGATGAACATAACAAAGTATGTGGAACCCTTTTGGCATTAATAGACTTGTGATTTCATATATCGATATGTATTAATTCAAAGAGTTCATCAACTCTTATGATGCTCCCACTAAATGGGTGCATAGCCATTAATTATTTGAGATATAATTAAATGTATCATATGATTTATGATCATATAGTAAAATTATTTCTCAAAACTACGGCTTAGTCAATAATTTCAAAACAACTGTAAATAAATTAGATACATATGTATTTTTGTTACATCACTTTTACTATGAAAACAAATTCCATGATATAGTTCTATTTCATCATGAATATCTATAATACTCATATCGAAATACAGTTATATCTATTTTTCAGTCAATACCAAAAATAAACATTATTTCACAAATAATGTTCGGTACATTCTACGAAAATAATTTTCGTAATTTGATGTGATCATTTGGTGATATATGGCATGCTCTTACTATTTTCACCAATACTATAATAGCATACTAAATTTAGAGGTCCATCATTCACTCAATATTGTTGATATTGTTTACTTATTTCATATGCTTACACTAGTTTACAGAGGAGAGTTCTTTAATCAAATATCTTGAACTTAAGTAAATAAATGTTATAAAAAAATTTCTATATGAAAATACATTTCAAAACAAAAATCATATTTCATATTCCAATATTAAGTATCATTTATTATTACAACTCTTGTTTCCAATGTTTCTCTATGAAGCAGAAGTGACTATTCATTCTCTTCATTCCGACTTTAGCTTAAATTACATCTCTTCTTATAATTCGTTTTTCTTTCAAATGGTCAAACTATTCAAAAGGAAACCTTATTACAATATTGTTAGCGCCAAAATCGGTTACTATCACCCAAATCCAGACAAAAGCACCAACTACCAGTCACAACTCACAGATAGATTGTACGTAGAGAGTATAAATATGAAGAACGCTAAAAATTAAAATGAAAGCAGTAAAGAACAACATATTTTATAATGGTTCGGCTAACTCTGGCCTATGTCCACTCCAGAAATTTCCTTTTTATTGTTGTAATAATCGATTACAGTTACAATCTAAAGTTTGACAATGGCTAAGTGCCCTAGCCTTAGGGAAGAGAAAGTCCGAGAGCAGAAAGAAGATCCCTTTTTTGAACCTCCACATGTTATGTTTATAGGCAAATCCTGAGTTGTTGGGCTTTCTGAACGGTATAGGCCCATCAAGACCTTCCACCGAACCACATACCTCCAAGGCCGAACAACCTTCCATCGAGCCACATTCGTCCCATGTCGAACGACCTTCCATCGAGCCACATTTGTCCCATGCCGAATGACCCTGACCTCACCAATGCCGAGAGACATAGCCTCACCACAATGCCGAGCGGTTAACCTCACCTCGATGTCGAGCGGCATAACTTCACCTCGATGGAGAGCGGCATAACCTCACCTCGATGGCGAGCGGCATAACCTCACCTCGATGTCGAGTGGCATCTCCAAGTGAATTCCATCCCTCTAAACTGAATTCATCATATTCCAACTTCAATAATCATGAAGTCGACTTAGTTAAAACCGCCTGGTCCGTGGCCTTGTCGAAAGGCGGGTTCACATTTGCCCCCCAAAATATGCCTTGCTATTGCAAGGTGTGTTTTAAATAGCCTCAAGTCTGATATCCGAAGTATGTATGTTATCAATATCCTTGCTTTTCGATTCATTATCCAACCCACTTTATCCAAATGCCATCGCCATATCCTTATTCGAGTATACGACTACTCTGAGTCGACATCCGATTTCGAATCCAGTAGCCAAATCCTTAGCCAAATCCATCCCATCTGAACTCCACAACAGAGTTCTGATCCACCCATATCCAACAACCAATAACCACGTCCATGACCTATCTGGGTCGATGTCCAAATCCTGGACCATTCCGGGTCCATGCCCGAATCCTTAGTCGTTCATAGCCAGTATCGAAATCCTTAATCTCTTCGGGTTCTTGCCAAGCGCAATCCACACTTGACGACTTATTTTAAGTGATTCCGTGGCATTCCAGGTTCATTGTCCCTGAACGCCAAATAATGCCATGGCTTAAGTCCTAAGCCGAATCCTAGTCGCTCCGGACCCATACGGAGCATAGTCCATACTCAACGACCTGTAATAATATCCGATAATATGGGGCCTAAGTCCTAAGCCGAATTCGGGTCTCGCCGAACCCTTGCCGAGCATAGTCCATGTTGGATGACCCGAAATAATAATCGATAATATATGGGCTAAGTCCTCGGTCGAATCCTGGTCTCTTCGGACCCTTGCCGAGCACAGTCCATGCTCGATGACCTTTTAGCCAAAATCCAAAGGAAAATCTGATCAAAATCCAATCCGAAATCCAAATCCAACCAGAAAACTAGATATCCATATCAAAAATCCAAACCAAAAAACAAGCAAAATAGGGAGTTCATACCAAACTCCAAAACCAAACTAGAAAAAGCAAATGTCCAAGTCAAAGGAAAAAACAGATTTCACAAACCGAGACGTCTTGGTAAACCATCACCTCAGAGCATGCCTGAGGGTTATCTCCAACCTCATACATGAGTAAGTGATTTAGGTGATTTCCTAGAGTTTATTACTTATTTCAAACCATCAAGATTAGTTGATGACAATCGGCCACCATTCCTAGGCCTCATGCCCTCGTCGTTCAAGGTAGATGATGGTTGCTCCTGTTCCACCACCGCATTCCGAGTTCCGACATATTGTCGCAATTGACCATTCCTAACATGCTCCTCGATTATATCCTTCAAATGCCTGCAGCTGTTAGTATCATGCCCATCCAGGTCATGGAAAAGAGAGTACCTTCCTGACGCCCTTTCGCGTTCTGAGGGCTCCCTCCTCGCCGGCCATCAATATGGAAGGCGATCTCCAGTATCCACGAATATATGTTCCAATGTTGCGTTCAGTCCTATGTAAGTGGAGAACTTTGGTTCTCCCTAGTGCTTTCTTTCCCTTTATCCTTGTCCTTCCCCGAGCTTTCACCGGGTAGTCCTCCATCCTTAACCAGGTATACTTCCTTTGACCTCATGTCCAAACATGCATCCTCTTGTCAGAGAAATATCTCGGCTTCATGGAAGAATTCCCTAAGATCCAACGGTGGGTCCCATATCAATGATACTTTGAAATCCAAATTATCTCTGACTCCTGATACCGCAGCCATCAAAACCATTGATGGATCCAGCCGATACACCGAAGCAACTGCTGTAAACCGAGTTAAGAATGTCCTGAGCGATTCATCCACCCTCTGTTTAACCGACGTCAACGTCATCACGTTCTTTGGCCTTTTTATGTGAACTCGAAATTTACTTAAGAACCTGTCCACCAGTTCCATCCATGTTCCAATGGATCCATCCTCCAGCTGCCTGAACCATATGGCAGCTATATCAACCATGTATAGGGGCCAACATCGGGCCATAACCTCCTTTGTTTCCCCCAGCACTTCCATATGCCTAGTGTACCTCATCAAGTGGTCAGTTGGATCCGCCTTCACATTGTACACTTCCAGAGTGGGAAGTCTGAAATCGGGCTGATTTCTAGCCAACCTTATGTTTCGAGTAAACGAACTTTTGTTAATTTCCTCTGAATCTCTGTTTTCCAGACCTTCGCAAATAGTTTGCATGATAATGTCAGCCAATCCGGAGTTTCCAACCAAGGTTTGCCCCCACCCCCCATCCATTTTTCCAAACTGCCCTCTAAGTCCTCGAGGGAATTCTGGCACATATTCCTCACTACGTACTCATGTATTCCTATTGGCGTCGGGCCACGTAGCGTCATCCAGTATCCCTCCATGAAATGGTCTAGCATTACCTGGTGGTGTGTCCTCGAGTCTTGGTCCATCCAGATTGTTAGTTGTTTGTTGATTGGGAGTTGCCCCTGCTGAATCACTCCATCCACCTGCTGGTCGAGTTCCTCTGGTCCAGTACCTAGAACATGAGCACTTTTAGTTCCTCGTTGTCCAAATTGCTTTAGAAGAGCCCGCATCATCTTCTCTTACCATTTCATCATCTACTGTTGCATAGAATTCATCATAACCTGCATCTCATCCCGAGTTATGTAGACGGATGCATGATCCTCTCCAGCTCCAGAAGAGGCTGCTTGACTTCATTCCTGATTTCTCCTTTCCGCTGCTTGCTTCCTTGTTGGTGGTCTAGCCAATGCTTTCCAAAATCCAAGTTCCTAAGCTTTTCAATCCAAAATACAAGCTCCAAAATTCCTGAGCGCTAGCTTTCTCAGTGAAAGCACCAAAATGTTAGCGCCAAAATTGGTCACTAACACCCAAATCCTGACGAAAGCATTAAGTACCAGTCACAGCTCATAGATAGATTGTATGTAGAGAGTATAAATGTGAAGAACAGTAAAAATTAAAATGAAAGCAGTAAAGAACAACGGATTTTATAGTGGTTCGGCTAACTCCGGCCTACGTCCACTCCAGAAATTTCCTTTTTATTGCTGTAATAACCAATTACAGTTACAATCTAAAGTTTGATAATGGCTAAGTGCCCTTGCCTTAGAGAAGAGAAAGTTCGAGAACAGAAAGAAGATCCCTTTTCTGAACCTCCACATGCTGTATTTATAGGCAAATCCTGAGTTGTTGGGCTTTTGAACGGTATAGACCCATCAAGACCTTCCACCGAACCACATACCTCTAAGACTGAACGACCTTCCACTGAGCCACATTCGTCCCATGCCGAACGACCTTCCACTGAGCCACATTCGTCCCATGCCGAACGACCCTGACCTCATCAATGCCGAGCGGCATAGCCTCACCACAATGTCGAGCGGCATAACCTCACCTCGATGCCGAGCGGCATAACCTCACGTCATTGCCGAGCGGCATAATCTCACCTCGATGCCGAGTGGCATAACCTCACATAGATACCGAGAGGCATAACCTCACCTCGATGTCAAGCGGCTTAACCTCACCTCGATGCCGACCGGCATAACCACACCTCGATGCCAGGCGGCATAACATCACCTCCATGCCGAGCGGCATAACCTCAACTCAATGCTGAGCAGCATATCCTCACCTCAATGCTGAGCGGCATACCCAGGTGAATTCCATCCCTCTTAACCAAATCCATCATATTCCAACCTCGATAATCGTGAAGTCGACTTAGTTAAATCTGCATGTTCATGGCCTTGCCGAAAGGCGGGTTAGCAAATATCATAATAAACCATTTACAAAAGAGCATTCAGTTATTCTTAACATTTAAGACATCAAATGTGTTGCATTTTATGTAAACCCATCGAGATGACATTTCAACGATCGAGTTCTTAGATGTATCTCATAGTTTATGACATTGTGTTACATTAACACAATATGATCCTTTTGAAATCATTCAAGGTGAATACATGATCTTATAATACTGTTTATTAGCTTACTTCGAGTGAACTAACTTCATCGAAATATTATACCCTGCAAACTATGATCGTTTACCATATAACATTTATATGTGAAATTACATAGATCAAATATCCATATTCTTGAACTGCATTTAGAGTTCAAAAACTCATAAAATGCAATATACGGTCTAAACCAAATAAACATCTAAGTGACCAACTTATGAATGTATTAAATAGTTGAAATTGGGCACTTGCATGGGTATAGAAGCATTATATAATATGCAATTAGAATTATTAGAAAGTACATATTATATTTCTATTTGTCAACTTTCAATTCAGTTTGTTTAATTATGTTAATTGACAAACGCCTTATCAATCATATTAAATTCACAAATTATCGTTGTAGATAATTATAAGATTATATGGCATATGTTCTTATAATATTCGAAAGGTTAAATGTTACCATTTCATTTTCTAGTAAGGCTCATACTAGTCTTTTATATTTCTCCAAAACCTAAGATGAAACATAGATGTTTTCTTACAACTTTATTAGTGGGTGTTAGGACTCATTTGTTTTGGTATTCCGACTTTGAGTTTGCTCAACAAATCATAGCCCCACAAATGATGGATAATTCCTTATTGGTTGTATCATACACAAATCCTAACTTATTTTTCCTTGTTCTAATCTCATTTTGGCATTGAGTTTGCTCAACAAATCAAAAGAGATTATTCACTCATACTTACCATATCATGATAGCCTAAGTATAGTATATGTACCTTGAGTTTTCTCAACAAATACATGTAGTTATCTTACCTCATTTGTTCAATATATTAATAATACTACGCATAACATCCATAACTTGAGTTTGCTAAACAACTAAGGAGTATGTAAGTAATTTACTAGTATATATATATGGTAGTGGACAACATTATATTAAAGATTCATGATCTTCAATCTATATATTGAGTGATATCGACTTATAGAATAATATATTTCTTATGAAATACCCCAGTGATTTAGTATTAGACACATCAGAAAACATGGTATATGTACATTTACATATGTATTTATTTCTCAAAGTCTATTTGGATTTGTTTAATGTTCCACAGTTAGTTTATATACATATCATATAAGTTTTATTGTTATATAACTTTTATATTTCATATTACTTATATGATAATCATAAATGTCATATATCATTAATTAAATCTTATCAAATTAATTTTAATCAATTAAATCTTTAATTAATTTTAAATTAGTACTGTAATACAAATTTTATATTGGACATATCTACTGTAGCATTTATAGTGTATACTATAACCTTTATAGTGTAACACATATATCATACATATGTGTATTTTAATTAATTAATTAATTAGTCTTTAATTAATTTATTCAATTAAGCAATTTTTATTAAAATTTATTAATTTGAAAATTTACGTTGTATACATACATGTATACTTACGTTATCTTAAACATTTTAAAATAACATAACATATACCAACATATGTAATACAAGCATATATGCGTTAATTAATTAACATGTTTAATTAATTTATTTTATTAATCTTATTAATAAATTTGAAATTTAATATTTAAAATTATTATATAAATATTTTTAAACATTTTGAAAATATCATTATCCTTTCAAATGGTTTGAAAACTTATGTAGTATTATAATTTTTATAATAAACATGTTGAATTTAAGTTTAATTATTAAATTAAAAAATTTTAACATTAAATTTCAAAACAATTTTGAAAATTAGCCCACGGCCTAAAATAAGTTGAGCCTTTTCTATTAGGAGCAACCTTTCGGCTCACTTCACCTTTCGGGTCAGGCCGGTACCAAGTAGGACATGGTACTTGATTACCCAATTCCAATCCTAGACATTACTTTTCTAGACACCGTACTAAGTGGGAAAGCTTAATTAGTTAGCCCTAATATATCTAATTTAGTCTGCATAGGATATTGGACTCTGATACCATTGTTGGAACTGGACTAGCCCACAGTGGAGTTATGTGTGAATTTCAAATTTTTTACCCTACTGAATTTTTATTGGGACTATGAAGTCTAAATGAATTAGAACATTTCTAAATTTCATTTAAATAAAATCATTTATTTTAATTAAATTAAAATATATTAATATATGAAATTAAATTTATTTGATTTAGTTTACACATAAATGTATCATATACAAATATGTGTAAGTGCATGTGTAACATAATAATTCGTGAAAGGTATAATATGCCCATATGTAGAGGTTGGGATTTACATCGCAACAGACACATTAGCTCATTTTGTATGTCATGTATGTTTTCCAAATATGCGCATGTATATGTGTTACAAAAAATATATACAATACACATTGTTAATCCGCCTTTTGTCAAGGCCATAAACAGGCGGATTCAACCTAACTAATTTCACGATTATCGAGGCTGAAATATGATGGATTCGGTTTAAAAGAATGAAGTTCACTTGGATATGTCACCAGTCGAGAAGTGGAGAAGATACACGGCTCGGTCTGGATGCTCTAGGTCGCTCGGCATTGGTAATATGGTTCGGCAATGGAGGTCGTGTGATAGTCCTGAATTTTTGTCGTCTATTAATTGATAATTAGCAGGATTTGATTTATTGAAATAATAATTTGCAAACTAAAACAAATAAATGAGATGATCACCTAATATATTACTTAAAATTTGACAAATTTTCTTTATTTTCAAACAAATTGAATATGGGTATGTTTAAGTTAATTTTAAATTAAATTTGAATTGGATATCCGAAGAATAAATATTTTTAAACAAATTGGATATAAAAAAAATGTATGTATATGATTTTATTAGTATATAGTTTTCTCTTTTCTTTTTGAGTTCATGTTAATATAAAATAAAGGAAATGGATAAATAAAAGGCTTTAAAGAGAATTTAATAAAAGGTTGAATACACTTTCATTTTACTTGAAATAAACATAGTTATGTTCAAAACATAATAAATATGAAAATATAAATACATAAATAAATATAAGTAATCAATAACATAAGGAGATTAAACATTTGTATGTTGATAATACATGAAATTGACAATTGTAACTTATACTTGCCATACAAATTTACAAGTGGCAAGTGTGTTTCTTTTAAATGTAATAAAAAAAAGGAAAGAAAAAAAAAGAACCTGGCTTTTTATTTTTAGGTTCATTTCTAAACATTTTCTCTCATCTTCTCTTGAAACCCAAACCATGATTAAGCAATAAAGAGAAATACAAACCAGTGAATAAATCAAAACTTGAGCAGATTCAAGGGAAGTTAATTACTAATGTGATTAACCAAGTTTGATTAATGAATTAAATTATTTGAGGATAATTAATTTATGTAATTAATTAAGAATTAATTACTTAAATGTAATTAAGAAATATTAATCAAGGAGGATTAATTAAGATGAATGATTATGGGATAGTTAATCAATCAGGTTGAAATTAATTAATAAGAAGGATTTTTAAGGTGATTGATTTAATTCAATTATGGCTAATTAGGTTTATTCGAGATGGTGTGATTGATTTATCTTGCTTATGTATAATTAAATGATGATTCAGTGCGCTGAATCAATTGATACCCTGATATGAAATGATTTGTAGCATGATATGTTTGATTTTACTATGAAGATGTGATTATCTATTGATGACGAATTACTGTGACATCATGTATTAAAAGTAATGTTGAATTTCACTTGAATAATGTAAGTTTAAGTTGACAATGTTTTCAAAGAGATCGGAGTCGGGTATTAGTAAATACCCGAAACCACTTTGATTCTTATAATTTGAAATGTGTAACTAATAGGCTGAAGTGGAATGACTTAAGTAAATTGGATCATTTAAGTCTAATTCTTGGCACTTAGAAATTAATGTGTGAAATGGTTGATGTCTATAATAACTTATGAAGTGTAAATCAATATAAGTTACCCCGGGTTTATATAAGTTGTATGTTTTGGTATTCCATGTTAGAAGATTTTACTCACGCTGGTTTCCAGCCTGACCCAGGTGTTACTTTGATGTAATGCTCGGGTCAGACCGAGTTTTACAGATTTTCAGGTAAGGACGTTCTGGAGCTCAGGAGGCGAGCTAGATGGCAGAACGTATGAGGTGTTTCGCTATATTTATCTGGAACAAGTTAATTTTTAACTGTCTGGTATTTGTGTAATGATGTAACTCTGATGTATAAAGATATAAGTGTAATGATATAGTTCTTCTTGTAAAACTATTATTTATGTGGTATTATATTTTACCCGCTGCGAATGTGAGATTGTGTGTTTCTTTTCTGTTCTTCTTCTATCTCTTTCTTCTTTCTTTTTCTTCTTTTCTTAACTATCTGGAAATTTTCGGAATCAAAATTTCGGGTCGTTACAGGTCGGCCGGCCTAAAGGGTTGGCGAACGTCGTTCGGCATTGTACCTCGCCAGGCATCGAGAGTCGTTCGGCATTGTACCTCGCCCGGCATCGAGGGTCATTCGGCATTGTATCTCGCTTGGCTTCGAGGGTCGTTCAGCATTGTACCTCGATTGGCATCGAGAATCGTTTGGCATCGTGCCTCGCTCGGCATCAAGAATCGTTCAGCATCATACCTCGCTCGACATCGAGGGTCGTTTGGCATTGTACCTCGCTCGGCATTGGACGTCGCTCGCCATCGTGGGTTGCTTGGCATCGAGGGTCGCTCGGCACTGGACCTCGCCCAACATTGTATCTCGCTCGGCATTGTGGTGAGACTGGTGTGGCTCGGCATTATAGAGGTATGTGGCTCGGCATGGTAGAGGTACGTGACTCGGTGGAAGGCCTTGATGGGACCATACCATTCAGAAAGCCCAACAACTCAGGATTTGTCTATAAATACAGCATGTGGGAGTCCAAAAAAGGGATCTTCATCTTCTGGCTCTCTGACTTTCTATTTTCTAAGGCTAAGGTTACTCTACCATTTTGTAACTGTAACTGATTCTTAGATCAATAAAAAGTAAACTTCTAGAGTGGACGCAGATCGGAGTTAGTCGAACCACTGTAAAACCTATTTTTCTTTACTGCTTTCACTCTAATTTTTACTGTTCTTCACATTATTACACTCTACATATACTCTCTCTTTGAGTTGTGACTTTTATTTGGTGCTTTCATCTGGATTTGGGTGTTAGTGACCATTTTTGACGCTAACATTTGGTGATTTCATTGAGAGTGCTAGCACTCAGGAATTTTGTTTCTCGAATTTTGAAAAGAAATGGCTAGACCATCAGAAAGAAAGCAAGTGATAGAAAGGAGCAATCAAGAGGGGAGTCAAGAGGCTTCCTTTTGAGCTGGAGCAGGTCAAGTATCCATCTACATCACCAGAGACGAGATGGAAGCAATTTTGAAAAGACAATAGGAGATGATGCAGGCTCTTCTCAAACAATTTACACAAGCAGTAAATGCGGGAGCTCAGATCCGTGAAGCTGGATCAGAAGCGCTCGATCGGCAAGCGGAGGGAATGGCTCAGCAGGAGGCAGCCCCCAATCAGCAAACAGCTATCAACCTGAATGGATCTAGGCTGGGGACATACCACCAGGAAATGCTGGACCAGTCCATGGAGGGATACCAGATGACGTTGTACAACCTGACGCAAATAGAAGTGCAGGAGAACGAGATGAGGAGTATGTGCCAGAGTTCCCTCGTGAACTCGGGGGGCAAACTGAAGGCAACGGACAAGGATTACAGCTCGAGGACAATGACAAATTAGCGGAGATGGTCAGACGGGCAGTGAGAGGTAGGTTGGTAAATAAAGACTTGGAGGATGTGAATATGAGTCCCTTTACTCCTACTATCAGGCAAGTTAGGAATCCACCGGACTTTAAGCTACAAACGCTGGATACGTATGATGGAAGAACGGATCCCACTATTCATCTGACAAGCTACATGAGGCATATGGAGGTATTGGAGGCATTGGACGAGGTCATGGCTCGATGCTTCCCATTGTTCTTGTCGGATATCGCAGCTATGTGGTTCGGATAGCTGAAGAGTGGTTCTATTGGAACATGGATGGAGCTGATTGAAAGGTTTATGAGACAATTTCGGGTACACATAGTCAGACCCAAGAATGTGATGATTCTGACATCTATGAAACAATGGAAAGGAGAATCGCTGTGGGACTTCTTCACGAGATTCAACGCAGCAGTAGCCTTAGTGGATCTACCCGATCCATCAATGGTTTTGGTGGCAGCAGTCTCAGGAATCATGGATAATTCGAATTTCAAGATATCATTGGAAAGGGACCCACCGAGGGATCTCATGGAGTTCTACCATGAGGCGGAAGGATTCTTGAGACAGGAGGATATGCAGGCCGAGACAGTAAGGAGAGAGGCTGAAGCTTATGGATGAGGGGTGGAGGTTCACCCAGGGAGGATCCAAGTAAAGACGATAAGGGGAAAAGGAAAACAAATGACAACGGTGGCACTTCAAAGAAACCTCGAAAGGAGTCAAAGTTTCTTCTTACAAAGATTTAACTGAGACTCTAGAAAGGATTTACTTGGACACTCGAGGGCTCCCCCAGTATCGATGGTCGGCAAGGAGAGAGCCTTCTAAATACGAGCGGGCATCGAGAAATCATTGCCTATTCCATGAGCTGGATGGGCACAATACAAACGACTGCGGGCGTTTGAGGGATATCATCGAGGAGCATGTAAGGAATGGTCATCTCCAGCAATACATAAGGAATCGAGATGTAACAGTGGAACGGGAGCTGCCACCACCTACCTCCAGCGATGGTGGCACTGGATTCGGTCAACGTCGGCTTGTTATAAACTGAGTGGTTTGATGGTGCTGAATAAGTAATACTACCTAAAGTAATACGGCTAGGTCACTTACACACGTACGTGATCGAGGACGGTCCCTAGGCGTGCTCCTAGATGACAGAAAACCGTGCTGCTCGGGTCTATGAAATCCTGTTTCCTTTCTGTTTTTCTACAAACTTTTGTTTTCTCTTTGGTACTTTGGACATTTACTTTTCTTTGGTATGGTTTTGGAGTTTGGATTGGACTCCCGGTTTGGTTGGTTTTTTGGTTTGCCATGTTGGTTTGGATGTTTGATTTTTGATATGGATTTCTGGTTTTCTAATTGGATTCAGAACAATGTAATAAACATTTCAGGTTTTGTGATTACTGTCCCGACTAGAGAGACGGGCAGTGGTCGCAAGTTACGAGTCTCTTCGTCGGAGAGCGATGGAATGGACTTGGAAAAAATATAAAACTCCTTGACCGGAGTGTCGAGGCCGGTGAATATCAAAGCCGTTGGCTGGAGTGCCGAGGCCGGTGAGTATAAAAGTCCTTAGCTGGAGTGCCAAGGCCTGAGAATATAAAAGTCCTTAGCCGGAGTGTCGAGGCCGGTGAATATTAAAGTCCTTGGCCGAATTGCCAAGGCCGGTGAATATAAAAGTCCTTGGACGGAGTGCCGAGGCTGGTGAATATAAAAGTCCTTGGCCGGAGTGCCGAGGTCGGTGAATATCAAAGTCCTTGGCCGGAGTGCCAAGGCCGGTGCATATAAAGGTCCTTGGCCGGAGTACCGAGGCCGGTGAATATAAAAGTACTTAGCCAGAGGGCCGAGGTCGGTGAATGTAAAATTCCTTGACCAGAGTGTTGAGGTCGGAGAACATACAAGCCTTTGACGGGAAAGTCAAGGCTGGAACAGGATAACGTGACCCAACGAGGTCTACATATTCAAGGTTAAACCCGGAGAGGTCATGGATTTAATAATATGGTTATGAACTGGATATGGACTTCGGATATCGGATTTGAGGCTATTCGAAACACACCTTCCGATAGCAAGGCATGTTTTGGGGGGAAAAGGTTAATCCGCTTTTTGTCAAAGCCATAAACAGGAGGATTCAACCTAACTAATTTCACGATTGTCGAGACTGAAATATGATGGATTCAGTTTAAAAGAATGAAGTTCACATGGATATGTCGTCCGGTCGAGAAGTGGAGAAGATACACGGCTTAATTTAGATGCTCTAGGTCGCTCGACATTGGTAATATGGTTCGACACTGGATGCCGATCGGCCTAAAGGGTTGGCAAACGTCATTTGTCATTTTACCTCGCTCGGCATCTAAGGTCCTTCGACATTGTAACTCGCTCGACATCGAGGGTCGTTCGGCATTGTACCTCGCTCGACATCAAGGGTCGTTCAGCATTGTACCTCGCTCGGCATCGACAGTCGTTCGATATTGTACCACGCTCGGCATCGATGGTCGTTCGGCATTGTACCTCGCTCGGCATCAAGGGTCGTTCGGCATTGTACCTCTCTCGGCATCGAGGGTCGTTCGACATTGTACTTTTCTCGGCATTGGACGTCGCTCGGCATTGTGGGTCGCTCGGCATCGAGGGCCGCTCGACACTGGACCCCTCTTGGCATTGTACCTCGCTTGGCATTGTGGTGAGACCGGTGTGGCTCGGCATTATAGAGGTATGTGGCTCGGTATGGTAGAGGTATGTGGCTCGGTGGAAGGTCTTGATGGGCCTATACCATTCAGAAAGCCCAACAACTCAGGATTTGTCTATAAATACAGCATGTGGGAGTTCAGAAAAGGGATCTTCTTCTTCTAACTCTCTAACTTTCTATTTTCTAAGGCAAAGGTAACTCTACCATTTTGTAACTGTAACTGATTCTTATATCAATAAAAACTAAACTTCTGGAGTGGACGTAGGCCGGAGTTACCCGAACCACTATAAAACCTGTTGTTCTTTACTGCTTTCATTCTAATTTTGATTGTTCTTCACATTAATACTCTCTACATATATTTTATTTGTGAGTTGTGACTGTTATTTGGTGCTTTCATCTGGATTTGGGTGTTAGTGACCATTTTTGGCGCTAACACACACACACATGTATGTATAAATATATTACATATAATATATGAACATAAATCATTTATATGTAGATAAATATATATATAGAGAGAGAGAGAACAGTTATTAAAAATTATTTATAATTCAAAATTAACTTAGTTTTGCAATGATTTTAGTATTTTAATTTGTATATATTATGAATAAAATAATGTTTTCATCCATAAATAATTAATATAAAATAATCTAGTAATGGAAAATGAAATTTTACAATTTTTAAAAATTTAGGATCAATAATAGAGGCTAGGAAAAATATGGAGGTTATTCAAAGTTGAAATATAATTAATTTTTAAAAATACATTGATTTCGGCAATAATAATTTAGTATAAAATAATATAGTACTAAAAATTAACAATTTTACAAATTCTAGGTTCTTAAATGAAATGTTACGAAAAATTAAAAAAAAAATTCAATTAAATTATTATTTTTAATAAATCATGAACAGTTTTTTCAAAATAATATTTATTATTAAATATAAAAAATCATTGAAAATTCCTAAAATTTTTCCATTTGTTTCTAAAATGATATAATATTTTTTTAAATAGATATTTAAATAGATATGAAATTGCTCATTATAGGATCATAGAATATAATTTAATTACTGTAGTATAAATTAAAATTACCAATTTAATGATGCCTTTGAATCCACATTGAAGCAATGACTTCCCTTCCTTTTGTTGTTCTTGATTCGTCAGATTGCAAGTCTGGAATCGCCAACTTCTAACTATCAAATGGTATTATTTTAATTTTAAATATATTTGAGAATTTTTGAGTGGATTGAGAGCAATTTTTTTAACCAGCAATGAGAAGATAATGGCATCCAAAAAGGTTACTAATTATTTTTAGAGATACATACATACATACATTCATATATAAGGTTACATTAGAGAGAAACGAGGAAAACCTTTGTTAACCATTCTCATTGATCTCAACCCATTATCTCCAAGCTAATTCTATGTTTTAGCCACCCCTAGACTTTCCCAAATCGAAATTTTGTAGCTTTAATGATGGCCTTAAATCCATCTAAGCCCAAGCTAAAATTGTATGTAATTAAATCTAATTTAATCGCTTGTCGGTATTGTATGTTGATCGATATATTTATAATTGTTATAAATATATATAAGACTATTTATTTCTCAAATCATATTCAAATTTTATAATTAATATTTCATATATATTAAATAATTTAATTAACTTATAACAATTATAAACTAATTAAATCATTCGGTCTTAAGGGAATTCATCATTTCGGCCGTGTAACTCTTGGGTATAAATTTGGTAAGCGATTAATATCGAATTATTCTAATGTTAAAGTTCACATGTCACTTAGCAGATGGTGTGACATTATGGCAAAATTTATCGCTTACTCATTTTCGGTAAAATCCAATCTTAGTTTAACAAGCGCTACCGGGTTGTGACATTTGTTTACACCAATTCTCTTTGTCAAAACTATATCACTTTGGACTTATGGAATTTGGTAATGGTCAAAATTCCAACCTCATCCACATTCAACTTTATGGTCTAAATATAAATTCTTTGGTTCAATAATAACATTTACTATAAACTGAAACGCTTTGGCCAAAAATTTAACTTTGAGTTGACTTGAGTTGACTGTGATACTGACCGCATATAACTGAGGAGATGAATCCTCTCTTGAATAGTGATTTACTTCAAATACTTCCACTCAACCCAACTGTAATCACTCGATGGACATCATTCCATGATTTGACTATAACTAAAGCGGAGCTTTCAAATTGAAGATCCACAGTATTCTCAAGTCGAGAGAATTGTGAAAATTAGTCACATCGATATTTTCTGTTTGACCTTGGTTATATTAATCAACAGAAAACTATCAAGTGAGTCGTTCCATATTTATCCAATAACTATTAGTATGTAACCCCTAGGTGCCCTCAGCAGTCATGAGTAATACACTGTCCAATATTTGAAGAGCATTACGTACTCTAGTCTCAATGGATACATCGATATTCAGTCTCGATGCATCTTGACTAGGAACATTTAAAATAGTATATTTGTTTCGTTGTGATAAATTACTCATGGTTACGACGCTTTGTAACTACTATCACAAAATATACCATTTACGGTTTTTTCAATTAAATATATTTCTAATTAAGTTAATTAATTAATATAATCACATTATATCAAGTGTATAATAGGAAGAAAATACCTTTTATTTTGAACAAGATTGGTCAACGAGTTAGATATATGTAACAAACTACATAATTTCCCTTAGGGCATACCCCTAACTCTATCAATAGTAACTCTGTAAACAGAAACAAGAATCTCGTCACACATTATGATGGTTCCAAGTCATTCCAGCATCAATGCGAGGATTTGGTAAATTTATAAATTCACATTTTTATATTTTAAGTTTTAAGTTGCAATAGATAGTTAACAAAACAATATATATATATATATATATATATATATATATATATATATATATATATATATATATATACATACATACATATACATATATTCATATTTCAGGAAAGGGCACGCCATGGTCTTGTGTCGTATTGGGATGTTTTTGCTCAAACTCATGCCCTGAAGCAGACCGACGATTTGGGCTCATTAGTATACTCATGGGAGCATGAGGATAAAGCGACTACTGCTTATGTAAGTATATTATAATTAAGTTAATAGTTACCAGTTAATTAAGTATACATTTATAGATATTTTAATTAGTGTTATATATATCAACGACCGTTCCAACTTTTTGTTATTTAGCATAGCGATTAGTCTACTTCAAAATGACTAGTGTTATTTTAATTACTGTTATTAATGCTCAACTGTATTTTGCATTACAGCAAAAGTTACAGGAAGCATGGGCACAACTGCAGGCTAAGACAGGACGGGATGAGTTGATTGCCGATGAGGGGGACACTATTTTTGAGTCTGTCATGAATCCACCATCCCGCAACAAGCACTATGGATTTAGGAACCAAGCGGTAATTTTCAAAAAATAAACTATATTCAAATATTTCATATTTTTCAAGTAAAGTGATGTAAATTACGTTTATGATGTTGGAAGCATTATAATAATTTATTTTTATTCACAGGCTAGGACATCTCAGAAGGCGTATAAGATGGTTCAAGACAAAGAAGAAATTGTAGAGCTACGAGCCCAGATCGCCGAGCTGCAGGAGCATGATCGTCGTCGTGCTGTGCAGATGGAGCAGCTGAACCAGCGCTTGGCACAGTATATGGAGCAACATGGGAGGTTTCCTTCATTGGGTGGTTCCGCAGGGGATGATGAGTGATGCTAGGTATGTTCTGTTATGTTTTTTGTCTGTATATATACGGTTCGGGTAGGTGAGGATGTGTTTGATACTTTTTGATGGATTTGTATATTATTTTATGTTGAATTTGGACATGGATTTTTTGGATTGAATATTATGATTGGTTATTTATTTGATTGGTGGTTTATATGTGCTTGAAATGGAGCTGTTATGTGTATTGATGGATGTGTAGTGGCTGGAAGGTAGCAGGCTTAAAAACAGGAAAAAACATCTAGATTTCTGACGGCTTCAAACGGCTACCGATGACTTATAGGCCATCACATTTCAACAACTTCCAACGGCTGGCTATGGCAAATTTCGAAAGTTTTCGACGGCTTTGGACGGCAATTTGGCCATTCTAATTTTCCATAGCCATTCAAATTTGCCATGTGTCCAACATGACCGTCGGAAATCGTCCTAAATTGCCATTGATCGCCGTCGGAAATATGCCATTGATGCCGTCAGAAGACGTTACGAAACGAGATTCACATTCCGATGGACTTTCCTACGGGTTTTCGACAGTCTTCCAACGGCCGACGACTGCCATATCCGTTGGAAAACACTATTGTTCTTGTAGTATCGTTAGATTCTATTTCTACATGATATAAGGCATCGCTTGAGAGTTTTGAGGTATCGGTTATGAGAGGTTTTGAGAGACCGGTTTTGATCGTCAATGATCGTAGCTGTTTAGATTTGTTTACAGAAGTATTGTTATAACCGATCAATGTATGTTTGGGAGTTTAACATACACCGGTTTTGAGTGTTTTACACTAACGTAGTATTACATACATATATTCTTATATTTTTTTGAAGATTAATTTTACAATATAATTAGTGAGAACATAATTGAAAAAACAGTTATAACACGTCAAAACACCTAAATTTGATGGGTTGAAAATTGACTTAAAAATTATACTACACTGATTTTCGTCGGTTTCATAACCAACAACAACCGATGTGGAAAAAAACTTACAAGCAAGGGTTATGATAACACATGAAATACAAAGCCGTTAAAAACCAGTCAGAACCGGTAAAAACTAAAATCTCAAACGGAGCCTAAGTTTTAAGTTGGTAATATTTGTAGAATGACGTTTGAATTGGTAAAGTAAGTTTATTTGTTAGAAATGCATTTTAGCAGTGAGATAAAAAAATTAGGTGCGAATTGCCAGAAGCAATATTTTAGGTAAAACGAATATTAAAGGTATGTTAAAATTTTCAAGATACCCAGAGCAATATTTTAGGTAAAAAGAATGTTAAAGATGTACTAAAATTTTCATGAAAGCCACAAGCAATATTTTAGATGCCCAATAGCAGCACATGAAAATTATCTTCTGATCACACAATTTCTGATCATAAACATTTGGTCCATCAACCCGACGTGTTCATCAATGGAGCATCAGATCTAAGAAACATCAGTCAGAGCATCAACAAAGCAAGAAAGCTCACAACCGTCTACTCATCATCTTAGAAACTAAGTCGATCATAGCTCATCATCTCTCCATCTCAGGATCAAAACCACATCAGAAGGCACAATGGCACAACATCAAACCTTTCAAGCGAAATGCAAGGGCATCAAGTTATCAATATCTGAACAGAAAAAGCCAGTTTTTCTTATTACATACATATCAAACATCAACATCAGTATTCCAAGCAAACACATCTTCAGCTACTCTCAGACGACAAACCCATTCACTGACACACAACCACGGACCATCCAGAAGCAACCAACGGCAGCGTTCATCCCATGCGCAGCAACAAATATCAGTATGCACAAGGCAATGCAACACCTCAGATCGCAACAAGCTTGTGCATCCGATTTTGACATGGCAGCCTAGGCAGCGATGCAAGGCAACCAGTCATCAAGAAAATCAAAGACTCCATCAACGTCAGTTTCTATCAATCAAAATGGTTCACTAGGACGTCCACCATTTCGAAATGGCCAGCGTTCATAAACGGTGTTAACTTCATATTCGAGGCAGAGGATGCGGCCTTGCTAGCCTGCAAGATCCAAATCTGGTAACGGTTTCAAGCAACATCATCATATCCGCGGCAACTCGACCATCATCAACTAGCGACGCAACCAACCATCTTGGCACCACGTGGTAGCTCGGACTTTTTGGCCACTTTTTAAATAATCAAACTTCAGTGACACTTCGGCTTGAGTTCGCGATTCCAGGTTCAGCAACAAGCTTACAAGCAAAGATCGAAACAATCAAAGTAGGATCTCAGGTAGCATAGAGCAGTCCCGCGAGGCAAAGACAACGTGAGGCGTGATATATTTTGGCTCTCGACGTTTTCTTGAACAAGAAGAATAGAAGTTGGGAAGCAGAAATTAACTTTTTTGTTAAAGAGGAAACTATATTTTTAAATTTGAACGTGATAATGAGGAGAAGTGGAAAGGGAATTTTTATTTTAAGCCCTTCAACGTTTATAAATTTGCATTCGGAAATTTTATCTGTGTTTAAGAGGGCATTTTTTTATTTTTTATTGTTGGGACAATAGACCCAAGACAAATGTAGAAGAAGAAAATTTATTTTAAAGCATAACAATTTTTTTTATTTTGACTGAAGTACGATAATAGTTATAACTAACATTTTGTATAGTGTAAAACTGAATATAATTCTAGCTGTAACTAGCATTTTGTATCGTGTAAAAGTTGAATATAATGCTAGTTATAACTTACATTTGTCCTTCGGCTTAAAAATAAAATTTGATGTGGTTTAGTTTAATTTTTTTTTCAAAGCTTATCATTTTCGCTGATTCCCTCTTTTATTTTTATATTTTTTTTTTAAATTCCAAACTCTTGACTTTCTAAGATTGAACAACAGGTTTGTAGTCAGGAATTCCTACCTTCGGGTAAAATTGAGGTAGGGTTGCTACACATACGATTAGTTATACAGTAAGACAGAAACAAAGACAAATTTTGAAAAAAAATTAGGGTGAAAGACAGTAAGTTTTTTCAGACCGAAGGATAATGCTAATTTTTTATAGTGTAAAACTGAATATAATGTCTAAAAATAAAACTAACATTTGTCCTTCGGTCTATTTTTTTAAAGTTTATCCTTCTGCCTAAATTATAACTAACATTTGTCCTTCAGTGTAAAAATAAAACTTGATATCCTTCGGCCTAAATTTCAAGTTAGGAGGTTTGCAAATTTACAAATGTTGTAAACATCAAATATTAATTCTATGGAGTAGCAGGTTAGTGGGCAAAATTGGGCATGTCGTATGTTCTTTCTTTTTCACGTTTAGGTATCTGCATTTTATTTCTTATTATCTACGAAATTTTTTAATATCATATTCGTCCCTTCAGGGTATGTAGCATGATCCTAACAATTTACACTTCTTCAAAACACATACGAACACGAATACTATAAATGTGATGAAATTTATCCGAATGGATCGCTATTTTGAAGACCTTTTCAAATCCAATAATGCAAAAGCAGACAATGTCTATTAAGATGCAAAAGAGACAAAGGAAGAGGTAGAATGAGCATTTGGAGTCCTTTAATTGAGATTTGCGATGAACAGTAATTCCTGTAGATTACGGGAGCTATATGAGATGACTAGAATCATATGTACTTATATAACTCTACATAGTTTGATCATCAAAGATGAAAGAGGTACAAAAGAAGGCCATCATTATGACTATGATGGTGCTAACCAAATGCCAGAATTATTCCATGAAAACATTGTGCAAACCGAAGAACATCAATATTCACATATATCAACAACTAACTACCAAATGATCAAATGAATCATATTTGGAATTATAATGGGAATTATTACTTTACTTTTATTTTTATGCTTATTTACTTCATATTTGTACTTCTTTAAAGAAGCTTGGCTTGGTTAATATTGTATTCATCTACCAATTTAAGTTGTAATTTGATTTTATTAGCTTGAACAATAAAAGTACTTTGGTTTATAGTTAGTATCCAATAAATTGTTAAACGTAATAGAAGATACATGAAATTGTTTTATACAAAATTGCAAGCATAACATTTCGACTTATACAAAGCAAATGTTTAAAAGTACAAATTGTTTGGTTCAAAATACGCTATTTGTTACCCAAGTTGCCATAAATAATTCCTCTTTTGCACTCCATCCTATATTTTATTGTAAGTTAGTCCATCCGCGTCAAATCCTTTTCCATAACCATGGCCTTGTTTTTCTGACATTAAAGAACCGGCCTTTTTTGCTCAATGTCCAGTAACCTTTTCATCATCTTCAACTTTTTCTCTACGGCAACGCCCATTTCATTATTATTTCTTATACGGCTTTCTTGGGTTTTGCATTCTTGAGAATCTATGGCTTCAAGAATCTTGTTCTTCTTCTTCACAACTTTCGCTTCCATTGGTCTAGAGTCTTCATCGGGTCCCCAAGTAATTACATCCGTGTGATTTTCATCCTCATAATTTGTATATCCTCCAAATGAATCTCCAAGACTAAAGTATAATGATGATTTCATTGTTTTCTTCTTTCCTTTTTTTTGGTTCGAACATTTCTCAGGTTCTTTGTATTGTTAGAATCCCACTTTGGCTGACTAGTCAACAATTTGTAAAAATTTCCAAATTGGTCATAATGAGTTTTTTAGCACCATTTCTTTGGAAACAACTTGAATTCTACATCCACCATTTTTTTAATTTTTCAATAAAACAAAACAAACATCCAAAATCACAATTAATGCAAAATGGAAAATCAAGTAACATCTTGATTATCATCGACCATTATTCTAGGGTTCGCTTTTTTTATTTGTAAACCTATGATTTATAAAATTGACTCTATCTATAAGTTTCACATCAAACTAGGATCGTAGACATGGATTGACTTCAAGTGCGAAATTACTTGAATTTTGTGTTTGTGTGAACGATCCAAACATTGTAGACATTTTATGTATCGAAATTGGTATAAGATTGATGGTTTTAGTGGAGGGAGTGGTGTACATTGCGATGTATTTTATAGCATGAAAGTGATTCATTTATGTGTACGAAAGAAAAAGAGCCATTAGAAATTGGAAGTAGTTGTTTTATGATTATTATAATCTGAGCACATGTTTAATAGGCACAAGAATGTTAAGCATCTATTTAATAGGCGCATGAATGACACGTGCCTATTAAAAATGCACAAACTATATGCACTTATTTTATAGGCGTTCATATCACATGCATACTAAATAAGCACTCAAGACCAATTCAGGATTGGTCCATGTATATTAGCGTAAATATTTTAAGTAATTTTGTTTGCTAGTGATTGAATATTGAATATCGAGGCTGAATTTGCCTTTATTGGAGACGCTCTTAGTTAACGTGTTGAGTCTAAAAAATGGCACAACACCCAAAAATAAAATTAAATGGAGAGATCTAGAAAATCAAAATAAGAAACACGAAATATTTTTTATAGTGATTCGAAAATGTAAGGCCTATGTCCACTTTAATGTTATTACTGAAAGATTTTGGTCACAAGTACAAGGATTTTACTGATCTATAGCCTAAAATGGAAAATTGTACATTTCTTTATAACTAGGCCCTGTAGAGAAAAAGTGTGAAAAAGATGAGGTGCCAAAAGTCATTTTTGAGTTGACATATGTTTGTTATTTATAGAGAAGTCTAACTTCTTATCCGAAAATGTAGGAGAGATGAAGTACCCTGCCCAGTAAAATCATCTCGGTACCGATCAAAAGTGATCGATACCGATCAAATTTTATAATGGTAGGTCATGCCATCTCACTCTGTTTGGTCTTCTACCTTCGATCCACCAATTTCCAAGCACTTTTTCCTAGAAATCAGGTCGTTGTCAAAAGATTCTGAACTTTTCAACACTTGTCCTTCTCTCCAGAGCTTCCTTGGAGTTGTTCACCAACTCTTTCGAAAATGGACCCCAGGACGATCATTCTAGCCAGCTATCCATGGACCAAGACTTCAGGGATTCTTAAAGTGCTCAAAAAGTATACTTGATACCGACCAAAAAGGAGGTTGGTACTGTTCTATTTATTTAGTTCCTCTTGCACTCTAAACTCTTGAAGTCCTTCCCATTGCACTTCTAAGCATAGCTCTAAGTACTTGAACCATTCCATCTTCATCCTAACGTCCAGATTCATTTGAAAGTCACTTGATCTAAAAGCCAGATAACACTTGCCCATCAAAGTGTGCTTCCACTGAAAATAAAGAGAGCTCTAGAACAAGACAAACATATACCATTTTCTAAACAAGTTCGTTAGTTATCCAAGAGTTAGTTCAAAGTGTTGTCTCTATTTCATGGGCATCCATTCCGTTGCTTTAAATAGTAGCAATTCCATTCTTTATGCCAAAAAAAGGGTCTTCGCTCTGGAGATCGTTCCATGCTTTAGCCAAGTAAGGTTGCCTTTTTTTCTCTCTCTTTTCCTACTGCCTTTGGGTTCAATGTTTCACATCATACCCTATCTAACTAGGCTGGTACCTCACACTTTTACTGAGTCACTTAAGCTTGAAAATTCCTTTATGTACCTAGTATGTACTTAGCCTACTTTCCATTCATGCCTTCCTTTCCACTTTCTTGCCTTCTTAAAGCTTTCGGTATCAGTTTCCTACGGCCAAATCCCTTGCCCCGATATCATTCTTCCACTATCTCCAGATGAGTGTGAATCTCCATTGATGTAACCTTCTTCATATGAATGCTTTGTTGTTCCTACCGAAGTTCCACCTAGTAATTCCTAAGATCCTGCCTTTTTATGTTTTAATGATTCAATTATACATTTTCATGTATTATACCACTATTATATTTGCAGGAATATATACAAGGAGATTAGACGATCAATGTTGAAAACGAGCTCGAAGATTGAAATAAGAACAAAGTTAGTTGTGTTTTCTATTTTTTACAATATCTTATATGATAATTTCAAACACAAATAAATATATTGCTTTGAAAATTAGTTTTCATAAATAGTTATATTTTCTACTTTTAAGAAATAAAAATTTTCAAAGGCAATTCAGATAAAAAAAATGGCAAAATTTATTTACACTTCACAAGTGTAAATCAACCATCTAAAACCAAACTTCAGACGTCTGAAATAAAATTCAGCATTTGTAATTTTATTTCAAACATTTGAATCTACTAAATTTGAATTAAATATTCTACCTTTTCCCTGTATATATTTAGCCAGCTAAAAGTAAATTTTGATTGTTTGGAATAAAATTCAACCATTTAGAATTTATTTCCAAACGTCTGAAAACACATTTTGCACTTTCAAATTTATATTTTATTTCTGAACAATTTTAGCCATCTGGATTTCAAAGCCAGCAATCTGACCTGGACGAAATGAAGTGTCTCTTCGCTGAAATTCACTATTTGAAAAGATGTCTTCTTTCCAAAAGATTGTAACTTTTTCTATGGAAAAACCTTTCGAATAAGAACTATTCAACACTATAAATAGAGTTGAAATTCATGTTTTTAACCAACTAATTCTTACTTGCCTTCAACATATATACTCATACATTTTCAATTCAAAGCGTTCAATTCTACATTTTCCTATATCAGCACATTCAAATCATCATGTTGTGGAGATAATAGGAAGGGTGTATTATATTGACTCATACGTGTTATTTAAAAACACACAAAGTTTGATTTCTTTTATTATATTATATCAAGTTCTATTGGAGATCTTCAGGTACAAGGTCAAGATGATTTGTAGTATACCTATTCCTCCGGGCTATGCAAGGGCGCTACTAGTGAAACTTTTACTAGGTGCTTAGGGACTAAACGTAGGAGAGGCGCTTCGAACTAGTATAAAATCTTAATGCGATTTCTTTATTTACTTTACTTTGCATAATTACTATTATTAGTCTAGTTTAGTTAGCCATATTTCTACTACACGATCCACCAGTACTTTTCAATTGGTATCAGTGCAAGGAATTTTCAAAATCGTAATAAAATTTTGAAAAACTATGGCAAATATGAGTAACAACTTGTTTCAAAAAGGACAATCTATTGCATGTCCCCCATTTTTCACTGGTTCTAATTATATATACTGCAGTACATGCATGAAAGTGTTTATGGAATCTAGTGGCTTTGATATCCGGCTAGCCACTCAAACTCAGTATAAACCATCTACTACTGCAATGAGTACTTAGATAGATGCTCAAAAGACTGTCGCTTCCAAAAATGCTAAAGCAAATAATGTATTATACTATGCATTAGATAAGAACGAACTTCTTAGAATTATGATGTATAAGACCGCTTATGACGTTTGGCACATATTACAATTTACTTAAGAAGGAAAAACTAATGTTCAACAAACTAAGATTAGCTTGTTAAAAAATCAGTTTCAATCATTCAAAATGAAACCAAACGAATGTATTATAGAAATGTATTCCATATTTCAAAGTATACAACATGATCTTATGGCTTTAGGAATAATTTTTATTGATTTAGATTTAGTATCACGTATTCTAAATTCCTTAAGGGACGAGTGGAAAGGAAAAATGCTTGCTATAGAGGAAGAAAATGATCTTTCTACACTTAAAGTATAGGAATTAATTGATAATTTAATGTCTTAACAAGGAAAATTTGTAAGTTAGAAAAGAATTAGCCCAAGAAAAGTGAAGTATTTCTTTTTAGGTAAATAATAATGATGACGATTCGAAGCTTGATGAAGAATATGTTGTATTTGTCGCCAAGAACTACAAAAATTCTGAAAAATTCAACAAGATGGTTCAAAGGTAGGGACCAGACAATTCAAATGGTAATCCAACCTTTAAATGCTAATAAGTTCGGTCATATGAAGAAAGATTGTCTCCAACTAAACAAAGAGAGGAAAAGCTGCAATAGGAAATTCGAAAATTAAAAAAAATCCAAAACGAAGAAAGCATGCCTTCCAGGTGACTTGGGATGAATCTTCGTCAAATGATAGTGGAAGTGATACTAATAGTGATGGATAATAAGCGAACGTGTGTTTCATGGCTACTAAAGATGAGGTATATTCTGATCTTTATTTTGAAGATGTAATTAAAATAGCTTCAAAATTAGATGAAAAATTTTAGAAACGTAAGGAAAATTCATCGGGAATGTACTGGAAATAGGGATAAATTAGAATTTGAAAATAAAGTGCTTAAGGAAGGAAAACAAATTTAGGAAATCATAAAATTAAAAACTTTATGTAAAAATTCAAAATTTAATAAAGATTTTAAGAAACTATAAATAAAAATTTGATCTTGGTTAAAAACAATAGTGATTTATAAGAAACTATTGATATTTTGGAAGAAAAAATAAACTTTTTGGAAAACAATAATAATTATTTAACAAGTGAAAAGACTAGTGGGAAAATAAAATAAAAGATTCATCGACTAATAAAGGAAAAGAAAATTGATCGCATTTAATTAGTATATCAAAACCATCAAATAACAAGCAGGTTTAGGCTTTAAAAAATCCAATAGACCAAAATCACTATCTGAATATTTTACTTTATATACAAATTATAAAAACCGAAAAATAGTAGAATAAAAGAAAAGATCAATAAAATATGGGAGTCAAAAATTACTAATTACCTGATTAGGCAAAAATATATAGATAAACTCATAAGTGAAGTTCATTTTAATAAAAAAAATCAATTTAAAGGTTTTACCAAACCCACCTAGGTTTGGTCACCTTTATACCCAGACCCCTATCAGAGGAAGCGGGTACCAATAAATTTTGCTCTTTGTTGCTGGTACCTCGAAATAAAAAGGAGAAATAGATACTCGACAATGAATGTTCGAAGCATATGGCTGAAATGCAAAGACGCTAATTAATGTTTCTCATATGGATGGAGGCAAAGTCACATTTGAAGATAAGTCCAAAGAATATGTCATTGGGCAAGGATACGTATCTTTTATAGGTATTTCTAACTCCCCTTTAATTTCTAATGTTTATTTCGTAAAGAACTTAAAACATAATTTGTTAAGTATTAGTCAATTACGCGATAAAGGATTTAAAATAACTTTTGAAATGATAAGTGTAATATTTTTGAGAAAAATAATAATCTAATTTCGAAGGAATAAGAAGTCATAATATTTATATTTTAAATATGAAAATATGACATGATGATAATGTATGTTTAGTCGTAGATAATATTGATCATCGGGTATGGCATAAAAGATTTTTCCATGTTAACTTTAGAAAGATTCATAAATTAGCTAAAAATGACACTATAAGAGGACAACCTAAAATAAATTTTAAAGTGAACAATTTATGCGACATATGTCAAAAAGGAAAACTCAAAAAATCTTCTTTTAAAGCTAAAAATGAAACTTCAACAAAACATTCGTTAGAAGTTTTATGCATAGATTTATTATGTCCAATGCAAACAAAATCAATAAATCACAGTAAATATGTTTTTGTTATAGTTGGTGATTTTTCACAATATACATGGACTATCTTTTTAAATATAAAAATAATGATTTGATCATTTAAAAATTTTGCTAAAAGAATACAAAATTTAAAGGATTTAAAAATTAAAACTATATGAAGTGACCATGGATGCGAATTCAAAAATGAAGTCTTTCGAAAAAATTGTGATAAAAAGGGAGTAAGTCACAAATTTTCTTTTCCTAGAATATCACAACAAAACAATGTTATAGAAAGGAAAAATCGGACCTTATAGGAATGTGCTAGAACACTTTTGAATAATAGTAGTTTTCCAAAGAACTTTTGGGTCGAGGTAGTAGCTACGACTTGTTATCTGCTAAATCGCATTTCTTTAGGACCATTAACTAAAAATACCTTATGTACTCTCTTTTGAAAGAAAATCAAAAGTATCTTATTTTCAAATATTTGGCTCAAAATGATTTATTTTAAATACAAAAGATCCTCTTGGAAAGTTGATACGAAAGCCGATGAAGGAATCTTTATTGGATATTCAAAACAAAGTAAAGCTTATAGAGTATATAATAAGCGAACTAAAATAATTGAAGAAATATTACATGTCTCGTTTGATAAAAAATTTAATACTAATAACAACGATGATGAGAATATTAAAACCTATATTTCTTCATAATAAAACATTTCAAATGGACATCAAATTGAGTCTATTCGTTAAAAAATAATAGCTAAAATCACCTCTTAGATTGTTATAAGATCATCCATTCGATGACATAATTCGTGATATTTATACGAAAGTTGCAACATGAAGACAATTAAACCAAATGGGTTATGTTGCTTTCATGTCCAATATTTAACCAAAGAACTATAGAGAAGCTCCCACAGATGGCTATTGGATTATAGAAATGGAAAAATAATTAAATTAGTTTAAACATTATTATGTTTAGGAATTAGTTCCAAGACAAAATGATCAAACAATCATAGGAACCAAATGGGTCTATAAGAATAAATTTGATGAAAATGGAAATATCATTCGAAAAAAAGCTAGATTAGGCTCAAGGATACAATCAAGAAGAAGGAATAAACTCAATTTTATACGGATGTTAACGGTGCCCTTTTATATGGTTTTATAAAAAAAATATCATCATAACTTCAAACTTTATCAAACTTAGATGGTATTAATTTTACTTACCATATGACCAAGATTTAGATGGTATTAATTTATGGTGATATAAGAAGGCAAGTAATGTTTCAAAAATTTAGATGGTATTAATTTCACTTACCATACAACCAAGATTTACCAAAAATACTTGAGTTTATAAATAATAACCACTTATTCTTAATACTATAAATATACTTAATACAAGTATATAAACCAGTCAAACTATAATCAAAACACGTAAGAAATATTTAATAGAAAACATTCTTGAAAAGATTCTAATAACAAAAATATGGCCACTGATCACGATTCAACATATTCGTCAGTCGACTTTAGCACACCTTCTAATAGATCATATTCATCTCCACTAAAACCAACTCCACTTTCAAATAAATTTTCTTCACTAAATATTATTCCATTATCTACATACCACACTCGTTATTCTACAAAAGAAAAGAAAATCAAACGCTCAATTAACATTGCATTATCATCTACCAATAATCAAATTGATGAAATTCATCACTATCAACAAAAAATGACGGGAGTTTAGAAAGAAATGTACTACAAACAGTGGAATCAAGGTGCACATTTTAATTTTCTTAAAAGATGTATTCTGGCAATTTGTGGACATTAACCAACAAAGGATATCATACGTAAAAACTCTCCTCATCCAATAGGAACTCGATTAATAAGTATGACTTGACTCCATGAAACTCTTGGGAACCAGGGCCATCGAATGAAGATTGGAATCATATTCCAGTTTGTACAAATATGTAATCCCCACTTATTCCTTCATATGAGAAAACTAAAATTGAACCAAACTCTTGGGAACAATTTCCACCTGAAAAGTCTGATCTCGGTAAAGAAAAACAAATGAATATAATTTTTGTTTAGTTATCTCTTCGTATTTATATGTAAACCTTATATTTGTTTACAATCTTTAGTAAATAAATAAATATATCAATTCAACTATAATGTTATCATAAAAAAAAATACATGAGCATATGTGTATATTCATGTTCAATTACAAATATATGTATATCAAATTAAATAGGATTCAAACAGCTGAAATTTTGAACAAGACGTCTGAATACTAGATTGGAAAATTATTAAATATTCCTTTGAAATTCAGACGTCTGGAACTAAAATTCAGACGTCTGAATTCCTTAGTTTTGCAGTATAATA
This sequence comes from Allium cepa, assembly GCA_030765085.1. Classification (NCBI taxonomy): domain Eukaryota; kingdom Viridiplantae; phylum Streptophyta; class Magnoliopsida; order Asparagales; family Amaryllidaceae; genus Allium; species Allium cepa. The sequence continues at coordinate 490,500,912 of CM060937.1, read as the reverse complement.
TTTTGATTTAAAGCCTATCAATTTTCAAACGTCTAATTATTTGTAAATTGAATGTTGACCAGTCAACTTACATTTACACCTTTACCAAACACCATTTCTTACCTTCTCTCCTCCTATTAACCTACCCTTTTAAGTTTATACATGCAACATTCGCCATAAGATCAACCTTTAAAAATTCCAATTTTTTCTCAAATTAAAAACCCTAGAAACTTTTTTTCTGGCTCCAAATTCTTCTAAGAACAGATCAATCGCTGAAGCTAGTTCTATAGGAACTCCATTCGACTAGCAAATCAAAGTATGGCTACATCACAATGATAAAAATATTAAGAGATTCAAGCTTCTATCTAAGATGAAGATGTTTATGGGTATTTTCTAATATCTTAACAATTTTTTGAAATATAATCTCAAGTTTTCACTAATCAAGCTAGAATAACAAGTTTAATCGATGCTCATGATACTAATGTTCAAATCTACACCTTAAGTGTTCAACTTTTCTTAGCCAATCTAAATTGTAAAGACATTATACTTCATTGAGATGAAGGCCAATCTCAAGCTTAGAAAAGTGGCCAATCTCAAGCTCTTACTTCAAAAGGCAAAGGCCAATAACTAACAATCTGATGACTTGGAGAAGAGAGTGACGATGATGACAGTGACATTACGAATAAAAATAAAGAAGAAAATGATGATGAATTTGTCAAAGCAACTCGTAACGACATGCCATCCTACAGATCAAAAGAGATGTACTGTTCTTCAATCATCGCAACTAAAAACCAAAATAAACTTGAAAAACAAATGTCTAAAGGATTTACGCAAATAAATTCAAGAGTTGATCAAATTGACACCAAAGTTGATTAAGTACCATATAAGGTAAAAGAGGTAAAAATTATAGTTAAAAGAATTTGGCGGAGGTCTTCCACTCCTTCTACATGGGCCGATTGGTGAGGCAATATTTTCACTAAAAACCTTCTCATGCATAAAGAATACTTTTTTCAATACACTTATAAAATGGTTTTTGTTATAGATCTTGCATCATGGAAAGTCCTTATGCTTATTATCGTTCTTGCATAGAATGAAATCTTTCAAGTTCTCTATATTTTTGGAAAACAAATTGTTTTTCATTTGTGTCCTATTATGTTTTCTTATGTTATGTTTTGTTTGTGAAAAACTATGGGGTCTTTTATTTTGTTTTTACGTATATGTTGTTATGCATAAAACATTGTCATCATTTTGTAAGTATGTTATGTATGTGTTGTTTTGTACAAAAAATTGTAATCATTTTGTTCATATGGTATGTATGTGTCTTTTTTTCTACATTATATTTGTTGATGACAAAAGGGGAGAAATAGTAGGCACATCGATAGGGGGAGCTATTTAAGGCATATACACTCATAATAAAATGTGTAGTTGTCATCATCAAAAAGAGAGAATATTATATCCTGCCTTTTTGAGTTTTAATGAGACAACTATACATTTATATACATACATACATACATACATATACCACTGTTGTACTTGCAAAAATATATACAAGGAGATAGATGATCAATGCTGAAAATGAGCTCAAAGATTGAAGACAAAGTAAGCTGTATTTTCTATTTTGTACAAACTCCCATATGATGATTTCACACACATACACACGTATATGGCTTTGGAAATTTATTTTTATAGATAGCTACATTTTCTAATTTTAAGAAATAAAAACTTTCAAAGGCAATTTAAATAAAAAAGGTGGCCAAATTAATTAACACTTCAAAGTGTAAATCAGCCGTCTGAAACCAAATTTCATACGTTTGAAATAAAATTCACCCATTTGGAATTTTATTTCAAACGTCTAAATCTACTAAATTTGAACTAAATACTTTCTGCCTTTTCCTTTATATAAGCCATCTAAAAGTAAATTTCAAGTTTCTAGAATAAAATTCACCAGTTGGAATTTATTTCCAAACTTCTGAAAAAACTATTTTTTGCACTTCCAAATTTTTGTTTTATTTCCGAACAATTTCAGCCATTTGGATTTTAAAATCAATCGTCTGACCTTAACGAAAAGAAGTGTCTTTTCGCTGAAAATTAGAATTTGAAGAGATATCTTCTGTCTTAAAGATTGCAACTTTTTCTATGTCAACATCCTTTTGAATAGGAACTATTTAACGCTATAAATAGAGTTGAAATTCATATTTTCAACCAACTAATTCTTACTTGCTTTCAAAATCTATACTCTCTATGTACCATCAATTCAAAAAGGGTTCAAATTTTCAATTTCTTATATCAGCACATTCAAATCATCATATTATGGAGATTACAGAAAGGGTGTGCTATATTGATTCATACATGTTATTCAAAAACACAAAGTCGGATTTATTTTATTCCGTATCAATTCCTATCGAAGATTTTCACACATAAGGTCAAGATGATTTATACTATATTTATTCCTCTGGGTTAAGTAAGAGTGCTACTAGTGAAACTCCTATGAGGTACTTAGGGACTGAGCATAGGAGAAGTGCTCCGAACCAGTATAAAATCTTGGTATGTTTTTTATTTACTTTACTTTGTATAATTACTATTATTTCCCTAGTTTGATTAGCCATATTTCTACTACACGATCCACTAGTGCTTTTTCAGTTCCAAGTGCCAACCAGATTCTCTGCCTCCATTTGCAGCTCCAGCGAATGTATCCAAGAGGGTGTTAGAGACCCATCGAGCATGGAAAACATCATGAATCCATCGATAGAGCAGTGGAATACATGTTCCTGGTAAAGTACAAGTGGATAGAGAAGAAAGAGTTGAGATGGAAACAATTCATGAAGGAAGAGAGGGAGGAGAGGAAGAAGGAGAAAACAAATAAGAAGAAGAAGAAGAAGAAGAGGGAAGGAATAAAGAGGGCAACGATAACGATGTCTTTGATCAAGAGGGAGACAAGTTGTATAGAGAAATGTCTCTAGAGGGCACTGGAATTTCTACTAAGCCACGTCTGAAGTGAATTGTTGTAAAGACCTTTCGACAACCCATAGAACCGAGCACAATACCAACAATCGAGGCAACTCCTATAGTTGATCACTCAATAATCATCTTCGATTCACCGAGTGATCTTGACATTACCTATCAATGATTTGCTCAAGGAATGCTCTCTAGAGTTCAACTTCCCATCGGAGGACGTACTAGCTAAAGGAGGCAAGACTCTATCTTTGCTACCATTTGACAATTGTTCGTAAAGTACTTAGGGGAGACTAGCGCTCCACACACTTCTAGGATCACAAACACACATCCCTTGCATTTGCTCACATTCTAATGTTCCAAAACTAATATAATCCTTTCTTTTGTTTCAAGCAAAATGGGTAGGGACTGATTTAATTATCTTCACCACAGTGTTTCTGAGTAGAGGAAGTTAAATCCTGAGCCATATCCACCTCACTCCAACTCTTATAGGAACGAGAGACAAATGAAGATAAATCTTAGGTGAAAGAAAGAAAGCATGAGGCGAAAAGTGACCGCAAGAAGACAAGGATAGGAAGAAAATGCAAGCATAGGGAAGAGAATCTTATGATCATAGGAAAAGACACAGGATACATGTGACTACCATGGTTCTTCTTCCAACCATCCTTAGCTTCGATCTCCATCATAATTTCCTCCACAGCAACAAATTCCTAACATTATTTTCTTTAGGTACTACAATTCCTTTACCCCATAATCCAAATGGTTTTCTATTCGTCCAACTCCTCCTTCAGCCCATCGAGTCGAATGTAAGTTGCGTTAGCATACTTTGCTTGACTGGGATCATGTTTGACCACGACCTTGAAGAAGCAAACCGAAAGGTCGGAGGGACCTAAGAGCTTGTTGACCAAGGGAAAGAATGTAAGAAACTTTGTTTCACTCTTTCCAACATCAAATGAATTCATAAAAATGATATCCGATCATTTGATTTAGAAAAGAAAAGTTACCACCGAATCATAGAGGAGTGTAAAACGGATTTGACAAAGGCTAAAGAGGAAAGAGTGCATCTTGGGAATTAGAGATGAAGGCCAAAGAGATGAAGTAGGCTAATAATCAGGCTGAGATCGTGACGAAAAACTTTATAAAAACTGCTCATGAGGATAACGTCGCACTCAAAACATAGCTTGCTATGAAGGACCCGACCCTTCTAGAGAAAGACAAGGCTGTCAAGGATAAGGAAGCTACGATTCAAAAACAGCATACCACAAAGGAGAAGCTTGAATCCACCTGCCTCTTAGTGAATACAAAGAAACTGGAGGCCTAGGTTGACCATGCTGCAACTATGAACGATCTAATTGAGCTAATGGAGAAGATGTCAAAGAAAAGAAAGACCTAAACTCCACCTTTCAACAGTTCTTTGCCAATTTTATTCAACACAAGAACTTGAAGTGGCTAGAAAGCACTTATGTCGTCACTTTTGTTGATGCCTAGGAAGAGATCTATGATGTGTTGGATCATATGTTTTGAGTGCAATCAAGATACAATAATTCATTAATATACGACTATGACAACATCGAGACTTATCCACTCAAAATATTGGTTCGTCTTTTATATATCTTAGCTAGAGTACACACATAAATAGTTTTATTGCACAGAAATAACAGCACTCAATCGACTGACCTACTATAAACAGTCGACTAAGGCTTCATAAAAATGTTTTAAAAAACCATTGACCAGTCGAATGAACTCACCAGGTCAGTCGACTGAGTCTGTGCAAATTTTTGTGCATGTTTTGAATTCAGTTGACTTGACTAAGCATGTCTAATCGACTAAAAACTGCAACCGTCAACTTTTTGAATGGATACATCTTTTGATCAAGACTTATCTTCTTCCTAAATGGATGCATCTCTTAGCTATTAACAAATACCTATTACCAGAAGCCATAATTATTCATACACTATATAAACACTCAAGAATCATTGATCAAATCACCTAATTTTCTAATCTCTCTTGATCTATAGTGCTTTGCTATCTTGAGTTCATTATTCACAAATCCTCATACGATCACTGTTTACAAATTCACTTCTATATTTTTTAAGAAATATTGATCTTCCTAATCTTCTCACACACATAATTATACACATCAGTCTTGAGGAAAGGATTATAGGAAGGGTGTGCTAAAAGTGACAAATCCGTGTTATTTAGAACACACATAGTCATGTTAATCCAATTTGTAAGAAAGTCATGTTCGGTTGCTCAGGCAGTCAAGTCCTGTTCGGTTACTCAGGCAGTCAAGTCCTGTCAGCTGCTCAGGTGGTGTATTACCTGTTCCTCCAGGTTAAGTGAGGGTTGCTAGCTTTAATTCCAGAAGGAGTCTAGGACGAGACGTAGAACGAGAGTTCGAACCAGTATAAAAATTACTACTATTTTATTTTCCAGTTATTTTCCACACTAGATTATAAATATATATATATTCCATATTACCCGATCCTATAGCATAGTCACTTTCATTTCGTATCAGAGCAAGGACATCTTATAACTATAACATAGTTATCTGATTTCTTTTTAATAGGGAAAACAACACCAGTACTGTAAATAACACTACCTTTCTAGAAGGTCAATCTACTGCACGATCACCTCTATTTAATTGGATGAACTATAACTATTGGGCTACTAGAATGAGAATCTATATACAGGCAAGTAGTTATGAAACATGGAACATTATGCAGTCTGAATATACTGTGCCTGCTAATGAATATTCATCATGGTCTAAAACACAAAAATTCGATGCTATTGAAAATGATAAAGCTATGAATATGTTATATTGTGCATTAGACAAAAATGAGTTTAATAGAATAAACATATGTAAAACTGCTCATGAAATTTGGCATAATCTTAATATTAAACATGAAGGTGCTAACAAAGTAAAATAGAGTAAAATCTCTATGCTCAAAAATCAGTTCTAGAATTTTAAAATGAAGCAAGATGAAATTATAAATGAAATGTACTCTAGATTTCAAGATATATATCGTTCTTTGATAGCATTAGGAGAAATTTATAGAGATTTTGATATTGTTTCAAAAATCCTCAACTCACTAACGGATGAATGGGAACGAAAAGTCTTCGCAATCGAAGAAGCTAATGATATTTCAACTATAAAACCAGAGGAGATAATAGAAAATATAATGTCTTATGAAGTTAATCTCTAAGTAAAAACGAGTATAGGCTCAAGATAAGAAGAATATAGCATTTCGGGTAGAAAAGGATGATTCAAATTCAAATGAAGAAGATATGGCATTTATCGCTAAAAATTTCAAAAAGTTTTTGAAATTTAGAAAGAGAAAAAAAATTCAAAAAAAACAAAACAGTTTCAGCAATAATAATAACACCAACAAACCATCATCATCTGCTCTAGAACGTTATGAATGTCACAAGAAAGGCCACATCAAAAAAGACTGTCCTGAGAAAAAGAAAGACAAACATAAGCATAAGAAAGATAGATTTAAGAAGAAAGCTTTCTCTGTCACTTGGGATGATTCAGAATCATCTTCATCATTGGATGGTGACTCGGATAGTGACACATAACAAGCCATTGTATGTTTTATGTCCACAAAAGATGAGGTGAGTGATCTATTTTTGATGATCTATTAGAAATAAACTCAGAATTACTTGCTAAGCTAAAAGATATCAGAAAAAAATATAAAGAATCTCTTGAAAAACTGAATAGAATAGAAATCGAAGTGGATATGCTAAGAGACGAGAAATAAATCTTAGAAGAAGAATTTGAAGTTACTCAAGAATCTTGTTCTAATATGACATTTCAACTCTCTATGTTAAGTCAAGAGATAGAAACACAGAAAGAAAAGAATGATGCTTTATTAATTGAGAATCATGACATTAAAGCAAATGTCAAGATTTTAGAATTAGATAACTCTAGCCTTAAAATAAAGTTAGATGATATTACTAAGAATGTCTCTTATTTTAATAAAGGCAGAGAAAATCTTTTCAAAATTATAGAAAATTCTCAAACTACTTCAAATAAAAGAGGACTAGGATATAAGAAATCTTTTAAAATTATTCCAAAGAAAAAGAATTCTTTACATAAAAGGAATGATAAAGTTGAGAAACCTAGTTCAAAAGTTTCAAATTTTACTAAATCAATTAAAATTTGGGTTCCTAAAACAAATAACTTTTTGATTAGAAATAAATATATGAAATCATTTATAAAAAATGTTTATAAAAACAAATATTTTATTTTCAAAAGGATTCTAAACCCTCTTGGGTTTGGCTTCCAAAGATCAACTCTTAGGACCCAAAATAAAATGGTGGGTACCAATGTTAATTCTACATTTTTGTAGGTACCGCTTAAAAAGAGAGAAATATGGATACTAGACAGTGGTTGCTCAAAATACATGAGTGGAAACAAGGGGATGCTAATGAATATTATCTACTCAGATGGAGGTTCTGTCTCATTTGGAGATAATTGCAAATGATATGTCATCGGCAAAGGCGATGTGAACAATAACGGTATATCAAATTTACCTCTTATTACATATGTTTTATTTGTTAAAAATTTGAGGCATAATTTACTTAGTACCATCCTATTGTGTGACAAAGGATTCAATATTTCTTTTTCTGAAAATAAGTATAGCATTTTTGATTAAAATAAAAATCTTATTTTTGAAGGTTTTAGATATAAAAATATTTATGTTTTGGACATGAATATAAATTACAACACAAATATATGTTTAATAGCCAAAGAAAATGTTCCTTGGTTATGGCACAAGAGATTTTGTCATATTAATTTCGAAGCTATAAATAAATTATCTAAAAATGAATTGGTAAGAGATTTACCAAAAATGAATTTTAGAGTAAATAATATTTATGATGCTTGTCAATTAGGTAAATTATCAAGCAAGGTGCCCCCTGCTGCTGCTCTTAAAATTGATATATTCAAGGCTTATGATTCTACACACTAGGCCTCTATTGTTAGGATTATGGCTATGATGGGATTTCCAAAAAAATTTGTGTCTTGGATTTATGTGTGCATTTACACACCTTCATTCTCTGTTGTTTTAAATGGTAGACCAGTGGGTTTTTTCAGAAGTAGTAAAGGTATTCGACAAGGTGATCCAATATCTTCTTTCTTATTTTTGTTGGTTATGGAAGTATTTACTGTAATTCTTAGAACAAGATACTTTCAGTAGATTATTAAGTTCCACCCAAAGTACTCTCATCATCAAATAACTTCAAGTATGTTTGCTGATGATGTTATGTTGTTTACAAAACCTGAGTTACCTTCCTTGAATGGACTAATTGAGTCATTGAAGTCTTTCTACTGTATGACTGGTCTTTCAATTAATCAAGCCAAATCTTCTATGTTAGTTGCTGGTGTTAGTGAAGTACAAGCTGCTGCATTACATCAACACATTGGTTTCTCTTGTATGGATAATGACATGAGGTATCTTGGTCTTCCCTTAATATCAAAAAGAATTACAAAAGCTAAATTTTTACCACTTTACAACAAAATTACTTCTGTTATGTCTGCTTGGGCTAATATGCACTTGTCCCAGAGTGGTAGGTTAGTGCTGATTAAATCTGTTGTTTTTTCCTCTCTTGTCTATTGGGCACGTACTCTGATTCTTCCTGTGAAACTTTTGCATCTTGTTAGGTCTACCATGAATAGATTTTTTTGGACTGGTAGTATATACAATAGGAAGCTGATGCCTTGTTCATTTACCAAATCTGAGACTTCCATGAGACTGGGAGGGCTTGGAGTTATTGATGTCAGGAAGTGGAATATTGCAGCAATAAGTAAACATTTTGATGACCTCATTAACAAGAGAGGTAGTTTATGGGTCAACTGGACATGGCATCACAACATAAAGAACAATTATTTTTGGTGTATGGACATTCCACAGAATTGCAGTTGGAATTGGAGAAACATGTTGAAGCTGAGAGAAGTCTACCTACCTATGATTCAATATCCTGTTAATGCTAATCTGCTGTTAGCTTCTGGCATGAACCATGGGTTAGTAAAGGTCGGATATTATCCAAGGTTTGTGATTATTCTCAGATTTTACAGTCAGGAATTCACAAAGATGCAAAGGCTAATGAATTTATTCATGAAGGAAAAATACAGATGCCATATAATAGCAATCAGTTTATTAGGCAGCTGTGGTGTGAGATACAACAAATTTTCTTACCTGCAAATCAAATTGACTCTGTTGTTTGGGATATGAAGCCACACTCTGTTAAAGGTGTTTACAAACTTGTGACTGCTAATGCTCCGTTGCCTGCTTCCAAATGGTTCTCTGTTATTTGGACAAGTGATTCAGTACCTAAAGATAACTTGATGTTGTGGAAAGTTATTAATCAAGCTTTACTTACAAGAAGTGTTTTGAACAAGTATGGTTTGGCATGTCATCACAGTGTCTGTTCTGTGATCTATATGAAGAAACTTCTGAGCACTTTTTTTTTTGATTGTCCTACTTTACTCTTCTTGTTGGTTAGAATATTACTGGGATTAATCTAACTACAACTAACTCAAGCATTGACTGGAATATTATTTATAAACCCACTAGGTGGAGGAATGATGGTGGTAGGGTTTTAGCAGTTTGCTTGAAAAATTATATGAGTGTAATTTGGAGAGAAAGGAATGCTATAGTATTTGAAAACCAAAGAAAGAATGTTGAAGAGCTGTGGAATGAAGTAAAGTTTGGTACTTTCTAGCAATTGAGGAACAGTAAAAGAGCTTACCCTCATGATTTGCTTCTTGGATGGGCTTGACTTTTGTTGTTTTTCTCTTGTCATTTTCCTTGTTCTTTTCTTTTCCTTCAATTTCCTATGTATCTTTTTATTTTGTTGCAATAAATCTGGTAGGGGCCCAGTTAACCCCGCTGGCGTTGCAAAAAAAATCATCCTTTAAATCAAAGAAAAATATTTCTACTATACAACCACTATAAATATTGCATTTGGATCTCTTTAGTCCAACTGTAGTTCAATCTATAAACCATAAAAAATATGTATTTGTTATAGTAGATGATTTTTCAAGATATAATTGGACTATTTTTTGAAAAATAAAGGTGATACTTTTGAAAATTTCAAGAACTTTGCAAAAAGAATTCAAAATCTCAAGAATTTAAAAATTAAAAATATTAGAAGTGATCATGGAGGTGAATTTGAAAATGAAGCTTTTGAACATTTTTGTAATAAAAATGGAATTTATCATAAATTTTTCTTTTCCTAGAACACCACAACAAAATGGAGTGGTTGAAATGAAAAATAGAACATTACAAGAATGTGCAAGAACTTTATTAAATGGAAGCACATTACCAAAACATTTTTGGGCAAAAGCTATACTAACTGCTTGCTATGTTTTGAATCGTCTTTCTATCCGACCTTTAACAAAACACACTCCATATGAACTTTTTCGTCAAAGAAAACCAAACATTTCTTATTTTAAACTTTTGGGTAAAATTGGATCCAAAATCCGATAAAGAAATCTTCGTAGGGTATTCGGAACGAAAGCTCGCATCATGCACTGTGCGTTTACCCACACTATCAAGCCTGGGACCGGAAGTAGTGAGAAGGTATATCGGAGAGATTTTCAATCTTGTATGCTATTTGGGGAAGTCGACAAGTAAATTGGGCTAAGGTCATTTTGGTGAATTTCAAACATTCAACCAAAGTCGGATGGAACGATACACTATGGTGTATACGTTATGCGCATTCTCAAGCATTTCGCCAACTCCGAATGCTCAACCATAGGCTCCTTAAATACAAAGATGCTTAGCCTAATGAAATTACTAAAACAATACCTTGACCACAACGTCATCACTTATGAACAATGGCTTGAAAACCAAGCCTTCGGTCAAGCTCAACCCTTCACTTATCAACAAACTCCCCATATTCAAGCCTCCTCATCATCCCAACCTCCTCCACCCAAACGGGAAGTCTATAAGATTCAAGAAGTGGACCCTCAAGCAAGGTCAAAAGAGATTATATATATCATCTCTCGTAACCAAAGACTCCTTGATCAATGACTATCTCGGGTAGAATCAAATGTTTCTAGAGTTGATAAAAACGTCACCAGGGTAAAAAAAAAAAGCTCAATCGTATTAAAATTTTCTCAACAATATTTGGGAAGCGACCGCGTGCTCCCAACCTTCTTTAACCTCTTTTCATGTGCCTACCTCTAATGGAAAATGATCAACGGAGCACTTCCTGTGATCTACTTCAAATGAAGAACAAGAATAGGAAAAAGGTGAAGAAGATGGTGACAAATCTGGCGACAATGAAATCTGAAGGTGATGATGAGAGATTAAATAAAGGAAGCGCCGATGATGAGTAAGGATTTTTTTAAATTTTCTTGTTATTTTGAACTTCTATTTTATTCTACTTTCAAACAATATATGTTTGTTGCTATGTTATATGTGGTATCTTTCTAGTTTGACGATGTAACTTTTAAACTCTATGTCCTATGATTAGGTAGTTATGTATGGAGTTGTCATCATCAAAATGGGGGAGAATGTTGGATCATAGGTTTTGAGTGCTGGCAAGATACAATAATTCACAAATCTACGACTATGACAACATCAAGATTTATCGAATGAAAATATTGGTTCGTCTGTATACCTTAGCTAGAGTCAATAAGTAATATAGAGTTTAGTTTACTGCTTTTTTCAAATCTTTCCTCAAGGTTCATCACTCACAAATTCATATAAAACTTGCATTCATCTTATATATTTCAATATAGACACAAATAGTTTTATTGCATAGAAACAACAGCACTCAGTCGACCGGCCTACTATAAACACTCGACTGAGGTTGTATAAAAATGTTTTAAAAAACCACTGATCAGTCAATTGAACACACTAGGTCACGACTGAATCTATGTAAATTTTTGTGCATGTTTTGAATTCAATCGACTGACCAAGCATATCCAGTCGGTTGACAACTGCAACTGTCAACTTTTTGAATAGACATTTCTTTTGATCAAGAGTTATCTTCTTCCTGGATGGATGAATTTCTTAGCTATTAACAAATACCTATTACCAAAATTCATAACTCTTCATACACTATATAAACACTCAAGAATCATTGATCAAACCACCTACTTTTCTAATCCCTCTTGATCTATAGTCCTTTGCTATCTTGAGTTCATTATTCACAAATTCTCATACAATCATTGTTTGCAAATTCACTTCTATATTTTTCAAGCAATATTAATCTTCCTAATCTTCGTACACACTCGATTATACACATCAATCTTGAGGAAAAGATTGTAGGAATGGTGTACTACAAGTGACAAATCTGTACTATTCAAAACACTCAAAGTAAGGTTAGTCCAATTTGTAAGAAAGCCCTGTTCGGCTGCTCAGGCGGTCAAGTCCTGTTCTGTTGCTCAGGCGGTCAAGTCCTATTCAGTTGTTCCGACAGTGTATTATTTGTTCCTCCTAGTTAAGTGAGGGTTGCTAGCTTAATTCCTGAAGGAGTCTGGGACTTGACATAGAATGGGAGTTCGAACCAGTATAAAAATTCCTGGTGTCATTTTACTTTACTGCTATTTTATTATACTATTATTTTCCGCACTAGATTATAAGTATATATATTCCATATTACACGATCCTATAGCATAGTCACTTTCATGATGTGTGGAAGCGACTAGTGAAAGCCTCTTTAAAGATGAACTAAAAGCTAAGTACCTCGATGTCGACTATACTGAAAAACCTGAAGAAGGAAAAGCTATCCTAGCCATAAAATATGCCACTGCTACTAGTGCTGCCATTGAAGCTTCTGCTAGTCCAAGTGCATCGTACCACACAGAATCACCATCTCCAAAATTCCAAGAGCTTGTCTTGAAAGTTTCAACATCCAAGGAGGACAGCTCCAAGGCCACCTTGAATTTCTTAGCTTCTACGGCAATCACCAGTATCAAACCTTACATTCCCATTTCCATTTCTTAACCTATCCTGTCATCGCCAGAAGAGGGCAAGATTAGCGTATTTCCTACCAAGTAGATTCCACTCAGCAAAGGTATATTCCTTGGCTCACTAATGTTCGAAATCCTTTGGTTCTCGCCCGAGGAAGTTATTAATCTTTACTTCTCCATTTGTGAACCAACATATTACCTGTCAATTCCTCCTCCTCTGCTTCCATTCACACAAGGCTCAAGCCCTAATGTAGTTACCACCAAGTCCACCTCTATAACTATAGGTTTTATCATTCCAAGTCTTCCCTCCAGCTCCATTTTTGGTCTTGATTCAAAAAAATTGGAGCTTTAGAGGGATTGGAAGATGCTTCAGTCCTTAAGGGAAGACATTACCATTACAAGCGCATTAGGTCCAACTAGTCCCATTTCAATCATGGAGAGGCAGAAGATTGATATTCCACAGTTAAAATCAAGACTAAACTTAGACTTGAAAATGTTGCTAATACTAAGGATCCAAAGCTTTATGCAAGAACACTTCCTGTTAATATCAAGCCTTCGAAGGGCAGTAGTGTTAACGCCTTTATAGGAACATCCGAGCCTCTACTTAACCAACCCGAGGATCCGGTCATCACTATTTCCAAAGGGGATACTCCTTCTTTTGAGGGTAGCAAACCCTACGATGAGATGGTCCAGAAGAGACCTTGTAATGATCTGGGCGACAACCATGGAAAGAAGTAGAAGACACACAAGAAGTAAGCTCTCCAGCTAACCTCTAGCGATGATAACATAGTTTCTTTTTGTCGCTTTTCGGTTGTACATTGTTTTTCTTCTATACATAAGCTATGATTGTGCTGGGCATGCCCCACATCCATTTTTTATAAGGTCGAATGTAATGAAAGATTATTATTTTTATTTAAATCCTTATCATATTTAACATTTCTACACTTTATATTTTGTCCCTGTCTGTATACAACTGCTTGCATATATGATATAACTACTTGCACTATAACTTATCCATATTATATATGTCTGTGTCCATTCTATGTTTTTATTTACTATAACTCCATATATATAAATAAATATTCTTGTAATCGCTTTAAATAGATTTCATTATTTAGCTCTGTTTACTGTTACCAAAGCATTTTCATATGGCTAAACAAAACTAACATTTAACCAACTCTATGGTTATTTGTATGTATACAGAGTCGAGTCCCCCTTGACCATTAAAAGGTTATAAATAAATATAGTTCTATGTGTTTCCTATCTCCAAGAAACGGCGATTAGGATGTTCCTATCTCGACTTCTTCGCTTTCACCAATGACCAGATAAGATCGATATTTTACATTGATTTCCACCACTCAACCATGGCTAAATTTGTCGCGATAGGCCATTAGTGAGATCATACCTTTTATAGTTCTACCACATACCAACTTCTAGGATAAGGCGTTCTAGATGCCAAAATCCAGGCATTACTTCTTGACTTTGCTAAACTTCGAGCATTGGTCAAAGGTTAACGAAGTAGGGAAGATTATTCTATTGCCTCCAATTCAATTATGCGCTCTCAGTTTTAATCCTGGACTGGGAGAGTCCGACAGTACTATTTTTCGGGTACCGACTATCAGCCTCACTTGTTTACCGGCATTGGTTAAAAGTAAGGCTGTCAATGAATTTTAGAAAAATATAAAATCTATTCGCTTCCGTATCGAAAAAGTAGATAAATGTTCTATATTTGAAAAAAAGGATGTGGATGCTGATACGAAGACATCCGCATTCAATATCATCCGTTCGGTTTTTTTTTAGATTATAGTTTGAATTATGTGTATTCTAGTATAATGAAGATGCTTATTTATTATTTTATTAAGCAAGAAGTTTATACTATAGACGCTAAATACATATTAACTGCTCAAAACTATTCATTATCATCATATTTATTTATTTTTAACACTTTATTAATCAATGGAATTAAAAAAATTATGTTAAACTAGATTTTTCCTTTTATGTTTCTTGATTTATCGGTCATTGGCAGATAAGATAATTATTCGGCATCTGCCCATATTTGTGGATGTAGTAATTCGATATCTAAAAATAATTTTAAATGTGGACGTACATATGACACTATTAGCATTCAAAAGTTTTTATTGACAGACCAAGTTAAAAGCATTCGACGACCATCCTTGTTGAAGACATGTCTTGTTCGGTTGCATGCGCGGTCGTGAATGCCCAGGTTGTACACTAGTACCCATCTCCAAGAATCAGTGCTTTGTGCCTATCTCTTGGCATTCGCTCTTAATTTTATCTACCTTCAGGTGTTTCCTAAGAGTATCTTTTGATCGTGCTCATTTATCCTCGGCCTAGCATGTCCTACCAAAACGTAAGCACGTATTACACTCAAAATTTCAAAAACAACTTAATAGACAAAATGCCATCATGTGCAATTGGAAGCCATCACCTTATATTTAGGGTGTCTTCATATGTTAATAGAAACCATCGTCCCTAATCTAAGTCATTTGGCATAACTAAAGCCATCGTGTATAGTCGAAGCCATCATGAGTACCATGTAAGGCCTTCATAGTCTATCTCCAAGTAACAAAACAAAGCAATTGCGCCGTCGTGTGGAAATGAGGTGACATGAATTAATAGCACGAATAAATGGCATCAAGGGAAGTTTGATAAGCTTATCACGAAGAATCTCCAAAAAAGCACTAGGAATATTCTCTTGAACCGTCAACGAAAGTTTAGTGGGACCATCAAGATAGTTGCCAAAAGTTGTTATGATAAGTCTTGTGATATTTTTGTGAAGAGTTGAAAAGGCCAATGTGATTGAGCTATCGTGAAGAGTCAAACACAACCATCACCTGCAATCTTCAAAAGGAAAACAAGAGCTATGGCGAAGAGTTATCGCAAAAGGTTTCTATATAAAAAGCATTACTTGCTATCAAGAACGATATGATAAAGTCATCACGTTCTATCCTCAAAGATAAATCCATCACTAAGAATCCTCCAAGGAGTCATCTCTAAGAGTCCTCCATAGAGTTATTGCTAAGATTCTTCCAATGAGTCATCGCTAAGAGTCCTCCATGGAGCTATTTTTAAGAGTCTTCCAAAAGAGCTATTGCTAAGAAAGTTCTAAGCCATCCTAAAGAGTTTATAAAGCACTTTGGTAGGAGTATCAATGTGATTGCTTTACACATAAAAGATAAAGTCATCGCGACATATTTATGAAAGCAACCCCTTGATGAAGTAAAAAGTGCCATAACGATGAAAAGTAGTCAGAGCTATCGCGAAGCAATATAAAGAGCCTTCGCCCAAAGTTCATTGGAGCCGTCGCTTGTCAATCTTCCTACGACACCAGCTTTTGCTTATGAAGATCACAATCCACCATTCATTCACTCTAAGGGACACGTGGTGTAACGACCCAAAATTTCTGTCATTTGAAATTCGTATATTTAATTGATTTTAAATATTAATAAGTAAAATTTGTAAGTCAAATAAATTTTATTTCGAATATCTAGATTTAATTGGATAATTAAATTGATAATTTAATATTTGAAATTACAGAAATAATTGAAAATTGGGTTTAATGTGATTAAAATTGATTTATAAAGTTGTATTAAATCATATTGGAGTTAGAATGACGTTATAGAACTTTTAAAATCGAATTAAGAGTTAATTTGTGAAAATTGAATATTTTAATATTTAATTGACGAGTAAAAATAGCCAGTTTTCAAACAGTCTCGGATTTTGAAGAAACCAATTTCATTGGATCTGTAATGTTAAATTATTGTATGGTTTCAAATTTCGTGTCAATCGGATTTACGATTTGTCTGGGCAAGCTAAAACGCGTTAAAATCGGCTTGAGTGAATTTTTAAATTTAAATAGTCGATTCAAAAACCTATTTTCCAAATATGATTGAATTGGCTTCCGATATATATTCCATTGCGTTCGGAATAGGGGTAAAACATTATAAACGCCAGGCGGCACGCTTCATTTGGAGTTCAGAAAAATTTCGGGTGAATAGTGTTGCGTAATTTTCTATAAAAGGCCACAAGATTTTCTTATTTTCACAAACCCTAACCTAAAAGCTTCACCCGCCCGTTATAATATCAATGGCCAAAAATTTCAACTTTTCTTCCTCTGATTTCTTCAAATCCACACTTTAATTCGACAAACGTTCAACTACAAAGTTGTAGAGAGCATCAAGATCTCTCTATCCAACGGTCAAGATCGTAAATGGAGCAATGGATCGACGGCAAATCAAGTTTGAACGTATGGAAGTTGCGCACATTTTCCGATGCAAAAATAAGGCCGAGCTTGAAGCTATTTAGGTCGAAGATGGAGCTCGCAATGCTCTTCAGCGTGGTAGTCTCTGATCGTCGTCAGGTGGCTCGTATTGGTTGCGTTATGTAGGGTTTGGAGGCGGCTATGGTGGGTTTCGGTCGCGTGTTTACTAAGTTGGGGGAGAAGAAGGAAGCAACGGCCATGATCTACAATCTTGAAATCAACGGCCAGATTTGATTTAGGGTAAAATATAAAAGATAATGTAAACAATTATACTATATAAAATCGTTCAAACTTTAAAACGTCATAACTTGTTCGTACAAGGTCGGAATTTGACGAAACGAATTGCGTTGGGTTCATATGGACGAACACTATGCAATGGAGCAGGATTGGAGTTGATTGAAGTTAGTGAAATTTTTGGGTAAAATTAAACGTGCGTTTAATTTTATTCGAAATAAAACACTACAACTGTATTTGAAACAAGGTGAGAACTTCTCACTCAATCAAATTAGTTTCGATTTAAATTTTAAATAGTTAGATTTAAAATTGCTTGATTGTATGCTTGAATGATAAATATTATCTATTGTACTGAAATAGACCCTATGAGCCGTATATTAAGTGGATGTTATTTATTAAAAACATATACCGCGATATTCCATTTCGAAGTGGAATTGGTATTATATATGTACTTGGAGTTGATTTTCCCGCATCATATAGCGGACGAGACCCTATTGCGTTGCATAATAGCAGATAATATTTTACATAAACCCATGTACCACGATATTCCGTCTTGAAACGGGATTGGTATTGTGCTAACATCTGTGGATGCAGGGAAACGGGTTGGAGGGATCCAACTGGATTCCTCAACTGTATTGATTTATTTACAGATATTGTGATATATTCTGTTATCATATGATGTTTTGGATGTCGTGATTGTTATATTTAGTGTCGTTGCAGC
This sequence comes from Allium cepa, assembly GCA_030765085.1. Taxonomy (NCBI): domain Eukaryota; kingdom Viridiplantae; phylum Streptophyta; class Magnoliopsida; order Asparagales; family Amaryllidaceae; genus Allium; species Allium cepa. The sequence goes on along the minus strand of CM060937.1, from coordinate 490,482,813 downwards.
ATTAGGCCTATTTTTGGAGTTTTAAAAATGTTAAAGCAACGATTTCGATATTAAAAGGATTTTCAGGTGATTTTTTGAAAGTATACATTTTTTGAATTTTGGAATTGATTCATTTTAAATAAATAAACGTTATAATTTTAATGTTATAAAAATTATATGATTTTTGAGAAATATAGTTGAAAAATTGATTTTTAAAATATGGAGTTAATGAATTTTATAAAATAGTTTAAATTGGGATTTTTGAATTATTATAAACGGTTTATACAAAAGATTTATAAAATTGATATTTATAAGTTAAAAATATTGGAATTTTAAAACGAATTTTAAAAGTGTTAAAATGAAGTATAAATGGATTTCATAAGTGAATGAAATTTATAGATTTATAAATTGTGAAGTTATAAAATGAATAGATTTTGTAAAATAAAAGATTTATAAGTAATTAACTTATAAATTGGATTTTGGCATTTAAATGAGATATGAATAGAATTTGTAAATTGAGGGATTTTATAGGTTGAAGTTTTATAAAATTTTATAAATGTGAATTTATAAATATTCTTTTATAAATCCAAAACCAATTGAATGTGATAAGTAAATATGAAAGCTTATTAAAGGAGATATATTAACGGTTTTGGACAGTGGATAATCCTTTAAATAAAATGTGTAGAAAGGTTGAATTTGGTTAACGAAGTATATTCACGATTTTGGATAGTGAATAATATATTAAAGAAATGTTTTGGGGAAGTGATATTTTAAATAGAATTAAAATGATTTAAAGGTGTTTTAAAATGCATTAACTATCGAAACCATAGATTTCAACATTCATTATTGAAATAGACGTGTTCGAGAAATAAGGAAATGGTGGACTATAACACTGTTGTTATAGTAAATGATTTTCGAAAGGAAATGTTTTATGCAGTATTGGGATTTATATATATCTATCTTAATTCGGATCCCGATACTAGTGATTTCGGGTTGTCGTAACGATGTTTTACGCAACATTCGTTTTGACTCAAATGAATGTGTTTAAGAGAATGTTTTCCTTAAAGAATAAAATATATACTTAATCGTGATTTAAGTATATCGAATATTTTCTAGATGTTGAAAATAAAAAGATTTGTGAATTACTTATTATTAAATAAGTATGGAAATGTTTTCCAATATGAAGTGAAATGTTTTGAGATTTTATCTTTTAAGATAAGTTGAAAGTGAATATTTGAAATCGATTTGAGAATCGTATGTTAATAGATATTTTAGAAATATGAATTCACCATGGAATCTATAAAGGAAAGGGAAAATTGTTTTAAAAATAAACATTGATTTATTTTTGAAGTGTGAAAATAAATTTACGGATTTGGAACGTAAATTTGAAGTAAATCGGTAAGGATTTATTTAATTGGTTTAAATGAACCATTTTGAAATGAAAATGAATAAATATTTGGAAGTATTTCCGCGTAAGGAAAATGATTTGAATTTTTTTTCAAAAGTTGTGAAGGCAAAAAGTGATTTGAAATTGTTTTCAAATGGTTGAAGTGTGGAAAATATATCTTGTACAGATATTTGTGGAAAATAAATAATTTGGGAAATTATTTGGAATCTGGTGATGTTGTGCATATCTATTGATAGTTAAAGAACCGACTATCAATATTTACCTTTAAATGGGTATTTGTTGTGAATTGCTTGAATTTGAATACTACACTTATTTTGAAATAAGCGCTCGTTATTCGGTTTAGCCGGGAGAGGACCTTTGTGCCATAAATCCCATTCCGAATAATGATATGTCGTAATGGACAGTGTAACGACCTGATATTTTCAACCATTCGCATCCGCACATGTCGGACTTGAATTGCTCAAAATATCAGATTGTTAATTGAAATTTGGCAAAACTTAACATCTATAGTAAATAAATCAATCACAGAATCACAGATACAGAGTAGTAGAATGAGACGCAGCGGAATAAATGAATAGTAGTTCATGAAGCTACTATATAAACAAAGTTAGAAATAAAATACATCAGAAAATCCCAGATGCAGTGAAGTCTCCAGTACGGGCAGATGACTTCTCTGAACCAATCGACTGGATGACTGAAAGGATAGATAGCTGGATCTGCAAGCAACGCTCCAACTTCGAAGGTGAGTCTCAAATGCTGTATCACTCAGTCTGACCCGAGCGTAAAGCAAAACACAAAACACTCGAGTCAGGATTAACATTCTTATATCTATAAATCCAACTCAAGTGAAATATCAACTGAAATATAATTAACTTAGAGGATGTTTGGGATACCCATCCTCTAAGGATCCAAGGAACTATCTCCAGGCTAGAAATATACACTATAACACCGTGGTCATTTCAATTTTATTTATATTTCAAGACTAAAATATCATTTTCATTTCAAATATCTCTATTTTCAAAATTAGTATATATATATCCAATAATTTATGAAGTAAAGTATTTTTATTTCCTCAAACTTCACAAATCGCTTCAAAAATCAACTCGACCCTCCCGTTCAAATTTAATTAAATCAAAATTTATCAATTTCCATTCAATTTAGTTTCTGACTAAACTAATTCAAATTTTATCTATTTTAAATACGGATTTGAACCACAAAATAAACCATTTAAATTTCAATATAATTCGAAGTTAATATATTTCGGAGCTTTAAATATTCAACATTTCAAAGACTAAACTTTGATAGTTGCGTTTATCTCCCAACTTGACTTCACTATTATTTAGTTTTGAAATATTCACTTAATAAATTCAATATTATTTATATGACCTTAAATTTACATTTTCTATATATTACCTTCGATTTCTTTAGACATGAATCATCTATTAAATTTCTTAAATAAAAATTCAAGTTATAGGATCATATGTTAAAGTTTCGAATTTGATAGTTTCAAATTGATTTAACTAAATAAAATCCTTAATTAATGACAAATTCAAATAAGTCCCAAATATATCTTCAAACCTTAGCTTATAAAATTTATTCCACAAATCTATTTCAGAAATACAAATTTAATAAATCCTTAAACATATTTCATATTAATAAAATCAGTCTTTAATTAAATTATCTTAATATTAAATCTATATATAAAATAACTTTTATATATAATACTTTAAATCAATATTCATTAAAACCATATATTTCTTTTCAAGACCATAGAAATTATTTTCAAAACATTCATATAGACCACGGCGTCGATGTAAAATTTTCTATTCTATGTACAACGGATACAGATATTTATCATTTCAATCCGTAAGTTAAATATATACGGGTGGATATCATTTCAACCCGTAATCCAAAATTCAATTCAAATGAAAATCGCTTGGGTTTATCATTTCAACCCATAACGAAATTCTCCTATTCTAAAATCCATTCGGGTATGTATCATTTCAACCCATAGTGATTTATATACTAACGGGGAACTTGCAGAGCGATAACAGATATGAAAATAATAATAACAATAGGCATATATCATCAAAAATAAATATAAACAATAGGATATGGTGTCATATCCCATAAGTGAACAGTTACATATAATAGCATATATAACAATTTAAATAACTACAGCATCATATTTCAATTGTCGTTTCAACTTAATCAAATTTAACAAATAAAAGAATGTTAATCGTGAGTGATTACTCACCTTTCGAGGCTAGAGAATACGGAAGATGACATGGATACACACACTGATACGGACACTGAAATTTGATTTATAAATCCGAGCATGAATTTCAAAGAAAAGTAGCATTGGCACAAATTGGACGAACGAGGCTGATAATCAAGAATTTATGAATTGAATCAGAATCAGTCTGATATATACAGAATTTTTTGCTATTTTAATAAAAATCAAAATTGCATCCCTAAGAAAAATTTAAAGTCGAATCACACACACACACACACATATATATATAATTTACCTTTTTTTCATACATAAACCAATTGTTTTAACATTTGAAATAAAACATTTATGTTAAATAAAAATCCTTATAATTTTTCCAAACCATTTTAATTTTTACACATAGATCAAAATTTCTATTTACAAATCTAAGATCCAAACCACCCCATACGACCTATGTATATAATATCATTAAGATTTATATTTTAAAATAAGATTAATATATAAAACTTCAACAAATTACACTGTTCAAATCTCATTTATAAACTACTATATACATATGGTACAAAATCCACTTCATAATACAATTATAAATTTTAAACACTTTACCTATATATATAAACTAATATATAACTACCATACATAAACAGTAAAGCCTATACACAGACTTATACAAAATTTAGACAACGGACGTACGAATTACTTATATAACTTATATTATAACTTATTTTATAAATATATATAATACTGTAACCTGTGCAGACCGAAAGTATAAGTTAGAATGTAAACTTTATACAATATATATAAACAGCAACTAATATAACTTAATTTTTTTTTTGCGAAAGCAACTAATATAACTTATATATTAGAAAACTAACTCCATACATAAGTGTATGAAAAGTATATAGATATATATATATATAAGGCCATAAAGATATATCTATAATTATTATAACTTTATATAAATATCTGTCATATATGAACTTAGGAAAATAAACAACTTCAAAAATCCTATACAACTTCCATAATAATAAGATGTAAATTGACCTTCAATAAAAGTTATAAACCTGTTTATTATAAAAATATAATAACGGATTTACAAAACTTATAAAATAAATCATACAATATGGTTTGTAAAATATACATTTATGGACTCAATGTTAAAACAAAAATGAATATAAATCTACTTGCCAAATATGCAGACTCCATTTGCAGATCCAACACAACTCATCCGTATTAAATATGCATACACTTCTAGAAACAAAACAAACTTTTCAAAAAAATGGAAACCACGTTTGGTGTATATATATATATATATATGTATTCAAATCCGAAAACTTTATATAAACCACTATATGTATGCATCTTATATTTTTATACCGCTATCAATATATCATAACTATACTCCATATAAACAAATATGCGTACCAACTTTGAATGCTAGAATATGCATCAACAGCACATACAGGGGACGTGTATTGATAAAATCACCCATATCATAGCTAAATATAAAACTATATATCATATATATATAAATAACACTTGCAAATATAAACTTAACTTACCTATGCCTGGTTATGCGAACAGTAGAGGAAACAGGGGAGGGTCGTTGCGTCTTCGATGGATATTGCGCAAGAGGAAGAGTAGGTTCGTTGGAGGAGCGGAGTTTGGAAAAGGTGAAGGAGAGGCCGAAATTTGTAGTGCCAGGCAAGTTTATATAGAAGAGGAAGAAACAATAGAGAGGGAAAGAAGAGAAATCTGGAAAGTAGAAATAAAAAAGGAAAGAAAATACGAACAGAAGTAAATGGAAACGACTAAATAAAAGTAACCAAAGAAATAGCACAATCATGTGCTATGATTCAGTGGAGGATTTAAGGCAAAATATTCACGTTGATTCAGGAAAATAATCAAAGCAAATAAGTGGTAGCACGTTTCAAATTTGAACGGAAGGAAAGAGAAAAGTCACAATTCCAGAAAAATATCAAAGTAACAACTACACATTTATTCAAGAGCTATTAAAGCAATTTTTAAATTGTGAAGGCAACGTTACTCTGCGGTATAGTTTTAAAATAAGAATGCTGAACGAAAATCAACAGTCAAATATGGTGCGGTGTAAATGGCAAGAGTCACGCTGATTACTGAATAAAATAAAACGAATAACCATTTATTTATTTATTTAGACGGTGGAAAAATGAAGAAATAAAAGGTCAGTGAAAGTAGGAATGAATATATTAGAAAAGTAATGATTCTAGTAGCAACGGTCATCTTAGATTAAGTTGAAAAAATTATAATAATTTATTACCGTGGCTATGGTTCAAATTTTTTTTGAAAGCAAGGAAACCAAAAGGTCATAATTAAAGGTAAGCTTTAAATTTTTAACAAATACAAAACGTATCTAAGTTTATACGTTTATAACTTTCCAGTTGTAGTGTATATATATAATGAATGATCATAATGAAAGAAGTGGAAATAGGGAGCGTAGGAAAGGAAAGGTTAGAAAAATAAAATTTTCACCCTAAAATATACTTTCTTAATTTTTGATGAAAATTTATCATTTTCCACATTTAACTATACGTAATCCAAATGTAAGATTTTATTTCATAATATTATTATTTAAAATTTCTCAAAAATCAAAATTAAATACACTAAATAAAACCATTAAAAATTAACAAAATTTTACGGGTCGTTACAGATAGCATTTGAAGACCGGTGTTGAAGACCGGATATTTTCGAAAACGGAAGGATTACCATCGAATGTCTCTGCATCGGCTGATCTCAAATATAGAGATTTTATTACCCTTTGTGATGGGAATTCCGGACGTGATTAGTGAATATCCGGATTGCAAGGGCTTCTTTGGAAGTGCCTTCGGTTCCGTTCGATCCCGGAACGGACTTGTATGGATGTGTGTCTGACGTTACAATTTGAGATGTAAAGCTGGTTTCTATCAAATATATTTCTGTTGGTGGCGGAGATTTATTCTCTTAGCTTAACACCCTTCTCTGAGACGTACGAGCTCAGAGGTTATGTAGTTGATGGTTACTAGTGATATATTCCCAACTTGGTAACGTGGCATCCTGAGTGCTGCTGATCATTTGTTGATCAAAGAGTGGCTTTTGTGAAAAGCGTAGCTTTGTGGATGAGACTTCGTCGGACCTCACACCCCGGTAATGGTCAAAACAGGAAAGATGCGGCAAGGTTATTAGGGGATAACACCCCCTTAGTGTATGTCATTTCCTTCTGGATAGAGGTGGTATTATGTATGGAGCCCTGATACTTAACCTATGTTGTTGCTGCAAACTTATTATTTTGTGGTTGTTGGTGAATCCCGGGATTTAGGTCAGTTACGACCGGGGGATGGCATACTCGTGTCATTTGTTACCCAGCTAGGGGTAACTCGGCCTTGTGTTGGCAGAGATCCGGTTAGGTTCTTGGGGCGTCTTTCCAAAGGCGTACCCATGTGGCAATGGAAAGTTCCTTGGCCTGACCATTTGTTGGAAAATCCAAAGAAACAATACGAACCTTGTACGGTTTTAGTTGTATAACTTGCCATTTACTTATGGTGGCGCCCCACTATTTAGATGGTAGCTATAGTAGGCATAGTTTGGAATGTCTATGCTAGCTAAGATTTATATTGTACTTCCAAAATGTTTTTCTACACTGTGCACTTATAGAAATAATATCAAAGAAACCTTCCTACGTATAAAGCATGTTTGACTATCATAAGGAGAAATCTCCTTCGATTCTGCGTTTGCATTGTGTGTGTGTGTGCGGGAGGCCTTATGGTAATTTCATTTTCTAAAAGCATTGCGGATCTATTTAAAAATATTTCATTTTCTAAAGATAAACTGTTTAAGTTCTCACACCAGTCACATGACTGACCTGGAGTTATTGTTCCCTTCCTAAACTTTGGGTGCCACCAATTTTAACACTGGCAGTCTAGAGTCAGGTTATCAGGTCATTCCGGAATTCAGGAGTTGCTGTGGAGATCAGGAGCAAGCTGGATGGCATGGCGTATCAACTAGTATATAGTATTTGTTTTCCGCTATTTGTTGTTGTAAACTCTGATAATGTAATGTGATGTAATGTAATAACTGATATAGTTCTTTGTTTTAAAGATATTCATTTATCTATTATATGTTGTTCCGCTGCGATTGTGAGATTCTGATATTGTTCTGTTGCTTTTTCTTTCTTCTTCTATTTCTACCTCTTCTTTAACCCTAACGGTTTGGTTTTCCGGCATTCGATTATTCGACAGTTGATACAGTGGACGTATTAATGTCGACTTTCGTGCGTCGAAAAATCGCTTCGTTACACGTGGTGCTAGTCTAATAGCTGGAATCCTCTATAAATACAGGGTACCCCCTCGAAAGGAATGGATTTTCTTATTTGACCTTCTTCATTTTCATTTTTTTTTATCTTATAGAGAGAAAGCTTGGGTAAAGAGTTTTATTGGCCGTCAATGCCATCCATAATTTGTAATTTTGTATGAAAGGACTTGGACAATAAAGAAATTGCATAATGACATCTCAAAAGCTAACATCCATCAACCTATGATCAACATACTTACTAGGTGTATAACACTACTCAAGTACTCCAAATCATCTTAACCCAATTTTAGTACTAACACTAAGTGGTGCTTTCACTAAGAACCCAACCTAAGTCCTTGTGAATCTATTGACAATAGAATTTATATGATGGGAAAGTAAATTATGAAAGGTGAAATCCAACCATAAGATGAGGTGGTACACCATGTTCATCTTGGAGACAACATAACCCTCATTTTGATATGGGAAATACAAAAACATGACAACTGTCTATACCTAAGGAGATGTCGAAAGAGAACGATGATTTTCAAGCTGTGAAAAGGAAATTAGAGGTTAGCACAAGCTTATTGAAGCATTGATTTTAGAAATATCATTGTCAAGGAGAGTAAAAGAAACAGTGAGGGAGGAAGCTAAATCTGCACCCAAATAGGCAATGGAGTCAAACTTAAAAAGTAAGAATGTTGGAAAGAGCTCGAGACCACAAAGAAAGGAAAAAGTCTCTCAATCAAAAATTTGAATAAAAGCTCAAGATCATAGTCTAAAATTTCTACTTCAAAAAAGTATTACAAGCCGAAGTATGAGATATATGAGGATGAAGATGCTTATTTCAAGGATTTAGCAGACAAGATGACTAATGATAAGGCAGAACTAAAAGGAAAAAGAACAATGGATCCTAAAGTCAATAACAACTTCAGGGTTACACCGTTTACTGAAAGAACTATAACTTTACCATTGTCCTTTTATGTCAAAATCACGTCTATTAGACAAGATGGTACCGCTGATCCGGAAGATCGTTTGATGGCATACGAAAGTCAAATAGACTTATACAATGTTCTAAGTGTTGTGCGTTGTAGACTATTTCCAACCACTTTCTATGGAGCAATGGCCAAGTGGTATTGTGCTATAGAGAGAAGATAATTTATTCATGGGAACAATTCTCATATGAGTTTTCAGCCCAATTATGTACTTTGAACGAGCCTACGATTGATGCTAGCGTATTGGCTAGCATCGAACAAAGATTAGGAGAATTTCTAAGGGACTATCTAAAGTAATTTAATGCGGAGGCCAATAAGGCAAAGATAGTAAGTGACAAAGAGAATTTGATGACAGCCAAATTTGGTTCAATCGAAAATACATCTTTTTGGAAAGAGCTATATTATCATATAGGTAGAAATTTGCAAGATTTCTATTTCCAAGCTGACAAATTCGTGCGAATGGATGAAATATTCCATAGTAAGAGAAATCAAAGGGAGGAGAGAAACTTTCAGCCCCGAATAAAAAAGGAAGATACGAAGAGCTTTCTAAGGCAAATGCCATCAAACTGAACCAAGCCTATCTCCTATATATATGCTGTTACAATATATGAGCTTGATTATCCAATTTCAGTTAAGGCAGAGATGAATCCAAAGTCGAATAAGGAAGGAGATTACTATGCCTACTGTAAGGTAAACGACCACAAAGCGAATGAGTGTAGTGTCTTGTCAGGAATTATCTAGAATATTACAAGGAAGGGAGTCCTCTAAGAATACATGAAAGTCAAACAAAAGCCTATTCATTCGTAATGAAGAGCCACCCATCAATAACAGTAATATCATGGAAAACGAGCTTCCATAGGGGTTACTACAACCGATGAACTATATTGATATGATCTATGGAGAACCACATGTTGTGAGCTTAAGTAGGGAATTGAAAAGAAAATATTTGAAGGAGGCTAAAGAGGGGATCTACTCAATAAACAATGAGCCTCTATTGAAATCTTTCAAAAGTGCAATTGAAACACCGGATCTGACAATAACTCCTCAAGAGCTGAGAAGAGTTCAACACCCCTACAATGACCTTTTAATGATAACTACTCAAATAGGACTTTCACTCATATCCATGGTTTTAATAGACATGGGCAGCGCAATAAATGTTATATTCAAAAGTGCTTTTGAGTAAATGGGAGTTCCAAAGGAAAAGCATGAACCCATTCAAGACCCGATCTTTGGATTCAACAGTAATGGGTCTACTCTAGTGGGTCAGACTTAAATTGTTTGTATAGATCGGCACTCCTCCGCATTTAAGTATGCTTTGAGATGTTGTTTGTGATCAAAGACCAATCTTCCTAGTACAATGCTTTCTTTGGAAAGCTGACCTTTTGCGAGATTAATGATTTCATATTGCCAAAAAATCTATTTGTCAAATTTCTCTACAAAACGGGATGAGGAACTATTTCACGATGAGTAGTTTAATTCTTATGAAACGTATTTGGCTACACTTGAGCAGTATAATAAAAGGAGGAGACCTAGCTGTGGACTTGAGTCGAGTAAATGTAATCAAAACTAAAAGCCCTTGCATATCAAACCATGGAACTAGTATCTAAGGAAAATAAACCTAAATTTCCCTTCAACATTATGCAAAGTAATCAATAAAAAAAGTGGTTTCAAAACTAGAAAGAGAAAATATTTTGAATTGAACCAAGTACCAATGAGAATGAAGCTTTAGAGGAAATGGTCCAAACATAGATTTGAGAAATGACTAAGGAAATGCACAACCGATGGAAAGCTTAGAAGAAGTAAAATTAAACCCCAAGATTCTCCAAAATAGTGCAAAGAGGTAATGGAATGGGCAAAGAAGCCAAAGAGAAACTGATCTTGTTTTCGCAGTCAAGTGTAGATGTATTTGCATGGACCCATGCGATATGGAAGGAATTGATCCATCTACATGTGCCACATGCTCAACATCGACCCAAAGTTTGTTCCAATAAGGTAAAAGAAAAGGATGTTTGACAAGACCCACGCCATAGCACTAAAGAAAGAAATAAAAAAATTGTTGGAAATAGATTTATAAGAAAAGTATTTTACCTGAAATGGTTGGTAAATCCAATGTTGGTGAAAAAATCCCATGGGAAGTCGAGAGCATGTATCAATTATACAGATCTCAAAAATGCATGCCTGAAGGATTATTATCCACTATTTAGAATCGACCAACTAGTGTACGCAACTAGCGTTTATAAACTGTTGTCTTTCATGGTATAACCAGATTCTGATTTTTAAGCCCGACGAGGTACATATAAGCTTTGTTATAGACTAGGGAATGTACTACTGCTTTAAACACCCTACCTCTGTACCCATACTATCTAAGAGTATTACAAAGTAATATTATCAGATAATATAGAGAATGAGGCTATATAGGGTACATACATGAATATTCCCTTGGACTAACACTGGTACATGTTAAAACATCAAATGGATATCTCTCCTATATGTACACAATATTAGTATAAAGCAATAAACATATGTTCCTCTAGGATAGAAAAATACACAATATACAATAAATAATAGAGAACACAAAGTGAAAATCATATCGATAACATATAATATACAGTATATCATATAAAAAGATCAATACATTTCAAATATCACTGTCTCAATATAATGTGATAAATAATCAATATACAACTTAATGTCAAATATATATATATATAGTGAATCAATATCATACAAGTATCAAATTAACAATCCTAATATAATACTCCTCTAATCCCAATAAAATAAATGGTGTTCATGTTGTCTATGTGCCTAAAATGTCTTTGATTGACCTGAGTATTACATAAATAACACAAGGGTTAGGCCATGTTTAATCAAATATTCTATATAGGGTAACACAATGTAAAAAGAGAGCAATAATATGATAACTCTAACATAGATAATCAAATTATCAGATCCCATCAAAGAATGCATATAAACATAGTAATGTATGCCTCTAATATATGTATAATGCCATAAATAACCATCAAGGCATCACCTTTCCCAAATATCTCAAATCCATATGAAACAATCAACTTTGATATCAAAAAAAGTCTTCACCCATAGAAAAACACATCAAATTGGAAATCATAGAATAATCATAAATAGGGGAATCATACATATCCAAAATCATCACTATTAATCCTAAATATTCACTTAAGAATAAATATATGAAAGAAGACTTATAAATGTTATAGGATCTACAAGAATTGAAGACATGGGTTTCGTCAAAGTTCAAAGAAGAGTGTTTTGAAAGTACTGAGAGGACTTTTTTAGGAGTCGCAAGCGCCAGGTGCCATTACAAATGACAAGCATAACAAAAGCTTTCGAAGGAGTAGAAAAGAAGGCAAGGTTACCCTTCCGCCTCATCTAGACCTTTTGATTCAGATGGATTCAGATATATAAGAAAGGCTAGTATGGGTTCGAAACACCTTTTGAAGGTGTTGAACGATAGACTTGCACACAAGAACCAATTCTTTCAAAGTAGTAGGTTTCATCGTTGTCAATTTATTACTTGAAGAAATGATTCAGTACACACCTTTCGAAAGCAGGAACAATCCTTTAGAGACAGTTGGAGCCCTTCCAACGCATATAAAGTCTAGGAGTACTTTCTCTTAGACCAAGTCATCACTCACCATTCCTTTCGACAAAGCTATGAGAAAGGTCAATGCATCTCTCACTTGAAATAGTGTAGCAACGTAAGGCGAAGTGCTCCAACCTCCCTTTCGACAAGTCAAAAGCAGCTCGGTAAAAAAGCAAAGTAAAAGAGGCCTCCAAACCTTAAGGGTAGTGACAAGTTATCAAGGTGGCCCTTTCAGCTGGGTCAAAAGGTCTGAATGAAAAGGTTAAGGCACGTGAATGAATGGAAAAGGTCTGAAGTGAAAGGAGGCATGCGAAAGGCCTTTCGACCATGTCAAAATGACGCGCATGGAAGATTGGAGGAAGGCCTTTTGACTGAAGCGAAAGAATAGGCGCAGAATGGGGACAGCCTGCATCTATAAATACGACCATAGAGGTCCGAGTTTGGGGGCCGAATTTTAAAAATCCTAAGTTCTTTCTTCTATTTTTTAACTAATCAAATCTTTGTAACCCTAAATCAATTTGGGAAAAGCTCTCTTACTTGTAGCTCAATTTGGATTAGTGCTAAAAGGGGAAGCGCATGGACTTAATATAGATTTAGATCATGAGAGAGATTATTTCGATCATTTGCTTGACTAATGATTAATTGCACATGATGCCAGCTTATCTTATTAATTCCTATTTGTCCTATGTGACGCAATGAGAATAACTTAGATCATATGCGAACAACTTGGATAATTTAATACGAATCACATTATCATCATATTTAATGAGATCAAATATTAAACAAAGATGACGTTAGTGTTTTGATATTGATATATTCATAGAGTTTATATTATCCAAGATGTTATTCCATTGTGTATAGAACATGGAGCTTATATATTGTAAATTGAGTCCAATTTGAAAGGATAAATACCCTTTTGACCAGATCAAAAGGGATGTTTCGAAAGGAATTTGATGTATAAATTCTAAACTATACCAACTGGACTAACTCCTTCGAAAGGTGTATACACATAACAATACATATAACCCTTTCGAATGAGTTCTTTCCAAAAGAATATAAACACTATCATTGAAAGTAAACACTCTTTCTTAAAGGAAGAATGGAACTTTTGACATAGTTGAAAGAGGCAAATATTCAATATAAATAACCTTTTTCGACTCACTCAAAAGGAGGCTTCAAAGAGGATGCTTTCTTCTTAATCTTCATTTCAATAGGGTTGATTGTACCTATTAACTACAATTAATATTTTCATTGACCACCCTTCGCAAGCAACTTGTCCAAACTAACTCAAAAGGGGTTTTAAAGTGAGTTTCCACTTATAAAAATTCACTTTTGAAGTGTTTACAGCATGTCTTGTTAATCACTTAGGTTTGGGGATGTTAACAAGTTTTCTTGTTAACATTTTTGGCGCTAGAAGGAGTGCTTGAACCTCTGACCTTGTGGTTACCTTACAGACTAATTATGGATTGTCTAACTTGATGCAGGAAAATCAAATCCAAAAGGATTAGTTGAATGGACAAAGAGGCTGTGCACACCACAACTTTAGAAGAAAACATAATGGCGACTTTCAACTTGGAGGGGGTTGTGCAAGGGCAGCTGTCAACCCCAACTCAACAAGACGACAATGCAACCGAAATAAAGCACTTGGAACAACAATTGCTGGAGATGCAAGAGATTCTCAAAGCAGCACTATCTTAAAAATCTTCCAAGGTATCAAATACAATGACTGGATATGAGGCGATGTCTCCAAGAAAAATTTAAAATCTTAACCAATGAAGAAAAAAGCAAAATCGACTTGACATCCTCAAAGAAGAAAGAGCGTCATCCGACTAAACTCGATCATCAAGGAAGGGTGTTAAACAAATCTCTCGAGCAGTCTGGAAGCTCAACATCAAAGGAAACAACCCAAACCAAAAAATTTATCATGATACTAACACTTATCTAAAAGATATAGCAGAAAAGGTAATTAAGGACATTCTAAATGCTAAGGGGAAGAAGACTTTGGATGAAACAGAAAATGATAATGAATGAGTGGCACCTTTCACAGACGAAATCATGTCAACAATCATCCCATCCTTTGTAAAGGTTCCAACTCTAAAGTATCATGGCAGTATAGATCCTAATGATAACTTAATGGCTTTCGGTCGCCAAATGGATTTGTATAATGCTTCTTGAGTCGTTCGATGCAAACTATTTCCAGTAATGCTAGAAGGAGCCACCGCTAAATGGTATCACAATATCGTAAAAATACGATCTATTTATGCAATCAGTTTTCTTATGAGTTCTATGCCCAATTCTATATATGCAAGGACCCAACAACCGATTAGCTGTTTTAGCCAACATTAAGCAAAGAAAGGGAGAGTCATTATGAGCATACCTCAAAAGGTTCAACATAGAAGCATTAAAATCTAAAGACATGAACGACCGGGATAAGCTCATTGCAGTACACTCTGGGTTAATAGAGAATGCACCATTCTGGAAGCAACTCTTTATTCATGGATGTAAGGATCTGCAAAACTTTCATTTTAAGGCTAATAAATTCATTCGAATGGATGAATTATATCATGCTAAAAAGAAAGCCAATCTTAAAAGGGAAAGTGGAAGGTTTGGTTTGGATCGAGGATATAAGAGAGCAAGGTGGAAGCATCCTAATACTAATTCAATCACTTTAAACAAGCCATTATCTTAATCTATGCTAAGAAAAAGGAGAAGGTTAATTTCTTGGCTTCATTTAAGACCAAAAACTACCTTGAACAGAGGAAAGGGTATGATGATTGCGATTATCACAAAACAAACAGCCACAAATTGGACTGTCTATACTGTCCAAGATTCTTATGGACACTGGTAGAGCGGTCAATGTTATTTTCAAACATGCCTCTGATTAAATGGGAATCCCATAAGACAAGCTAGAGCCCAGCCTAGAGCCAACCTTTGGGTTCAATAACAAAGGATCGACCCTAATGGGACAAGTGAAATTGCTTGTACAGGTGGGAGTATTGCCATGCTACCGAACTTTTGAAACTCTCTTCGTAATCATCAACCAACCATCATACTACAATACTTTCTTTGGCAGTCCTACACTTGATGTGGTAAATGCTTTTGTCTTTCCAAAATAGTTGATGGTAAAATTGTTAACCAAGAGGGATTGGTGCACTGTCCGCGGAGAACAATTCAGTTCCCGATAAATGTATTTTGCAATGCTTGATCAATACAAAAGGGAGTATTCTGCTTACTTTAATTCTTCTATTGTTTTTCAGCCTTTGGATGATTGATTTTTACATCCAACATTCAAAGAAAAAGTAAGTTCTAATAAGACTAACAAACATACGTATGAAAGGTACATTTCCCTGGGAAGCAAGAGAAAAAGGAACGATTCTAATTCCATGAAAGAAGGAAAAGTCGTTGTAGAATTTGATTATCGTGGAGAAGTGGAAAGGATAAAACCTATAGAAGGCCTTAAGAAGACAAGTATAGACCCAAATGATTCTACCTAGGCAGTCAAAGTGGGAATGGAGTTGAAGAGCGGCTTGAAAAAGGACTTGATTCGGTTTCTTAAATCCTATAAAGACGTGTTTGCATGGTCTCATTTAAATATGGAGGGGATTGATCCATCGATTATGTGTCATGCGTTAAACATCAATCAAAAAGCAACCACCATTAGGTAGAAAAAGTGAAAATTGGGTAAAGTGCGGTCCGACGCCCTAAAAAAGGAAGTTAAAAGGCTCCTTGAAAATGGATTCATTCGAGAGATTTACTACCCAAAATGGCTGGTGAACCGAATATTAGTAAAGAAATTTAATGCTAAATGGAGGACTTGCTCGATTATACTGACTTAAGCAAGGCATGCCCAAAATATTGTTACCCATTGCCCTGGATAGATCGGTTGGTTGATGCAACTAGTGGACACAGTTTGTTATCTCCTATGGATGCTTACTCAGGATATAATCAGACACCCATGTTTAAAACACATGAGGATCACACAAGTTTTATGACTGATTGGGGAATTTTTTGCTACAAAGGAATGCCTTTTGGATTAAAGAATGCAGGGGCTACTTATTAAGGATTAGTCGATAGAATGTTCAAAGAAAAGATCGGTTGAAATATGGAAGTTTATGTTGATGATATGCTACTAAAATAGTATGAGGCTAAGAGTCGCTTCGAAGACCTAAAAAGTTGTTCGAAGTATTACGGAAATATCAGATGAAACTGAATTGCCAGAAATTCCCTTTCGGGTTGATTCGGGATGTTTTTAGGCCATATTGTGAGTACCCAAGGAATTAAAGTTAGCCCAGACTAGATTCAAGCTATCAAGGACATGGCTGAGCCTAAAATTAGCAAAGATGTAATGAGTTTAAATGGTAGGGTAGCCACCCTAAGCAGGTTCATTTTCAAGTCGACTGATAAGTGCATTCCCTTTTTAATGTAATCAAGAAGAAGAAAAACTTTGAATGGGAAGAAGACTGTAAGAAAGCTTTTCAAGGGTTGAAAAATCATTTGGAAAAACCGCCAATACTATCTAGTCTTGAGAATGGTGAAGTCTTGTACTTATACATGAAAGTATCAGTACATGCGGTTAGTTATGTTTTGATCGGAGAGGAAAGTGGGACTCAACTTCCAGTTTATTATGTGAGTAGGCGGTTAAAGAATGAAGAGGTTTGGTACCCAGTAATAAAAAACTAGCTTATTTCTTAATACTTACCGCACGAAAACTTAGGGCATACTTTTGAGCACATCCAATCAAAGTATTGACTAACTTTCCACTTATGCAATTCTTTAGTAAATCTAAAACTTTAGGCAGGCTAGTAAATGGGGAATTGAGCTTAGCCAGTATGACATTGAGTTTCAACCACGGTCAGCTATCAATAGATAAGCATTGGCATACTTTATTAATGAATGTACAAACTTCATTAAAGAACAATCGGAAAAGGAAAAGGATGAAAAATCTATGTGGCAGTTATTGGTGCATGAAATGAGCAAGGAGCTGGAGCGGGATATGTCATAAAAACACCAAACTACAATATGCAATAAAGTTAGGGTTTTCCACAACAAATAATATAGTCGAATATGAATCAACGGTTGCAGGACTGAATCTTGATTTAGACCTCAAAATCTTATGAATTCAAATCTTTAGTGATTCATAACTAATGGTAAACCAGGTGAAGCAAGTGCATCAGAATAATGATGCCAAACTATCGTTATATGTAAAGTAGATATTGAAGATGCTTGCTTTATTTGAAGACTTTTTTGCACATCAAGTTCCAAGGGGAGAAAACTCTCAAGAAAATTCGTTAGCAAAGTTGGCTAGTTCAAAAGGAACTCTAGAAACTCAAATTGTGCTAGTAGGGTACCAAGAAAATCCAAGTATTGAGGAGGGAACATCTAAACAAGGAAAATAATTGTTAGTCCTAACTAGGTCCTAAGCCATAGCACAAGAGCGAGAAGAAAGGGAAATTAATAAAGAAATCGTATATGAGAGGGTTAATTTTATAAGGACAGATGACTGTTATAGTGACACTTAGATGTCACCTATTTTCAAATAACTTTCTAAAGGGTTATTGCCATCTGACAACATGGAAGCTAGGAAAATCAGACTACAAGCTCCAATTATCACAATAGTGGATGGAATTCTTTACAAGAAAGTATATGCATTACCTTACTTAAGATGTGTGAGCCTGGAAGATAGGGTGACATTGTTGGTGGAAGAGCATGAAGAATTTTGTGGAGACCACTCAAACAAGGCAAAGTTGGCAGAGAAAATAATAAGACAAGGTTTTTATTAGCCTGAATGGTAAGTTAAGCTATTGAATATGTGACGAGATGTGGAAGATGCCAAAACACTCAAAGATCCCTCGATTGCCACCAAGTAAATTAACGTCGATTTCAAGTCCATGGCCCTTCGATATATGGGGAATCAACATAATTAGGTCATTACCAATTTCCAAAGGAGGAACAAAGTATGTTGTAGTCGCCATAGACTACTTTACCAAGTGGGTAGAAACCGCTCCCTAAAATCACTTCTGGAAAAGTGCTTAGATTTGTCATTAAACACATTATTACCAGATTTGGAATCCCCTATAAGATTATATCAGATAACAGAATACTATTTGAAAGTGAGGAATTCTTCTCGGTTTTTCCATAAGAATGAGATCATTAAAAGCTTATCTTTCGTGGCTCATCCAAAGGCTAATGGAATCATAGAAGCTGCAAATAAGACGATCTTGAAAAAGCGATTAAATAAAGCCAAAGGGAATTAGATAGAAGAATTGCCACTTGTACTTTAGACCTATCGAACATCTACTAGAACTGTAACAGGACATACACTATACTCTATAACATATGGGTATGAAGAAATGTTGCCAATTGACATTAAGACACGCTTACAATGAAGAATCGTATATGCTTTTGACCCAAACCAAGAATTGAAGAAAGCATAATTAGATTTAATACATTAATTAAGAGATGAAGTAGCTATCCAAACTGCAGAATATTGGTGAAGAATTTCAAAATACTACAATTCGAAAGTAAAAACAAGATCATTTCAAGAGGGGGACTTAGTACTCTGAAGGGTGATGACAAACTCAAGAAATCATGCGGATGGACGGCTAGGACCAAATTAGGAAGGCCCTCTAATTATATGCAAAGTAATTCCACCTGGAGCTTGCATGTTATGTCAACCGGATGGCAATATGTTTCCTAGAACATGGAATGTAGGAAATTTGTAACCATATTTTCTTACAAAGAATGAATAAAGCTCCTCTTCCTTAAAAAAAATCTACATGGTTGGGAGTGAAATTCTCCTTGATCTTGGACATTACCTTAAGCAGTCAAAGCCTTTGTCTTTCCCGAGTTTGCCAGGTCAAAGCACCTCCTGGAGGGAGGTTAGAGCAAGCCTTTATCCACTCCATGCTATAACCAGGGTAAAGCATCGACAAGCTCTTGACCACGCTACATTAGGGCTAGGTCAACACGCCTCATAGAGGAAGGACGGAGTAAGCCCTTGATAGCGCCACACTATGGCCTAGACAAGGCACCGAACGATCCCTTGATTGCACCATGTTATGGTCAGGTCGAGGCTCCGAACAAGCCCTTGATTATGCCACACTATGGCCAGGTCGAGGCACCTCCTGTAGGGAGAAAGGAGTAAGCTATTGGTTCCGCCATGCTATGGCCTAGCCAAGGCACCGAATAAGCTCTTGATGGTGCCATGCTATAGCCATGTCAAGGTGCCATCTCGAGGAAGGTCGGGTAAGTCCTTAGGTCCTCTTGTGGATAAGCTAACCAAGTGCACTAGACAATAAAGGACTAACACGTCCGAGCCCGAGAAGTGGCATATCAAACAACGGACTAAGACAACCAAGTCCGAGGACCGCCATATCAAACAACAGACTAAGTTGTCCAAGCCCGAGAAGCAGCATATTAAGCAAGGGACTAAGGCATCCCAGCCCGAGAAGTGGTGCATCAAACAATGGACGAAGACGTCCAAACTCAAGAAGCAGTAAATTAAATAGCAACAACACACAAAGGCTAAAGGGTAACACATGTCAAATGAGTCAAAACCCAAGGAGCGGTGCATAATAGAAGATTTAAATAAGAATCAACAATCAACAATCTCCAACTAATCTAAGAAGAAGGATTTCTTAGCTTCACTTATTAATAACCGAATCTGGGTTTCGGGTCTTTCATTATTAAGTTTGGGATTTGACTTATTAATACCCAAATCTGGGTTTCGAGGTTATTACAATAGATTACTGGACTTCAATCACTGATGTTCGAATCTAGGCTTAACATTTCTATTATGATGATTATTATTATGGATCTCTAGTTATCATCCACTAATACCTTAGTCTGGGCTTAAGATTTCTATTATAAAGGTTACTTCTGGTTATCATCTACTAAAACACGAATATGAGTTTCGGATCACTTACTGTTGACTTCAAAACTTTACTTATTTATGCCTAAATTTGGATTTCAGATTTCTACACTTCCTAATACCATCAGTTTTTGGATTTCATTTGTTAATTCCTGAATCTGGGTTCTGAGGCAGTTAATATTCAGATCACAATGGATTTCTAGTCTTCAATTAAAACATTGAGTTTGTCTTGTTAATACCCGAATTAGGGTCATTGGTTTACTACTACAAACTTTTAAACAGCATTCACTAACATATGAATCTCGGTCCATGGACCATTATTATTTCCAATAGGAGCTTCTAAATACCTATTACTTGTCCTCAAATGAAGATCCATGGTTTTCAATGGATTATTTCCAGATGATAGCTCATGGCCTTTTATTACCTAACATTTGTTATCACCGGTGGAAAATTCCTGGATTTTAATCATTATATTCCTGGTTTTCTATTTATACCATTATAGTTTCAATTTATGAACTTCACTTGTAACTACAAGAGTTGGATGGTGGAAATTCTAATATTACCAAACAAAAGTCCTTGATTCTCAATCATTTATAATTGCAGATTTCTTATGATTCTTCAACTCTAGATGGTGACTAGCTAATTTTTATTACTTCTGAACTTAAGGTTCAAAGATCTACTATGCCGACATCATTTTCCAATCACTAAGCATTTTGATAGAAGTCATGATCTAATGATAGAAAATGTTCTTTGCTTTGACTTTTGCAGGGAAATGACGTCATTAAGAGTGAAGAAGTTGTTAATTTTTTGTCCTAAAGAACAAAAACTTCTTTCATACGGGGTGAGGGGGCAGGAAATGTTAACCCAAAAATTTCACTTAAGAACAAAGGTATAGAAGAAGACTTATAAAAGTGATAGGCTCAACAAGAATTGAATACATGGGTTTCGCTAAAGTTCAAAGAAGAATGTTTTGAAAGTATTAAGAGGGCTTTCGAAGGAGTCGCAAACGACAGGTGCCATTAAAAATGACAAGCGGAACAAAAGTTTAGATGTGGTAGAAAAGAAGGCAAGGTTACCCTTCTGCCTCATCTAGACCTTTCTATTCAGATGGATTCAGATATATAAGAAAAGCTAGTATGGGTTCGAAACACCTTTGGAAGTGTTAAATGATAGACTCACACACAAGAACCAATTCCTTCAAAGTAATAGGTTTTGTCATTGTTAATTTATTACTTGAAGAAATGATTCCAATACAAACCTTTCAAAAGCAACAACAAGCCCTTTGAAACAGTTGGAACCCTTCTAAGGCATATGAAGGCCCAGAGTACTTTCTCTAAAACTAAGTCATCACTCACCATTCCTTTCGATGAAGCTATGTGAAAGCTCAACACATCTCTCACTTGCAACAGTGTGGCAACACAAGGCAAAGAGCACTCATGCCTCCCTTTCAGTGAAATCGAAAGTAGCCCAGTAAAAAGCAAGGTAAAAGAGGCACTCAAACCTTAAGGGAGGTGACAGGATATCAAGGTGGCCCTTTTGACTGGGTCAAAAGGTCTAAAATGAAAAGGTGAAGGCATAGGAATGGATGAAAATGGTCAAAAGAAAAGCCTTTCGATCGAACTGAAAGGAGGCGTGCAAAAGGCCTTTCGACCATGTCGAAAGGATGCACGTGGAAGATTGGAGGAAGACCTTTCAAGTGAAGCGAAAGAAGCGGAATGGGGCCAACCCGCACCTACAATTACGACCTAGGGGTCTGAGTTTGGGGATCGAATTTTGGAAATCCTAAATTCTTTCTCCTTTTTTTAGATAATCAAATCTTTGTAACCTTAAATAGATTTGGGAAAGCTCTCTTACTTGTAAATCAATTTATATGGGAAACGCTTGGATTTAATAAGGATTTAGATCATGAGATATATCATTTTGATCATTAGCTTGACTAATGATCAATTGCACATGATGTTTGTTTATCTTCTTAATTCCTATATGCCGTATGCGACGTAATAGGGACAACTTGGATAATATGTATACAAAACATGTTATCATTGTGTTTAATGATATAAATATTAAATAAAGATGATGATAGTGTTTCGATATTGATAAACTCATGGAGTTTATATTGTCCAAGATGTTATTCTATTACGTATAGAACATAGAATTTATATATTGTAAATTGAGTCCACTTCGAAAGGATAAATACCTTTTTGATCTGATCGAAAGGGATGTTTTGAAAGGGATTTGATGTACAAATTCAAAACTATGCAAGCTAGACTAACTTCTTCGAAAGGTGTATACACATAACAATACACGTAACCCTTTTGAATGAGTTCCTTCCAAAAGAGCATAAACAATATCATCAAAAGCAAACACTCTTTCCTAAGGGAAGAATTGTAACGACCCGTAAATTTTGATAAATAAATTAGTTAATTTAATTAGATCTTTGTAATTAAATTTAGAAAGAAATAAAAATTTAAATAATTTGTAGTGAAGCAAATGTTGAAAATGAAATGTAGCAATGGTAATTAAAATTAATTATTGACAATTAGAGTGAAATCCAAATAAAGAAATAGTGTTAATTGTTGTGCTTGGGTATAAAATTTAAAATAAGTAAATAAAAGTAAGCATTTAATTAACCAATGCAATAATATGTTGGTTAATAGTAACTGAATGTAAGTTAAGGTAGTAATTGTGACGACCCGGAATTTTTGAGCATTTGAAATTGGAATATTTAATTGATTTTAAATATTTAAAAGTTAATTTTTAACTTGAATTAAAATATCACTATTTATTTGATAATTAATTATTGATAAATAGTTTGAAGTTGGGTTAAATGTTAGATCTGAGTTTTAAACCTGTTAAAAATAATTTAAGGGTTTGTAAAATTTATATCGATAATACTGAAGATAATAGAAGTGTTAAAATTGGATTTGAAAGTGATTTTTTCTGTTTTAAAAATATATCGTTTAAATTGATATTTAAAATAGCTTTCAGAGGACAGTCTCGGAATTTGACGAAAACAGTTCCATTGGATTCGTAATATTATATTATTTTCGGATTTCAATTTTCGCGATGTTTGGAGTTACCGTTTGGTCGTACGATCTGAAAATGCCTAGAATAATCTAATGGAATTTAATTTAAATAGTCAAACCTTCTCATATAAGCCACACCCTTCCAGCTTTTAATGCAAGCTTCTTTCCTCTTTCGCCTTCATACTCGAATTCACGTGCTAGAAAAAAAAAAGGTCGAATGAGAATCCTGTTCTTCTTTTTATAAGCGAAATTTGTTATTTTCCTCCATCATTCTTTTCAGTTCAAATCCAAACGAGATTTTCCCTTTTTTCCCCTCTCTTCAAATTCATTTTCACCAAAATAAATTACCCAGAAAGAAATAAAATGATACGAACGAAACTCGTTCGAATCAGGGGTGACTGGGTTTATGCGATATCAAACTAAAGCAACCCTAGTTTACCTCGTATTCAATCTCGAAAACGATTGGAGTAATCAATTCGTTTGACTTCGGGAAGGGGGTAACGGCATCACGATCGAATCGTGATTGAATCGCGATTTGCACGAGGAAAAGGGAGGGCGGTGGCACTTAACCGTCAATGCAATGGAGGTGCTCGAGCGCGATGTTATCACGTGGCCGAGGATGCGGCGGCGTTCTGGAGTTCGACTAAGGCATCGTCGCGGCTCTAGGAGGCGAGCTCGCGTGCGTTAGGGTTTCACGAAGTCAGGAAAATCAGTACACCTGAGGGCAATCTCGAGTTCATAGCAGAGGTTGTCGACCGATTTGGGGGGGATTGTGATCGACATGATGACGCTTACAAGGCGACATTCGATTTCCAGTCGCGAGCTAGGATCTGGGTTACCATGCGCATGGTATAGGGCATTGCGATCTTCGGTGAGGCATTGATACTGCTTTTATTTATTTTTATTTATTTATATATATGCGTACATGCATATTAAAAATATTTATGTATATAAACAGTACATGAATCTCTGATATTATCTCTAGATAAGAAAAATATTTTTTTGATAAAAGAAAAAAAAGGTTATATGTTTAGAGAAGAATTTGTAAGGAAAATAGGAATTTTTAAATTGTTTGTAAAATTTATAAAAGTTAGATTTTGAAATTTATAATCTATTTCTATAAGTGTATATGTAGTTCAAAAGAAAAAGTTATATAAGTTTAAAATTAAATCACTAAGTTAAATTGAATCATTAGTAATTAAATTTAGTAAATGGAAGGATTTATTGTTCGATTTATTCCGAATATTAATAAATTGTATAATGTTTTATACAAGGTTTAAAATCATGTAAACAAGCCAGTTTGGATTGGGTTGTAAACAAAATCAAAGGTGAGTGTAACGACCCTAAAATTCGGACCCAGTTTAAAATTTTAAAACCGCTTATTTTATGTAGAAATTCGAATTTTCACAAACAACTTCCGTTGCCAACCAAACTTCATATTTGGAGTGCGTCTAGATAGACATAGGCGTGCGCCAAATTTCGTTGAAAAATATTGAAGTAAATTACGCTCGTCGCATTTACATTTTAGTTTAAATCTTATGTGAAAATTTCCTATCGTCCGAACTCAAATATTTTCTCGATGTTGCATAAGAAAAATATTCTGAACTCGACGGCGCATTTCGTTTCGTCAAATTTCGCTTTTAATTGCTAGCTAAAATGTTCGCTCGTGCAAATGGTTTAATAAGATTTACCTCTTTGCAAACGGTGTCGAACCATCAATATCTTTATACCGTTGTGTCCGTCTCGACGCGCTGATCACAACGGTATATTTATTTGTGTCAATCGGAGTTCGACGTTGCAAACTATAATTGTTAACGGAGCGCAAACTGGTCCGTTACACAGCACAAACCGGTACCCAACATTTCAACATTTAAAAATTTTGGAGCCATTCAGCTGCCTTGGGAACCCAAATAGCCTCCATTTTAGAAATCATCATTGCATTGTCCTCTGCACACTCTGAATCTCGTGTATATATCCCTCTCCATTATGACACTGTACACAGCTCATCACATTTATTGCTGCATCACTTTTCACTTCGCCTCAGAAGAAAGAAAATTGGTACGTTACTTCTCTCCTCTGCATATTTCTTTCTCTCCCTCCTCCCTTTCTTCTTTCTTCATATTTTTATTTTACTGCAAATATGAAACACGGTTTCCCAATGCACCTCCTCCCTTCCTCTTCTCTCTCTTTTCATATTTCATTTGTTACTGAAAGAGAAATGCATGCTTCAACCTCTCTGCGCCTTTATTTTATTTTATATATTTTTTTTTTACCTCAAACCTTCCCCACGGCCATGCAGCCACCGGCCTCTCCCCTCCGCCATGCCGCACGCACCCCACAAATGCACCGCCGCCACCACTGCAACCGCCTCCGCCACGGCCTCTCCTCTCCGCCAGAACCCATGCGGCCACACCCTGCACCGGTCACCTCACCCGCCTCTTCCCCATGCGGCCACACATTGCACCGCCTCCACTGCCACCACGTCCCACTCACCAACCATTTCCGCCGCCGCTGTCCCCTAGCCACCACCGTGCCTCTCCTTTCATCGACCCCTACCACAGCCGTGCCTCACCTTAGACCACCCGCCTCATCCAACACCTCCCAAGCTCTTCCTCCGCCCTTGTTGAAACCGCCTCCGCCATGCAGCCGCCCACCACTGTTCCGCCCTGCCAACCCATCAGCTCCGCCCACATGCCAGCCCGCCCCGCCTCCTGCCTAACCCGCGCCGCACTCCACTGCCGTGTATATTATTTTTATGTATATAGTTCGGGTTTTGGGAAAGAGACAGGATGCTTCTATTTATATATGTTATATATGCAGTTATATGATTTGGTTTATTAAGCAGTTCCAGTGCAAAGTTGATTTACATTTTATTTTACTGTATATGTTTCGTTTGGGAAAAAAAAGAAAAAAAAAGTCAGTTTGCTGATATATATATAATATACATTGGTATAAGGTTGGGTGCAAAGTTGCTACTATACATATATAGACTATGTAACATAAATGCCTAGGAGGGCTAGTTAGTTTATACAACAGTAGTTATAAATTTGGGAACATAATTTAGAAACTATGTTTCACTATTCTGGGTAGTGGTTTCCAACTTTGTTTCAAAATTTTGTTTGCGTAATGGTGATAAATATTCAGTAGTTTCAGCAGTATAAAAATATTTTAGAAGCATTGAGTGTTGTTTATGAGCAGCCAGCGTTTGATAAACTTTGCTGTGTTTTATTCCAGCTCCCGCTATTGATCCGGAAACATAGGCTATTTCCACCCCGCTGATCGAATCTATTTTGCTCCGTTGATCGGTATGGTTTATAGGCATATTCAATCGATATATTGCAATAAACAAATTTTTGATTAATTATTTGTTGATTGCAGTTGTGTTCATTTTGCGTCGTGCTTGTTAGAGTCTATTTTATCCATTCATCCTCGTGCTTCGCCATCATCTTCTTCAACCACGCAAGGTGAATATTTCATTCACGACTCAAATCTATTATGTTATGATAATCAAGTAATAAATTGTTGTTTATATTAACTTGGATGTTAAATTGTTGATTGTTAGAATTGTTGAAATAAAAATTGTAGATCACTATGCAAGTTAAAATTTGAATATTGTTAGTTTACGACAAACAAGTGTGACACTAAAATTGTTATGTGATGTTGAATTTGATGGTTAAAATAAGTAAATTTTAATATGAAATTGAAATCGACATAGGATAGTCGACCAATTTAAAATGGACTATATATGTTGAACTTGACCCCTTTAACTGTTAAATTAACCGTCGCGTAGAAATAGCGTTAACTACACTTTGAACCATTGTATGTATGATTGATGTAGTAATGTGATAATAGACACCAAGTGAAACCATAATGTAATAATCTTTAATCTACATGAAACGATAGTGTAGATTCTAGGAATAATTGTATTAATTTGCATTAACAACAAAGGTAAGTTAATACGATTATTTCAGGATTATTTAATAAATTGTTAAATTATTATGTATGGTTGTTATTGCTTGTTTATTTACTTTGACACCATCCCAGTTATCACACTGCAAGTTCCCTTTGCTATGCTTTGTTTTATATTGAATAATATTGGGTTGAAATGATAAATACCCCCATTTAAACAACTTGGCCTAGGATAGAAAATAAAAATAAGAAACCCGATTGGTCAACAAAACCACTTTCGAAATTGAAATATATTTTAAATTAAGGAATGAACTTAACAATTTGTTTGGAAATTTAATAACGAACTTAGGGATTTGAGTTGAAATAAATTAACGGATTTAAATTGAACGGATTAATAACTTACCAAATTGGATAAAATGAATTGAAAATTTAATTGAAATAAGATTTAGAAGCAAGTAAGTTTTAGAATTTAATAAGTTAAAGATTTAAAGATTTGTCAGCTTTAAATTTAATCTCGGGCTTTAATTAAATAGATTTGAACTTGTTATAAGTTACGTTGAGATTTAGGAAATTAAGACTTACTAATTTAATGAATTTAAATTTGGGAAAATTTAAATTTAAATGATTTTAAAATTTAACGTATTAACCAAATCAAGACATCATAAATGGGAATGGACTTCTTTGATTAGAAACTTAATTAATTGGTAAATAAAACAAATGAAGTTTTGGAAAGGGAAATTTAGAATAAAGTTGATGTAATGTTTTAAACCAAGTTTACCATTTATTTGAATTCATTGATTTTGAACTAAATTTAATAAGCGACATTAAGGCCTTAAATCAAACTTGATTACTAAATTTTGAATTGTCCACTCAAATGTTTGAACGAAAATTTCATTTGGAATTATGTGGTAAAATATCTAAAATAAATTGAATCGTGAAATGTCAAATTTTGGAAGTCAAATTTGCACCTTGACTTTTGGACTTTGATTTGTTTACACGTTAATTTAACCGACCATCCGGTAATAAATACGTAGTTATTAAAGAGACCGGGATCGGGAATGGACATACTCTCTTTCGATACCGAAAACCACTTTAATAACTATTATGCGCGAAGTGTTGACCCAGAATGAAGTGGATGGTTTGGTGAACGCGTTGACTGAAGAAAGAGAACGATAGTGGATGACCCCTGACATGACTAAAACAGGAGCCGCGTCGGGCCATTGAGGATTGCCACCTCTAGCGGACACGTTTCTTCGATA
The DNA here is from genome assembly GCA_030765085.1 of Allium cepa. Classification (NCBI taxonomy): domain Eukaryota; kingdom Viridiplantae; phylum Streptophyta; class Magnoliopsida; order Asparagales; family Amaryllidaceae; genus Allium; species Allium cepa. Next base: position 490,454,216 of record CM060937.1, on the reverse strand, counting down.
CCATATCAATTACTTTTGTGATTCGATTTGGGTGCACCCTTGACTTGGGAGTGTTGTTTCGCGGTGTTGAGATAGTAGCTACTATGCTCAACATCAGTCCGGATCACGCAACTACTAGTATCCTAGTTGGTATTGCCTCATGTACCCTGTCATACTGATTATCCTATTCGCGACCACTACATTTTGATTTGTACCTTGAGTATATGGATTTCCCTCTGGTGACTTTCGGTTTTGGAGAAACTACGGTCTTGTATATGCTTTTGGGAATATAAAATGTGTTAAGGGGAATTATGGTAACGCCTTAATGCTATTTTAATATCGTACTTTACTGATTAGGCATTATCTACATACCGTACTCTATTGTATACATAGATAGTTTATCGGATCCTTAGAGATGTTTATTCATCTTTGAGTTATGAACTTTATTTCCTGCATTTGATTATCCTGCATAAGATTTTGAGTCCTGACTCGAGTGTTTCTTTTTGTATATGCTCGGGTCAGTCTGAAGCTATCCAGTTTGAAGAACAAGGTTGGTTGATGATGCTGAAGACTTAGCATTTATCTTTATCGGTCTATTTTGATGTTCGTGTCTGTTGGACATTTATGTATTTCCTTGCAGTCACCTTTTGTTTAGACATTGTTGTACTATATGTAGTAGCTTCATGAACTGCTATTATGACGATGTATTTCCGCTGCATTATTCTGTGATTGTTCTGTGACTGTGATGTTGTATTGATTCTCATTTACATTTATGTATTTATAATCCCATAACGATTCGTGTTTTGTATTATTTAAGTTGACATGTGAGGATTATTGTCAATTTAAATGGTCCAAATACACGGGTTGTTATAGTTGGTGTCAGAGCTTTGGTTTCCCTAAAAACCTTAGTTTGGGATTATATAAACTCATTAGAGATAGGGTAGCAATACCCTAGAATGAGGAGAATCGATTCAATATCCCGATCCTTTAAAATTCAAACTTCTTTGATTCGTTCATTAGATTTTCTTCAAGCTGTATGATTTTCTATCCTTGGTTCTAAATCTCTTTCAATATTTCAGGATGAGCACCGGAAGAAACAATAGGGGAGGAAGAGGTCATGGTCCTGCCCGGGATGCACTTGCCGTCCCAGCTCCAGTCAAATTCACCACTCTTAGCAAGGAGTATACACAGCTAGGTGGTACTAAGTTTTCTGGATCCGAGGGTATTATCGAGGCTCAGCAATGGCTCAAAGGCTTAGAGAAGATATTTTCTGGATTGGAGATCACTGGTGCTCAGAAACGTCAGCTTGCTGCGTGACAACTTCAGGATGCCGCGCAAGATTGGTGGGAATCGGTTACTTCCCGTATCGAGGAGAACACCATCACTTGGGCCCAGTTTAGGTATAAATTTATTTGGATTTCGTAGTCTAATTCTTCTTCCAATCTTTAAAATGTTACTCATCTAGTCTATCTTTTGATTAGGGATACTTTCTCGGCACAGTGGATGCCCTCTGCTGGGAAAACCCAACTTTATAGAGCTTTTATGGATCTTAAGCAAGGCAGTATGACTATTTCTGAGTACGAGAGGAAATTCAACGAACTCTCCAAGTTTGGCCCGGGATTGATCGATACACCACTTCTAAAGAACGAGAAGTTCATTATGGGAGCTAGACCAGAGTATTATGACTTGCTTACTGGCCACACTCACTGCACCTTCACAGAGCTTGTCGACTATGCTCTTCGATATGAGGCAAAGCCAAGGGGACCCACTGCCAAAGCCCCTCCTACTCAACCCTCTTCCAGCCAGCTCGGAAAGAGGAAGATGAACTTCGATCAGCAAAAGAAAGCTTGGCAAAATACTACAGGATTAGGATATGCCCAGAAAAGCCCAATCGACCTTGCTAAGATCACTTGCTTCAAATGCGATAAGAAGGGCCATTATGCTAATAGTTGTCCATCCACCGGAGCTGCTATTCCACCACCTTCTCAGATGAGGAATGATTTATGCCATGTCTGCCTCCAGCCAGGTCACTTCAAGAGAGATTGCCCATTGAGGAAGAAAGGCACACCATCAGGAGTATATGCTGTCAACACTCCTGCACCACCTCCACCACCTGCTCAGGATGACCGAGGTACCTTACGAAGTACTTTTACATTTCATAATTTACCTGTTCGGATATTATTCGATACTGGTGCTTCTCATAGCTTCATATCTATTGATCTTTGTGATAAGCTCAAATTAGAACCTACTCTTGCTACTACTTCCTTATGTGTCTCCAACCCTATTGGAGGACTTGCCAACCTCAGTAGAATTTGTAAAGAGGTTGTGCTTCTGTATGGAAGATAACGATTCACTTAGGATTTTTATGTGCTTGGCTTCGAAGCATTTGACATCTTATTTGGTGCTGATTGGTTAAGAAAATTCGATGCTATTATTTCTTGCAAAGCTCGATCTGTTTCTCTAGTCAATGACAAGGGTCTACCGCTTGTCATCGAATGCAAATCACCTCAGAAATATGCCAGAAGCTTCATATTCTCTCTTGATGCTCACCCGGATGACCTTAGTACTACTCCTATTGTTCAGAAATTTTCCGATGTATTTGGAGAGGTCGACTCTCTACCGCCAAAGCGAGAGATTGATTTCCGCATTGACCTTATTCCCGGAGCTACTCACGTAGTTCTCCCTCACAGAAGGATGGCTCCTAAAGAAAAAGCTGAACTTAAAACCCAAATTGATGATCTATTTGCTAAGGGTTTGATCAGGAGAAGTTGCTCTGAATGGGGCGCCGCAGTCGTCTTTGTCACCAAATCAGATGGATCTCTTCGCATGTGTGTTGATTTCCGGGAATTAAACAAGCGCACTCTCAAGAACCGCTATCCGATGCCTCGCATCAATGATTTATTCGATCAGCTCCATGGAGCTAAAGTTTTCTCACAACTTGATCTAGCCACTGGTTTCCACCAACTCAGAGTAGCAGAAGACAGTATTCATAAGACAGCTTTCCGTACCGAGAATGGATTTTATGAATGGTTGGTTATGCCATTCGGTTTGACCAACGCACCTGCTTATTTCGTCGACTTAATGAATAGAGTCTTCTGTGATGTCCTTAATAAGTTTGTCCTTGTTTTCATCGATGATATTCTCGTCTTCTCCAAAGATGAGAAAGAGAATGAGACACACCTTGCTTATGTTCTGGAAACTCTCCGAAATCTTCAGCTTAAAGCCAAGTTCTCTAAATGCCACTTCTGGCGAGACGAAGTACGATTCCTTGGCCATATTGTTTCTGAAAACGGGATTTCGGTCGATCCAGCTAAGATCGCCGTAATCAATGTAAGTTCTATCCTATTCGTTAATTCTATTCGATCCATCTTATCCCTTTCTAATTTGAAATTTATCTACAGGATTGGGAGACTCCTAAAACTCCTACTGATATCCGTAGCTTCTTGGGCCTAGCTGGTTATTATCGCAGATTCATTGAGCACTTTGCCCGGATTTCTGCCCCACTGACTGCTTTAACTCGGAAGGATGTCAAGTTTATTTGGAGTGAGAGGTGTGAATCAGCTTTTAATGAGCTGAAACGTAAGTTAACTTCAGCCCCAGTTCTTGCGGTAATTGACGGGAGTGAAGGATTAACTGTCTATACCGATGCTTGTCGAGAAGGTTTAGGTGCTGTCCTTATGCAAATTGGAAAGGTTATTGCTTATGCTGGCCGCTAGTTGAAGACTCATGAGGTAAACTATGCAACTCATGATTTAGAGCTTCTTGCGGTCGTATTTTCTTTGAAACTATGGAGGCACCATCTTTTGGGGACAAAATTTGAATTATTCACAGATCATAAGTCCTTGCGGTATATTTTCTCTCAGAAGGACTTGAACCAGAGACAAGTCCGATGGCTCGAATTCTTAGCTGCGTATGATCTCGACATCAATTATACTCCCGAAAAAGCAAACGTGGTAGCTGATGCTTTGAGCCGTAGCAAAGCATTGTCATGTTGTAATCTTGTAGAAGGCATGCTATTTCAGCTTGTTATCTCCCCATCTCTTTTGGATCGCATTAAAGCTAAGCAATATGAGGACACCTTGCTCTATCGCATGAAGGAGTTAGTTCTTGGTAGAGTTGGAAATGCTGACAGTAAAGTGGGAGCACAGATAGATAGAATGGAGTTCTGAAGATTGACAACCGTATTTGTGTTCCAAATGTTGATGGACTGAGACAAGAAGTGCTTAGAGAGAACCATCAATCATCACTTTCATTTCATCCTGGTGTCACCAAGATGTATCGAAATATGAAGCATTTATATTGGTGGAGTGGGATGAAGAGAGATATTTCCATATATGTCGGTAGATGCACCACTTGCCAGCAAGTCAAGGCCGATCACCTGAAGACGGCAGGATTACTTCAACCCCTAGAGATTCCGTGTTGGAAATGGGACCAAATTTCTATGGACTTCGTTGACGGATTACCAAGGACCAGAAAAGGGAACGAGAGTATATGGGTGATTGTTGATTGATTGACAAAATCTGCTCACTTTATTCCTGTTAAGACCACTCGTACTGCTTCGAGTTTGGCCGAGATTTATATGAGAGAGATTGTCAGACTTCATGGAGTTTGTGATATCCCAGAAATTTGGGACAATATCAATTTAATAATCTACATTAAAAATTAAGTTGATTTGATAATATTTGTTAATAATTTAATAATCTTCTTTTAAATTAATATTTAACTGATAATTTATCTTTTAAAAGTTAATCAAATTTGCCTTCTATTTATAATATATATATACATATATATATCTGTATATATATTGTACATGGAAAATCTTTGTTTTAATTTAATAAATAGACATGTTTCTAATTCTAATATTTTTAATAATTTAGAAATTGGATATCAAGCTATTTAATAAATGATCATATGATTTTAAATTATTCAAGATTTAAGTTTAGTTTGTTTAAAATAAATTTTAGCTTACATTTAAATTTAGCTTGATAAAAATAAACAGTTTATTAATAGATAAATACTTTTATAAATCATTTGACTTAATAATGAGCTCTATTAATTATGTAAATGTTCACAAATGAATTTTAATAAAATTTTCATGTCAACTTTAATTATATATATGTGTGTGTTTGAATAAAATTTATGATTTGGAAATTAAAAATAAAGGTTTAAAAATGTTCAAATTAAAATAAACATTTATTAATATTAATATAAGTATAAAGTAAAATAATAGTAAGCAATCAAATATTTGTTAGTCTATGTTAAAAATAAATATAAAAAAAATAAAAGAAGAAAATAAAAGTAAAACACATGCTAGAAAATAGAACTAAATACCTAAGACTAAAACAACAACTATATATACTTGGACATAAGATATAACATGCAGGAAATAGTAAAAGTAAAGCTAAGTTAAGAAAAAAAACAAAATAAAAGGGAGTTACATATGTAGGATTGCTTGTATGTATGCAGACAAGAATAGGAAAGAAAAAGACAAGTATGCAAAGCAAAATAAATATCTTCATTCTAGTCAAATGAAATTAGTCAAAGTCTGAAAATAACAGTTCACTAAGATATATATTATAGTTTGAACTAGAAACAATAAAACAGATATTTATAAACATGTAGCTTCATATACAAGCTAAAGTTTGGCCTGCAGATTGTACAGTTACACACATACATATCTTTTAGCAGCTGAACCAAAATATAATTATGTCAACTAATAGAGAAACCAAGTCTTAATCACTATCATCTCAGCACATAATTTTGTCAATTCACGTGAATATAAATCTGTACTCTCAGATACAAAATCTGCCCATTTCAAAACAAGTTAAACTTGTACATATGGTAACCTACAGCTGTTCAACAGTTTTCTTATTTATATATCCTACTATTTTAGTTCATTCAAACGTAGCATAGCATAGCAAACACTTATATTTTAATAACTGAAGCATCAATGTAAAGTCAAAGCAGAAACATTTTACAGCAATTCCAGTTTTAAAGAATTAGCTGTTGCAAAACAAAATTGCTCTGTCTCTTCCTAATGCAATGGTGAGTAACACTTTTTAAAAATTATTTAAGTTTAATCTGATGCATGCTAATGTCTGAATGCTTGACATATTGTGTGAATATTCATTTATTTCATTATCTGAGCATTGGTGAGTTGGAATTACTGCATATTGAATTTTTAGTAAGTAACATCACAATCAAAAACTTTTAAGTATAGTTGTTCTGTGCATATTTCTGCCTGAAGTTTAATTTAGCTGTAAATAACTTTGTTTTTATACTTAAGTATTTGGTTGTTAGATTTAAGTATCAGGATAACTATGTTTTTATGTTGATAAATGGTTCAAATTCTGTGTGATTGTGAAATAAGATAATTACAGGTTCTATAATCCGGTAAATGCATCCCTGTATTCAGAATTCAAACTCAGGTGATTTAAAAACTTAACATTTCTTGATTTACTTGTTGTGATGACCTAGATCTAAACAAGATATGTCTGCCTGATTATAAAGTTAAAAATAACTTAAATTTGTTCTGGAAACTAAAGGAAACAGGGAGGCTTTAATTTATGTAAAATACAAATTTGCTAAATTTAACAATTCAGTATCATGAATTGAATCTTTATACTTAATAACGAATTTAGAAAGCAAAATTTTCATTTTTTATGTTAAGGGTTAAGGGTGTGGTAGTGGGTTTTCTCCTAAAACCCAAAAGTTCTGCTGTGTATAAGAATTGATCGCCACGGCCCATGTTGGTGATCGAGTGCAGGGATACTTGGGGTGGTGGTAGTGGGGTTGTAGTCGAATAAGGTGCCGGAGCTGTAAACCCACATGTGGATGGAGAGTGGAGAACACGAAGGTGACAGGTTTGGAAGTGGGATGTGTTGGTGTTTCAGGTTGCAGAGGGAAGGCTTGTTTTTGTTTTTCGAGCAATGGTTAATTTCTGGGGGTTGTGTTTGGATCTGGAGGTGACTGGCGTCGTGTGGGGGTGCCAGGGGATGGCCGGAGTTGGCAGGGGCCACGGTGCACGTGCACCGTGCCATTGATGTCTGGCTGGGTTTTGGGTGAGTGAGCAGTGGGTTAAACTCAGGGAATTCTCGAGTCACTCGAGTATATGACTCGAAGCAAGGTGGTGGAAGACTCGAAGCACTGAAGTGGTTTGGTATTGTGATGGCTCCAGGTTTGATTGTCACAGTTTTTAGTGTGCAAGTTTTGGACTCGGGGAAGTCTCGAGTAAATTGCATTTTTACTCGAAGCAGGGAGGCAATTGACCCGAAGTATTTTACTTTGGTCTCAGGTGAAAGTTATATTTCTACAGGCTGTATAAACAACCTGTACATTTAAATTTAAACTAAATTGAAAGCAAAATAAATGGTAAGTTAGTGAAATCTTGATGTAATTGAATTTAAGTTGTCAACTAAGATTTTATAAATTCTAAATCTAATTAGAAGTATAAATTCAAATTTATATATTTTGAATCTTAAAAATGCAGTTTTAAAATATTTAGGGATTTCAGATTTAAAACATGAAAATTTCCAGATTTTAAATCAGAAACAAATTGTTGCTGCAGTTAAATATGATTTTTGTTAAAGTTTTGAATCAAATGGATATTTGAATTTTAAAGTTTAAATAGATTTAGATTTAAAAATCAAGTTCTGACTCTAGTTGTTAAAAGAAAGTTAAAGCGAAGTTTAAAATCAAAATAAATTGAGAAAGTCAAGTTTACATGGAATTCAAAATCTGAAAATTTAAATCAGTTTAAATATGAATATTTTAAGAATGAGTTCAAAATAAAATAGTTAACAAGTAATTTGTTTCAATAAAAATTAACTTGTTTTTGAGAATTCTTGATTTAAGGTTTTTGAATGAAATATAAATGAATTGTTTAACTTGAGGTTTGCAAGTTAAATATTAATGTAAATTTGGAAATTTAAATTTGAATTAAAAATTCAAATAGTTTAATTTAAAAGATTTTAATTTGAATGTTAATTACAATCATTTTGAATCTTCAATTCTAATGATATTAGAATTTAAATTTAAAATGTAATGTTAATGAAGTCATTAATTAAAAAATGAATTATCTTAAGGATAATAGGGTAATTAAGGAATGACCTATGTATTAAAGTCAATAAATAAAGATCAATTAAGAAGTAAATTAAGAAATGATATTAAATGAAGACAATTAACTAAGGATTATTAATTAGTTAATATATAGGATTAATTTTGGATAATTAATTAGATTAATTGGATAAGCTATTTTAAATTGTGAAGAAATTACTTGATTAAAGAATTAATTACTTATTGTATGCAATGGAGCATAATTACTTAATGAAGGAATTAATGATAATTACTGAATGTAATTAGTGAAAGATTATATGTTAATAAAGTAATTTGGATAATTACTTTTGTAATTAATCAGAGGATTAATTAATGGAGATAATTAATTATGGAATAATTAATTTATTTATATGAGTAATTAAGGATAATTAATTACTGGTAGATATTAATCAAAGGTGATTATTAATTATGTTTAATTAAAGATTAATCACTTAATGTGATTAATAAAGTAATTTAATCTGAATTAGAGATCATTAATTAATATATTTAATGATGTAAATTAAGAATTGTTTAAATTAAGAAATAATTAATAATGTGGAGATTAATTTATGTAATTAATTAAGAATAAATGTAGTTAATTGTAAATGAAGTAATTAAAAGTTAATTACTAGGAATGATTTAGAATAATTAATTCGTAAAATTAATTAAAGACTAATTACTTACTGTAATTAGAAAATGATTAATTAGAGGAGTTAAATCAAGATAAATATCTAGAGATTAATTAATTAATTTGTATAAATTTAATTATGTTTGTATAAGCAAGATTTATAGATGAAGTAATTAATTTAATTTACTTTAAATTAATTAGAAATAGATGTAGTTAACTTAATTCATTTTAAATTAATTACAAATGGTAAGATTATAAATCATTGCTTATGGATGAATGAAATTAATATTTTATTTGATGATAGTGAACTCAGATATGAGATGAATAATATTTATGTGACTTGGATGTTTGTTTAAGTATGATAGTATGTTTTTATCTGATTGGGTTAATAATTTTGATTATCTGTTTATGATGATGATATGATTATCTATTGTGATGTTATGAATTATCTATCTGCGTGTATATTGATGATTTTGAATTAAACTGTTAAGACTAAATAGACAACTTGGCCCTAAAAGACACGTTTTGGATTTCGCTGAGTCCGGGATCGGTTTTCCCTATTTGGAATATCCGAAAACCACATCGATTCCAAATTAACGATAGGTCGTGAATCTGAAGTGAAGATGAAGATTCAGAGTGCAAGGGTTGTCGTCGTTAACTCTGAGGGTGATTCCAAAATGAGTGTAACGAGATGATGCCTTCGGTTTCGTTCGAACCCGGAACGAACTTGTATGGATTGAATGCTTTCAACACATCGTCAGGTGGGCGATGAGCATTCTAAGAAATGTATTCTTTAAAGTTAATCGCAGCCTCAAGCCTCATCAACCGGGAATGGCTAAAACAGGGGAGGTGCAGCAAGGTTAGGTGGGTCATGCCCAAGCAGGACAAGATTTTCCCCTGTCTAGATGTCCCTTTTTATTCGGCTTTGTGGGCGGTTGGATGTACACCAACTGCGGGGTTATCTTGTTCGGGACTGTTCAGTAAGGAATGGTTCCGGCCTGGTGTTGCAAGGGATGAAGGGAGTAATCCTCGGTACGTTGATCTAGGCCACGTACTGTGACGGGCGGTACCCCAGTAGCCCTGCCATTGTATGGAATCCACAATCCAATAAGTGCCAACGGTTTTGATTGTATTACCCACTTTTGTGGCTAGTAGCTGGAATTTAATCATGTAACAATTTCGGCTATTTTCTATTTACTTGAAAACCCTAGACCTATTATAATATCACAGAATTTCCTATCAAATGTTTTGGTTAGCGTAAGGTAAAAACTTACCCATGTTTATGTGTGGGGAGTCTTACGTGATACCTTTTATTTTCAAAAGATTTTCAAAGTTAAGCAACTTTAACCTGTTACTCATACCAGACCCATGTCTGACCCGGAGTTTATTTTTGTTTTTCACAAACTCTCGGGTACCCAAATTTTTACGGGTAGCCAAGGGATTCAGGTTAGCTTTGACGAATTCTGGAGGAGCAATGGAGCAGGTGGCTTCAGCGTTCTAGATATATATATAGTTCCGCTGTGTTAATATCTTTGTGTTGTTTTGTGTATTGAGTTGTATAACTGGACAGGTGTTTATAACTGTCTAGTATGTGATGTATTATCTGTATAACTCTGATTGATGTTGTATATTATGTAAATACTTATGTGATTATTATAATTTATTCGTTCCGTTGTGAGATTCTGATGTTGTTGTTCTTTCTTCTCTATCTTTTCTATTTTCTCACCTCTTTCTTTTCTTATTAACGATACTTCTTCCTGGGCGTAGGAAGTAGGGTCGTTACAGTGGTATCAGAGCGCTAGGTTGAGTGAATACCTAGGCTCTTAAGTGATTTCTTCTTGAGAGAGCGTATTTGTAATTTTGATATATACCTATATATTTATATATTTGTTTCTACCTATTTGTTGGGTTACCTGTTTAGGTTTTCCAATGTGTTATAAAGGTAGATAGGTAGTGGTGTGTGTAACACAACTATCAATGGGTGGAAGTGTAATTGTCAAGACTGTAGGCCTAATACTGTCTTGAGTAAGTTTTGGACGGTGTAAGGATTTCATCGATCTCTGAAGGAAACCTGTTAAGGTTCGGAGTTCATCTTTGAAGTGTAAGAGTTTGGCGGAGCTAGAATTTGGATCTGTCGGATGGACAGAAGTAAGTCAAGATATTTTGATACGTCAAGATGTAGTAGCTGTGTGATGAGACAAGTGACTATGGATATCTCCAACGATGTTTCTTTGGAACATGTAAGGAGAAGTGACTGTTTCGGTGTTGTGGCTGTGCTCAGCTGGGTGTTTTGTTTGTTTTGAGGTCCGAGTTTCTCGAAGAGCTTTGGATAGGAAATCTTAGCATCTGTGGTAGCAATGCAGCTTGGAATGTTTTCGGTGTTGGCAAGAGATCTTCTGGTTTAGCAGTTTTTCTGGAATGGAATTCAGAAGTAATTATGTGGACCCGTTTCTTCGATGGATTGGCCACATAAGTGTAAGCTGTTCTGATTTGTAAAGAGAGAGCAGTTTCCTTTGGAATTTGGCTGTATCGATCGCAAAAAGTGACTTGCGATAGTTTGGGTGTTCTTTTGGAATTTCAGAGATTTTTCTAGATGTCTTCTGGAAGTTAGGATTTTGTTAACATCTGGAAATTAAGTTGGGTGAAGCAGCTCAGAATTTTGGGGGAACTTCTGAGTTTTATTTTTAGAAGGTGTTGACCAGTCTGTGCTTGAGTTCATAATCAGCATTTTCATCTGTTCAGTCAGAGTTGCGCAGTGGAAAGCATGGTGGTAGATGTTTTAGTTTTGGAAGCAATTGGATATTGTAGTATTTGGATTAGAGAGTTCTACAAGAAATTTTTCAGGATCTGAGACCAGATTGAAGTGCACCTGTTATATCTTTTCGGGACGAGAGATGTGAGTTCTGTTTTCTGATTTTTGGAATAGAGTTGTATTCTGGGTTTTGGTTGATCTTGGGAAGATCAATTTGTGGGATTGTCTTTGGTTCAGTTTGTTTATAGGGCATCAGCAAGGGTTAAGCTGATCAGGAAAGTTGAAGGAAGCCCAGGATTGTCCGAAGAGTTTTGTAGATAAGAGACGAAGGGATTTGGAGTCCGAAATCGGGGATCTGATTTTGGATAAGTGTTTGGTTTCAGGATTGGATTGTCAGTTTGGATAATTGGAATTCGGAGTGTTTCACGTATCTCTGAGGGAGTACGTGTAAGATCTATCGTTGATTTTAGAGTCAGCAGTCCAGGGAATCTCGGTTGTTGGGTCAGACTTGAGTTTGGTCTGATATTTTGATTTGTTTTGTATATTTAGATGAGTAGGAACTCTGTAGTTTAGTAGTAGTATTGGTTGTTTGGATTCTATAGGGCGAGTAACCCGGTATTTATACTTGGGGAAACTCGAGAAAATTCTATTTAGAATTTTGTCTGGATAGTTAGATTTGTTTGTTCGGATGAATTGGTAACTATGATTATTAGTTTATGTTGATATATGCTTGTGTTTTATATTTAAATTTTTAATTGGATTATTAAATTACCTTTGTTTTAAATTTCGGGGACGAAATTCTTTTAAGGGGGGAAGAATGTGATATCCCAGAAATTTGGGACAATATCAATTTAATAATCTACATTAAAAATTAAGTTGATTTGATAATATTTGTTAATAATTTAATAATCTTCTTTTAAATTAATATTTAACTGATAATTTATCTTTTAAAAGTTAATCAAATTTGCCTTCTATTTATAATATATATATATATCTGTATATATATTGTACATGGAAAATCTTTGTTTTAATTTAATAAATAGACATGTTTCTAATTCTAATATTTTTAATAATTTAGAAATTGGATATCAAGCTATTTAATAAATGATCATATGATTTTAAATTATTCAAGATTTAAGTTTAGTTTGTTTAAAATAAATTTTAGCTTACATTTAAATTTAGCTTGATAAAAATAAACAGTTTATTAATAGATAAATACTTTTATAAATCATTTGACTTAATAATGAGCTCTATTAATTATGTAAATGTTTACAAATGAATTTTAATAAAATTTTCATGTCAACTTTAATTATATATATGTGTGTGTTTGAATAAAATTTATGATTTGGAAATTAAAAATAAAGGTTTAAAAATGTTCAAATTAAAATAAACATTTATTAATATTAATATAAGTATAAAGTAAAATAATAGTAAGCAATCAAATATTTGTTAGTCTATGTTAAAAATAAAAAAATAAAAAATAAAAGAAGAAAATAAAAGTAAAACACATGCTAGAAAATAGAACTAAATACCTAAGACTAAAACAACAACTATATATACTTGGACATAAGATATAACATGCAGGAAATAGTAAAAGTAAAGCTAAGTTAAGAAAAAAAAAACAAAATAAAAGGGAGTTACATATGTAGGATTGCTTGTATGTATGCAGACAAGAATAGGAAAGAAAAAGACAAGTATGCAAAGCAAAATAAATATCTTCATTCTAGTCAAATGAAATTAGTCAAAGTCTGAAAATAACAGTTCACTAAGATATATATTATAGTTTGAACTAGAAACAATAAAACAGATATTTATAAACATGTAGCTTCATATACAAGCTAAAGTTTGGCCTGCAGATTGTACAGTTACACACATACATATCTTTTAGCAGCTGAACCAAAATATAATTATGTCAACTAATAGAGAAACCAAGTCTTAATCACTATCATCTCAGCACATAATTTTGTCAATTCACGTGAATATAAATCTGTACTCTCAGATACAAAATCTGCCCATTTCAAAACAAGTTAAACTTGTACATATGGTAACCTACAGCTGTTCAACAGTTTTCTTATTTATATATCCTACTATTTTAGTTCATTCAAACGTAGCATAGCATAGCAAACACTTATATTTTAATAACTGAAGCATCAATGTAAAGTCAAAGCAGAAACATTTTACAGCAATTCCAGTTTTAAAGAATTAGCTGTTGCAAAACAAAATTGCTCTGTCTCTTCCTAATGCAATGGTGAGTAACACTTTTTAAAAATTATTTAAGTTTAATCTGATGCATGCTAATGTCTGAATGCTTGACATATTGTGTGAATATTCATTTATTTCATTATCTGAGCATTGGTGAGTTGGAATTACTGCATATTGAATTTTTAGTAAGAAACATCACAATCAAAAACTTTTAAGTATAGTTGTTCTGTGCATATTTCTGCCTGAAGTTTAATTTAGCTGTAAATAACTTTGTTTTTATACTTAAGTATTTGGTTGTTAGATTTAAGTATCAGGATAACTATGTTTTTATGTTGATAAATGGTTCAAATTCTGTGTGATTGTGAAATAAGATAATTACAGGTTCTATAATCCGGTAAATGCATCCCTGTATTCAGAATTCAAACTCAGGTGATTTAAAAACTTAACATTTCTTGATTTACTTGTTGTGATGACCTAGGTCTAAACAAGATATGTCTGCCTGATTATAAAGTTAAAAATAACTTAAATTTGTTCTGGAAACTAAAGGAAACAGGGAGGCTTTAATTTATGTAAAATAAAAATTTGCTAAATTTAACAATTCAGTATCATGAATTGAATCTTTATACTTAATAACGAATTTAGAAAGCAAAATTTTCATTTTTTATGTTAAGGGTTAAGGGTGTGGTAGTGGGTTTTCTCCTAAAACCCAAAAGTTCTGCTGTGTATAAGAATTGATCGCCACGGCCTATGTTGGTGATCGAGTGCAGGGATACTTGGGGTGGTGGTAGTGGGGTTGTAGTCGAATAAGGTGCCGGAGCTGTAAACCCACATGTGGACGGAGAGTGGAGAACACGAAGGTGACAGGTTTGGAAGTGGGATGTGTTGGTGTTTCAGGTTGCAGAGGGAAGGCTTGTTTTTGTTTTTCGAGCAAGTGGTTAATTTCTGGGGGTTGTGTTTGGATCTGGAGGTGACTGGCGTCGTGTGGGGGTGCCAGGGGATGGCCGGAGTTGGCAGGGGCCACGGTGCACGTGCACCGTGCCATTGATGTCTGGCTGGGTTTTGGGTGAGTGAGCAGTGGGTTAAACTCAGGGAATTCTCGAGTCACTCGAGTATATGACTCGAAGCAAGGTGGTGGAAGACTCGAAGCACTGAAGTGGTTTGGTATTGTGATGGCTCCAGGTTTGATTGTCACAGTTTTTAGTGTGCAAGTTTTGGACTCGGGGAAGTCTCGAGTAAATTGCATTTTTACTCGAAGCAGGGAGGCAATTGACCCGAAGTATTTTACTTTGGTCTCAGTGAAAGTTATATTTCTACAGGCTGTATAAACAACCTGTACATTTAAATTTAAACTAAATTGAAAGCAAAATAAATGGTAAGTTAGTGAAATCTTGATGTAATTGAATTTAAGTTGTCAACTAAGATTTTATAAAGTCTAAACCTAATTAGAAGTATAAATTCAAATTTATATATTTTGAATCTTAAAAATGCAGTTTTAAAATATTTAGGGATTTCAAATTTAAAACATGAAAATTTCCAGATTTTAAATCAGAAACAAATTGTTGCTGCGGTTAAATATGATTTTTGTTAAAGTTTTGAATCAAATGGATATTTGAATTTTAAAGTTTAAATAGATTTAGATTTAAAAATCAAGTTCTGACTCTAGTTGTTAAAAGAAAGTTAAAGCGAAGTTTAAAATCAAAATAAATTGAGAAAGTCAAGTTTACATAGAATTCAAAATCTGAAAATTTAAATCAGTTTAAATATGAATATTTTAAGAATGAGTTCAAAATAAAATAGTTAACAAGTAATTTGTTTCAATAAAAATTAACTTGTTTTTGAGAATTCTTGATGTAAGGTTTTTGAATGAAATATAAATGAATTGTTTAACTTGAGGTTTGCAAGTTAAATATTAATGTAAATTTGGAAATTTAAATTTGAATTAAAAATTCAAATAGTTTAATTTAAAAGATTTTAATTTGAATGTTAATTACAATCATTTTGAATCTTCAATTCTAATGATATTAGAATTTAAATTTAAAATGTAATGTTAATGAAGTCATTAATTAAAAAATGAATTATCTTAAGGATAATAGGGTAATTAAGGAATGACCTATGTATTAAAGTTAATAAATAAAGATCAATTAAGAAGTAAATTAAGAAATGATATTAAATGAAGACAATTAACTAAGGATTATTAATTAGTTAATATATAGGATTAATTTTGGATAATTAATTAGATTAATTGGATAAGCTATTTTAAATTGTGAAGAAATTACTTGATTAAAGAATTAATTACTTATTATATGCAATGGAGCATAATTACTTAATGAAGGAATTAATGATAATTACTGAATGTAATTAGTGAAAGATTATATGTTAATAAAGTAATTTGGATAATTACTTTTGTAATTAATTAGAGGATTAATTAATGGAGATAATTAATTATGGAATAATTAATTTATTTATATGAGTAATTAAGGATAATTAATTACTGGTAGATATTAATCAAAGGTGATTATTAATTATGTTTAATTAAAGATTAATCACTTAATGTGATTAATAAAGTAATTTAATCTGAATTAGAGATCATTAATTAATATAATTAATGATGTAAATTAAGAATTGTTTAAATTAAGAAATAATTAATAATGTGGAGATTAATTTATGTAATTAATTAAGAATAAATGTAATTAATTGTAAATGAAGTAATTAAAAGTTAATTACTAGGAATGATTTAGAATAATTAATTCATAAAATTAATTAAAGACTAATTACTTACTGTAACTAGAAAATGATTAATTAGAGGAGTTAAATCAAGATAAATATCTAGAGATTAATTAATTAATTTGTATAAATTTAATTATGGTTGTATAAGCAAGATTTATAGATGAAGTAATTAATTTAATTTACTTTAAATTAATTAGAAATAGAAGTAGTTAACTTAATTCATTTTAAATTAATTACAAATGGTAAGATTATAAATCATTGCTTATGGATGAATGAAATTAATATTTTATTTGATGATAGTGAACTCAGATATGAGATGAATAATATTTATGTGACTTGGATGTTTGTTTAAGTATGATAGTATGTTTTTATCTGATTGGGTTGATAATTTTGATTATCTGTTTATGATGATGATATGATTATCTATTGTGATGTTATGAATTATCTATCTAGCCAGTGTATATTGATGATTTTGAATTAAACTGTTAAGACTAAATAGACAACTTGGCCCTAAAAGACACGTTTTGGATTTCGATGAGTCTGGGATCGGTTTTCCCTATTTGGAATATCCGAAAACCACATCGATTCCAAATTAACGATAGGTCGTGAATCTGAAGTGAAGATGAAGATTCAGAGTGCAAGGGTTGTCGTCGTTAACTCTGAGGGTGATTCCAAAATGAGTGTAACGAGATGATGCCTTCGATTTCGTTCGAACCCGGAACGAACTTGTATGGATTGAATGCTTTCAACACATCGTCAGGTGGGTGATGAGCATTCTAAGAAATGTATTCTATAAAGTTAATCGCAGCCTCAAGCCTCATCAACCGGGAATGGCTAAAACAGGGGAGGTGCAGCAAGGTTAGGTGGGTCATGCCCAAGTAGGACAAGATTTTCCCCTGTCTAGATGTCCCTTTTTATTCGGCTTTGTGGGCGGTTGGATGTACACCAACTGCGGGGTTATCTTGTTCGGGACTGTTCAGTAAGGAATGGTTCCGGCCTGGTGTCGCAGGGGATGAAGGGAGTAATCCTCGGTACGTTGATCTAGGCCACGTACTGTGACGGGCGGTACCCCAGTAGCCCTGCCATTGTATGGAATCCACAATCCAATAAGTGCCAACGGTTTTGATTGTATTACCCACTTTTGTGGCTAGTAGCTGGAATTTAATCATGTAACAATTTCGGCTATTTTCTATTTACTTGAAAACCCTAGACCTATTATAATATCATAGAATTTCCTATCAAATGTTTTGGTTAGCGTAAGGTAAAAACTTACCCATGTTTATGTGTGGGGAGTCTTACGTGATACCTTTTATTTTCAAAAGATTTTCAAAGTTAAGCAACTTTAACCTGTTACTCATACCAGACCCATGTCTGACCCGGAGTTTATTTTTGTTTTTCACAAACTCTCGGGTACCCAAATTTTTACGGGTAGCCAAGGGATTCAGGTTAGCTTTGACGAATTCTGGAGGAGCAATGGAGCAGGTGGCTTCAGCGTTCTAGATATATATATAGTTCCGCTGTGTTGATATCTCTGTGTTGTTTTGTGTATTGAGTTGTATAACTGGAAAGGTGTTTATAACTGTCTAGTATGTGATGTATTATCTGTATAACTCTGATTGATGTTGTATATTATGTAAATACTTATGTGATTATTATAATTTATTCGCTCCGCTATGAGATTCTGATGTTGTTGTTCTTTCTTCTCTATCTTTTCTATTTTCTCACCTCTTTCTTTTCTTATTAACGATACTTCTTCCTGGGCGTAGGAAGTGAGGTCGTTACAGAGTTCCATCTAGTATTGTATGCGATAGAGATCCTTTATTCACTAGTAAATTCTGGAAGGCATTTCAGGACGTCTTGGGCAGTAAACTGAATCTGAGCACGGCCTATCATCCTCAAACAGATGGCCAAACTGAGAGGGTAAATTAGATTTTGAAAGATCTGCTCCGAGCTTGCATTATTGATTTCGGTGGATCTTGGGAAGACCACCTTCATTTGGTTGAATTCACTTACAATAACAGCTATCAGGTAATCCAAAATTTTCAATTTGAATAAGTAAAATTTTGAATTGAAATATAACTATCTTTATAATTAGGCGAGTATCGATATGGCACCGTTCGAAGCTTTATATGGACGGCCATACAAATCGCCAGCTTGTTGGATTGAGCCTGGTGATCGATTAGTTCCTGGCTCGGATATGATTATGGAAGCATCCGAAAAGGTCATTGAGATCAGAAGGAAGATGAAGACCGCACGACATAGGCAGAAGAGCTATGCCTATAGGCGTAGAAGAGAGTTAAAATTTCAGGTTGGAGATGAGGTTTTTCTTAAAGTATCACCTTTGAAGAATGTTATTCGATTTGGTCGTAGAGGGAAGCTCGCTCCTAGATTTGTTGGACCATTCACTATCACTGAGAGGATTGGTACACTAGCCTACAGAGTTGCGCTGCCAGAGAAACTTGAGGGCGTGCACAACGTATTCCATGTTTCACATCTCCGGAAGGTTGTACACGATCCATCCATGACCATTCCAATTGCTCAGTTAGATGAGGTTGATATTGAGCCGGATTTGACTATAGAGAGGAGACCACTTCGTATCGTTGATAGGGATACGAAGCAGCTTAGAAGAAAGTCTGTTAGCCTAGTCAAAGTCCAATGGAGTCTCGATGATCGTGATTGTACTTGGGAAACCGAGGAGAGTATCCGAGATTCTAATCCAGAATTGTTTGTTGAAGGTAAATTCCATTCTATACTCTTTACTTTATTCGATAATCTATTCTACATCTATCGTACCTCTTTTATAGTTCTTCCAATCTTTCCTTTGTTCCTTTTCGGGGACGAAAAGTTTTGAGTAGGGGAGAATGTAACGACCCTAAAATTCGGACCCAGTTTAAAATTTTAAAACCGCTTATTTTATGTAGAAATTCGAATTTTCACAAACAACTTCCGTTGCCAACCAAACTTCATATTTGGAGTGCGTCTAGATAGACATAGGCGTGCGCAAAATTTCGTTGAAAAATATTAAAGTAAATTACGCTCGTCGCATTTACATTTTAGTTTAAATCTTATGTGAAAATTTCCTATCGTCTGAACTCAAATATTTTCTCGATGTTGCATAAGAAAAATATTCTGAACTCGACGGCGCATTTCGTTTCGTCAAATTTCGCTTTTAATTGCTAGCTAAAATGTTCGCTCGTGCAAATGGTTCAATAAGATTTACCACTTTGCAAACGGTGTCGAACCATCAATATCTTTATACCGTTGTGTCCGTCTCGACGCGCTGATCACAACGGTATATTTATTTGTGTCAATCGGAGTTCGACGTTGCAAACTATAATTGTTAACGGAGCGCAAACTGGTCCGTTACGCAGCACAAACCGGTACCCAACATTTCAACATTTAAAAATTTTGGAGCCATTCAGCTGCCTTGGGAACCCAAATAGCCTCCATTTTAGAAATCATCATTGCATTGTCCTCTGCACACTCTGAATCTCGTGTATATATCCCTCTCCATTATGACACTGTACACAGCTCATCACATTTATTGCTGCATCACTTTTCACTTCGCCTCAGAAGAAAGAAAATTGGTACGCTACTTCTCTCCTCTGCATATTTCTTTCTCTCCCTCCTCCCTTTCTTCTTTCTTCATATTTTTATTTTACTGCAAATATGAAACACGGTTTCCCAATGCACCTCCTCCCTTCCTCTTCTCTCTCTTTTCATATTTCATTTGTTACTGAAAGAGAAATGCATGCTTCAACCTCTCTGCGCCTTTATTTTATTTTATATATTTTTTTTTTACCTCAAACCTTCCCCACGGCCATGCAGCCACCGGCCTCTCCCGTCCGCCATGCCGCACGCACCCACAAATGCACCGCCGCCACCACTACAACCGCCTCCGCCACGGCCTCTCCTCTCCGCCAGAACCCATGCGGCCACACCCTGCACCGGTCACCTCACCCGCCTCTTCCCCATGCGGCCACACCCTGCACCGCCTCCACTGCCACCACGTCCCACTCACCAACCATTTCCGCCGCCGCTGTCCCTTAGCCACCACCGTGCCTCTCCTTTCACCGACCCCTACCACAGCCGTGCCTCACCTTAGACCACCCGCCTCATCCAACACCTCCCAAGCTCCGCCTCCGCCCTTGTTGAAACCGCCTCCGCCATGCAGCCGCCCACCACTGTTCCGCCCAGCCAACCCATCAGCTCCGCCCACATGCCAGCCCGCCCCGCCTCCTGCCTAACCCGCGTCGCACTCCACTGCCGTGTATATTATTTATATGTATATAGTTCGGGTTTTGGGAAAGAGACAGGATGCTTCTATTTATATATGTTATATATGCAGTTATATGATTTGGTTTATTAAGCAGTTCCAGTGCAAAGTTGATTTACATTTTATTTTACTGTATATGTTTCGTTTGGAAAAAAAAAGTTAGTTTGCTGATATATAATATACATTGGTATAAGGTTGGGTGCAAAGTTGCTACTGTACATATATAGACTATGTAACATAAATGCCTAGGAGGGCTAGTTAGTTTATACAGCAATAGTTATAAATTTGGGAACATAATTTAGAAACTATGTTTCACTATTTTGGGTAGTGGTTTCCAACTTTGTTTCAAAATTTTGTTTACGTAATGGTGATAAATATTCAGTAGTTTCAGCAGTATAAAAATATTTTAGAAGCATTGAGTGTTGTTTATGAGCAGCCAGCGTTTGATAAACTTTGCTGTGTTTTATTCCAGCTCCCGCTATTGATCCGGAAATATAGGCTATTTCCACCCCGCTGATCGAATCTATTTTGCTCCGTTGATCGGTATGGTTTATAGGCATATTCAATCGATATATTGCAATAAACAAATTTTTGATTAATTATTTGTTGATTGCAGTTGTGTTCATTTTGCGTCGTGCTTATTAGAGTCTATTTTATCCATTCGTCCTCGTGCTTCGCCATCATCTTCTTCAACCACGCAAGGTGAATATTTCATTCACGACTCAAATCTATTATGCTATGATAATCAAGTAATAAATTGTTGTTTATATTAACTTGGATTTTAAATTGTTGATTGTTAGAATTGTTGAAATAAAAATTGTAGATCAATATGCAAGTTAAAATTTGAATATTGTTAGTTTACGACAAACAAGTGTGACACTAAAATTGTTATGTGATGTTGAGTTTGGTTGTTAAAATAAGTAAATTTTAATATGAAATTGAAATCGACATAGGATAGTCGACCAATTTAAAATGGACTATATATGTTGAACTTGACCCCTTTAACTGTTAAATTAACCGTCGCGTAGAAATAGCGTTAACTACACTTTGAACCATTGTATGTATGATTGATGTAGTAATGTGATAATAGACACCAAGTGAAACCATAATGTAATAATCTTTAATCTACATGAAACGATAGTGTAGATTCTAGGAATAATTGTATTAATTTGCATTAACAACAAAGGTAAGTTAATACGATTATTTCGGGATTATTTAATAAGTTGTTAAATTGTTATGTATGGTTGTTATTGCTTGTTTATTTACTTTGACACCATCCCAGTTATCACACTGCAAGTTCCCTTTGCTATGCTTTGTTTTATATTGAATAATATTGGGTTGAAATGATAAATACCCCATTTAAACAACTTGGGCTAGGATAGAAAATAAAAATAAGAAACCCGATTGGTCAACAAAACCACTTTCGAAATTGAAATATATTTTAAATTAAGGAATGAACTTAACAATTTGTTTGGAAATTTAATAACGAACTTAGGGATTTGAGTTGAAATAAATTAACGGATTTAAATTAAACGGATTAATAACTTACCAAATTGGATAAAATGAATTGAAAATTTAATTGAAATAAGATTTAGAAGCAAGTAAGTTTTAGAATTTAATAAGTTAAAGATTTAAAGATTTGTCAGCTTTAAATTTAATCTCAGGCTTTAATTAAATAGATTTGAACTTGTTATAAGTTACATTGAGATTTAGGAAATTATGACTTACTAATTTAATGAATTTAAATTTGGGAAAATTTAAATTTAAATGATTTTAAAATTTAACGTATTAACCAAATCAAGAAACCATAAATGGAAATGGACTTCTTTGATTAGAAACTTAATTAATTGGTAAATAAAACAAATAAAGTTTTGGAAAGGGAAATTTAGAATAAAGTTGATGTAATGTTTTAAACCAAGTTTACCATTTATTTGAATTCATTGATTTTGAACTAAATTTAATAAGCGACATTTAGGCCTTAAATCAAACTTGATTACTAAATTTTTAATTGTCCACTCAAATGTTTGAACGAAAATTTCATTTGGAATTATGTGGTAAAATATCTAAAATAAATTGAACCGTGAAATGTCAAATTTTGGAAGTCAAATTTGCACCTTGACTTTTGGACTTTGATTTGTTTACACGTTAATTTAACCGACCATCGGGTAATAAATACGTAGTTATTAAAGAGACCGGGATCGGGAATGGAAATACTCTCTGTCGATACCGAAACTACTTTAATAACTATTATGCACGAAGTATTGATCCAGAATGAAGTGGATGGTTTGGTGAACGCGTTGACTGAAGAAAGAGAACGATATTGGATGACCCCTGACATGACTAAAACAGGAGCCGCGCCGGGCCATTGAGGATCGCCACCTCTAGCGGACACGCTTCTTCGATACCATATCAATTACCTTTGTGATTCGATTTGGGTGCACCCTTGATTTGGGAGTGTTGTTTCGCGATGTTGAGATAGTAGCTACTATGCTCAACATCTGTCCGGATCACGCAACTACTAGTATCCTAGTTGGTATTGCCTCATGTACCTTGTCATACTAATTATCCTATTCGCGACCACTACGTTTTGATTTGTACCTTAAGTATATGGATTGCCCTCTGGTGACTTCCGGTTTTGGAGAAACTACGGTCTTGTATATGCTTTTGGGAATATAAAATGTGTTAAGGGGAATTATGGTAACGCCTTAACGCTATTTTAATATCGTACTTTACTGATTAGGCATTATCTACATACCGTACTCTATTGTATACATAGATAGTTTATCGGATCCTTAGAGATGTTTATTCATCTTTGAGTTATGAACTTTATTTCCTGCATTTGATTATCCTGCATAAGATTTTGAGTCCTGACTCGAGTGTTTCTTTTTGTATATGCTCGGGTCAGTCTGAAGCTATCCAGTTTGAAGAAAGGTTGGTTGAAGATGCTGAAGACTTAGCATTTATCTTTATCGGTCTATTTTGATGTCCGTGTCTGTTGGACATTTATGTATTTCCTTGCAGTCACCTTTTGTTTAGACATTGTTGTACTATATGTAGTAGCTTCATGAACTGCTATTATGACGATGTATTTCCGCTGCATTATTCTGTGATTGTTCTATGACTGTGATGTTATATTAATTCTCATTTACATTTATGTATTTATAATCCCATAACGATTCGTGTTTTGTATTATTTAAGTTGACATGTGAGGATTATTGTCAATTTAAATGGTCCAAATACACGGGTTGTTATAGTGAGTTAATCTCACTCATATGGTTATAATTTAAATTTAAATGGTTAAATTTAAGCAATTGGTTGATTGATTGATTTGATTGTATGTGCTATATTATATATAGTAGTATATAGTATATATTGGAATGATTGATTTCCCGCATTATATAGCATATGAGACCCTATTCGTCGCATAATAGCGGATGATTTTATATTTAAAACCCGTATATCGCGATATTCCACCTCGAAGTGGAATTGGTATTTTATGTTGTGCTAACATATGTGGATGCAGGGAAACGGGTTGGAGGGATCCAAGGATTCCTCAAAATTATCTATATTGTTTAATATTCTCAGTTATGAATATTCGATATTCTGTGATGAATATTAATGATAATTGGAATATTGAATGTTATGGTTTACTTGAATATATTTCGGTACACTGAGTTATCAAATATATAGAATTGGATTTTTGAAAAGAAAATAAAAGAGTGAATTTTTAAGAAAATGATGATAGAGAATTTAAATAAATTAAGAATGAACGGGATAAGAATATTAGCGGTTTTAAAATTCTAATAAATAAATTCCGCATATGAAAAGGGGATTTTGAATAAACAGGAAGATGATAAATTTTGAACTTCAGCGTTATTATTAAAAGAATAAAGCATTTATTTTAAATTTAAGATTTAAATTATTGAAAAGAATAAAGAAGAAATTTGGAAAATTTGAAATTGCTATGTTTTAGTTAAAACTTAAAATCAAAACGAAATAATAATAACAATAATAATAATGTCTATAATTAATGGATTTTGAAATGAATTGAGTAAGTAAAGAAATTTATTTCAAAATGGAGTAAATTGGAAATCCATTTGAAAATTGATTTAAGTGGCTGAAGCTGGAACTTTAAAAGAGAAGTGAGACTTTGACATTTATAAACTGGGTTTATAAAAGTCAAGTAATATATCAGTGGATATTTGGAGGAATAAATTCACGATGGAAAGTTATTAAAGGAATGAGAAAAAAAAATTAAAAATTAATAGTGATTTATTTTTAAAGGATGTAAAGAGAAGTATATTTCCCAAAATAGCCAAGTACATTTCAAAGTAAATTTTTAAAAGTTTTAATATCGTTTTAAAAAGCATGTTTTAGAAAATTTATTATTTCTAAATGTTTAAATTCTGAAGTAAGTATTTTCCAAGTTTATTATAGTAGTAATTATTAAATGTGACTTAGAATTTTGATTTTAAAAGGATAAAAATTTAGTTTTATATTTTATAAGCAGCTTTGTTTTAAATATTCTTAAAGTATATATATTTTTGAATAAGTAGTAAAGTAGTTTTAATTTAAAAGCCTTAAAGGATATTTTATAATAAAGAGTTTTTGAATTATTTTAAAAATCTAAAGTCTTTGTGCTTGGTGTTCCAGTGGAAATAAATATGTGGTTATTTATTTCATGAGAAGAGTGTGGTCTGAAAACTGGTTTCAAAAAGGTGTGTAAGTAGAAATATATCTTGTTTTAGATATTTTGAGGTTAATAAATAATTTGGTGGAATTATTTATGATGATGGATGTTGTGAATGTTAATTGATAGTTAAATAACCGACTATCAATATTGGCCAATGCGCTGATCGTTTCGAAGAGACCGGGATCGGGATTAATTTCTCAAAAACCACTTCGATCTAGTTTGTACGTTTTCGTGGAAAAAGGAGTTCAGAGTCGAAGATGGAGCAGTGAAGTGCAAGGGCTAGTTGCTACTAATCCTGAGGATATTTCCAAAATGGATGTAATAGGAATAGTGCCTTCGGTTCCTTCGAACCCGGGATGGACTTGTATGGGCGAATGCTTTCGGAACATCGTCAGGTGGACGATGGGAATTCTAAGTGAAACGTTCTAAAAGGTGACGCTTAGCCTCAAGCCTCATCAACTTAGAACGACTGAAAATCAGGGGTTATGCAGTAAGGCTAGGTGGGTAGCACCCATTTCAGGGTGAGGTCATCCCTGTCTAGATGTCCCTTTTATTTCGGCTCAGTGGTGCAGTTGCTGATCACAACCGTGGGGTGATCTTACTCGGGATTATCCAGTAAGGGGTAGTCCCGGTCTTGTATTGCAAGGGGTCGGGAGTGATCCTCGGTATGCTGATCTAGACCAGGTACCGTGGCAGGTGGTACTCCAGTGCCTAGTCATTAGTTGGAAATCCATTCTCCATACGCGCCTTTTACGAGTTTTTTTGTATTACCCACTTTGTGGCTAGTAGCTGGAATTTAATAGATGTAACAATTTCGGCTATTTTAAAAAGTATTTGTAAATAGACCCTATTATAATATCAGAGGATTTTAATAAAAAGTGTTTTGGCTATCGTAAGGTAAAAACTCGACATGTTTAATAGTGGCGTGGTCTTACGAGATGCTTTTGTTTTCAAAGGATTTTGAAACTTTAACAATCAATTTGAGTGTGATTTCTCACGCTGGTATTACAGACAGATTCGGGTGTTATTTAACTGTAATGCTCGGGTCATACCGAGTATTATAGAATACAGGAAAGGGTGCTGTGGAGCTCATGAGACGAGCTGGATGCCGATACGTACTTCCATATTTGTGTTACATATTCCTCTATGTATTCAGATTGAAAGGACAGATTATGATTACTGTCCAGTTGTGTGTTATGTATACTCTGATGATGTATGTATAAACAGATATAGTATTTGCTTTTGGTGTAAAGATCTGTGATTATCTATTATATTCTATTCCGCTTCTATGGTTAGATTCTAATGTTGTTCTCTATTTCTCCTTCTACCTCTTCTTTTTTACCCAAATGTTTCGTATTTTTGTTCATCTTGACTTGATAATGTAGAATAGTGTTGGCTCAAGGGGTATGGATTTTTGGGTCATTACAGTTGGTATCAGAGCTTAGGTTGGTGATAACCTTGGCTTTGGTAGGAATTACTCAAATAGAGTAAGTAGTACTCTAGAATGAGTTTGAACGTGTTAATAGATATGAGCGTGTATTTTTTAGTGAATATAAATTGTTGTAATATTGTGTTGACTTATTGGTTGAGTGGAATATAAAGTCTGATCGAATAAGTTGGCCGCTATTCGAGAAGAGTTTATAAACACCTGACACGATAAATTGACACAGTATTGTTTTAAAGGTAGGTGAATGAAATAATTTTACCCAAAATATAATCTGATATAAAAGGAAAGTTTTTGTCAACTATTTTAGCTAATATATGGTAGCTTGGATGTTAGGAATGATAATATTAAATTAGTATCATTGTTGTATGAAAATTTAACTACAAATTAAAAATATAACCAAAGGTTAAGGAAATAAATTCATTTATAAAATGAAATTTATAAATTTGAATTATAAACGTGATTTATAAATTGAAATATGATCAAGTGGGAATTTGTATAAGCATAAACTATACAAATGAATTATAGTTAAAATTTGATTTAAGCCAAAATTTGAAAATTTAAAATCCCGAAGATTTTGGAAGTGTTTTTCGAAGTGTTTTGAAGATAGATAATAGCATTATTATTTTAGAAGTATTTCTGGAAGGAAATTGTTTCAAATAAATTTTGGGAAGGGATATAGCATTGAACTCACTTCAGTCGTTCGAAGATAATTTCGGTGATAACTGCAGCAGCATCGATGTTCATTTTCGATTTTCTAAGTGACGGATTGCTGCCAAATTGATTTGTTTTTGAAATTTCAAAGGAAACTTGTTGGGAATAAAAACCATGATTGATTTAAAAATTTTGAGAAGTGTGATGTTGAGATGTTGGAGATTTCAAAATGATTTGAAACCAAAAGCCGGGTGTTCAAAAATCCTGATGAGATAGGTTGTAAGCTTATAAATTGAGATGATGTTTAAATCAGGAAGGAAATATAAGCTTTGAATGTTGGAATTTAAATTTAAAGTGAAAAGTTAAAAATGAAATTAACTTGGATTGAGGAAGAAAATTGAATCGAATTGAATTAAATAAATCTGAGTTAAAATAAAATTGAATTGGTGTAAAATTCAGTTGAGTTATAGGTGATATTGGATGGAATTAGATCCTTACTTAAATCAACGGAAGTAAGTTAGATAAGAAATAAGTTGGATAAGAATTGGATTGGGATAAATGAATTAGAATAACTTATAAAAGAATTAAAAATCCATAGAATAAAAATATGCGTGGATTATAAATAAGCGAAAAATTTTGAGTTAAAAATAAAGATGAATATATTCAAGCCTAGAATGAATGGAAATATGTAAAATAATAAGTTGTGACTTATAAAACTGGAAAGTGGAATAGAAAACCCAAAATAAATATTGCTTGATGTTTTGGGAAAATGAAACAAAAATCCAAACTTGAATTATAAAATAAATTGAACTTAAGAAATTTAATGAAGTGATTTTTGAGATTAAAAATCAAGTATTGAATTATAAATAGGGGAAGGACTAATTAGATAATAAATTAGTTAATGAAATATGTAAATGGAACCTAATGTAGTTAAATGAAGCTGAAGTGTGAGTTAATAATGGAATTTGGAAATAAAATTCGAGTTATAAATCAAATTCAACTGGAATAGTTAGTGAAGTAAATATAATTGAAAATAGATTGAGGTAGGGATGGTTTTAGTTGAAAATAAAACACAGATGAGTCGGAATAAATTGAAAATGGCCTTGTAATCAATTAAATGAATTGAATCTGAAAATTTAAAATTTATAATAACTAATCAAATAAATTTGAAGATGGAAATAGAACTTGTTGCAAAAAGAAATGGAGGTTGGTCAAATGGAAATGAACTTAAGTTATTAACTTAAGTAAGTGTTGAATGAAAGCTGAACTCAAATAAAAGCATGGTTTAAATAAGTTGAGAAATAGTTATTGAACGAATTAGCCTGGATTGTTTTCAAGCTAAATAAAATAGTTTTGGATAAACAAATACGGATATGAAACGAAAATGCAAGTGTATGGGTTGTGAGTAATGTAGAATGGAATAGAATTAATATAAAGAGAGTGGAATCAATTTAAAATGGTTATAAGCTGAAGTAATTGTACTTGAATAACATCAAATTTGCATAGAAAATTCGTCATTTTGTCGTAAACGAAAGTAAATGTATTAACAGAGGTGAATAAAATTGAATTTTTGATCAATTGGAATAATATGGGTTTGTTTAAAATTAAAAATGAATTGAATGTAAGCAAGTGGATTGTAAACCATTCAAATTGAATGAAAATGGTGTATGAATTAATTGAAAACAGTTGAATTAGTATTAAAACTATATAGATTGCTTACGTAAAGTGTTTAGTGTGCATTGCTTTTAAGAATTCATGTGTTTAATTGCAAATAAGTGAAATGTTGTTAAACTTCATATATATGACACTTACATGTTTTAATTGAGTAATTCCAGGTACCGGGAAGCCGTTTGGCTGGATTTTGGGCACGCTAACTGCTAAATAAATAAGCCGCTTGCTTAAAAATGCCAAATAAAGGTACGCCTACGTAGAAAAAAAGGAAATATAAACTATTTTTGTTTTTCCGACCGGGTGGGTCGATGTATATATATTTATATCTTTTGTCAAATTGCAAAAGATCCTCCGTACAAAGGAGACTCTGCCAAAAAAATTCGAAAATTCTGGGAGTTAGAATTTTGGGAAAAATTTTGTTAGCGACAAAACGATTTCAAATTGAAAATTTGAAATAAATTAGTGGATGAAACTAATTTAAAATAATGATATGAATCAGTTATGAATGGAAGATAAAATTCAATATTTAGAATTGGAGATAAATTGAATTCATATGTAAATGGGAGAATCAATTTGAATAGAAGTAGATATGAACTAAAGTGGTAAAGTGAAAATAAATATAAAAAGCATATAAATACTTATACTAAACTTAAGAAGAAATGGTAAGATTCTTAAGTAATATGGGTGTCGGGAAAATATATTGAATAAGCATTGGTGTGAAGATTTAATAAAATGTTTTTTAATGCTATGATTGGATATTATTGCTAAATAGGATATGCAGGTATTATAAAGGGAAAGGAAAACTGGTTTTGATTTTGGAAGATAAATTTGAATTGCCCGACTAAAAAGGTATGTGTTTAAATTTCTGTATGAAATTTGATTTGGGATTTTGATCTTGCCACTTGGCTTTTCGTTTTCTTTTGGAATTAGGGAGCCCTAGAGGAATTTTTTAGTTGTACCGAGCTAGCGCGCAAAGGAGACGCTGGCGAAATTTTTCAAAAATTTAAAGAGTTAGAAATTTTGAAAATTCAAAACTTGGTTTTGAATTATTATTTGAATGGTTGAATAAGTAAAGTTATTTGGGAACTATGGTAAAATTTGGAAAGTTAGTAAGATGGATAGTGTGTTTTTAATAAACATTGTTGGGTTGTTGTTAAAAACTGTTTGATTTTGGAAAGTAGTAATGGGTATTGAATCATTCTTCTTAACTAGAAATTTCGGGGACAAAATTCTTTTAAGGGGGAAGGAATGTGACGACCCAGAATTTTTGAGCATTCGAAATTAGAATATTTAATTGATTTTAAATATTTAAAAATTAATTTTTAACTTGAATTCAAATATCACTATTTATTTGATAATTAAATTATTGATCTAAATAATTTAAAATTGGGTAAAATGTTAGATCTAGAGTTTTAAACCTGTTAAAAATAATTTTAGGGTTTGTAAAATTTATATCGATAATACTGAAGATAATAGAAATGTTAAAATTGGATTTGGAAGTGATTTGTTCTGTTTTAAAAATATATCGTGTAAATTGATATTTAAAATAGCTTTCAGAAGCACAGTCTCCGAATTTAACGAAACTAGTTCCATTGGAACCGTAATATTATATTATTATCGGATTTCAATTTTCGCAGTGTTTGGAGTTACTGTTTCGTCGTACGATCTGAAAATGCCTAGAATAATCTAATGGAATTTAATTTAAATAGTCAAACCTTCTCATATAAGCCACACCCTTCCAGCTTTTAACGCAAGCTTCTTTCCTCTTTCGCCTTCATACTCGAATTCACATGCTAGAAAAAAAATGGTCGAATGAGAATCTTGTTTTTCTTTTTAAAGCAAAATTTGTTGTTTTCCTCCTTCATCCTTTTCAGTTCAAATCAAAACGAGATTTTCCCTTTTTCCCCTCTCTTCAAATTCATTTTCACTCAAATAAATTACCCAAAAGAAATAAAATGATACGAAGGAAGCGCGTTTGAATCAGGGGCGACTGGGATTATGCGATATCAAACTCAAGCAACCCTAGTTTACCTCGTACTCAATCTCGAAAACGATTCGATTCATCAATTCTTTTGACTTCGGGAAGGGGGTAACGGCATCGCGATCGAATCGTGATTGAATCGCAGTTTGCACGAGGAAAAGAGGGGCGCTGGCACATAATCGTCGGCGCAATGGAGGTGCTCGAGTGTGATGTTATTACGTGGCCGAGGATGTGGCTGCATTCTGGAGTTCGACTAAGGCATCGTCGCGGCTCTAGGAGGAGAGCTCACGTGCGTTAGGGTTTCACGAAGTCAGGCAAATCACGACGCCTAAGGGAAATCTCGAATTCATAGCAGAGGTTGTCGACCGATTTGGGGGGAATTGACGTCGACATGATGACGCTTACAAGGTGGCGTTCGATTTCCAGTCGCTGGCTAGGGTCTGGGTTATCAGGCGCGTGGTCTAAGGCATTGCGATCTTCAGTGAGGTATTGATACTGCTTTTATTTATTTTTATTTATTTATATATGTGTGTACATGCATATTAAAAATATTTATGTATATAAACAGTAAATGAATCTCTGATATTATCTCTAGATAAGAAAATATATTTTTTATAAAAGAAAAAAAAGGTTATATATTTAGAGAAGACTTTGGAAGAAATATAGGAATTTTTAAATTGTTTGTAAAATTTATAAAGGTTAGATTTTGAAATTTATAATCTATTTCTATAAGTGTATATGTAGTTCAAAGGAATATATATATATATATATATATATAAGTTTAAAATTAAATCATTAAGTTAAATTGAATCATTAGTAATTAAACGTAGTAAATGGAAGGATTTATTGTTCGATTTATTTCCAATATTAATAAATTGTATAATGTTTTATACAAGGTTTAAAATCAAGGAAACAATCCAGTTTGGATTGGGTTGCAAGCATAATCAATGGTGAGTTAATCTCAGTCATCTGGTTATAAATTAAATTTAAATGGTTAAATTGAAACAATTGGTTGATTGATTGATTTGATTGGATGTGCTATATTATATATAGTAGTATATAGTATATATTAGAATGATTGATTTCCCGCATTATATAGCGAATGAGACTCTATGCGCCGCATAATAGCGGATGATTTTATATTTAAAACCCATATATCGTGATATTCCACCTCGAAGTGGAATTGGTATTTTATGTTGTGCTAACGTCTGTGGATGCAGGGAAATGGGTTGGAGTGATCCAACAGGATTCCTCAAAATTATCTATATCGTTTAATATTCTATGTTATGAATATTCGATATTCTATGATGAATATTATTGATAATTGGAATATTGAATGTTATGGTTTACTTGAATATATTTCGGTACACTGAGTTATCAAAATATATAGAATTGGATTTTTGAAAAAAAATAAAAGAGTGAATTTTTAAGAAAATGATAATAGAGAATTTAAATAAATTAAGAATGAACTGGATAAGAATATTAGCGGTTTTAAAATTCTAATAAATAAATTCCGTATATGAAAAGGGGATTTTGAATAAACAGGAAGATAATAAATTTTAAACTTCAATGTTATTATTTAAAAGAATAAAGCATTTATTTTAAATTTAAGATTTAAATTATACAAAATAATAATGAAAAGATTTGGAAAATCTGAAACTGGTATGTTTCAGTTAAAAGATTTAAAATCAAAATGAAAAATAATAACAATAAAGTCTATAATTAATGGATTTTGAAATGAATTGAGTAAGTAAAGAAATTTATTTCAAAATGGAGTAAATTGGAAATCAATTTGAAAATTCATTTAAGTGGTTGAAGTTGGAACTTTAAAAGAGAAGTGGGACTTTGAAATTTATAAACTGGGTTTATAAAAGTGAAGTAATATATCAGTGGATATTTGGAGGAATAAATTCACGATGGAAAGTTATTAAAGGAATGAGAAATTTTGTTTAAAAATAAATAGTGATTTATTTTTAAAGGATGTAAAGAGAAGTATATTTCACTGAATAGCCAAGTACGTTTCAAGTAAATTTTTAAAAGTTTTAATGTCGTTTTAAAAAGCAGCTTTTAGAAAATTTATTATTTCTAAATGTTTAAATTCTGAAGTAAGTATTTTTCAAATTTGTTATATTAGTAATCATTAAAAGTGACTTGGTATTTTGATTTTAAAAGGATAAAAATTTAGTTTTATATTTTATAAGCAGCTTTGTTTTAAATATTCTTAAAGTATATATATTTTTGAATAAGTATTAAAGTAGTTTTAATTTAAAAGCCTTAAAGGATATTTTATAATAAAGAGTTTTTAAATTATTTAAAAATCTAAAGTATTTGTGCTCGGTGTTCCAGTGGAAATAAATATGTGGGTATTTATTCCATGAGAAGAGTGTGGTCTGAAAACTGGTTTCAAAAAGGTGTGAAAGTAGAAATATATCTTGTTTTAGATATTTTGAGGTTAATAAATAATTTGGTGGAATTATTTATGATGATGGATGTTGTGAATGTTAATTGATAGTTAAATAACCGACTATCAATATTGGCCAATGCGCTGATTGTTTCGAAGAGACCGGGATCGAGATTAATTTCTCGAAAACCACTTTGATCCGGTTTGTACGTTTTCATGGAAAAACGAGTTCGGAGTCGATGATGGAGCAGTGAAGTGCAAGGGCTAGTCGCTACTAATCCTGAGGATATTTCCAAAATGGATGTAGTAGGAATAGTGCCTTCGGTTTCGTTCGAACCCGGGACGGACTTGTATGGACGAATGCTTTCGGAACATCGTCGGGTGGACGATGGACATTCTAAGTGAAACGTTCTAAAAGTTAACGCTTAGCCTCAATCCTCATCAACCGGGATTGACTGAAAATCAGGGGTTATGTAGTAAGGCTAGGTGGGTAGCACCCATTTCACGGTGAGGTCATCCCTGTCTAGATGTCCCTTTTATTTCGGCTTAGTGGTGCGGTTGCTGATCACAATCGTGGGGTGATCTTACTCGAGATTATTCAGTAAGGGGTAGTCCCGGTCTTGTGTTGCAGGGGGTCGGGAGTGATCTTCGGTATGCTGATCTAGACCAGGTACCATGACAAGTGGTACCCCAGTGCCTAGTCATTAGTTGGAAATCCATTCTCCCTACGCGCCTTTTACGAGTTTTGTTTGTATTACCCACTTTGTGGCTAGAAGCTGGAATTTAATAGTTGTAACAATTTCGGCTCTTTTATCAAGTATTTTTAAATAGACCCTATTATAATATAAAAGGATTTTAATAAAAAGTTTTTTAGCTATCATAAGGTAAAAACCCGACATGTTTATTTGTGGCGTGGTCTTACGAGATGCTTTTGTTTTCAAAGGATTTTGAAACTTTAATAATCAATTTAAGTGTGATTTCTCACGCTGGTATTCCAGACAGACTCGGGTGTTATTTAACTGTAATGCTCGGGTCAAACCGGGTATTATAGAATACAGGAAAGGATGTTGTGGAGCTCATGAGACGAGCTGGATAGTTATACGTACTTTCGTATTTGTGTTACATATTCCGCTATATATTCAGAGTGGAAGGACAGATTATGATTACTGTCCAGTTGTGTGTTATGTATACTCTGATGGTGTATGTATAAATAGATATAGTACTTGTTTTTGGTGTAAAGATCAGTGATTATCTATTATATTTTATTTCGCTGCGATGGTTAGATTCTGATGTTGTTCTCTATTTTGTCCTTCTACCTCTTCTTCTTTAACCCAAATGGTTCGTATTTCTTTTTATCTTGAGTTGATTGAGGTAGAATAGTACACTCAAGGGGTACGGATTTGCGGGTCATTATAGTAATGTTAATGCCAGTTGATAAATAACTAATTTAGTGTAATCCCAATTTAATTGAAACAATGGTAAGGTTATAATTGATTGTATTTAGTAAATTGAAAATAAATTTCAATAAATATAATTAAATAGTATGTTAATGATGATTGAATGAAATTTGTGTGACATAAACAATTGTAACAATTGTTAGGGAATAATAACTCATAAGTGTGATTGAAAGTAAATGGCAACAAATATTTTAGGTTACCTCTTTATTTAGCCTATTAATTTAAATGTGGTAAATTGCAACAAATCTAAATTAAATATTTGTTAATATGAATTTAGTTAACAATGGGAAATAACATTTACTTTTTCATAATATGACAATTGGTTGAATAAAAGGAATGGAAATTCAAGATTTATTAATTTATTGGAATTTAAATTTAATAATCGAATTAATTATAAATAAATGAAATTTAAAATTTAATGTGAAATTAATGGTAGTTAATTGACTTAATTTGTGCAGTTAGGGTAGATTTGATTTATTATTGAAGATTGTTAATTCAACAAGAAGTAACCAATGTAAACTCTATCCATAATGTGGCAATTGATTGAATGAAAAAAATTGAAATTCTTGTTTATTAATTTATTGGATTTTGAGCTGTAATATACGGATTATTGAAATTAAATGAAATAAAATATTACGTTAATGGGAATTAATATGAAATGAAACATACATTAACGAAATGTAGTATAAATCAATGTTAATTATACCCATAAGATGTCAATTTATTGAATAGCAAGACTTTAAATCAAATAAACGGATTTATTGATATTTCAATTGATAATTAATAAATTTATTAAATTTGAAACTAAATGCGGTAATGGGTAAATTTATTAACTTTTAATTGATATCTGAATTGTTTAAAGGGTTGTAATGGTGTAGGAAATCAAAAATGATAAAATTTGTAAATTTTAGAATTGAAATTTAAGATTTGATTTTTATTTATTTATTATTTATTTAACTAATTAACTGGAAAATAGCCATTTTGGCCACTGACTAGGATTTCGATGAAACCAGTTTCATCGAATCCGTAACGGTGAATTATTAGAGGTTTTCAAGTTTCATAATGATCGGGCTTGGCATTTGATTGTATGGGCTTGAAACGCCTAGAAATAGATTTAATTGAAATCAATTCGAAATAACTTGATTTGAGCATAACTTCTTCATACAATGAACTTGGAATTGAAACCTGTTCCATCGCGTTTAAAATATTTAAAAACATTTGTTTTGATATATGGGTTGACCGAATTTCGTTCCGGAGTTAGAATGGGCTTTTTGGGCCATTTATCGTTCAACGATCCAAACCATTCGTATCCGTTCTTTTATTTTCAACCCTACCTATATATATCCTGTTATAAACCCTGATTCATTTCTTATTCCTCATTTTTGTACGTACAGAACTTATATTGCTCATCTTCCTCTATGGATGAAAACCCTAAATTATCCAATTCAATTTCAATTCAAAAATCAACTTCAAAAATTGAAACTCCTCAATATATATCGAATTATATATCGATTTGAAGCTCTCGACGAGCGCATCTCATATCTATAATTCATTTTCCAAATTGAACCGCTGTTCGTCCAAAAATTTATGAAAAAATATCGGTCGTTCATCATGTTCCGATGAACGTCGACGGATCATCAAATTGCCGGTACCGTGGGTAGAGATCGTCGAGGGGATTCGATCGGACTTGTTAATGGGCGATATCGACGGCTAGATCGACGTAGACAATTCGATTAGGGTATTTGTAGCCGGCGGCGGCACGATGAATTGCGGGGGCCGGAAGGCCCGAGGTGGTTACCATCGCGTGCGGCTCGTCGTGGGTAAGCCACTGGTGGTGACGGCGTGGGGGATGGCGGCCTATAGGCGAGGGCCGTGGCCGGTCAAAGTCACGGTCAAGGGCATTTGCGTGGTGCTTGGATGGGTTCGAACATGTGGATTCGCGTGTGCAGGTTGAAGATGTTGACGTGGCAAGAAATGAGTGTACGTTATTTATTCTGTTTTTAATTTAATTTTGAGATTCAAATGTTCTAATCCATATAACTTTCACATGCAGACTCAGATTCACGCGCGACTTTCTCTGCTAGGTTCGTATTGGAATTCCGAACATTTTGGCGCACGTTAGAACGGATTCTGAGACTGTTCAAATTTTTGGTTTAAATTGTATTTAAATTCAATTTAAATTCAAAAGGTGAGTTTTTTAACCCACTCATAACTTCTAAAATTTCTTATGTGTTTAAATTAATTTCTGATGTGATTAAAAATTATTTTGTTGCTGTTTGGTATATTTTTATCGTCAGTCCAGTTAAATTGAATTTATAAATTAAATTGTTATTTAATTTATTATTGCATATAAACTGCCAATTAAATTAATTATTATTGAATATAAACGGCTAGTAATTACCTGTTATTTATTATCTGTTCTACATTGATGTTATTGTTTGAATTGGATGATGATTGTGATAAATATTTAATGATTGATATTGGATGAATGGATGATGTATTTTATGTTGTTATAAACTACAAGTTGTTCTGCAATTTTTGTTCATTCTGGATTGCGGTTTGAAATGATATATAACCGTATTTTTATTTTAAATTACGGATTGAAATGATAAATATCTGTATCACTTGACCATAAGGTAGAAAATTATAACAACTCGCCTTTCATTCCATAAAAAGACGCATCATTAAGAAGAAAGAATGGGATAGAAAAGAGAAAAGATAGGAAAGAAAGAAATAAACAACATCAGAATCTCACGGCGGAATGAATAAATTATATTATATCACATAAAATATTACATAGTATCATATAAATCAGAGTTATACAGCTAATACAACACAAACTAGACGGTTATAAATACTTGTTTAGTTATTACAATTCAAGTACATCACAGAAAACAGATACAACTCAAACACAGCGGAACCACAATATATATATCTACACGCTGAAGCCTCCTGCTCCATTTCTCCTCCAGAACTCGTCAAAGCAATCCTGAATCCCTTGACTACTCATACATAATATGAATACCCAAGAGTTTAATAAAATAGAAAATAAACACTCGAGTCATACATGGGTCTGGTGTGAGTAAACGGGTTTAAAGTTGCTTAACTTTGAAAATCCTTTTGAAACAAAAGGTATCACGTAAGACTTCCCACAAATAAACATGGAAAAGTTTTTACCTTACGCTAACCAAAACATTTGATAGGAAATCCAGTGATATTATAATAGGGTCTAGGGTTTTCAAAATAAAGTACAGAAATAGCTGGAATGCTTACATCTCACGTTCCAACATAGTTTGGCACAATCAAAACCGTACAGGCACTTACTGGAGTTTGGATTTCATATAATGGCAGGGCTGCAGGGGTACCGCCCGTCACAGTACGTGGCCTAGATCACCGTACCGAGGATCACTCCCAATCCCCTACAACACAAAGCCGGAACCATCCCTTACTGGACAGTCCCAAACAAGACAACCCCGTAGATGGCCGTCTCCAACTGCCCACACAGCCGAAATAAAAGGGACCTCTAGACAGGGGTAAATCTCGTCCTACTTGTGCATGACCCACTTAGCCTTACTACACCTCCCATGTTTTAGCCTGTAACAACCATAGATTTTTTCCTATATATTTTAAATTTGACTTTATTTTTATTTTAATTATTTTAAATTTATTTTTATTTCAAATATTTCATTTTAAATATAAATGTTGACTATTAAGTGATCTATAGTTCAAAATAGTATAAATTGGACATTTTACTAAAAAAAATGAATTTCTACTCAAACTGTTTGAACTTTGACTTTTAAAATTAAAATTAAAATAAATTTAAATCTTAAATTTTATCTTTTACTATGAAAATAGATGTAATAACTTGAACACTGCTTTTCATTTCGTTGAAAACGGAGTTAAACTGTGAAAGTTATGTATATTTCAATATTGAGTGCAATTTGTTTATTCTGCAATTTTGTTATTTTTAAAATTGTATAAATTATATTTTTATTTTCATATTTCATTTTAATCTGGGTCAATATGTTATTGTATGTATATTTTTGTATTATAATAATTTTAAAATGAAGTAAACAATTTTCCAAAGTCAATGGTGATTTATTTGTAATTTCTGGACACCGTTTTGGATTTTTAAGCAATTTCTTTAAATCTTTTTCTATTTTATTTAAATTTAATTATTTATTTTATTATGTGTTAATATTTTTTTAAGTATATTTTTGTCTTTTAATATTTTTAAACTGATAATAGAATTTTTCTAAAGTCTATTGAAATTTATTTCAATTTATTAAGCCTGGTTTCTATTTTTCTTTGTTATTTTCTTCATTTAAATTATATTTAATTAAAATTTATTTATTTATTTTGTGAAGACATTTTTATTTTGTTTTCTTATCTTTATTTTTAAATATTTTCCAAGTCCATAATATTTTTCAAAGTTTGTTCCATTTAATTTCAAATTTTCTAAACTAGTTTTCATTTTGTGCTATTTTCTTATTTGAATCATATCTAATTAATAGTTAATTAATAATATTTTGTTTATCTGTTATATTTTCGAATTTGAACTGAAATTTATAAGTATTTTCAGTTATTTAAAATGTATATAAATATATATAGGAAATTTGAAAGGTTTTAAAAGCTTTTGAAACGTAAAGTCGTTTCACCTCCTAAGTCGTTTCTTTTACAGTTTCCTCATTTACTCTTTGACCGTTTTTTTTTTTCTCTCTTTTTAGCCATGATTCCTCCTTCATTTTTCACGTGGATCTCAGATCCATTTCTGATCTAAAAAAAATACGGCCATGGCTTGAAGGAGTTGAGGTAAAAATTATCTTCTTCTTCCTTTCTTTTTCTACTTTTCTATTTTGAATTTTGTACTTGTTCTCACCTTCATAGCTTGGCTCCTCCTCAACCAGATCTGACCTGACCTCTACCACCCCTTTCCTCTCACTATCACCCATCCTACTACCTCTCCATTTCAGGTCGAGGCCATCTATGGCAAGGACCACCACAAAATCCACCAAAAAACATCACCTATTGCACTAGCCTAGCCTAGTTTATCATCTCCTCCTTCTACCACTATTAGCCGCCACTACCTCCACCACCACCACCTCTTACCTGACCTCCACCCTCTTCCACATCACCCACCACCACCTTCACCACTGGTTGGGCCCACCTAGCCTCTGGCCGAACCAAAGAAGAGCAAAAAATGATGTATGTTGCATAGTTTTAGCCTTGTACACCTAGTTTCATGCACCTAGACTAAACCCACCTTCAAAGCCATGTGTAGGCCGACCCTTGCACACCCAAACCAGACCCAATTCCCTAAGTTAGCTGAGCCTAATCACTGCCTAACTGAAGTACATGAGGTTGAGAACAAGTGCAATTCATTCGATGTTGTTTTGGGCTTTGAATTCTAATGTTATCTAATGTTTAAATCGTGTTGAAACTTACATATATTTGTATTGTTTTGTGTAAATGTTTGGACAAGTCAAATTGCTTTGGCTCTCCACTCTAAAGTCATATCCATGTCATCGTGCCTTCATTGTGTTGCGTTGTGTGCTTTGGCAGCGATCTCCAGCTTTGAACATGTGAGTTATTCTCACCAGACAGTATGTACATATATAACTAGTAAATTAACCCCTTTTGAATCTGTAAAATGCATTATCATGTTACACCTGTTATATTATGATTTTATGATGTTCACCCATGCTTAAACACCTGTTATAACATATGTTACTGTTATATTATGTTGTTCTGCTATTTTTATCAGTTTATCACACTGCAAGTTCCCTTTAGATTAGAATCACTATGTGTTGGAAATGATACATACCCGAACGGACTTTAGAATAGGGGAAAATCGTTATGGGCTGAAATGATATGCTTGAACGATTTTCAACTTATTTTATTTACTTGGTACTGCGGGTTTGAAATGATAAACTCGGATTTTTCTTTGTAAATTACGGGTTGAAATGATACATTACCCGTATCACTTTACCTAGCATAGAAAATTATATACAGGCCCATAGTTAAAATATGTTTTTCTAAAAAATTTAAAATATTTTAGAAATTCAATTATTATAATATTTTGATTTAAAATTAAATAAAAATATAATTTTTGTAAAGTATTATTGATTTTCTGGAAATCTATAAGTTAAATAAATTATGGAAAAGTTAGAAAATCTAAATGTAAGTTATTTTGGAAATTTTGATTTAATTTTTAATGGAATTTAAATTAACTTTGAAAATACGATAAATTTATGATATTTTGAATTTTAAATTAATTTAAAATGATTTGTATAACATATTAATGATTTTTGAACAAAGTTAAAATGTTGATGAGTGAATATTGAGTTGAATTTGGAAATATAACTTAAATTGGAATTTATAAATTTGGTTTAAAAGTGAAATTTTAAGTTAAGTTAAATAAAATGGAATTAAGTTATATTTGAAATTTTACACTTAAGTGTTAAGTTGGAATTTAATGTAATGAATTTAAATTTGAATGTTGAAATTTAATAAGTGAATTATTAATAAATATTGATTTTTGGAAGGAAACTTAACTTTATAAAATCATGAATTTAAGGAAAACTAAATGATGCTTATAAATGTGAAAATATATGATTTTGTAAGTTAAAAATGATTTAAATAAAAATATAAATGTTTATGAAATTCTATTGAATATTTGAAGTTAATTAACAGCATTTTTAATACTGTCTTTTGTTAAGTTTAATTGTTTTTTTGAATGTAACTTTTTGTAGCATTTTCTAAATGTTGTGAAACTTGAATTTTCATTGTTTTAATAAATTTAAGTGCATAAATGAACATTGAAAAGTTTAAACTTTTGGCATTTAATAATTTAATTATTAAATGTAATAACTTCATTTTTATGATTTAATAATGAAGTAATATGTTTTGAAATATAACTATTTGATATATTAAAATGATTGAAATGTGGCTTCGAAAGATATGATATTTTGAGATATTAAAGTGATTGAAATGTGGTTTCAAAAGATATGATATTT
The DNA here is from genome assembly GCA_030765085.1 of Allium cepa. Lineage (NCBI taxonomy): Eukaryota > Viridiplantae > Streptophyta > Magnoliopsida > Asparagales > Amaryllidaceae > Allium > Allium cepa. Next base: position 490,412,241 of record CM060937.1, on the reverse strand, counting down.
TGATATATTAAAATGATTGAAATGTGGTTTCGAAAAGATATGATATTTTGATATATTAAAATGATTTGAAACGAAGTTTTGGAAGATATGATATTTTGATATTAAATGATTTGAAAAATGGGGTTTTGAAAGATATGATATTTTGATATTAAAATGATTTGAAACGAAGTTTTGAAAGATATGATACTTTGATATTAAAATGATTTGAAAGAAGTTCTGAAAGATATGATATTTTTGAAAATGAAGCTCTGAAAGATTATGATATTTTGATATATTAAAATGATTTGAAAGGAAGTTTTGAAAGGATATGATAATTTAATATATTGAAATGGTTAGAAATGACTTGATATTTATTTTGATAAATATTTGAATTGAAATATATGGTATGATGATATATTGAAATGGTTTGGAAATGATTTAATCTTTATTTTGATAAAGATTTAGGTTGAAATGATATTTTATTTTGAAGTATAAAATATTGTTTTAAAGTTATAAATACGGGTTATAATAACGATTGGTTGTTGAAGAGACCGGGATCAGATATTGTCTTATAGCCGGCCAATACCGAAAACCACTTTAACAACTGTGTACGCGGTGGAGATTCCAGAATGAAGTAGGATGGTGGCGACGTTCTCGAGGTATATTACGTGGACCCAACTCCCGTGAGTTGGCATATAGGACTAAAACAGGAGCTATACCGGGCTACACAAAGGGTCGCACCCTTTCATCGAGCATGCTCCATCGGAAACCATTCTATTACTTTTGTGATTGATACGTGGCGCCACTTTGATTCGGGGGTATTGTTCGAGGTGGGCGGAAGCTGCTGGCTTGCCGTCACCACCGGTCCGGGAGTGCAAACGGTGTATCCACCCTGGCATTGCCTCGCGTGCCATGTCATATCCTTATATCAAGCCCACTACGATTTTAATTTTAAAGATCCGGCCGCGTTAAGGTTCACCGTCCCCTTAACGCTATTTTCTATATGATTATACTTTACTGATTAGACACTACTGTATATAGCGTATATTACTACATAGTAAATAGTTTAACGGATCCTTAGAGGATGGGCGGTCTCAAGCATCTTCTAAGTTACTTGTACCTTTACTACAGTTCACTTGAGTTGGTTTACATTGTATAAGTATGTATGTCCTGACTCGAGTGTTTGTATTTTTATTTACGCTCGGGTCAGCCTGAGTTATTCACAGATTTGGATTTCCACTTTCTGGAGATTGGAATCGTTGGAGATTATCTACTTGTCAAGTTTTATCTTTTGCAGTCTGTTGTTCCTTTCAGCTCTTGTATTAGTAGACTTCTATGTAGTGAGACTTCCTTTGTACTTTACTCTTCTGTTGTATTTTATGTAACTCTGATATATTTATATAGTAGCTTCATGAACTACTATCTCTTTTAATTTCGATGCATTATTATTACTCTGTGTCTGTGAATCTGTGATTTTATTTACTGTATATTCTGAGATTTGCCAAATTTTTATTTACAACGCGGTATTTTGAGCGATTCAATTCCGGCATGAGTGTCTACCTATACACTTATAATGGATGCGAATGGTTGAAAATACCTAGTTGTTACAGTTGGTATCAGAGCTTTGGTAGCTGTAGGCAAAACTCAGAATATAGAGTGAATGTATTTACAGAATCACTTTCATTCGAGTTTGAATCTCTTCCTTTTTGACTCGATTCCTTTGAATTTTGGAACGTTCCCTGCGGTTCCAAAATCCACTCATGTCCTTCACTATTCATCTTCTTTTGATTCTGGAGTATCCCATAACTCCGCTTCGAATGATCTTCTAGTGAGTCGGCGGTCTCGCCAATTTCAAATTGAATTGAAAAAATGGGGAAAACTCCTTTACCATTAGCATCGATTCACAAGAAATTTATATCTATCCTTGGCTTAGATGCTAATATCTTTTGTTATCCCAAACTCCAACTCTTGAGATCGAATGTAGATTTACCCCAGAAAAATCCACATTGATCTTATTCTTTAAGTCACGGTTGACCCGGTTAAGGTTGCCCACGATTTGTTTAAGCTTATCCACCTCCCTATTTTATTATTTAATCATCTTGTCTTTTGTTTCCAATCTATTCTTCCAAACATTTTGAATTGTACTTGTATATCTATGTTTTGTTTTATATATTGTGTTGTTTGAGTTGTTGATGTTGATTTGGGTTTTCGATCGATTCGTCTGATCAACGCTATCGATAGGATTTCTAAAACACTTTGACAGAACAAACTGACACAGTGTTATTTTAAAATTTGGTTAATGAAATAAATTTTGATATATATAAGTAAATTTATGGAACTTAATAAACTGATTTAAATTGATTATTTGAAGTGATAATATTTGATTTATCATTTATTGTTCTATAAATGAATTTATAGATAGTTATAAATTGATTTGGAAACCGAAATGAATTTAGAACAAGAAATTTGAGAATTTAATTTCCAACGGTTTCAAACTTTGTGTTTAAAGTTTTAAAGGGTTATATTATTTAAAGTATTTTTGAATAGAAATTTGTTTTCTAAGAATTTTAAAAGTTTAAAAAAAAATTAGCGCTCTTCTCTTTGTCGCTGGAAAATAACTACGGTGATGACTGCAGCATCATCGACATTCATTTTCGAGTTTCGAAGTGAAGAGACCGCTCTGTAGTCTTGCTACAGCTTTGTTTTGGAAATCAATTTGATTTGAATTTCTAAAATTTGACTTGATCTATAATATATATAGACATATGATTTAAATTTGATTCGATAAATTATGTACATACATTTATTTATCTCTAAACGGTTTGAAGAAATCAGAAATTTAATTCTTAAATTCAATTATAAAAACAAAATCAAAATTTTGGATGAATATTCAAGGATGAAATGATTTAATTGGAAAGTTTTATTTGTATAATACTCAATTGCATTCCAATATAACTTACCTTAATTTTAGAAGTTAACAATGTAATTGAGTAATATACAATATAAAAAGATTTTATAAATAAAATTTGAGTGGTTATAATAAATGCTATACACTTAAATTTTAGTTATAAAACGATAAACAGAGGAAAATATAATAAAGGGTAATTGAATAACTTACAATAAAATGATGTTAGAAGAACTAAGAATAAAATAAAGCAGTTATAATAAGTGTAAGCATATTTAACATGAGTGATAAATATAATTAGAGGAATAAATTTAATTTTAATTAGGAATAAAGAAGAATAAAATTTATTAAGTACATTGTGAGTGTAATAAATGATTATTTTTCAAACCCATGGTTTTAAAAATTGTTAATTTAAGATGATTGGATAATAAGATAATGAAATTTGAGATAGTTAACGATTTATTGAACTTATGAAAAAAAGGGAAAAAAAATTAAGTTGAAATTTCCATGCTTTCAAATTTATTTCCTTGTTTTGTTTTTCAAACTATCTTTTGGTTGTCCTTATCATCCTTACCTTGCTATAGATTGGTATAGGCATCTATCTATAATCTTTCTGTTTAGAAATCTTTCTATAATCTTTGATAATTTGCACCTTGTTAAACTTACCTATAACAATAGTTATCAAGTATAATTTCATTCTCCTTGTCATCTTATTTTAATCCTATTTCACTCTATCCTTGTCTGTGCTTTCCCGTGCCTCATTCCTTTTCGGGGACGAAAAGTTTTGAGTGGGGGAGAGTGTAACAACCCTATATTTTTGCCTATATATTTTAAATTTGACTTTATTTTTATTTTAATTATTTTAAATTTATTTTTATTTCAAATATTTCATTTTAAATATAAATGCTGACTATTAAGTGATCTATAGTTCAAAATAGTATAAATTGGACATTTTACTAAAAAAATAAATTTCTACTCAAACTGTTTGAACTTTGACATTTAAAATTAAACTTAAAATCATTTTAAATCTTAAATTTTATCTTTTATTATGAAAATATATGTACTAACTTGAACACTGCTTTTTGTTTCGTTGAAAACGGAGTTAATCTGTGAAAGTTATGTATATTTCAATATTGAGTGCAATTTGTTTATTCTGCAATTTTGTTATTTTTAAAATTGTATAGATTATATTTTTATTTTCATATTTCATTTTAATCTTGCTCAATATTTTATTGTATGTATATTTTTGTATTATAATAATTTTAAAATGAAGTAAACAATTTTCCAAAGTCAATGGTGATTTATTTGTAATTTCTGGACACCGTTTTGGATTTTTAAGCAATTTCTTTAAATCTTTTTCTATTTTCTTTAAATTTAATTATTTATTTTAATATTTTTTAATATTTTTTTAAGTATATTTTTGTATTTTAATATTTTTAAAGTGATAATAGAATTTTTCTAAAGTCTATTGAAATTTATTTTAATTTATTAAGCCTAGTTTCAATTTTACATTGCTATTTTCTTCATTTAAATTATATTTAATTAAAATTTATTTATTTATATTGTGAAGACATTTTTATTTAGTTTTATTATCTTTATTTTTAAATATTTTCCAAGTCCATAATATTTTCCAAAGTTTGTTCCATTTAATTTCAAATTTTCTAGACTAGTTTTCATTTTATGCTATTTTCTTATTTTAATCATATCTAATTAATATTTAATTATTAATATTTTGTTTATCTGTTATATTTTCGAATTTGAACTGAAATTTATAAGTATTATCAATTATTTAAAATGTATATAAATATATATAGGAAATTTGAAAGGTTTTAAAAGCTTTTGAAACGTAAAGTCGTTTCACCTCCTAAGTCGTTTCTTTTACAGTTTCCTCATTTACTCTTTGACCGTTTTTTTTTTCACTTTTTAGCCGTGACTTCCTCCTTCATTTTTCACGTGGATCTCAGATCCATTTCTCATCTAAAAAAAATATGGCCATGGCTTGAAGGAGTTGAGGTACAAATTATCTTCTTCTTCCTTTGTTTTCCTACTTTTCTATTTTGAATTTTGTACTTGTTCTCACCTTCATAGCTTGGCTCCTCCTCAACTAGATCTGACCTGACCTCTACCACCCCTTTCCTCTAACCATCACCCATCCAACTACCTCTCCATTTCAGGTCGAGGCCATCCATGCCAAGGACCACCACAAAATCCACCAAAAACCATCACCGATTTCACTAGCCTAGCCAAGTTTATCATCTCCTCCTTCTACCACCATTAGCCGCCACTACCTCCACCACCACCACCTCTGACCTGACCTCCACCCTCTTCCACATCACCCACCACTACCTGCACCACTGGTTGGGCCCACCTAGCCTCTTTCCGAACCAAACAAGAGCAAAAAATGATGTATGTTGCATAGTTTTAGCCTTGTACACCTAGTTTTATGCACCTAGACTAAACCCACCTTCAAACTCATGTGTAGGCCGACCTTTGCACACCCAAACCTGACCCAATTCCCTGAGTTAGCTGAGCCTAATCACTGCCTAACTGAAGTACATGAGGTTGAGAACAAGTGCAATTCATTCGATGTTGTTTTGGGCTTTGAATTCTAATGTTATCTGATGTTTAAATCGTGTTGAAACTTACATATATTTGTATTGTTTTGTTTAAATGTTTGGACAAGTCAAATTGCTTTGGCTCTCCACTCTCAAGTCATATCCATGTCGTCGTGCCTTCATTGTGTTGCGTTGTGTGCTTTGGCAGCGATCTCCAGCTTTGAACATGTGAGTTATTCTCACCAGACAGTATGTACATATATAACTAGTAAATTGACCCCTTTTGAATCTGTAAAATGCATTATCATGTTACACCTGCTATATTATGATTTTATGATGTTCACCCATGCTTAAACAACCGTTATAACATCTGTTACTATTATATTATGTTGTTCTGCTATTTTTATCAGTTTATCACACTGCAAGTTCCCTTTAGATTAGAATCACTATGGGTTGAAATGATACATACCCGAACGGACTTTAGAATAGGGAAAAATCGTTATGGGCTGAAATGATAGGCGGAAATGATTTTCAACTTATTTTATTTACTTGGGACTGCGGGTTTGAAATGATAAAACCCGGATTTTTCTTTGTAAATTACGGGTTGAAATGATGCATTACCCGTATCACTTTACCTAGCGTAGAAAATTATATACAGGCCCGTAGTTAAAATATGTTTTTCTAAAAATTTTAAAATATTTTAGAAATTCAATTATCATAATATTTTGATTTAAAATTAAATTTAAATATAATTTTTGTAAAGTATTATTGATTTTCTGAAAATCTATAAGTTAAGTAATTATGGAAAAGTTAGAAAATCTGAATGTAAGTTATTTTGGAAATTTTGATTTAATTTTTAATGGAATTTAAATTAACTTTGAAAATATGATAAATTTATGATATTTTGAATTTTAAATTAATTTAAAATGATTTGTATAACATATTAATGATTTTTGAATAAAGTTAAAATGTTAATGAGTGAATATTGAGTTGAATTTGGAAATATAACTTAAATTGGAATTTATGAATTTGGTTTAAAAGTGAAATTTTAAGTTAAGTTAAATAAAATGGAATTAAGTTATATTTGAAATTTTAAACTTAAGTGTTAATTTGAAATTTAGTGTAATGAATTTAAATTTGAATGTTGAAATTTAATAAGTGAATTATTAATAAATATTGAACTTTGGAAGGAAACTTAACTTTATAAAATCATGAATTTAAGGAAAATAAAATGATGCTTATAAATCTGAAAATATATGATTTTATAAGTTAAAAATGATTTAAATAAAAATATAAGTGTTTGTGAAATTCTATTGAATATTTGAAGTTAATTAACAGCATTTTTAATATTGTCTTTTGTTAAATTTAATTGTTTTTTGAATGTAACTTTCTGTAGCATTTGCTAAATGCTGCGAAACTTGAATTTTCATTGTTTTAATAAATTTAAGTGCATAAATGAACATTGAAAAGTTTAAACTTTTGGCATTTAATAATTTAATTATTAAATGTAATAACTTCATTTTTATGATTTAATAATGAAGTAATTTGTTTTGAAATATAACTATTTGATATATTAAAATGATTGAAATGTGGCTTCGAAAGATATGATATTTTGATATATTAAAATGTTTGAAGTGTGGTTTCGAAAGATATGATGTTTTGATATATTAAAATGATTGAAATGTGGTTTCGAAAAGATATGATATTTTGATATATTAAAATGATTTGAAACGAAGTTTTGAAAGATATGATATTTTGATATTAAATGATTTGAAAAATGGAGTTTTGAAAGATATGATATTTTGATATTAAAATGATTTGAAACGAAGTTTTGAAAGATATGATACTTTGATATTAAAATGATTTGAAAGAAGTTCTGAAAGATATGATATTTTTGAAAATAAAGCTCTGAAAGGTTATGATATTTTGATATATTAAAATGATTTGAAAGGAAGTTTTGAAAGGATATGATAATTTAATATATTGAAATAGTTATAAATGACTTGATATTAATTTTGATAAATATTTGAATTGAAATATATGGTATGATGATATATTGAAATGGTTTGGAAATGATTTAATTTTTATTTTGATAAAGATTTAGGTTGAAATGATATTTTATTTTGAAGTATAAAATATTGTTTTAAAGTTATAAATACGGGTTATAATAACGATTGGTTGTTAAAGATACCGGGATCGGATATTGTTTTATAGCCGGCCAATACCTAAAACCACTTTAACAACTGTGTACGCGGTGGAGATTCCAGAATGAAGTAGGATGGTGGCGACGTTCTCGAGGTATATTACGTGGACCTAACTCCCGTGAGTTGGCATATATGACTAAAACAGGAGCTATACCGGGCTACACAAAGGGTCGCACCCTTTCATCGAGCATGCTCCGTCGGAAACCATTCTATTACTTTTGTGATTCGATACATGGCGCCACTTTGATTCGTAGGTATTGTTCGAGGTGGGCGGAAGCTGCTGGCTTGCCGTCACCACCGGTCCGGGAGTGCAAACGGTGTACCCTCCCTGGCATTGCCTCGCGTGCCGTGTCATATCCTTATATCGAGCCCACTACGATTTTGGTTTTAAAGATCCGACCGCGTTAAGGTTCACCGTCCCCTTAACGCTATTTTCTATATGATTATACTTTACTCATTAGACACTACTGTATATAGCGTATATGACTACATAGTAAATAGTTTAACGGATCCTTAGAGGATGGGTGGTCTCAAGCATCTTCTAAGTTACTTGTACCTTTACTACAGTTCTCTTAAGTTGGTTTACATTATATAAGTATGTATGTCCAGACTCGAGTGTTTGTATTTTTATTTATGCTCGGGTCAGCCTGAGTTATTCAAAGATTTGGATTTCCACTTTCTGGAGATTGGAATCGCTGGAGATTATCTACTTGTCAAGTTTTATCTTTTGCAGTCTGTTGTTCCTTTCAGCTCTTGTATTAGTAGACTTCTATGTAGTGAGACTTCCTTTGTACTTTACTCTTCTGTTGTATTTTATGTAACTCTAATATATTTATATAATAGCTTCATGAACTACTATCTCTTTTAATTCCAATGCATTATTATTACTCTATGTCTGTGAATCTGTGATTTTATTTACTGTATATTCTGAGATTTGCCAAATTTTTATTTACAACGCGGTATTTTGAGCAATTCAATTTCGGCATGAGTGTCTACCTATACACTTATATTGGATGCGAATGGTTGAAAATACCTAGTTGTTACATAGCCATTCCCGGTTGATGAGGCTTGAGGCTACGATTATCTTTATAGGACACATTAATCTTAGAATGCTCATCATCCACCTGACAATGTTCTGAAAGCATTCAATCATACAGTTCGTTCCGGGTTCGAACAAAACCGAAGGCACTATTTCGCTACACTTGTTTTGGAATCACCCTCAGAATTAACGACAATAACTCTTGCACTCTGAATCTTCATCTCGAACCTGAAAGTGCTACCCCCGTTAAACTCGTATTGGAATCACCCTTGGAGTATTAACACGAATAGTCCTTACATCTCGAATCTTCACTCTTCACTTGAGATTCACGACCTAACATTTAATTTGGATCGATGTGGTTTTCGAAATTCCAAATTTGGACCCCCGATCCCGGTCTCATCGAAATCCAAACGCCGTCTTAATGTCCAAGCGGTTTTAGTTAAAACAATTCAATTCATTATTATCTATATACACATAGATAGATAATTCACATATCACAATAGATAATCACATTTTCATCATAAACAGATAATCATCACAAACAGATAATCCATACTATCATACTTTAACTAAGCATCCATATCATATAGATATTACTCATCTCATTACTGAGATCACAATCATTCAATGAAATATCAATATCATCCATAAGCAATGATTTATTAACCACCATCTATAATTAATTTAAAATGAATTAAATTAATTACTTTAATCTATAATTAATTTAAAGTAAATTAAATTAATTACTACATCTATAAATCCTGCTTATATATCCATTAATTAATTAACCTAGTTAATTAATCATTCTCTAAGTATTCATCTTAATTAAACACCTTTGATTAATCATTCTCTAATTACAATAAGTAATTAGTCTTTAATTAATTTCACAAATTAATTAACCCTAATTATTTAGTAATTAACATTTAATTACTTCATTTATTAACTAACTATAATTAATTACATTTATCCTTAATTAATTACATTAATTAATCACTTTATTATTAATTATTCCTTAATTAAACAATTCTTAATTATAATTATATTAATTACTGATCTCTAATTTATATTTAAATTAATTACTTTATTTAAATTAATTACATTCAGTAATTAATCTAAATTTAAAATACAATTATTAATCACCCTTGATTAATATCAATCCAGTAAGTAACTACCAATAATTACTCATTAACAAATTAATTATCCCATACTTAATTATCTTCATTAATTAATCCCTTGATTAATTACAAAAGTAATTACCCAAATTACTTCATTATAAATCATCTTTCACTAATTACATTCCAGTAATTATCATTTATTACTTCCATAAGTAATTATGCTCCATTGATTACATTAAGTAATTACTCTTATTAAATCATCAAATGATTTTCTTAAGTTAATTAAAATAAATTAATTAACTTAAACTAATCACATTATCATAATTGATTACAATAAGTAATTAATCCCTTAATTACTTTTATCAATTAATTATGCTTAACAATTTACAATTGATTATCTTCAATTAATTAATCTAATTAATTATCAAAATTTATCACATTAATTAATTACTTAATAATCCTTAGATAATTATCTTTTTTAACTAATAACATTTTCTTTAATTACTTCTTAAGAAATTTATCTTAGATTAATCATTATTAATCATCTCTAATTATAAATTAATCTAAATCATTAATTTAAAATCAAATAAATAAGTCATTCCTTAATTAAATTCTTTTATTATCTTAATTATTCCTAAGATAATTCATTTACTTTATTTATGACTTCCTTAACATTCAAGTGATTTTAAAACATTACACTTCTAAATTTAAATTCAAATTCCAGTTTGAATTTAAGATTCAAAATGTTTAACCATTTAAACATTTAACCAAATTTAAAAAAAATTATAAACCTTAAAATAAATGTAAAGAACATTCATTACTTATATAAGATACTTATATAAGAAAATTTTAAAACTAAATTAATTAAATTTTTTAAAAGAAATCAAGCTTAAAAACAAATTGATTATTTTAACTTCCAAATTAAAGTTAAACACATCATAACTTTTATTCAAATATTAAAGAAACCTTTATAAAGAATTTTATCAAGTTTCAACATTTATTTGAAAACAAATTCACTTTTAAATCCTACTTTAAAACATTTAAACTTAGTCAACATTTAAATTTACAAAATTGATTTAAACTCAAGGTTTGAATCCATAGTAAACTTGAAACTATATTTAGACTTGATTTAAAAACTTGATTTAAACCTTGCTTTAAAATTAAAATTCCATTTTAAAACTTATGATTCAAAATTTCATTTAAATCCAAACTTAACTTTGAATTTAAAAATACCTATTTTAAAATCTTCTTTAAATGCTTTGAGTTAAAACCCTAAATGCTTCGACACCAATACTCGAACTACCCGAGTAAATCTCGAGTCACATCCTCTACTCAACCCTAAAAAAAAAGTTCATCGGAACTAAAAATGCACGGTGCACAGGCACCGTGGCTCTGGCAACCTCCAGCCATCATTACCACCTTCATCACGACGCCGACCATCTCCACACCTGACCATGACCATCAGATTTCACACAGTATCTCGAAATAAAAATCGAGATAGCCAAACCAGCCTGAAAACTCGACACTGCAACAAAAGCCCAAACTTGTCATAGCCTCGTCTACTCATCTCCGACCATCAGATTACCTATGACGCCGGCAATCCCTTTGCCTACATCCCCTCTTCCAATCCCCAAAACCCTACATCACTCGATGCAGCAGAGAAAACGAGAAGCATCAAAATACCGACCACCCAAAAACTAGGTTTAGAAACTGGAAAGAGCAACCACTATCGCCACCAACCTCTGAACATCCACCTGACATTTTTCCTCCACTCACCAATCTTTCCTCCACCTCCAGGAAGAATTACAACATTCCAGATCCACTAGATCACTAGATAAACCCCAAAACCCATTATCTGTTCATCCCAGTAATACTCATTCCATACTTAACTTAAAAAATGTGATTTTAGTTTTAAAAATCATGATTTCATACAAGCATTCAAGTTATAAACCTGTTTTAATATTTTAAGAAGTTTGATATTTTGCTTATTTGAACAATAACTATTCTTATAGTTTATAGAGTCAACCAGAAACTTAACTGGACTTAATTATAATTTATAAACCTAAATCCATACTAAACAAACACTTTTTGTTTACATCTCAAATCCTAACTGAGATCAAATCAAGTGGTAATGGATTTCAATTTAAAACCTTAGTTTAAAAAAAACAAAAACAGGTATAAAGATACCTGGCAACAACACATATATATAAATATTTATATATATATACACAGATGATTTATCATAATACAATCATACAAATCAAACTTATTCCTATTTATCCACATGCAACAGATATATTTAGCCTTTTTAAATTGTGAAGTCACTCACTTTAAAAATGAAGACAGAGCAGTTTTTTTTTTTTGAAAAAAAAAACAGTTTGAATTGAAACATAAGTTCTGGAATTTACTTTAGCTTTGATTTTAAAAGGAAAGAACTGTTTTTTTAGAACAGAAATTTACTCACATTTAATTGAAGAAGCAGAGGACAAACTCAGTTGCAATATCATTCTCCTGGAGCAGATTTTGAATTTCCTGTTGAACTTGTTGATTGTTGTTGAATATGATGTTTTGCATTTGCTTGCTGTTGTATTTGATTTTAAAACTGCATTTTGATGAAGATGATCCTAGTCTTAAATGCATGTAGTTGATCTTGAGTTGATCTTCATTTTGAAGTTAAAACTTGAAGAAAAAAAAGATTGCAGATTTTAAACAGATTTGGGTTTTGAGTTGTATTTGGTTTTGAATTCCTCTTTAAATTTGATTTTCAGTTTTCTTTTAGAAGAGATTGTTTTAATCTAAAGTGAATTTCCAAGTTTTTACATAATATATTTTTAATAAAATGTTTTCAGAAAAAAAAACAATGCCACTTGTTACTTTATGTGATAGAGTGATTTACAAGTGTCTTCCTTAAGTATAATAATCTTACACATGTTATATTACAATATTAAAATAATTTCTTAATTTTATAAATGTTCTTAAAATCCATTTCTAATTTATGTTATTATGTTTTTAAATGTTTATTTACATTTAGCATTTAAATGTTTAAATGTAAATTTCCTTTACACAATTACATATTTTAATGTTTATTTGTAACTTTTTAAAATAATATTTTTAAAGCTAAATTTTCAAGAAAGAAAAATTTAAAAAGAAAAGAATATTGAATTAAAGTTTATTTTGAAGTTTCAAACTAAAATATTGTACTTTAATATATAAGAACTAAGTCTATTTCAAAATAACAAATTTTTAAAAGAAAACAAAATAAATTGTTATTATAATATACAATTTAAACTATTATATTTTAAAAAAAAATTATTTTAATTTCTTTTGAAAATATCTGATAGATTTTTAAACAAACTTTTGAAAAATTTCTATACTAATTTCAATCAAATTTTTGCAATTCACAAATTATACACATATATATAATAATTTTGAAATATTTTTATTAAATTTAAATTTAAATCAAACTCCCTGTTTACAATGTATACACATATATACATTATCAATAAAATATCTTTTAAATTAGCTTAAAAAGATAAATTTTATCATTTAAATATTTTTAACTTTGAAAAGAATATGATTCCCAAATATTAAATTATCATTATCATTATTATAAATTTAGAAAAGATAGCATTTGTCAAACTAAATAATTTACTAGTTTTCAAAAGATAATTTATATTTGAATTAGATTATTAAATCATAATTTCACATTTTGAAATAATTATTAATGGAAATTATTAAATAAATATTGCCAAAATTTCCGGGACATCACATTCCTCACCCCTTAAAAGAATTTCGTCTTCGAAATTTAAAAGCAAAGATAATTTAATAATCTCATACATATTTTAATTTAAAAATAGCATGCATAAGCTATTAACCAAATACTAGCGACCATAGCAACCAATTCAAACAAACAATTTTAAATATCCAGACAAAATTCTGGATACGATTCCCTAGAGTTTCCCAGGTACAAATACCGAGATACTCGCCCTACATAATCTAAACTGGCTACACCACTCTGACTCAGAGCTCCTATGTATCCAACTCTATAACCTGAGCAGGATATCAGACCATAGAAAAGTCCTGTTCAACTTCCAAATCTCCCAGAACTGCTGGTTCTAAAACCATTGATAGACCTTACACGTACTCCCTCAGAGATGCATGAAATACATAATCCCAGCCGTCCAAACTGGCAATTCAATCCTGTAGACCAAACACTTAACCCTTAAGAGAAAACAGAAAGATGCAATACTCTTCTAAGCTAGCTTCTAGCCTTACCCAATCTTATAGCTCTTACGATTGGAGAAAAATTTATCCAAAATTAAATTTCCAAATTTTGAAATCCCAATCTTCGACTTCAAATTCTGAAATTCTTCGTCACTTACCCACAAATATCTCTTGTCGATCCTGGGCTACCTTCAACCTTCAGATCAATCCAATCTTCGCAGATGCCTTACGGAACAAATCTGGACAAGAGATAAACGCTCTCCAGATCTTACTCAACAAGATGGTTCTCCCAAAATCCATCAAAATCCACCATACAAACTCTACTGCACAAATATCAGAAGACTCTAAACATACTACTCCTATTCGGAAAACAAACATATGCACAAGACAACCAAGCCTCCAGATTCAAAATAAATTCCTATAGAAATCATCAGATCCAAGACAAAACACAAATTTCCAATGAATTCGGTGTTGCTTCTATTCTAGAATAGTTGCCACCATGCTTCCGCTGCACAACTCTGATTTGAGGAAGATGAGAATACTGTTGATGAACACAAGTACAAACTTCAACAAACCATTATCGGAAACATTGTCCATCAAATTTCATAAAATCTCAGTGACCTGTCTGATTCGGTCACAAACACCATAGTAAAAATTCAACCAGAAAAATAGATCTGATCAATCCTGCCAGCTTAAACAGACCTCTCTCTCAAAGAGCCCTCCTACTAGGCTGAACCACCGATAATGTAACGCCCCACCTCTATACCCACGCTAGCCAAGAACACTACGGTGTAGTGTTGTCAACTAGCACGGAGAATAAGGCTGTTGAGGAGCGACCATCCATGTAAGTTCTTATCACACGGTGGCTATAAATAAGCTTCGGAAACAAACATAGAAATAAGCATAACACAAATCAGTCACAGACATCCATATCACAAGGGCGGAAGAAGATATGAATATATAACTAACACATGAAAGTGTACATCAGAGTAGTGGTCAGTAAGATCCACAATAATACAAAAGAATAGCAACACGTGCTATACAAAAGAATACAACTATGAGTCTATATCTCAAGTGTATACAACAAAAACTGCTAATCTAAACAGTTAGCCAAAAGTCAGAGTGATGAATCCCTGGGAAGAAGTCAAGCAGAAGCACCTGTAACATCTCGGTCTAACCCGAGTATTATTTAAGAAAATAATAAACGGATCAGTCTAGCTATAAATATCAGATGACATGATATAACATAAAAGATATGGCATAAACATAAAATATCCATAATGACATACCACTATAAGTATGTAAATAATGATCAACAGAAGATCAATCAATAAGAGATAATCAATATCACAAGAATCTTCTCAAAGATTCGGAAAGGGCATCATACCCCAAACTTGTACTCATGACAAGTCAATGACATAAATTCCAGAAATCAACACAAGAAATCCAGAAATCACAGAAAAAGGGAAAGAGGCCTATCACATGACGGTCCGAAGACCATGGGGAGCTACCCCACATGTGTGAGTCGAAATCACACAGATGAGGTCTAGACTAACCAAAAATCAAAAAGGTATGTGTGAGTGAAATCACACAAGTGGTGTCTAGTCTGACCTCGCAAACAAGAGACATCGCACAATTGCTAGTCTAAATCATAAGAATGATCGTCATGATCAACGAGAAGTGTCAATTACACTAAGCTAGTAAATATAAAAGTTTAGCTTCATGTCCCATAACCACTTGCTTAACTTAAATATTTACGAACAAACTATAAATCTTCACTAATAAAATTGTCACAAGAGGTTCAATTGAACAAGTCCAAGAATTAACCGACGAAGTGAACGCAAGCGTTTCATACCACTTGTTTTACTAAGTCGTTTAATTAGATTTCTTATCCGAGTGAGGTAAAGGTTTGTATATAATAATAGATTGGAAAACGGTTTAAGAAAAGAGCTTTGTTATTAAAAATAGAGTTGAAATTGTTTGTTAAAAGAGTTTTGATATTTACTACTAGTATTGAAACCTTTATATTATAAAGTGACAAAACACAGAAGCAATTATAGAAACAATCAGTTACAAAAATCGCATACGGAGATGTGAATAAAATCCAAGGAAATCAGCTCAATGTTTTTCAGATAAGATCCCCTACGGAGGGGAGGTCCATGGGGGGTGGCAACCCCCCAAGGTGGGGGTGCGGGGGCAACGCCACCGCTTACGGGGTTCGACCTGCCCGGTCAGGTCGCGGGGGTCCAGGGGGCAGCGCCCCCGGCGGGGCAGCGCCCCCGGCGGGGCAGCGCCCCGTCCAAAACGGTACGTCCTAGTGAAGACAAAATGAGGTCTAACGACCTAAGAGGAATAGGGTCGAGCGACCTAATGGTTGCGACCTAGGCGTCTAAGGGGTCAAGCGACTTAGTGGTTGCGACCTAGAGGTGTTCGCGACCTAACGATGACTCGTGACCCAACATGGCCGACCTAACAGAGGTTGCGACCTAACAGAGCAACAGGACGAGCGACTTAACAAAGTGGCCGAGCGACCTAACTGGAACAAGCGACCTGTAGGTCATGCGACCTAAAGTACAACGCGACCTAACAGGGTTCACGACCTAAGGTATTCGCGACTTAGGGACAGAAGCAGGCCCGAGCGACCTACGACCTAGGCGACTTACGACCTACGACCTAAGCGACTTAACGAAGAGGGGGTGAGCGACCTATGGTCATAAACGAGGTCGAGCGACCTATAGAGGCATAGGGTGCAGCGACCTAAAACGTCGCGACCTAGCGACCTAAAATGTCGCGACCTAAGGAAGTCATAGCCACACGACCTAAAGGGATAAGTGGTCGAGCGACCTAAAAGAAGCAGCGACCTAAAACGTAGCGACCTAAGGAATTCGAACGACCTACGACCTAAAGAGCTTGCGACCCACGACCTAAAGCCCAACGACCCACGACCTAATTCCGAAGTGTCGAGCGACCTAACGTTATAGGCCATTTTAGGTTGGAAATGAGCTATTTGAAGGCCGAGACTTTTCCACGCGAACGACCTAGCAAAGGCAGAGCGACCTAAGGGCAGATTTTCACCAAAAACACTAAAAGTTGGAATTTTTCGCCAATCCAATCCAAACCAAATGCAAATGTGCATGCTAAAGTGGTAGGAAATAATTCCCAAACATACGTGATAGTTATAGACAAAAATGTGAGATAAAAATCTCACCTTTGCACTAAAATTTATGAAAATGAAGCTTGAAAGCAAGGAGAAGCAATCCAAAGCTTGAATCCAATATCTTCTACTTGAATTTGGAGTTGAATGTTGGATTTGCAATTGAATTTGTGCTTGGAGTTTTAATTTCTCATTCTCTTCACCATTAATGCCAAAGCTTGAGTTAGTTAGGAAATTTATGAAGAGTGAGGAGAAGGGGGGTTGGAACTTGGGCTTAATAGGCTAAACTAACCCAAAGTCCAAGGCAGGAAAAGTTAGTGAAATTTCACTAACTCCAAACCTATCAATGTTTATACTTGAAAAAGTTGTAAACGGCATTTCGAACTCAATGGAAGTGGTCTCGAGTCCTAATTTGACCGTTTGCAAAAAGTAGCTTTTCGGACCAATATCCGATTAACGACAAAATATTTAAATAAAATATTTAAACATAAAATCGATAAATATGCGGGTTGTTACAGATAAAGCTCCAAGAACCAAGTCGATACAGAACTCAATCTCTCGATGTGGATGCAAACCTTAATTCCTTCGAAGATATCCAGAAAAATATCAAGCCACTTCGATAACTCTAACGTCCTCTAGAGATGCTTCAATCCAAAGCAAATATTATTAAGAGAACTTCCGAAGCATCGCAAGTCACTTTTGTGATTCCACATAGTTCAGATTCCAAGAGATTGTTCTCTCTTCACCAATCAGAACAGCTTAAGCCTACTAACCAAAGAAGAAACTAGTGGTGCACATTTAACCGCAAACATCACACCCAGCTGAGCTTCTAGAAGAAATGGACAAGCTTCACTATCTGCCCGGCCTACTGACAAAAGATCACAGAGACTTCTAAACCATCGAAGAAACAGGCCACTCTTCTGCTTCCAGACTTCACCTCTTAGAATACTGCTAAGCCAAGAGACTATTCTGATCGCACACTCAACACCTCCAAGCTGCTACTGCTGCCAAAGACTTTCTTATCCAAAAGCTCATCGAATCACAGGCCTACATCAGCCCCTTCCACAATAGAGCCTTCATAACAGACAGATATCTCTCAGGAAACTCGATCTCAAATCAAGCACAAATATCTTGTCAAACTGAGTCTCAAACTCAAATACGGGCAGAACTCCTTCCTAAGGTTGCCAAGATACCATCACTGCTACAGCACTTTCCACTGATCCAAACTCAAGAAAATCCACTTGCACGAGTGAAACCAAGCTTACCTTCCAAAGATAGATTCCGAACCTTGAAAAGGTTTCCTTCAAAGATCGGTGAAATCCTTCACACCAAACATCCAAGCTTACTCAAGACGGTATTAGGTCTACAGTCTCGAAAAATATACTTCCAACCTCAACAATCAAACTCCAACCAATGGTAGTTGAGTTACACACACCACTACCCTATCTACCTCTAGAACTTATTGGAAAACCCAAACAGGTAACCTAATGAAATAGGTAGAAATAAATAAATATACATATATATTCAAAATTACAAATACGCCCTCTCAAGACAGATACCACTCTAGAGCCTAGGTATTCGCTCAACCTAGCGCTTTGATACCACAATGTAACGACCGCCTTTCATTCCGTAGAAAGACGCATCATTAAGAAGAAAGAAAGGGATAGAAAAGAGAAAAGATAGGAAAGAAACAAACAAACAACATCAGAATCTCACAGCGAACGAATAAATTATATTATATCACATAAATATTACATAGTATCATATCCATTAGAGTTATACAGCTAACACAACACAAACTAGACAGTTATAAACACCTGTCAAGTTATTACAATTCAAGTACATCACAGAAAACAGATACAACTCAAACACAGCGGAAGCACAATATATATATATATATATATATATATATACACACACACACACACATGCTGAAGCCTCCTGCTCCATTTCTCCTCCAGAACTCGTCAAAGCAATCCTGAATCCCTTGACTACTCATACATAATATGAGTACCCAAGAGTTTAATAAAACGGAAAATAAACACTCAGGTCAGACATGGGTCTGGTGCGAATAAACGGGTTTAAAGTTGCTTAACTTTGAAAATCCTTTTGAACAAAAGGTATCACATAAGACTTCCCACAAATAAACATGGAAAAGTTTTTACCTTACGCTAACCAAAACATTTGATAGGAAATCCAGTGATATTATAATAGGTCCTAGGGTTTTCAAAATAAAATACAGAAATAGCTGGAATGCTTACATCTCGCGTTCCAGCATAGTTGGGCACAAGAAAAACCGTACAGGCACTTATTGGAGTTTGGATTCTATACAAATTTGTTCCGGGTTCGAACGAAACCCAAGGCACTATTTCGCTACACTCGTTTTGGAATCACCCTCAGAATTAACGACAATAGCCCTTGCACTCTGGATCGTCATCTCGAACCTGAAAGTACTACCCCCGTTAAACTCGTATTGGAATCACCCTCAGAGTATTAACAAGAATAGTCCTTACATCTCGAATCTTCACTCTTCACTTGAGATTCACAACCTAACGTTTAATATGGATCGATGTGGTTTTCGAAATTCCAAATTTGGAAACCCTATCCCGGTCTCATCGAAATCCAAACGCCATCTTAATGTCCAAGTGGTTTTAGTTAAAACAATTCAATTCATCATTATCTATATACACATAGATAGATAATTCACATATCACAATAGATAATCACATTTGCATCATAAACAGATAATCATCACAAACAGATAATCTACACTATCATACTTTAACTAAGCATCCACATCATATAGATATTACTCATCTCATTACTGAGATCACAATCATTCAATGAAATATCAATATCATCCATAAGCAATGATTTATTAACCACCATCTATAATTAATTTAAAATGACTTAAATTAATTGCTTCAACTTCTAATTAATTTAAAGTAAATTAAATTAATTACTACATCTATAAATCCTACTTATATATCCATTATTTAATTAATCTAGTTAATTAGTCATTCTCTAAGTATTCATCTTGATTAAACACCTTTGATTAATCATTCTCTGATTACAATAAGTAATTAGTCTGTAATTAATTTCACAAATTAATTAACCCTAATTAGTTAGTAATTAACATTTAATTACTTCATTTATTAATTAACTATAATTAATTACATTTATCCTTAATTAATTACATTAAGTAATCTCTTTATTATTAATTATTCCTTAATTAAACAATTCTTAATTATAATTATATTAATTAATGATCTCTAATTTATATTTAAATTAATTACTTTATTTAAATTAATTACATTCAGTAATTAATCTAAATTTAAAATACAATTATTAATCACCCTTGATTAATATCAATCCAGTAATTAACTACCAATAATTACACATTAACAAATTAATTATCCCATACTTAATTATCTTCATTAATTAATCCCTTGATTAATTACAAAAGTAATTACTCAAATTACTTCATTATAAATCATCTTTCACTAATTACATTCCAGTAATTATCATTTATTACTTCCGTAAGTAATTATACTCCATTGATTACATTAAGTAATTACTCTTATTAAATCATCAAATGATTTTCTTAAGTTAATTAAACTAAATTAATTAACTTAAACTAATCAGATTATCATAATTGATTACAATAAGTAATTAATCCCTTAATTACTTTTATCAAGTAATTATGCTTAACAATTTACAAATGATTATCTTCCATTAATTAATCTAATTAATTATCAAAATTTATCACATTAATTAATTACTTAATAATCCTTAGATAATTATCTTTTTTAACTAATAACATTTTCTTTAATTACTTCTTAAGAAATTTATCTTAGATTAATCATTATTAATCATCTCTAATTATAAATTAATCTAAATCATTAATTTAAAATCAAATAAATAAGTCATTCCTTAATTAAATTCTTTTATTATCTTAATTATTCCTAAGATAATTCATTTACTTTATTTATGACTTCCTTAACATTCAAGTGATTTTAAAACATTACACTTCTAAATTTAAATTCAAATTCCAGTTTGAATTTAAGATTCAAAATGTTTAACCATTTAAACATTTAACCAAATTTAAATAAATTTATAAACCTTAAAATAAATGTAAAGAACATTCATTACTTATATAAGATACTTATATAAGAAAAAATTAAAACTAAATTAATTAATTTTTTTAAAAGAAATCAAGCTTAAAAACAAATTGATTATTTTAACTTCCAAATTAAAGTTAAACACATCATAACTTTTATACAAATATTAAAGAAACCTTTATAAAGAATTTTGTCAAGTTTCAACATTTATTTGAAAACAAATTCACTTTTAAATCCTACTTTAAAACATTTAAACTTGGTCAACATTTAAATTTACAAAACTGATTTAAACTCAAGGTTTGAATCCATAGTAAACTTGAAACTATATTTAGACTTGATTTAAAAACTTGATTTAAACCTTGCTTTAAAATTAAAATTCCATTTTAAAACTTATGATTGGAAAAGTTCATTTGAATCCAAACTTAACTTTGAATTTAAAAATACCTGTTTTAAAATCTGCTTTAAATTTGAATTTGATTTTAAATTTTTAAAAACTGAACTCTGTCAGGTTATAAAAAGCTGAAACTAACATTAACCCGAGACCACTCACAAATGCTTTGAGTTAAAACCCTAAATGCTTCGAGACCAATACTCGAACTACCCGAGTAAATCTCGAGTCACATCCTCTGCACAACCGAAAAAAAAAGTTCATCAGAACTAAAAATGCATGGTGCACATGCACCGTGGCTCTGGCAACCTCCAGCCATCATTACCACCTTCATCACGACGCCGACCATCTCCACACCTGATCAGACCATCAAATTTCACACAGTATCTTGAAATCAAAATCGAGATAGCCAAACCAACCTGGAAACTCGACACTGCAAAAAAAGCCCAAACCTGTCAACACCTCATCTACTCATCTCCGACAATCAGATCACCTACGACTCCGACAATCCCTTCGCCTACATCGCCTCTTCCAATCCCCAAAACCCTACATCACTCGATGCACCAGAGAAAACGAGAAGCATCAAAATACCGACCACCCAAAAACTAGGTTTAGAAATTGGAAAGAGCAACCACTGTCGCCATCAACCTCTGACCATCCACTTGATAGTTTTCCTCCACTCACCAATCTTTCCTCCACCTCCAGGAAGAATTACAACATTCCAGATCCACTAGATCACCAGATAAACCCCAAAACCCATTATTTGTTCATCCTAGTAATACTCATTCCATACTTAACTAAAAAATGTGATTTTAGTTTTAAAAATCATGATTTCATACAAGCATTCAAGTTATAAACCTGTTTTAATATTTTAAGAAGTTTGATATTTTGCTTATTTGAACAATAATTGTTCTTATAGTTTATAGAGTCAACTAGAAACTTAACTGGATTCAATTATAATTTATAAACCTAAACTATACTAAACAAACACTTTTTGTTTACATCTCAAATCCTAACTGAGATCAAATCAAGTGGTAATGGATTTCTATTTAAAACCTTAGTTAAAAATAACAAAAACAGGTATACAGATACCTGGCAACAACATATATATATACACACACACACAGAAGATTTATCACAATACAATCATACAAAGCAAACTTATTCCTATTTATCCACATGCAACTGATATATTTAGCCTTTTTAAATTGTGAAGTCACTCACTTTAAAAATGAAGACAGAGCGGTTTTATTTACAGCAGTTTTTTTTTTTTTGAAAAAAAATAGTTTGAATTGAAACTTAAGTTCTGGAATTTACTTTAGCTTTGATTTTAAAAGGAAATAACTGTTTTTTAGAACATAAATTTACTTACATTTAATTGAAGAAGCAGAGGATAAACTCAGTTGCAATATCATTCTCCTGGAACAGATTTTGAATTTCCTGTTGAACTTGTTGATTGTTAGTTGAATCTGATGTTTTGCATTTGCTTGCTGTTATACTTGATTTTAAAAATGCATTTTGATGAAGATGATCCTATTCTTAAATGCATGTAGATGATCTTGAGTTGATCTTCATTTTGAGGTTGAAACTTGAAGAAAAAAAGATTGCAGATTTTAAACAGATTTGGATTTTGAGTTGTATATGGTTTTGAATTCCTCTTTAAATCTGATTTTCAGTTTTCTTTTAGAAGAGAATGTTTTAATCTAAAGTGAATTTCCAAGTTTCTACTTAATATATTTTTAATAAAATGTTTTAAAAAAAAACAATGCCACTGTTTCTTTATGTTATAAAGTGATTTACAAGTGTCTTCCTTAAGTATAATAATCTTACACATGTTATGTTACAATATTAAAATAAATTTCTTAATTTTATAAATGTTCTTAAAATCCATTTCTAATTTATGTTATCATGTTTTTAAATGTTTATTTACATTTAGCCTTTAAATGTTTACATGTAAATTTCCTTTACACAATTACATATTTTAATGTTTATTTGTAGCTTTTTAAAATAATATTTTTAAAGCTAAATTTTCAAGAAAGAAAATTTTAAAAAGAAAAGAATATTGAATTAAACTTTATTTTGAAGTTTCAAACTGAGATATTGTACTTTAATATATAAGAACTAAGTCTATTTCAAAATAACAAATTTTTAAAAGAAAACAAAATAAATTTTATTATAATATACAATTTAAATTATTATATTTTTAAAAAAATAAATATTTATTTTAATTTCTTTTGAAAATATCAGATAGATTTTTAAACAAACTTTTGAAAAGTTTCTATATTAATTTCAATCAAATTTTTGCAATTCACAAATTATACACATATATATATAATAATTTTGAAAATATTTTTATTAAATTAAAATTAAAATCAAACTCCCTATTTACAATGTATACACATATATACATTATCAATAAAATATCTTTTAAATTAGCTTAAAAAGATAAATTTTATCATTTAAATATTTTTAACTTTGAAAAGAATATGATTCCCAAATATTAAATTATCATTATCATTATTATAAATTTAGAAAAGATAACATTTGTCAAACTAAATAATTATTAGTTTTCAAAAGATAATTTTTATTTGAATTAGATTATTAAATCAATATTTCACGTTTTAAAATAATTATTAATGGAAATTATTAAATAAATATTGCCCAAATTTTCGAGACATCACAAAAATTATATACAAACACCATGGTCTATATATAAGAAATTTTGAAAATGATTTCTATGGTTTTAGAAAAAAAATATGGTTTAATGAACATTGTTTTTTTATATTATATAAATATTATTTTATATATAGTTAAATGCTTGAATTTAAGCTATGTATAAGCTTGTTAAATAAAAATTTAAGTTTAATAATAGAGTTTGATTTTTATTAAAATAAATAAGTATTTAAATTTTATTTTAATATAGAGTGTAAAATGATTTAAATAAATTATGGTTGGGGGATAAATTGGAGATTTATTTGAAACTAAATTTATTCAAGAATTAAACTCAAAAAATTAATGTGAAATTTATTAAGTTGGAAATTTTAAAGGTATAATTATTATAACTTGATTTTGGGGTCAAGGGAAATTAAATGAGTATTTCAAGTATGAATGAATTGAAAGAAATATTTAGTTATTTGTAATTTGAGTTTTATTTAAATGATAAGGGATTTATTATGTAAAATATTTCAAAACGAAATAATAGAAAATTTAATTGTTGGATCGAAATTACCCAAATTTAGTTTTGAAATTTTGGAATATTTAAAGCCTTGAAATATATCGAAATTGAAATGTTTCGAAGTTATGAATTTTCAAAGTATTTGTTTTAAAGGTGTTAAAATTTTAATTGTTTGGTTCGAAGTGTATAATTTGGAAGAGCTATGATTTTGGAAAAGGGATATATTTGAAATAAAATAATATTATATTGATTTGAAATAAAACTGATATCATAATGATTTAGTTTTAAAATGGAAATGATATCATATTTATATAGTTTTGAAATGAATAATATATTCTGGTTTGAAGTACAAACTATTTTGAAAAGACCACGGTGTTATAATAACGTTTGGTTGTTGAAGAGACTGGGATCGGAAGTTGTCATACTCTCCGCCAACTTCGAAAACCACTTTAACAACCGTGAAAGCGGTGGAGATTCCAGAGTGAAGTAGGATGGTGACGGCGTTTTCTTTGAGGTAAATACGTGGACCCGACTCCCGTAAGTTGGCATAAGGTGGCTAAAATAGGAGCGATTGACGGGTTAATGTGGTAGCACCTTTGATCGGACACATCCCTTCGATATTGTACTGACTTTTGGATTGATTCGGTGGCCACTTTTGATTTTTTTGATTTTGGGGTGTGGCTCGAGGTGCGCGATAGCTGCACGTTATGCATTACCACCGGCCCGGAAGCGTAATAGGTATATCTGCCCTGGCATTGCCTAGTTGTGCCATGTCACATACCCTAGCGCGCCTTGTACGTGTTTGGTTTTCTCCCGTAGCCCGTGGAGTATTTAGGGTAGCCTCCCGATATGGAGATGTGCTGATACTGGATGGACTACTGGAACTATTACGTGTTAAGGGCTATATGGGTAACCCCTTAATGCTATTAAAAGTAAGTTTATTTTACCATAGACATTATTATAATAGCGAAATATTGCTACATAGTAAATAGTTTAACGGATCATTAGGATATGTGAATCCCGAGCATCTCTTAAGTTACCGCACTCACGTTAGACACTTGATAGGAGATGTCAAATCCCATAAACATCTCTGACGTCGTTCCACTCCTATTATTTATAGTTGATTTAACTTACATAAGATCTTTTGGTTCTGACTTGAGTATTTTGTCTTTTCAATTCGCTCGGGTCAGTCTGAGCATTTCAGGATTCGAAGACTTTATTTCTGGAGGACGAAGACGAAGACTGTATTACTATTATTTATCATATTATCCCACTACATTCATACTTTTCCGCTGCATTATTTATTATTCTTTGGTATGTGTAACTATGATATTTATTGTATAAGTATAATCAAATATTTTGTAAACAGCTTCATGAACTGTATATTTGATTATTATATTTTGTCGTTCCGCTACAAGATTCTGTTTTGTTTTCTTTCTTTCTCCCTTTTTTATTTACTCAAGTAACAATTCGCCTTTTGTATGTTTTGAGTCTGACGTGTGTGATTTATCGTCGATTTAAAGCGTACAAAAAGTGGGACTTTACATCTGGTATCAGAGCGAGGTTTAGCGATAAACCTTAGCTTTGTGGGGTCTGACTCTTTATCACTAGGGTAGTAATACCCTATGATGAGCTGAGCGTATATATATGAGAGAGCATATTTGTTAGTGTTATAAAAAGGTTTTAATATTGTGTTAATTTGTTCCGTTTTGTATTTATAAATTCGGGTTGGTGCATAGGACGCTAGGACATCAATAGGGATTTCTAAACACTTAATAGGATAGGCCGACACAATATTTGTTCTGAATATAGGTGAATGAAATAAATTTGCCTACTATATTTTCTATATATATAAAATATTTTTTATAAATGATATATATGTGGTTGTAATATATTGCTTTTTAGGTAATGAAATTTGTAAATAATAGTTGAAATGAGATTGTAAATAAAATAAATGAAAATTGGGAATTTAGAACTTAAGTTCCGGGTTTTGAAAAAAAATTCGAATGATTTTGGAATATAATAATAATATTATTAGAAGTGTTTTCTGATATAAATATTTCAATATGATTTGAAAGAAATGTTTTAAAAGAATTTTGGAAGGAAATACGTTATGTACTTCCTTTTCTGTCGTTGGAAAATAATTTCGGTGATGAGTGCACGCGTCATCGACATTTATTTTCGTTTTCAAAGTGGGAAAGGCACTTTAGTAGTTTTACTACGGATTTATTTTGATAACCAAATTTAAATTTTTAATTATTTTAAATATAATTGAATATATAAGTTGTAACTATATATTTATCTATTATTTTAAAATGATTTGAAATTATACTTGGTATTTAGTTCTTGAGTTTCTGATAATTAATAGTTTCAATTATTGTATTGAAATGGAATGTAACTAATCAATAATTGGAACCTTTAATTAAAAAAAGAGATTAAATGCTAAGTTATAAATAAAATTAAAAGAAAATTGAAATTTGTAACCTATAAGACAAAGGATATGATTATTGAACATTAAATTAAATTAAAAGAAATGAGAAAACTTGTATAACTTTCAATTGCATTATTAAAAGCATATATATATATATGTATATATATGTGTGTGTGTGTGTGTGTGTGTGTGTATAACTTACCCAATAATAAAAGTTACTATGTTTAATAAGAAATTGTAATAGAATATTATACAAGTAAAAATTTGAAATAATGAAAGTATTCGATGAAATTCTTTAATAAATAAGAATTTGATGTTGTAACTGGTATAACTTAAGTATAATTGAAAGGTAAGTATTATAAATAAATGAATAAATGAGATTAAGTAGTGAATAAATGAAGGTAATACAATAAAAAGAAATTTACGTGATATGAATAAAGGTAAATAAATGAAAACTATAAGAAAATAAGAGTAAATTAAAAAGATAAATCATTATATGAATGAAAAGGAAATCAAACAACAAATGTATGAAATGAAATTAATAATTATGAATTTGATCTACTATTTGAAACTGTTATTTGTTTGGTTTATGGTTGTTGGGCAAGGGTACTTTAAAATTTGCTTAGATGTATGAATAATCTATCGAGTTTTATCTAAGACTATTGAGTAAATGGAATACTTCATAGTTATTTGTCATTCTATGTGATTTAAAGTGTCTTAACCCGAACCAACCAATTGTTTTGTTTTGATTCAAAGGTTGATTTGTATATGATGTGTATGTTGTTGGTTGCGAATGATTGCTTTTTATATTGATTTGTTTGTTTATGGTTGAAACAACTTTAAACATTTCATTTTATATAATTATCAACTCTTTTGGATTATATAAGTGAAATGCAGGTTCTGGAAGCAATTGCTACTGCTTTTGGTTTCATAATATAAGCGTAAATTGCCCAACTAGTAGGTACGTTCTCGGATTACGGTTTATTGCGTTATTATATTATTTTTCCCGGGTTGGGATATATATTATTTTGGAAAATATATGTTGTATGTTGTTATATTTGATATTATATTTTCTTTCGAGCCTCTCTGTACAAAGGAGACTCTGCCGAAATTTTCCGTAAATTTGGACTTAGAAATATTTTGAAAATGTTTTCCAAACTTTATTAATTTGAGTATAAAAGGGTTTAATGGTTATAAATTGGTTTATTTTATCTGATTAATTAATTTTATAAATTAATTTGTTCATAAATTTAACATTTAAAGTAAGATATATTGATTTCTTAATTCTTCTTTTCCCTTCTTTTTCTTTTTCGGGGACGAAAAGTTTTGAGTGGGGGAGACTGTAACGACCCATAAATTTTGATAAATAAATCAGTTAATTTAATTAGATCTTTGTAATTAAATAATTTATAATGAAACAAATGTTAAAAATGAAATGTATCAATGGTAATTAAAATTAATTGTTGACAATTTGAGTGAAATCCAAATAAAGAAATAGTTTTAATTGTTGCATTTGGGTATAAAATTTAAAATAACTAAATAATGCTAGCATTTAATTAACCAATGCAATAATATATTGATTAATAGCAATTGAATGTAAATTAAGGTAGTAATGTTAATGCCAGTTGATAAATAACTAATTTAGTGCAATCCCAATTTAATTGAAACAATGGTAAGGTTATAATTGATTGTATTTAGCAAATTGGAAATAAATTTCAATAAATATAATTAAATAGTATGTTAATGATGATTGAATGAAATTTGTATGATGTAAACAATTGTAACAATTGTTTGGGAATAATAACTTATAAGTGTGATTGAAAAGAAAATGGTAACAAATATTTTAGGTTATTTATTTATTTAGCATGTTAATTTAAATGTGGTAAAAATTGCAATAAATCTAAATCATATATTTTGTTAATGTGAATTTAGTTAATAATGAGAAATAACATTTATTTCATTCATAATATGACAATTGGTTGAATAAAAGGAATGGAAATTCAAGATTTATTAATTTATTGGAATTTAAATTTAATAATTAAATTAATTGCAAATAAATGGAATTTAAAATTTAATGTGAAATCAGTGGCAGTTAATTGACTTAATTTGTGCAGTTAGGGTAGATTTGATTTATCATTGAAGATTGTTAATTCAACAAGAAGTAACCAATGTAAACTCTATTCATAATATGGCAATTGATTGAATGAAAACAATTGAAATTCATGTTGATTAATGTAACGACCCGTAAATTTTCGATAATTAAAATAGCTAATTTAAAAGATTTTGTGATTTAATGTTAGAAAAAAAATTTGTAATTCGTTTAGAATAATAATAACTGGAATGAATTGCAACAATAATTATCCAAGTAATGAAAAATGAATGCTACTTAGTGAATGCCTTTGAAATCAATAGCTGAATAGGATAATAAATGTTGAAATCCACTGGGTATAATAGAGTAATTGATTGATAATTAAAATCTATTTAAAATCAAATATTGAATATTGAACAGGTAAATTGTTTAAATTAAATATTTTAAAACTTATTGAATAATTTAATAACTGTAAAATGAAAATAGTGTTCTAAATTGTGAATTGGTTTTAAAAGTTGAATCTTATAAGTTCAATTTCAATATTTCAAAAGATAATGAATTATTGGATAAGCGAAATTGTTTAAATTTAATATTTGGAATTTATTGAATAATTTAATAATGGGAATTGAATAACCGTATAATGAAAAGGTTGTTTTATAATCTTAATTCGTTTCAAAAGTTAAATTTTAAGTTCGTTTTGAATATTTCAAAAGATAGTGATTTAAGAATAATCAAATTGTTTAAATTTAATATTACAAATGTTTGAATAATTAAATTCCGAATTTGATATGATTAATTTGATATTGAAATTTAATATGTGAAAATAGAGTGAATAATTGAAATTTGATTTAATATGATTCAAAATTGTTTCCAAAGAGAATGTAAGTTATATTGGGATTATAATAGAGTTAATAAGATTTTAAAATTGGAATTTATTGGATAATTGAACACCGGGTTTAATATGATTAAAAACGATTTGTAAAATTTTATTTTATCATATTAAAGTTAGAATGAGGTTATAGAACTTTTAGAATCGAATTAAAAGTAAATTTGTAAAAATTGAATATTTTAATATTTAATTATCGACTGAAAAATAGCCAATTTTCGAACAGTCTCAGAATTGGAAGAAACTAGTTCCATTGGATCCGTAATAGTTTGTTATTATCGGATTTCAATTTTCGTCGCAATCGGAGTTTTCGTTTGACCGTGGCAGCTCGAAACGCATCGAAATTGTTTTAATATTTAATTGACGAGTTAAAATAGTCATTTTTCAAACAGTCTCGGATATTGACGAAACCAGTTTCATCGGATCCGTAATATGATATTATTATAAGATTTCAAATTTCGTATCAATCGGATTTACCGTTTGTGCGGGGCAAGCCAAAACGCCTAGAAAATCGTTTAATCGATTTAATTTTAAATCGATCGTTTATTGCCGTAACTCGCACAAATGATCAAATTAGCTTTCGAAACCTATTCCATTGTGTCCGGAACGTGGGATAAACCCTAGAAACGCCGGTCACCGTGCGTAAATCGGAGTTCGAAAATTTGAGATGAATAGTGTTCGTTGAATTTTCTATATAAGCACCCCAATATCTTCCATTTGCAAATTAAACTTAAAACCCTAGGGTTAAACGTTCAGGCCGCCACTATCTTCATCGAAGGCCAGAAATTTCGCATCTTTCTTCTTTAATCTCTTCAAATCCATGTGTTATTATGAGAAATCTTCAACATGAAAGTCGTAGAGCACGTCAAGATCTTTAATCTCAACGGTGGTGATCGTAAATGGAGCTTTGGATCGTCGGCAAATTGAGCTTGAAAGCCGCACGTCTCGGCACATTTTTCGAGGCCTATATAGGGTCGAGCTCGACCGCACTTTGGCCGATGGTGTCTCTTGAGTGGGCGCTTCAAATGGTGGAGCTTGATCGTGGTAGAGGTTGTCGAGGGTGGCTCGATAAATTGATGAAGTCGGCGGCTTCTATGGGTTGTTGTCGCGTTTTCTCCTGGAGGAAGGAGAAGTAAGGGGACGGCTCAGATCTAGGGCATGAGAAATCTAACGGTCCAGAATAGTTAGGGTTAGAAAATATAAAGATAATTGTAATTTGATTATATTATGATTCGTGTAAACTTTAAAACTATGTAACTCTTTCGTGCGAGGTCGGAATTCGACGAAACAAGTTCCGTTGTCTTCGTTTCGTCGAGCACTACGCTATGGAGCTGGATTAGAATCATTTGGAGCTAGAGAAAATTTTGAGTTAAATCGAACGTCGTTCGATTTGATTTAAAATCGTAAAATCAAGGTGAGTGTTTTATAATGCTCACAACGTACTAAATATCTTTATGCTAGTTAAATTTGACATTATGAAGTGTTATGATTTTATTTGTCGTTGTTTGATAAAAATTTAATTGTCATATAGCTTGCCATTTGAATTAACCGTTGAAAAATTAAATTGACAGTTAAATTGAAATTAAAATTGAATTGCGATTAAATTACCTGACATTGATAACTATGAAACTGCCATGAATTGTATTGTCTATTGGATGATGTATTTTGATGGATGTTATTGGTTGATATTTAAATGTTCGGATGTTTATTTGCTTATATATACTGTTATGCATACATACGACACTGTGATTGGTTTAAGTAATATATACTCATCCCTGACATTTAATTGAAATAAATAATTACTTGGCCATAGGATAGAAAATTAGATACGGACATCGAATTGGCTAAATTAATAATTTTAAAAATCGTCGATTTGAAATTTATTTACATGTTTTGATTTAAAAGTTATAAATAGAAATCAATTTATAGAAATCGAATTTATCGAAAAAAAATTGAGTTTGGAATGTTGAAATAAATTTTGGTTAAAAGATATTGTTAAATAATTAAAGTGGAGACTTTGGGATTTAAAATCGGGATATGATTGAATTTCGAAAATTGATTTGCTTAAAGATTTAACCTTAATTCGAGCTTTGAATATTACTAAGTAAAAGTGATATAAAAATGATATTTTGAAATTGAGCTTGGAATTGAGTCATATTTGAAATTTGGATTTAAACTTGAATATTGATGGATAATTTTGTTAAGTGTTATAAATGGATACTATTGAAAAATCAAGCTCCAAATCGATATAAATTGAAATTGAATGAATTGAAAGTGAATACAAAATTGAATTGATTTGAAGTCAAAGTTGACATTGTTTTGAATTGAAATCGAAATTGAATCGGTAGAATGGAAATTAAAATTGATTTAAATTGGGAAGTTATAATTGAAATGGTTTGGTTTTGAAGCTGTTTTTTTTGTTTTCCAAATTACTCAATTATATAAACCACTTTTGAATACTTAAACTATTTTAATCTATTTTAAATCTAGTTAACCCAATTTAAATTATTTTAAATCAAACTAATTTATCTATTTTGATAACTAACTTTAAAAGTTAGAAAGCCGTTTGGAGTAACTTAGTGGAAGCGTGGTATGACTTTATAGATGAAATTTCATTGTTTATAAGTTGGTAACTTTGAATAAAATATACCTAATGTTGAATTCTATACTTAGTTCCTTTTCCCTTCTTTTTCCTTTTCAGGGACGAAAAGTTTTGAGTGGGGGAGAGTGTAACGACCCGTAAATTTTCGATAATAAAATAGCTAATTTAAAAGATTTCGTGATTTAATGTTAGAAGAAAAAATTGTAATTCGTTTGGAATAATAATAACTGGAATGAATTGCAATAATAATTATCCAAGTAATGAAAAATGAATGCTACTTAGTGAATGCCTTTGAAATCAATAGTTGAATAGGATAATAAAGGTTGAAATTCATTGGGTATAATAGAGTAATTGATTGATAAGTAAAATCTATTTAAAATCAAATATTGAATATTGAACAGGTAAATTGTTTAAATTAAATATTTTAAAACTAAGTGAATAATTGTAAAATGAAAATAGTGTTCTAAATTGTGAATTGGTTTTAAAAGTTGAATCTTATAAGTTCAATTTCAATATTTCAAAAGATAATGAATTATTGGATAAGCGAAATTGTTTAAATTTAATATTTGGAATTTATTGAATAATTTAATAATGGGAATTGAATAACCGTATAATGGAAATGGTTGTTCTGTAATCTTAATTCGTTTCAAAAGTTAAATTTTAAGTTCGTTTTGAATATTTCAAAAGATAGTGATTTAAGAATAATCAAATTGTTTAAATTTAATATTACAAATGTTTGAATAATTAAATTCCGAATTTGGTATGATTAATTTGATATTGAAATTTAATATGTGAAATTAGAGTGAATAATTAAAATTTGATTTAATATGATTCAAATTGGTTTCCAAAGAGAATGTAAGTTATATTGGGATTATAATAGAGTTAATAAGATTTTAAAATTGGAATTTATTGGATAATTGAACACCGGGTTTAATATGATTAAAAACGATTTGTAAAATTTTATTTTATCATATTAAAGTTAGAATGAGGTTATAGAACTTTTAGAATCGAATTAAAAGTAAATTTGTAAAAATTGAATATTTTAATATTTAATTATCGACTGAAAAATAGCCAATTTTCGAACAGTCTCAGAATCGGACGAAACTAGTTCCATTGGATCCGTAATAGTTGGTTATTATCGGATTTCAATTTTCGTAGCAATCGGAGTTTTCGTTTGACCGTAGCAGCTCGAAACGCATCGAAATTGTTTTAATATTTAATTGACGAGTTAAAATAGTCATTTTTCAAACAGTCTCGGATTTCAAAGAAACCAGTTTCATCAGATCCGTAATATGATATTATTGTAAGATTTCAAATTTCGTGTCAATCGGATTTACCGTTTGTCCGGGGCAAGCCAAAACGCCTAGAAAATCGTTTAATCGATTTAATTTTAAATCGATCATTTATTGCCGTAACTCGCACAGATGATCGAATTAGCTTTCGAAACCTATTCCATTGTGTCCGGAACATGGGATAAACCCTAGAAACGCCGGTCACCGTGCGTAAATTGGAGTTCGAAAATTTGAGATGAATAGTGTTTGTTGAATTTTCTATATAAGCACCCCAATATCTTCCATTTGCAAATTAAACTTAAAACCCTAGGGTTAAACGTTCAGGCCGCCACTATCTTCATCGAAGGCCAGAAATTTCGCATCTTTTTTCTTTAATCTCTTCAAATCCATGCATTATTATGAGAAATCTTTAACATGAAAGTCGCAGAGCACGTCAAGATCTTTAATCTCAACGGTGGTGATCGTAAATGGAGCTTTGGATCGTCGGCAAATTGAGCTTGAAGGCCGCACGTCTCGGCATGTTTTTCGAGGCCGATAAGGGCCGAGCTCGACCGCACTTTTGCCGATGGTGGCTCTTGAGTTGGCGCTTCAAATGGTGGAGCTTGATCGTGGTAGAGGTTGTCGAGGGTGGCTCGATAAATTGATGAAGTCGGCGGCTTCTATGGGTTGTTGTCGCATTTTTTCCTAGAGGAAGGCAAAGTAAGGGGACGGCTCAGATCTAGGGCATGACAAATCTAACGGTCCAGAATAGTTAGGGTTAGAAAATATAAAGATAATTGTAATTTAATTATATTATGATTCGTGTAAACTTTAAAACTATGTAACTCTTTCGTGCGAGGTCGGAATTCGACGAAACAAGTTGCGTTGTCTTCGTTTCGTCGAGCACTACGCTATGGAGCTGGATTGGAATCATATGGAGCTAGAGAAAATTTTGAGTTAAATCGAACGTCATTCGATTTGATTTAAAATCGTAAAATGAAGGTGAGTTTTTTATAACGCTCACAACGTACTAAATATCTTTATGCTAGTTAAATTTAACATTATGAAGTGTTATGATTTTATTTGTCGTTGTTTGATAAAAATTTAATTGTCATATAGCTTGTCATTTGAATTAACCGTTGAAAAATTAAATTGACAGTTAAATTGAAATTAAAATTGAATTACGATTAAATTACCTGACATTGATAACTATGAAACTGCCATGAATTGTATTGTCTATTGGATGATGTATTTTGATGGATGTTATTGGTTGATATTTAAATGTTCGGATGTTTATTTGCTTATATATACTGTTATGCATACATACGACACTGTGATTGGTTTAAGTAATATATACTCATCCCTGACATTTAATTGAAATAAATAATTACTTGGCCATAGGATAGAAAATTAGATACGGACATCGAATTGGCTAAATTAATAATTTTAAAAATCGTCGATTTGAAATTTATTTACATGTTTTGATTTAAAAGTTATAAATAGAAATCAATTTATAGAAATCGAATTTATCGAAAAAAAATTGAGTTTGGAATGTTGAAATAAATTTTGGTTAAAAGAAATTGTTAAATAATTAAAGTGGAGACTTTGGGATTTAAAATCGGGATATGATTGAATTTCGAAAATTGATTTGTTTAAAGATTTAACCTTAATTCGAGCTTTGAATATTACTAAGTAAAAGTGATATAAAAATGATATTTTGAAATCGAGCTTGGAATTGAGTCATATTTGAAATTTGGATTTAAACTTGAATATTGATGGATAATTTTGTTAAGTGTTATAAATGGATACTATTGAAAAATCAAGCTCCAAATCGATATAAATTGAAATTGAATGAATTGAAAGTGAATACAAAATTGAATTGATTTGAAGTCAAAGTTGACATTGTTTTGAATTGAAATCGAAATTGAATCGGTAGAATGGAAATTAAAATTGATTTAAATTGGGAAGTTATAATTGAAATGGTTTGGTTTTGAAGCTGTTTTTTTTGTTTTCCAAATTACTCAATTATATAAACCACTTTTGAATACTTAAACTATTTTAATCTATTTTAAATCTAGTTGACCCAATTTAAATTATTTTAAACTAATTTATCTATTTTAAACCCATTTTAAGACTTTAAGTATTTTTAACTATTTTAATTATTTAAAAATACTTTAAACTACTTAAACTTTTTCTAAAATTCCAAACTGGTCAATAAGGTGAAATGTTTATGTTTAAATCTTGAATTTAAATACGAATTGGGTTAAATGAAGTTGCAACCTAAATTGAAATTCGAAATGATTTGGAAATCGAAATGAGATATTGATGCGAAAAATGATTTTTGAAACGGAATCTTACATTTGAATGGATACGATGATATTTGAAATGGATTTGATTTTTGAAGCGAATATGATATTTTGATATCAATTATGAATCGATTTGAAATATAAAGAGCCAACGATGTTGTAACAGCCCAATTTTTTTTACAAGTATTTTTCACTTGTATTTTTTTTTTTTAAAAAAAAAAACTTTGGGGTTTATTTAAAGTGATTAAAACAAAATATGAAAAAAAAAATTATTAGGACTAACTAATAAGATCTCTGAAAAAATCAAGTTTTAATTAAGAAAACATTTATAGCTTAGGTGGTTAAGACATCTGGGCTATTCACGACAGGTCACGAGTTCGAGTCTCAGCACGATCAGAATTTCGAATTTTTTTTTATGTATAAATGAACTGGGTAATCACGCGTTAAAAAGGGCGCGTAAATCTAGGGAATAAGTACCGTGTATATATATATATAAAATATGAAGAATGTAAACCAATTTAAATTTTAGTTAAGTATTATTTTTAAAGGATTTAGTGTATTTATAAACTGTTAAATATCGCGTTTAAAAGGACGCGTAAAATTTATGGTAAGTAATGTAATAAAACGTGTAAAATTTAAAACGTTATTTTATATATATATTTTTGATGTTTTGTATTACGTCAGTTTGACGTACTTTTAAAATCATATATAAACACCTTTATGGATTAAAACATCAGTTAGTGATTTTTAAGACGAACGTTACTTTTGGTTGTAACTGACAGTTTGGTTTTAAATAAAATGTGTATATACGTTTCCATTTCCAAAAGCTTTGAAAAATTTTTGCCGTCATTTAATTAAATCAAACTAAAAAAAAAAAATATATCAATTCTCATATAATTGGAACGGTTCATATTTTGCCATTCCTCTGATCACGAAACTTTATCTGCCTAAATCTACAATCACGCATATATCATTTGAAAGAAAATCAATTTTGCCTTCCTTTGCGCGTGACACAAAATTTTATTCTTTTAACATTTTTGGCATTTGCCTCTTACCTTTTTGTTTCTTGAGCATGTCACTGTATTCATTTATTCACGCAACCTAAATGGACTAATATATTTGATTGCCTAAAAATCAACTCATGCATTCAAATTTAACCTTGCCTATCTTTTCAAATTCTCACATTCCTATTTATATCTCTCTGTTTCCACTGCCTTTATTTTGCAAGATAAAATTTTTTTCGTTCCTATAATCACGCATATAAAATAAAAAAATCGTATTTAAATATCTTTATGGAGAAAAATATCAGTCAGTGATTTTAAGACGGACGTTATTTTGTTTTAAAGGACCGTTTGATTTCTTTTAATAAATGGTATACGTTCTTTGCCTAAAGCTTACATAAATATTCACCTTTTCATTTATGGGTATCAAACTAAAATCAAGATTTTAGCTAAAATAAAATGGATCACACGTGAGCAACATTAGTGCATTTGTATATATGTAACGTTCGCATTTTTGCTTATTCCTCTTACCCTCTGTTGTCATCAGCTTTACCAAACATCACGCTTGCCCTTCCTTTGATCAATATTCCCCTTAAGTAACGTACAAACTTTATAAATCAAACCATGTATCACGCAAGTCATTTATTTCCCATAATCCAAGCTGCCATTTTCTCTGCCTTTTTGTTTACAAATTTTCGAATACTGATCAAACTTTATACGTTGGGAAAAAAAAAATTTATCCTTTTGCAAAACTGAAATGAGTTAATCACGCCACATCCCTTGATCACTGCCTTGCCGTTTCACAAATTCGTGTATAAATATGCCAGAGATCCACATCTCAACAAAAAGAAAAAAAAACTCACCACTCTTCAAAGCATTGCAAATTTTCCTCTGGCAATTTCGTTCGAAGCATCAGGTAATTGTCTTATTGTTTTCTCTTTCTTTTCCTTCCAGTTTTTCCTTTCCTCAGTTTTTTTTTTTCCTCATTTGATATGCTCGGCCACTCCAACCCATCTACTTCACCCGATCTAGTTGACAAACTTTGGAAATTTATGAGTCATCACATCTGTAGAAATCTAATATGTGTGTGCAAAGAGATGGTGTAGTTGACCCAGATTTAATTTAATGCTAGCTTAAAGTTTACGCGTACTATCACTACGGAAAAATGGGTTATTCATTGTATATATCATACTTAGTTTTGGGTCAAACAAAATAGAAAGTCAATAATGTTCATTGAAAAAAAAAACAAAAAGAAAAAGAAAAAGAAAAAAAAAAGAAGAAAAAAAAAAGAAGAAAGAAATATATATGTAAAACAGAGGAAGGAGAGGAAGGGAAGAGGGAGAGGAGAGATTTGAGGGTACATGTACATGCGTGTATCAGTGAGAAGCTTTGCCTTTTTGCATATATTAGATAATTTACCTGTACTAAATGCATATCATATAGGAAGCAGTGCCTGCATATTTTTAACATAAATATAGTTCAGACCATATAGTGTGTGTGCAAGCATCTATTAAAAAGATCCATGCATTTAGTCGAAAGATTGGGCGAATTGTGCATGTGATATATATATTTATAAAAAAAAAAAAAAAAAAAAAAAAACACACACACTGATTTCATTTGTAAATTAAATGCTTACAATTTATAAGCTTTCATTCCAAACAATATTTCAATTTGTACCGGACATTGATTTAATTCAATTTACTATTTAATATTATTAATTCATTAACTAAATTCACTACTTACCTTTGTTCTCTTATATGCAACTCTTAGCCTAATATAACAATTTACATCACTTCAATTTATTCGTCATTTTGTTTCAACTGTAAATACTTAGCCTTATATTCCCATGGTTTCATTTCCTTCTCAACATTTGCTTCATTATTAATTTTAAAATCTTTATTTCTTCTAAAGTAAATTTGCGTAAATCTTATTTAAATGACAAAATTTAATTAACGAAAATGACAGGTCGTTACACATATAAAAAAAAAGGAGAATATTTATAATTTAGTAATGATATAATAAAATTTTATAAAGGAAGTAACGTGCAGATCAAATAATGTACTATCCATGCATTAGTTTGTAGTATAGGCTGGGTGAAAACTTTTGCATGTGTACACGCA
Source organism: Allium cepa (assembly GCA_030765085.1). Classification (NCBI taxonomy): domain Eukaryota; kingdom Viridiplantae; phylum Streptophyta; class Magnoliopsida; order Asparagales; family Amaryllidaceae; genus Allium; species Allium cepa. Next base: position 490,372,676 of record CM060937.1, on the reverse strand, counting down.
AATCTAGTAGGAAATAGGCAGTGTGTTTTTGCGTGAAGGGAAAAAAATAAGGGAGTGAAGTATTTGCATTTCTTTGGGTTACAGTGAGCGTACATTCTTAGTTGATATAGGCTTGGGCCGTGACCTTATGCATACTTCCAGTTGAAGTTTAGTAATGTGGTGGTTGTGCGTTTTGTTTAATTAAATAATAGAGTATATATATAAAAGGTAGAAAAAAAAAGATTTTATTTTGGGCCGAGTTGTTCGTCAAGTAGGGTGGTGTAGTGGTCGAGCGTATCGTGCCAAATTTCTTTGACTCTATTCGTTCCAATTGTTTCAAATATTTGCGTTGACCATAAATTTTAAAAGTCACGTATTCGGTATTTGGATCTTGTTATAGATTTGAATCTAGGCGTGACATCCAGGGAAATTTGATCGCTACCCTCTGTGCGTTTCTTTTTTTGGTGGATTTTTCATTTTCGCTTGAATCAAATTTTCTGCAGCTTTCAGGTGAGTTTTTCTCACCAGACATATGTACATATATTGTGTAAATTATCGCAAGTGTATGTGTAAACATTCTATTTAGATATTATCTGTCTGTAGTATGATGAAGAATGATGAACCCATTTAAATTGACATCTCATCAGTTATTTATCTGTTATATTATTTCTGCAGTTATATTATTAATTGTTATTTACTGCTTAAATCACCACTGCAAGTTCCCTGTTAAAGTTGGATTGTTATGGGCTGAAATAATGATTATTGTTAAACTAGTCTGTTAACTGCTTAACTGATAACTTGGGATTGCGGGTTTGAAATGATAGAACCCGGGGTTTTGTAAATTACGGGTTGAAATGATATAAATCCGTATCACTTGACCTAGGTTAGAAAATTTTATACAGGCCCGTGGTCCTTATAATATTTTCTGAAATATTTAAAATTATTTTGGAAGTTAAATATTTGATTTAATATCTTTAAAGGATTTTTTTTATTTTTATTTTTGAATGAGTTATAAATGTTAATAAATAAATAAATATTTGAATAGAATTTTGGAATATAACTTATTTTGGAAATTCTGGATTTTGAAAAATAAGCTTTCAGTTAATAAATAAATAGATAAATAAGTTATATTTGGAAATATTTATTTAGTTAAACAAATCTGCTACAGCATTTTAAATGCTGTCTTTTTGAAATTGGACTAGTTTTACCCGTAACTTTAGGTAGCATTTCCTAAGTGCTACAGAATCTAGAATTGATTGTTTTAAAACTCATGGAATTTGATAAATTTTATTTTATGTTAAGTTTGGAAAATCTTAAGATATGATATTTATAACTGGATTTTCCTTAATAAATTTAAGATGAATATTCTAGTATTAAGTGAATTTTGAAGATATTAAATGACTAACATTTGGAGTTTATTTATGGAATTTATGGGAATATTCAAGACTAAATAATAAAACATTGATTTGTTGAAAGAATAAAATCCAAACTTAGTTTTGAATAGGAAATACTCCAATTGGATATATATATATATAGGAATTGTAATGGATTTGGGGACATAAAGTGATATTTAAATTATGGTTTAAACTTTAAATAAAGAAATATATTTGTAAAGCTATATAAATTATCTTCTTTACAAAGTAACCATAAAGTTAAACCATTATTCTATATACCGTTGAATATCCAAACCATTTGTGTGTTGGGAGTTATGGTTTTAAAGTAAAAATTCCAAATATTATGTTTTGAAGATATAATTCAAATATTTGGCTTCCAGATATTATAAATTTTAAGCAGTATGGTTTTTGGAAAGAATTATATTTGAATATAACGATATCATATTGTTTTTGGGTTTTAAAATGATATCGTATTTATAATTTTGAAATGGAAATGTTTATTCTGGTTTTAAAGTATAAAATGTTTTAAATGACCACGGGTTATAATAACGATGGGTTGGCAAAGAGACCGGGATCGGATATGGACATACTCTCTGTCGATACCGAAAACCACTTTGACCAACCGTGTACGCGGTGGAGATTCCAGAATGAAGTAGGTCGGTGGTGGCGTTTCTTGAAAGGTATATACGTGGACCCGACTCCCGTGAGTTGGCTTAAGGTGGCTAAAACAGGAGCGATTCTCGGATTAATGAGGTAGCTCCTCTGATCGAACGCACTTCTTCGTATACCATTCTATTACTCTTGTTATTGTTTGGGTGCACCCTTGATTTGGGAGTGTTGTTCGAGGTGGACGGTCGCTGCGGCTTCGCGTTACCACCGGTCCGGATAGCAATTGGTATATCTACCCTGGCATTGCCTCGTTGTGCCGTGTCACCTACCATATCGAGCCTTGTACGAGTTTGGTTTTCTCCCGTAGCCCGTGTGGTATCCTCTAGTTGCTTCCCGAGTAGGAGGAGCTATGGTATTGGATGGACTACAGGGACTATTACGTGTTAAGGTGGAAAATGTAAAGCCTTAACGCTATTTAAAAAGTAAGTTTATTTTATAAATAGACACTATTATAATAGCGCAATATACTACATAGTAAATAGTTTAACGGATCCTTAGAGGATGGGCGGTCCCAAGCATCCTTTAAGTTACTTGTTCTATATTACAGTACACTTGAATTAGCTTACATTATATAAGTATGTATGTCCTGACTCGAGTGTTATGTTTTATTTTACGCTCGGGTCAGCCTGAGTTGCAGTTTCAGTTTTTCTCTCCGGAGCTAGGTCATCCCGTAGATCATTCGTGCTGCCGGAAGCTTTTCAGTCCCTATCTTATCTGCAATCAAGACTTTGGAGGAATCTGTTTCTATTTATGTCTACAGCTGTATTGCAGATTCTAAACTATGTAAATTCTTTTTGGTTAAAAGTTTTATGGTGGCTTCATGAACCACTAAATATTTTATTTCCGCTGTGAGTTCTGATATCTGTGTATATGATTCTGTGATTTTATTTACTGCATATTCTGAGTTTTGCCAAAATTATTCTACAACGCAGTACTTTGAACACTTCAAGTCCGACATGAGCGGATGCGAAGGGTTGAAAATATTGGGTTGTTACATTTGGTATCAGAGCTTTGGCTCTAGGCAAAACTTAGAATGTATGGTAAAATTGATTTACAGAATCACTTTCATTTGAGCTTGAATCTCTTCCTTTTCGAATTTTGGAACGTTCCCTGCGGTTCCGAAGTTCATTCGTGTCCCTCACTATTCATTTTTCCGATTCTGGAGTATCCCATAACTCCACTTCGGATGATCTTTATAGTAAATTGGCGGTTTCGCCAATATTCTAATATAGGGGTGAAACTCCTTTACAACTAGCATTGATTCACCGGAGATTTATATTTATCCTCAGTTTAGATGCTAGTATCTTTGGTTATTCTAAACTCTATCTCTTCAGATCGAATGTAGATTTACCCTAGAAAATCCACATCGATCTTATTCTTTAAGTCACGGTTGACCCGGTTAAGGTTGCCCGCGATTTATATAAACTTATCAGGTTCCTTATTCTGTTATTTAACCATCGGATCTTCTGATTCCAACTTATCTTTAAATCAAAATTCTCTTTAATTTGAGTCCTTCAAAATTTGAATCTCTATCCTTGTTTTGAAAAAAAATTTATTCCTATATTTGGGAAAAATCTAATATTATATATATAAGTATAATTTTCAAAATTTAACTAGTTGTTTAGAGATAATAGTGTTTGATTTTATTTATGGTTTTGTAAACCATTGGTTTTGTCTTATATAAATAATTGAACTATAAAACATGGTTATAAATTTATTTAGAAACAAAAATGAATTTAAAACAAGAATTTAAGAATTTAATTTCTGATAGTTTCAAACCTTGTGTTTAAAGTCTTAAAATGATATATTATTTAAATTATTTTCGAATATAAATTTGTTTCCAAAGAATTTTAAAAGTTTTAAAAATTAGTGCTCTTCTCTTTGTCGCTGGAAAATAATTTCGGTGATGACTACAACATCATCGACATTCATTTTCGAGTATCAAAGTAAAGAGACCACGTTGTAGTTTTGTTTCAAAAATTTAATTGATTTGAATTTCTAAATATGACTTAATTTATAATATATATAGATATATGATTTAAATTGATTTGACATATCCTATATGTATGTATTTATTTATCTTTAAAGGGTTTGAAATTAATTGGAAATTTAATTCATAAATTTATGTTAAAAGGTGATTCTAATGATAAAATAAAGTCAAATTTGGAATGAATATTTAAACTTGAATAATATAGTTGGAAAATTTTACTTGTATAAATTGCATGCCAATATAACTTACCTAAATCATTCATAAATTAACTATGTAATTGGATAATGTATAATATAAAAGGATTTATAAATAAAATTTGAGTGGTTATAATAAATGTTATACACTTAAAGTTTCAGTTACAACAAGACAAATAGAGGTAAATAGAAATAAAATAATAATTGAATAATATACAATATCAAATGGTGTTAAAGGAAATTTAGAAATATATTGGAATAGTTATATTAAATATAATCTACTTTATATGTGCGATAGATATATTAAGCAGAATATATTTAATAATAATCTGGAATAAAGAAAATTAAATTTGTTGAATAAAAGATGATTATTATAAATGACTATACAAATTTTGATTTTAGAAAATAATTGGATAATAAGATAATTAATTTGGAAATAGTTAAGATTGATTTAACTTCTGTAAAAATCAAATGAATTAAATCAATTACTGAATATTAATTAATTTAAATTGAAATTATATGGTTTAGAAATTGAGAAAAGATGAGAAAAATAGTGAGAAAAATAAATTTAATTTGGAATAAAGAAGAAACTAAATGGGGAATTTTGTTTATTTTGGGAAATGGTAAATTTACTTTAAAAAATTAAGTTAAATTACCATTTCAAATTTGGATTAAAATTAAACATTTTAAATTAGAATGTTATAATACCTTGTGAAAAATTTGGATAAAAAAAAAATATGAATGATTTTTTTAAGTGTAGGGATATTATACAAGTAAATATGTAAATAAATAAATATTAAAATTTTAAGTATAAATAGATGAAATCAAAGATTAATTTAAAATTGAATTTTATTGTTTAGATTAATGATTCTAATTTAAGTTTTAATTCAGTTTTCTTTCACGTTGTTTCTATTCCCCTACCTTCTTCCTTTTCGAGGACGAAAAGTTCTGAGTGGGGGAGAGTGTAACAGCCCAATTTTTTTTACAAGTATTTTTCACTTGTATTTTTTTTTTTTTAAAAAAAAAACTTTGGGGTTTATTTAAAGTGATTAAAACAAAATATGAAAAAAAAAATTTATTAGGACTAACTAATAAGATCTCTGAAAAAATCAAGTTTTAATTAAGAAAACATTTATAGCTTAGGTGGTTAAGACATCTGGGCTATTCACGACAGGTCACGAGTTCGAGTCTCAGCACGATCAGAATTTCGAATTTTTTTTTATGTATAAATGAACTGGGTAATCACGCGTTAAAAAGGGCGCGTAAATCTAGGGAATAAGTACCGTGTATATATATATATAAAATATGAAGAATGTAAACCAATTTAAATTTTAGTTAAGTATTATTTTTAAAGGATTTAGTGTATTTATAAACTGTTAAATATCGCGTTTAAAAGGACGCGTAAAATTTATGGTAAGTAATGTAATAAAACGTGTAAAATTTAAAACGTTATTTTATATATATATTTTTGATGTTTTGTATTACGTCAGTTTGACGTACTTTTAAAATCATATATAAACACCTTTATGGATTAAAACATCAGTTAGTGATTTTTAAGACGAACGTTACTTTTGGTTGTAACTGACAGTTTGGTTTTAAATAAAATGTGTATATACGTTTCCATTTCCAAAAGCTTTGAAAAAATTTTGCCGTCATTTAATTAAATCAAACTAAAAAAAATAATAATATATCAATTCTCATATAATTGGAACGGTTCATATTTTGCCATTCCTCTGATCACGAAACTTTATCTGCCTAAATCTACAATCACGCATATATCATTTGAAAGAAAATCAATTTTGCCTTCCTTTGCGCGTGACACAAAATTTTATTCTTTTAACATTTTTGGCATTTGCCTCTTACCTTTTTGTTTCTTGAGCATGTCACTGTATTCATTTATTCACGCAACCTAAATGGACTAATATATTTGATTGCCTAAAAATCAACTCATGCATTCAAATTTAACCTTGCCTATCTTTTCAAATTCTCACATTCCTATTTATATCTCTCTGTTTCCACTGCCTTTATTTTGCAAGATAAATTTTTTTTCGTTCCTATAATCACGCATATAAAATAAAAAAATCGTATTTAAATATCTTTATGGAGAAAAATATCAGTCAGTGATTTTAAGACGGACGTTATTTTGTTTTAAAGGACCGTTTGATTTCTTTTAATAAATGGTATACGTTCTTTGCCTAAAGCTTACATAAATATTCACCTTTTCATTTATGGGTATCAAACTAAAATCAAGATTTTAGCTAAAATAAAATGGATCACACGTGAGCAACATTAGTGCATTTGTATATATGTAACGTTCGCATTTTTGCTTATTCCTCTTACCCTCTGTTGTCATCAGCTTTACCAAACATCACGCTTGCCCTTCCTTTGATCAATATTCCCCTTAAGTAACGTACAAACTTTATAAATCAAACCATGTATCACGCAAGTCATTTATTTCCCATAATCCAAGCTGCCATTTTCTCTGCCTTTTTGTTTACAAATTTTCGAATACTGATCAAACTTTATACGTTGGAAAAAAAAAAAATTTATCCTTTTGCAAAACTGAAATGAGTTAATCACGCCACATCCCTTGATCACTGCCTTGCCGTTTCACAAATTCGTGTATAAATATGCCAGAGATCCACATCTCAACAAAAAGAAAAAAAAACTCACCACTCTTCAAAGCATTGCAAATTTTCCTCTGGCAATTTCGTTCGAAGCATCAGGTAATTGTCTTATTGTTTTCTCTTTCTTTTCCTTCCAGTTTTTCCTTTCCTCAGTTTTTTTTTTTCCTCATTTGATATGCTCGGCCACTCCAACCCATCTACTTCACCCGATCTAGTTGACAAACTTTGGAAATTTATGAGTCATCACATCTGTAGAAATCTAATATGTGTGTGCAAAGAGATGGTGTAGTTGACCCAGATTTAATTTAATGCTAGCTTAAAGTTTACGCGTACTATCACTACGGAAAAATGGGTTATTCATTGTATATATCATACTTAGTTTTGGGTCAAACAAAATAGAAAGTCAATAATGTTCATTGAAAAAAAAAACAAAAAGAAAAAGAAAAAGAAGAAAAAAAGAAGAAAAAAAAAAAGAAGAAAGAAATATATATGTAAAACAGAGGAAGGAGAGGAAGGGAAGAGGGAGAGGAGAGATTTGAGGGTACATGTACATGCGTGTATCAGTGAGAAGCTTTGCCTTTTTGCATATATTAGATAATTTACCTGTACTAAATGCATATCATATAGGAAGCAGTGCCTGCATATTTTTAACATAAATATAGTTCAGACCATATAGTGTGTGTGCAAGCATCTATTAAAAAGATCCATGCATTTAGTCGAAAGATTGGGCGAATTGTGCATGTGATATATATATTTATAAAAAAAAAAAAAACACACACTGATTTCATTTGTAAATTAAATGCTTACAATTTATAAGCTTTCATTCCAAACAATATTTCAATTTGTACCGGACATTGATTTAATTCAATTTACTATTTAATATTATTAATTCATTAACTAAATTCACTACTTACCTTTGTTCTCTTATATGCAACTCTTAGCCTAATATAACAATTTACATCACTTCAATTTATTCGTCATTTTGTTTCAACTGTAAATACTTAGCCTTATATTCCCATGGTTTCATTTCCTTCTCAACATTTGCTTCATTATTAATTTTAAAATCTTTATTTCTTCTAAAGTAAATTTGCGTAAATCTTATTTAAATGACAAAATTTAATTAACGAAAATGACAGGTCGTTACACATATAAAAAAAAAGGAGAATATTTATAATTTAGTAATGATATAATAAAATTTTATAAAGGAAGTAACGTGCAGATCAAATAATGTACTATCCATGCATTAGTTTGTAGTATAGGCTGGGTGAAAACTTTTGCATGTGTACACGCAAATCTAGTAGGAAATAGGCAGTGTGTTTTTGCGTGAAGGGAAAAAAATAAGGGAGTGAAGTATTTGCATTTCTTTGGGTTACAGTGAGCGTACATTCTTAGTTGATATAGGCTTGGGCCGTGACCTTATGCATACTTCCAGTTGAAGTTTAGTAATGTGGTGGTTGTGCGTTTTGTTTAATTAAATAATAGAGTATATATATAAAAGGTAGAAAAAAAAAGATTTTATTTTGGGCCGAGTTGTTCGTCAAGTAGGGTGGTGTAGTGGTCGAGCGTATCGTGCCAAATTTCTTTGACTCTATTCGTTCCAATTGTTTCAAATATTTGCGTTGACCATAAATTTTAAAAGTCACGTATTCGGTATTTGGATCTTGTTATAGATTTGAATCTAGGCGTGACATCCAGGGAAATTTGATCGCTACCCTCTGTGCGTTTCTTTTTTTGGTGGATTTTTCATTTTCGCTTGAATCAAATTTTCTGCAGCTTTCAGGTGAGTTTTTCTCACCAGACATATGTACATATATTGTGTAAATTATCGCAAGTGTATGTGTAAACATTCTATTTAGATATTATCTGTCTGTAGTATGATGAAGAATGATGAACCCATTTAAATTGACATCTCATCAGTTATTTATCTGTTATATTATTTCTGCAGTTATATTATTAATTGTTATTTACTGCTTAAATCACCACTGCAAGTTCCCTGTTAAAGTTGGATTGTTATGGGCTGAAATAATGATTATTGTTAAACTAGTCTGTTAACTGCTTAACTGATAACTTGGGATTGCGGGTTTGAAATGATAGAACCCGGGGTTTTGTAAATTACGGGTTGAAATGATATAAATCCGTATCACTTGACCTAGGTTAGAAAATTTTATACAGGCCCGTGGTCCTTATAATATTTTCTGAAATATTTAAAATTATTTTGGAAGTTAAATATTTGATTTAATATCTTTAAAGGATTTTTTTTATTTTTATTTTTGAATGAGTTATAAATGTTAATAAATAAATAAATATTTGAATAGAATTTTGGAATATAACTTATTTTGGAAATTCTGGATTTTGAAAAATAAGCTTTCAGTTAATAAATAAATAGATAAATAAGTTATATTTGGAAATATTTATTTAGTTAAACAAATCTGCTACAGCATTTTAAATGCTGTCTTTTTGAAATTGGACTAGTTTTACCCGTAACTTTAGGTAGCATTTCCTAAGTGCTACAGAATCTAGAATTGATTGTTTTAAAACTCATGGAATTTGATAAATTTTATTTTATGTTAAGTTTGGAAAATCTTAAGATATGATATTTATAACTGGATTTTCCTTAATAAATTTAAGATGAATATTCTAGTATTAAGTGAATTTTGAAGATATTAAATGACTAACATTTGGAGTTTATTTATGGAATTTATGGGAATATTCAAGACTAAATAATAAAACATTGATTTGTTGAAAGAATAAAATCCAAACTTAGTTTTGAATAGGAAATACTCCAATTGGATATATATATATATATATAGGAATTGTAATGGATTTGGGGACATAAAGTGATATTTAAATTATGGTTTAAACTTTAAATAAAGAAATATATTTGTAAAGCTATATAAATTATCTTCTTTACAAAGTAACCATAAAGTTAAACCATTATTCTATATACCGTTGAATATCCAAACCATTTGTGTGTTGGGAGTTATGGTTTTAAAGTAAAAATTCCAAATATTATGTTTTGAAGATATAATTCAAATATTTGGCTTCCAGATATTATAAATTTTAAGCAGTATGGTTTTTGGAAAGAATTATATTTGAATATAACGATATCATATTGTTTTTGGGTTTTAAAATGATATCGTATTTATAATTTTGAAATGGAAATGTTTATTCTGGTTTTAAAGTATAAAATGTTTTAAATGACCACGGGTTATAATAACGATGGGTTGGCAAAGAGACCGGGATCGGATACGGACATACTCTCTGTCAATACCGAAAACCACTTTGACCAACCGTGTACGCGGTGGAGATTCCAGAATGAAGTAGGTCGGTGGTGGCGTTTCTTGAAAGGTATATACGTGGACCCGACTCCCGTGAGTTGGCTTAAGGTGGCTAAAACAGGAGCGATTCTCGGATTAATGAGGTAGCTCCTCTGATCGAACGCACTTCTTCGTATACCATTCTATTACTCTTGTTATTGTTTGGGTGCACCCTTGATTTGGGAGTGTTGTTCGAGGTGGGCGGTCGCTGCGGCTTCGCGTTACCACCGGTCCGGATAGCAATTGGTATATCTACCCTGGCATTGCCTCGTTGTGCCGTGTCACCTACCATATCGAGCCTTGTACGAGTTTGGTTTTCTCCCGTAGCCCGTGTGGTATCCTCTAGTTGCTTCCCGAGTAGGAGGAGCTATGGTATTGGATGGACTACTGGGACTATTACGTGTTAAGGTGGAAAATGTAAAGCCTTAACGCTATTTAAAAAGTAAGTTTATTTTATAAATAGACACTATTATAATAGCGCAATATACTACATAGTAAATAGTTTAACGGATCCTTAGAGGATGGGCGGTCCCAAGCATCCTTTAAGTTACTTGTTCTATATTACAGTACACTTGAATTAGCTTACATTATATAAGTATGTATGTCCTGACTCGAGTGTTATGTTTTATTTTACGCTCGGGTCAGCCTGAGTTGCAGTTTCAGTTTTTCTCTCCGGAGCTAGGTCATCCCGTAGATCATTCGTGCTGCCGGAAGCTTTTCAGTCCCTATCTTATCTGCAATCAAGACTTTGGAGGAATCTGTTTCTATTTATGTCTACAGCTGTATTGCAGATTCTAAACTATGTAAATTCTTTTTGGTTAAAAGTTTTATGGTGGCTTCATGAACCACTAAATATTTTATTTCCGCTGTGAGTTCTGATATCTGTGTATATGATTCTGTGATTTTATTTACTGCATATTCTGAGTTTTGCCAAAATTATTCTACAACGCAGTACTTTGAACACTTCAAGTCCGACATGAGCGGATGCGAAGGGTTGAAAATATTGGGTTGTTACAGATGTAATAATACGTAGTTATTAAAGGGACCAGGATCAGATATGGACATACTCTCTGTCGATACCGAAAACCACTTTAATAACTATTATACGCGGAGTGTTGATCCAGAATGAAGTGGATGGTTTGGTGAACGCGTTGATTGAAGAAAGAGAACGATATTGGATGACCCCTGACATGACTAAAACAGGAGCCGCGCCGGGCCATTGAGGCTCGCCACCTCTACCGGACACACTTCTTCGATACCATATCTATTACATTTGTGATTCGATTTGGGTGCACCCCTTGATTTGAGAGTGTTGTTTCGCGGTGTTTGGGTAGCTGCTGGCTATGCTCAACATCAGTCCGGATCACGCAACTACTAGTATCCTAGTTGGTATCGCCTCATGTACCTTGTCATACTGATTATTCTATTCGCGACCACTACATTATGTTTTGTGTTATACCTATGGGGTACCCTCTGATAACCACCAGTTTACGGTGGGGCTTACGGTGCTGTATAGACTATGACATTATAAAATGTGTTAAGGGGGATTATGGTAACGCCTTAACGCTATTTTGATACTTTATATTACTGATAGGCATTATCTACTTAGCGTACATTACTACATAGTAGATAGTTTAACGGATCCTTAAGAGATGGAAAATCCCGTAACATCTCTTGAGTTATTGCACGCACGTTGACACTGGATATGAGATGTCAAACCCCGTAAACATCTCTGATGCCGTTACACTCATATTTACTTACGATTGATTTAACTTTCATAAGGATATTTTAGTCCTGACTCGAGTGTTTTGTCTTTTCATTACGCTCGGGTCAGTCCTGAGTTTTTCAGATTTTTGAAGATCTATTCTGGAGGATGAAGACGAAGATTTGGTATACTATTACTATTATTACCCTTGCATCATGCTATCTGCTACATTATTTTATTTGTTCTGTTGTATATGTCTAACTCTGATAAATGTTGTATAAATAATGATCAAAGTGTAGTAAACAACTTCATGAACTGTTTATTTGATTATTATATTTTATCGTTCCGCTGCAAGATTCTATGTTGTTTCCTTTCTTTTATTTCTCTTTCCCCTTCTTTTCTTATTTACCCCAATAACCATCTGCCCTTTTGAATGGTTTGGAATCGACGTGTGTATTTGATCGTCGGGTTAAACTGTACAAAAGGGCGGGTCGTTTCAATTAATTTATTGGATTTTGAGCTGTAATATATGGATTATTGAAATTAAATGAAATAAAATATTACGTTAATGGGAATTAATATGAAATGAAACATACATTAATGAAATGTAGTATAAATTAATTTTAATTATACCCATAAGATGTCAATTTATTGAATAGTAAGATTTTAAATCAAATAAATGGATTTATTGAGATTTCAATTGATAATTAATAAATTTATTAAATTTGAAACTAAATGCGGTAATGGGTAAATTTATTAACTGTAAATTGATATTTGAATTCTTTAAAGGGTTGTAATGGTGTAGGAAATCAAAAATGATAAAATTTGTAAATTTTGGAATTGAAATTTAATATTTGATTTTTATTTATTTAATATTTATTTAATTAATTAACTGGAAAAAAGCCATTTTGGCCGCTGACTCGGATTTCAACAAACCCAATTTCTTCGGATCCATAACGTTGAATTATTGGAGGATTTCAAGTTTCATAACGATCGGGCTTGGCGTTTGATCGTATGGGATTGAAACGCCTAGAAATTGATTCAATTGAAATCAATTCGAAATAACTTGGTTAGAACATAACTTCTTCATATGATGGAATTTGGACTTGAAACTTATTCCATCATGTTTAAAATATTTGAAATATCTATTTTGATATATGGGTTGACCCAATTTCGTTCCGGAGTCAGAACGGGCTTTTTGGGCCATTTATCGTTCATCGATCCAAACCATTCGTATCCGTTCTTTTATTTTCAACACCACATATATATACCCTTTTATAAACCCTAATTCATTTCTTATTCCTCATTTCTGTATGTACAGAACTTCTGTTTCTCTTCTTCCTCTATGGCTGAAAACCCTAAATTATCTAATTCAATTTCAATTCAAAAATCAACTTCAAAATTTGAAACTCCTCAATATATATCAAATTATATATCGATTTGAAGCTCTCGACGAGCGCATCTTAGATCTGTAATTCGTTTTCAAAATTGAATTGCTGTTCGTTTAGAAATTTATGAACAAATAACGGCCGTTCATCACGTTCCGATGAACGTCGATGGATCATCAAATTGCTTGTACCGTTGGGTAGAGATCATCGAGGGGATTCGATCGGAGTTGTTCGTGGGCGATATCGACGGCTCAATCGCCATAGACAATTCGATTAGGGCATTTATAGCCGGCGGCGGTGCGGTGAATTAGGGGCCCGGAAGGCCCGAGGTGGGGATCATCGCGTGCGGCTCATCGTGGGCAAGCCACTAGTGGTGACGGCGTGGGCGATTGCGGCCTATAGGCGAGGGTCATGGCTGGTCAAAGTCACATTCAAGGGCGTTTGCGTGGTGCCTGGATGGGTTCGAACGTGTGGATTCGCGTGTGTAGGTTGAAGATGTTGACGTGGCAATAAATGAGTGTACGTTATTTATTCTGGTTTTAATTTAATTTTGAGATTCAAATATTCTAATCCATATAACTTTCACATACGGACTCAGATTCATGCGCGGTTTTCTCCGCTAGGTTCGTATTGAAATTTAAGACATTTTGGCACTTGTTTAGACAGATTCTGAGACTATTCAAATTTTGGGTTTAAATTGGATTTAAATTTAATTTAAATTTAAAAGGTGAGCGTTTTAACCCACTCACAACTTCTAAAATTTCTTATGTGTGCTAAATTAATTTCTGATGTGATTAGAAATTTATTTCTATTGTTTGGTATATTTTTATCATCGGTCCAGTTAAATTGAATTTATTGAATTAAATTGTTATTCAATTTATTATTGCATATAAACTGCTAGTTAAATTAATTTATTATTGAACATAAACTGCTAGTAATTACCTGCTATTTATTATATGTTCTATATTTGATGTTATTGTTTGAATTGGATGATGATTGTGATAAATGGTTGATGATTGATATTGGGTGAATGGATGTTGTATTTTATATTATTATAGACTGCAAGTTGTTCTGCATTTTTTGTTCATTCGAGTTTGCAGTTTGAAATGATATATAACCGTATTTTTATTTTAGATTACGGATTGAAATGATAAATATCTGTATCACTTGACCATAGGGTAGAAAATTATATACAGACACCACGGTCTGTATATAAGATATTTTGAAAATGATTTCTATGGTTTTGGAAAAAAAATGTGGTTTAATGAATATTGATTTTATTGATATTATATAATTATTATTTTATATATTGTTAAATGCTTGAATTTAAGCTATGTATAAGCTTGTTAAATAAAAATTTAAGTTTAATAATAGGGTTTGATTTTTATTAAAATAAATAAGTATTTAAATTTTATTTAGTATAGAGTGTAAAATGATTTAAATAAATTAAGGTTGGGGGATAAATTTGAGATTTATTTGAAATTAAATTTATTCAAGAATTAAACTCAAAATGGTTAATGTGAAATTTATTAAGTTGGAAATTTTAAAGGGTACAATTATTATAACTTGATTTTGGGGTCAAGGGAAATTAGTTGAGTATTTCAAGTATAAATGAATTGAAGGAAATATTTAGTTATTTGTAATTTGAGTTTTATCTAAATGATAAGGGATTTATTATGTAAAATATTTCAAAACTAAATAATAGAAAATTTAATTGTTGGATCGAAATTATTCAAATTTAGTTTTGAAATTTTGGAATATTCAAAGCCTTGAAATACATCGAAATTGAAATGTTTCGAAGTTATGAATTTTCAAAGTATTTGTTTTAAAGGTGTTAAATGTTTGGTTCGAAGTGTATAATTTGGAAGAGCTATGATTTTGGAAAAGGGATATATTTGAAATAAAATTGTAACGTCGCGACTTTTGGACGCTCGAAAACCGACATTAATACGTCCACTGTATCAATTGCCGAGCAATCGAATGCCGGAAAACTGTACCGTTATGGTTAAAGAAGAATATTCACGATTTTAGGACAGTGAATAATATAGTAAAGTGTTTTGGGGAAGTGATATTTTAAATAGAATTAAAACGATTTGAAGTTGTTTTAAAATGCATTAAGTGTCGAAATCATATATTTCAACATTCATTGTTGAAATAGACGTTTTCGAGAAATAGAAGGAAATGGTGGACTATAACACTGTTGTTATAGTAAATGATTTCCGAAAGGAAATGTTTTTGTATAGTATTGGGATTTATATATATCTATCTAAATTTCGAATCCCTATACTAGTGATTTTGGGTCGTCGTAACGATGTTTTACATTCGTTTTGACCCAAATAAATGTGTTTAAGAGAATGTTTTCCTTAAAGAATGAAATATATACTTAATTTCGATTTAAGTACATTGAATATTTTTCAAGTGTTGAAAATAAATGAATTTGTGAATTACTTATTATTAAATAAGTATGGAAATGTTTTCCAATATGATGTGAATATTTTAAGATTTTATCTTTTAAAGATAAATTAAAAATGAATATTAGAAATCGATTTGGAAATCGCATATTCATAGATATTTTGGAATTCTAAATTCACTATGGAATTTATAAAAGAAAGGGAAATTTGTTTAAAAATAAACATTGATTTATTTTTGAAATGTGGGAATAAATTACGGATTTGGAACATAAATATAAAGTAAATCGGTAAAGATTTATTTAATTGGCTTAAATGAACCATTTTGAAACGAAAGTATTTCCGCGTAAGGAAAACGATTGAAATTTGTTTTCAAAAAGTGGTAAAGGTGAAAAGTGATTTGAAAATTGTTTTCAAATGGTTGAAGTGTGGAAATTATATAACTAGTAAAGACATTTTGGAAAATAAATAATTTGGAAAATTATTTGGAATCTGGTGATGTTGAGCATGCCTATTGATAGTTAAATAACCGACTATCAATATTTACCTTTAAATAGGTATTTGTTGTGATTTGCTTGAATTTGAATGCCACACTTATTTTTGAAATAAGCGCTCACTATTCAGGTTAGCCGGGAAAGGACCTTGGGGTCGTATAACCCATTCCGATATGTGATACGTCGTTATAGATTGCATTTGATGACCGGTGTTAAAGACCGGATATTAGTGAAAACGGAAGGATTGTCGTCGAATGTTTCTGCATCGACTGATCTCCGATATAGAAATTTATTACCCTTTGTGATGGGAAGTCCGGTCGTGATTAGTGAATATCCGGATTGCAGGGACTTCTTTGTAAGTGCCTTCGGTTCCGTTCGATCCCGAAACGGACTTGTATGGATGTGTGTCTGACGTTACAATTTGAGATGTAAAGCTGGTTTCTATCAAATATATTTCCGTTGGTGGCGGAGAATTTATTCTCTTAGCTTAACACCCTTAGAGGTTATGTAGTTGATGGTTACTAGTGATTCATTCCCAAATTGGTAATGTGGCATACGAAGTGCTGTTGAGCATTTGATGATCAAAGCACGGCTTTTATATAAAACGTGGCTTTGTGGACGAGACTTCGTCGGACCTCACACCCCAAAAATGGTCAAAACAGGAAGGATGCGGCAAGGTTATTAGGGGGTAGCGCCCCTTTAGTGTATGTCATTCCTTCTGGATAGAGGTGGTATCATGGTATGGAGCCCAGATACTTAACCTATGTTGTTGCTGCAAATTTATTGCTTTGTGGTTGTTGGAAATCGAGGATCCTCGAATATAGATTGGTTACGATCGGGGAATGACATATTCGTGTCGGTAGTTACCCAGTTAGGGGTAACCCGGCCTTGTGTTGGCAGAGATCCGGTTAGGTTCTCGGGTCGTCTTTCCAGAGGCGTACCCATGTGGCAATGGGAAGTTCCTTGGCCTGACCATTTGTTGGAAATCCAAAGAAACAATACGATCTTGTACGGTTTTAGTTGTAGAACCTATCATTCACTTATGGTGGCGTCCCACTGTTTGGATGGTAGCTATAGTAGGCATACGATAATGGTCGTATGTTGGCTAAGATTTATATCTTTACTTTCGAAATGATTTTTCCTACACTATGCACTAGTAATAATATCAAATGTTTCTTTTTAGTGCGTATCAAGCATCTTTGACTATCATAAGGAGAAATCTCCTCCGATTCTGCGTTTGCATTGTGTGTGTGTGCAGGAGGCCTTATGGTAGTCTCATTTTCTAAAAAGCATTGCGAATCTATTTTAAAATTATCTTGTACTTTGTTTTAAAGATAAATTGTTTTAGTTCTCACACCAGTCACATGACTGACTCAGAGTTTATTGTTTTCCTTCCTAAACCCTATGTGCCCACCAATTTCCATACGGGCAGTCTAGAGTCAGATTATCAGGTCATTCTGGATTCGGGAGTTGCTGTAGAGAATTGGAGGCAAGCTGGAGAGCATGGCGTATCAAACTAGTATATAGTATTTCTTTTCCGTTGTTTGATTGTTGTACACTCTGATGATGTAATGTAATGAAATGTAATGTAATAACTGATATAGTTATTTGTTTAAAGATTATTCATTTATCTATTATATGTTGTTCCGCTGCGATTGTGAGATTCTGATATTGTTCTGTTGTTTCTTTCTGTTCTGTTCTATCTTTTTCTCTCTTCTTCTATCTTTTTCTTCTTCTTTAACCATAATGGTATGGTTTTCCAACATTCGATTGCTCGGTAGTTGATACAGTGGACGTATTAATGTCGGTTTTCGAGCGTCGAAAAGTCGCGACGTTACAAAAATGATATTATATTGATTTGAAATAAAAATGATATCATAAAGATTTGGTTTTAAAATCGAAATGATATCGTATTTATATGGTTTTGAAATGAATAATATATTCTGGTTTGAAGTATAAACTATTTTGAAAAGACCACGATGTTATAATAATGTTTGGTTGTTGAAGAGACGGGAATCAGAAGTTATCATAATCTCTGCCAACTCCGAAAACCACTTTAACAACCGTGTATACGATGGAGATTCCAGAATGAAGTAGGATGGTGGCAGCGTTTCCTTTGAGGTAAATATGTGGACCAGACTCCCGTGAGTTAGCATAAGGTGGCTAAAACAGGAGCGATTGACGGGCTAATGAAGTAGTACCTTTGATCGGACATATCTCTTCGATATTATACTTTGACTTTTGGATTGATTCGGTGGCCACTTTTGATTCTTTTGATTTAGGGGTATGGCTCGAGGTGGGCGGTAGTTGCGCGCTACGCGTTACCACCGGCCCGAAAGCGTAATTGGTATATCTACCCTGGAATTGCCTAGTTGTGTCATGTCACCTACCCTAGCGCGCCTTGTACGAGTTTGGTTTTCTCCTGTAGCCCATGGAGTATTTAGGGTAGTCCCCCAATCTGGAGATGCGCTGATACTGGATGGACTACTGGGACTATTACGTGTTAAGGGCTATATGGGTAACCCCTTAATGCTATTAAAAAGTAAGTTTATTTTACTATAGTCGTTATTTAATAGTGAAATATTACTACATAGTAAATAGTTTAACGGGTCCTTAGGAGATGTGAATTCCGAGCATCTCTTAAGTTACTGCACTCACGTTATACATTGGATAGAAGATGTCAAATCCCGTAAACATTTCTGACGCCGTTCCACTCATATTATTTATAGTTTATTTAACTTACATAAGATCTTTTAGTTCTGACTCGAGTGTTTTGTCTTTTCAATTCGCTCAGGTCAGTCTGAGCATTTCAGGATTCGAAGACTTATTTCTGGAGGACGAAGACGAAGATTGTATTACTATTATTTATCATATTATTCCACTACATTCATACTATTTCGCTGCATTATTTATTATTCTCTGGTATGTGTAATTCTGATATGTATTATATAAGTATAATCGAATATTTTGTAAACAGCTTCATGAACTGTATATTCGATTATTATATTTTGTCGTTCCACTACAAGATTCTATTTGTTTTATTTCTTTCTCCCTTTTCTTATTTACACCAAATAATAATTCGCCCTTTTGTATGTTTTGTGTCTGACATGGGTAGTTTATCGTAGGTTTAAAGCGTACAAAAAGGTGGGGCGTTACAAGAATGGATCTTTTGAAACAGTCAAAAGAGACAAATATTCAATATAAATAAACTCTTTCGACTCACTCCAAAGGAGGCTTCAAAGAGGATGCTTTCTCCTCAATATTCATTTCAATAGGGTTGGTTAGTCCTATTAACTACAATATTTTCATTGGACCACCCTCCGCAAGCAACTTTTCCCAACCAACTCATACAAAATGGATTTCAAAGAGAGTGGCCACTTCAAAAAATTCACTTTTGAAGTGTTTACAGTGTGTCTTGTTAATCACTTAGCTTTGGAATCTGTTACTACTTAGTACAAGATAAGAGACTGGTAGCACTAAGCAGACTCCTAGGACACTAGGTCTCTACATTCTTTAGTTATCTCACGGTCATCATGATATGTATCCAACAGTGTGCTCATCAATGCGGGGACTCTAGATAATGACACACAGATGCTTCTATAGGTAACGGACTGCTAGCCAAAGTGACATAGGGGAAAATGTGCACATAGGAATAGCACAAAGCTCTATAATATGGCGTTATGGATCTAGGAGCGACCCCACGTTCATGCTGTTAGGTTAGATTCTACCCATCTGGTCCTCTTCAACAATATAATATGATTAAATCATAATAGTAACATATAGAACCAATATGGATAAACATGAAATCATGGTCATCGTTAGGTATAGAGCCATACTCGCTGAATATAGGCACGGAGTCATATATCACCATGTATCTTCTCACGCCATCCACTCTATTCGCATCATGTGAGTGTCATCTACTTACAATGAATAACCGAATAAATATCACAGCGACATCCCATACCACTGCGTGATACTCAAACGTTTATTCACTGCTTATAGTTTACACTTAAACTATCCATTATTTTGTACAATGAATCCAAAGAATAACCGGAGAAATATTACCAAACTATCATGCAGGATAGTGTTATAACTCCATTTATTTAGGTTCCTCATCATACAGAATAGAAATATCATGAAATTGTACCAAAGGATGTCATCACCGTATCATATTAAAATCATCATCAAATCAGTATCAACGATGGATCACTCGTATCAACGGAATCAACATAGAGAAGGTGAGAAATCAAATAACTTAGAAAACCAATATAAGATAGATTAATCTAAAATAAATAAATATATATCAGATAAATCAATATTTAATAAGAATCAATTCCAACATAGAGTTTTATATAACAAAATTAATACTTAGAAATGGGTAGTAAATAATAAATATATGCTCTAGAATTAAGCAGATAATTAACTAAACTCAAATATAATATATTCTATATAATAAGTAACTAATTTATCATTTTTTAATAAAATTAAATAATAGTTTTGTATTCGCAAATAACATTAAAATCCTTTTTCTTTCATTTGATAACTCAAATAGATTGTAAACTAAATATCACGCTTAAGAATAATTCCATAATTCCCTATAACTAATACTATTTATAAATAATTATAAAATATCCAAATTAATTTAATTTGTTCATAATCAAATAAATCCATTTGTTAAAACTTGAATTATAAATTATAATTGCATAAATATACTTAAAAAACTATAGAATAAGAATTAAAGAAGATTTCATATCTTTCCATTTAAATAATACAATTGAATTCACTTTATTAATTAATTAATCTTATATATAAGTAGGTATATAAATGTTAGAATTGCATAGATTTATTATGAATATTTAATTTGGTTTATTTTATATTTTAGTATATACATAAACGTGAGTTTCAATTCAAGTATCAAAACTTTCACTTTTACTCATAATGCCACAATACATATACATGCATTAATATGCAAACACAACACGCATAGAATACACAAACGCACGCATAACACAAATTAATTCACACCCAGCACAATACACAACACACAACACATATTACACACACACACACATTAACTTGCTCACACATCAAGCACACTCTCTCGCGTGACTGCAGCTCATGCACACATCCTATACTCACATGAACTCGGCACTTAGGCACACAAACACTATACACATGCAAGTGGAAACACGGACACATGCACCACTATACACACATTATATGTAACATTCCTGAAAATTTACCAAGTTTAATTTGGCAATTAAATTAATTTTTGAAAATAAATTGTGAATTAATTAGAGATTTCTAGAATAAATAAATAATTTTTGATTATAAATAGAAATTTAATTTGAAATATAAGAATAAGTATCTCATAAACAAATATTGAATTTCAAAATAAAATGTATTAAAAATAAAATAGGAATTAAAAGCTTTGAGATTAGTAAAAAGTTAGTGATAGTTTGTTTTCTAAATTTTTAATTATATTAATATTTGGGAGATGTAATAAATTTCAAAAGATTTATTTTTAAGATTTAATTCTCTTATATAAATAAATGTGACTATTTGTTAATATGAAATCAAAATTTTTAAATCCTTCTTTTCTTTTAAAAGTTGTACAAAAAATAAATAATAAAGAAATGTATGAATAAAAGAATATATATGTATATATAAATAGTGAACTAAATTAAAGGTTGCAATGTGAAAATTAATTGGGATAAAATTTTGTTTATGTTAATATAAATAAAAATGGAAAGATGGTTTTAAACATTTTAAAGAAAAAAAATATAAAAGAAAAATGTAATTAAGAAAAATGTATATATACATAAGATCATAAACATAAGAGAAGTATATATAAAGATTATGATATATGTCAATATAAAAAAAAACAAAAAGGGGTATGTTTATTCATAAAGTAAATATGATATAAAATTTATTTGAAAAAATTCCTTTATCTTCGAAAATTGCAAATGATAAACAAGTAAACATTACATTGGAATCTCGTGGTCATTTTCTACAAATGGCCTTCAATATAATTAATTGAATAAAATTAAAAATTAAAAATTATAATAAACTTTTCAGCTCCCCCAAATGCAATTATTACACTTCTCACCAAATCTGAAAGAACAGTAAAACAAAGATTTGAGAATCATAAATTCCAAAGGCAAAGGCAATCAAACTTACAAAACTAGAAAAACAAGAAGAAAGGCAGTAAAAAAAGGAGAGAAACTGCAACTTGGAAGTAAATAGAAGACATCAAGCAACATATAACAAATCAAAATAGCAAATTGAAACTTCGAATTCAGATCAACAAGCTTCAGTTTTCAAGTTAAAAGCAAACAGAAGGAAATCAAAGTAGTTTTCAAAAGCTAAAACAAAGTTCAACTCAAACCTGGAAGTTTAAAAATCTGGATCAAGGCAAAGATCAGAGTTTCTCAAATCTGGAAGTAAAAAAAAGCTTCAGATTATAAGTTTTCAAAGTTCAAGCCCAAAGTAAAGAAGAAAAATTAAAATCTGGAAATCAAAACCTGAGAAATTAGAGCAAAAGAAAATAAGTGCAAGATCAACTCAGGTAAATTAAGTCCAGTAAAATTATTTTAAAAGATTTGGATTTGAAGTAGTTAATCAGTAATGAAGCAAAGAAATTTAAACAATTATCTTAAACAGTTGCAGGGAACAAATCAAAGTCCAGACCCAAAAAAATCAAGTTTCCAGGCTGGAGTACTTCTCTGCTTCTTCCCATCAATGTGAGCAAACTTTAATTTTTTAACCAACTTCTTTGACCTTTTATGTATGTGATGGTAAGGAGTGAAAAATATGGTATGAATGTTTACATATTTGCAAGTACAGATGTCTTTATATGGGTGAATTAAAATGTGCATGTCTGTTTTTAGGCAAAATTTGCCTCTGTTTATACATAACAGAGTTCAAACAAAATAGAAAATTCAAAATCTCCTCATCACATCTCTTATAGGTTTAGGAATTCAAATAATGTTTGTGTTTAAATCTAAACTAAAATTTAAAAATATATTTAGGGCTGATGGTTTTGAATGTCATCTGGAAAAGGAAGATAGAACAGTAAAACTTAATATATGTCAAAACTTAAGTATCTTAATTTCTTGAATTGATTTTATCATATGATTTGTTTTCGAAAATGATGATTTTTAAAAGGAAAATCACAATTTTTGAATTGGTAAACCTCGTGGAATTGTTGAAGGCCAATTTTTCGTTCAAAAATCAATTTCTGTCATCCTCGTCAACGTTGGGTGTTACGGCCTGTTCTGGAAGATGCAGGTGGTCGTGGGGGAGACTTCGACCGTGGCTAAATTTTGAAACAGGGTTTGGATTGGGAGGGCGAGTGAGCTTTAGGGTTTAACATACAGTTTTGGGTCGGCGTGGTTGTTGAGCTTGTGTGTGTTTGAGGGAGGACTGGAAGCTATCGGAGTGGGGGGACCGAAAGCTATCGGAGTAGGGGGAATCGGTGCATCGTGGTGTGGGTGGTTGGGCGAGATTTATGGTGGTCAGGATCATCGAGGTTGGACATTTTTTCGATGATCAGATTGGGTTCGAATGTGTCGACTAGTTAAATTTTGATTTCCAGCTTGATTCGAAAATACAGATGTTCGCGACGATGGAGGAGGTCATAGGTGACTTGTTGGCATCGGCGACGACGATCGAAATGGTGGCAATCATCGGTGCATATGCACGCATCATGATTGTATCTGGGTAGTGATACTTTGTGGAAGAAGGATAAAGCTCTGGGTTGTCTCGAAGTAAATGAGGGTTTGGCTCGGGGAACCTTGCGTTGGCTCAAGTTTGATATCGAGGCGTTTGCGTGAGTTCGGCAATGTATCAGGTTTAAAAAAAGGAGGCTCGAAGCTAATCTCGGGAAGAATGGTATTTGGCTCGGGTAAGAACTCGAGTCATCTCTGGTTTGAGGATTTTACCGTTCAAAATTTAAAAATAAAACAAGCTTTTATTCAAATTTAATTAAATCAAGTTGAAACTTTTTCCGATTCATCCTTGAAGAATAATAAATGTTTTGATTTAGTTTTGGGATTCAGATTAGAGTAAATAATTTCAAAGCTAATTGAGTTTAAGTTTAATTAAGAAATTAATTAATTTAAAGGAAGAAAAAAACGATGATGTTTTAAAATTGTTATTTGGCTTTAAAGTCTCAAGTTGATTTATGAAAAAAAATGTGCTTTGTTTCAAAGATTAAAGATTTAAGGATTAAATGTTTTAATATTAATTGATTTAAAAAGATAATCACTTTGTGTAATTCAATTAAGATTAATTAATTTGAGATTAATTAAAGAATAGGTAATTAATTCCTTAATTGATGTTTGAGGATAATAATTACTTACTTAAGGATAATTACTTAATAAAAGTAATTAAGGATAATTGATTAATGATTTATGATTGATAAATCAAGTGATTAAAGTATAATTACTCAATGTAATTAAATTAGTAATTACAAAATATAAGTGATTAGGATAATCACTTATTAATTAAAAGATAATTAATCATTAATGTAAGGTAATTAATTGCTTAGAGATAAATTACTTAATTAAAAGTAATAAATTGATAACTTAAAGTTGATTAATCAAGTGATTAAGATAAATTGAGGTTTATTAGTCTAAGTGATTAAGGATAATCACTTATGGTAACTAATTAAGGATAATTAATTAAAATGGTAATTAATTAATTAAATAATAATTAAATAATTAGGGATTAATTTTTTTAAGGTTAATTAAATTATTAATAAATGGTTAATTAATAAATGATTAAAGAATAATTAATCAAAAATGATTTGTAATGTTAATTAACCAAGATTAGTAATTCATGAGTAGTTAATCTGATTTGAATTAATCAGACAATTATCTGATCTTACTTATGAATGTTTGGATTCTATTGGATGATTGAATTGTTTGATACCCTGATATGTTCTATTTTGATTTGAGCTGTGTTTGATGTAATTTATTATCTGTGATATATACCTGTGATCTGTGAATAAAAGATAAGTGTTACAATTTATATTGCGTATCAAATATAAGCGTTATAGTTTATACCGCTTAACAAAATATATTGCTGTATTTGAATCTGTGCTGATTGATGTTGTGGCACTTTTATTGTGTAAAACCCCTGGACCACACTTATGCACACGCAAATATGGATTGTTCGTGGAAATGGGTTAAGTCACAGATTTTGAAATAGTTTTAAAGATTGAGTTTTTGAATCCAAAACAGTTTTGGAATTAGAATTGAAAGCTTTTGAGAATGAATTTCAAAAATAAAAGTTATTTTGAATAACTTGATTGAGTTTTGAAATTTAAGTAATTTGATTTAAATAATTTGATTTAAATTTGAATTCAATATTTGAAATCGAATTCTATGATTAGGAAACTATGGTTTAAAAAGGGTATTCAACTTATAAATGTGCTTATATGGTTTTTTAAACCATTTTAAAAGTGTTGTTTTGGGAATTTGAATTTAACCCAAAGTTTTTAACTTGTATAAATGAAATCGGGTTTTTCCGAAACGAAACCTATGTGTTTTCAAATAATAAAAGCTTTCACCTAAGAAATGAACTTCAAATTTGTGTAAAGGATTTCAAGCCTAAAATGAAGATGGTCTTTCAAGTTATGAATGAATCTTTGGAAACGGTTTTGGAAGTTATAAGTTAAATCTTTGATTTAAAGATTAAATGAATTAATCTAATTGAAATGGAAATTGTTTTGGAATCCGTGAATGAATGTTTGTGAAACTGGGTGAACTTTGTGAAATGAATCTTTTTGTTTAAAGATTTGAAATGGTAGCTTGTTTAAACCATTTGAAGAAAGGTTTTGGGTTTTTAAAAGTTGTGACTTAACTGAAACCCCATATCCATATGTTTTTAAAAATTGCGCTCACTATTCGGTTTAGCAGGGAGAGGACCTTGTGTCATATAGCCCATTCCGAATAGTGATACGACGTTATGGATTGCAATTGAAGACCGGTGTTGAAGATCGGGTGTCTTCGAGAATGATAGGATAACCTGTCGATTGACTCTGCACTGAGTTTCTCTGGTATAGAGTTCTCCATATGTGATGGAGAGTCCGATCGGGATTGTGGACCCCCGGATTTGCAAGGGCTTCTTCGGAAGTGCCTTCGGTTTTGTTCGAACCCGAAACAGACTTGTATGGTTGTATGTCTAACACTACACTTTGAGATATTAAACTGATCTCTATCAAATGGATTTCTGCTTGATGGTGGAGAATTTATTCTCTTAGCTTAACACCCTTCTCTGAGACGTAGGAGCTCAGAGGTTATGTAGTTGATATTTATCAGTGATATACTCCCAATTTGGTGGTGTGACATGCTGAGTGCTGCTGTGTATCATTTGTTGATCAAAGCAAGGCTTTTGTATAAAGCGTAGCCTTGTGGACGAGACTGCATCTGGACCTCACACCCCGAAAATGGTCGAAACAGGAAAGATGCGGTAAGGTTATGAGGGTCGCTTCCTTTAGGGTGTGTCATTTCCTTCTGGAAAAGGGTGGTATCATAGTATGGAGCCCAGATACTTACTCATGTGGACACTGCAAATCTATTACTTTGTGAGTGCTTTGTGGTTGAGAGACACCTCGGATAAAGGTCCCAAAGGACCGGGGGATGGCATGCTCGTGTAGTAGTTACCTAGTTACAGAGGTAACCCAGCCTTGTGTTGGCAGAGATCCGGTTAGGTTCTCGGAACATCCCGCCAGTGGCGTACCCATGGACAGTAGGAAGTTCCTTAGCCTAACCATTTGTTGGAAATCCAAACAAAACAATACGCGCCCTGTACGGTTTTAGTTGTATAACCTGCCATGGAATGTGGCGGTAACCTGCTATTGAACATGGTAGCTATAGTAGGCATATAATAATGATTGTATGCTGGCCAGGTTTAATATTATACTTTCGAAATGGTTTTTCTACACTATGCACTAGTAATAATATCAAATAAATTTTCTCGTATTAAGCATATTTGACTAACATAAGGAGAAATCTCCTCCAATTCTGTATTTGCATTGTGTGTATGGAGGGAGGCCTTATGGTAGTTTCATTTTCCAAAAAGCATTGCGAATTTATTTTAAAATCCTATGTTGTTTGTTTTGAAGATAAACTGTTTTGTTTGCTCATACCAGTCCCATGACTGACCTGGAGTTTATTGTTCCTTTCCTAAACTCTGTGTGCCCATAATTTTCCCACACGGACAGTCTAGAGTTGGGTTTTTCAGATAGTCAGGTTTAGTAAATTATCTGGAGTTAGTTTAGTCTTTGGATCATGACTGCACTTGCTTATCTTTGTGCATCGTTATTGGAAGTTCGAACTATTTCTGGATTGGTGCCTTGGAGATGGAGATTACCGATACTGGAGTTTTCTTTTGAAGATTTGTAACGACCCTAAATTTTAAACAATTTAAATTGAAAATATTTAATTAATTTTAAATATTTGAATGATGGTTTAGTTTGAATTCCCAATATAACTATGAATTTGGCGATTAAATTTTAGAATTTAATCTATTGAAAGTTGAATAAAAATTTGAATTTGACTTTGGAGTTTGAAATTGAATATTAAATTTGTATTTAAAATTCTAAATAATGACTTAGAAAAATAATTTGGATTTAAGAATTGTTATTTATGCAAATTAATAAATTGATGGTTAGTTTTAATAACATTTTTCTTTAACTTAAATAAAATGGAATAAATTTTATCAATACGAAATACAAGTATAAAATCTAATTGTAAAACATGTTAATATAAATTGATATTTGATAGTTGAACTTCAAAACATTTATATATCTATGAAGCTTAATAAAGAAGATAAATAAATTGAATTAAAAAAATAAATAAAATATATATATGATAAAATAATATGCTTTATTCTTTTCACCAGCACCCTAAAATCACGCAACTTTCAAAGCATGACCGATATCTTTTCACCAGCATGTTTTCCTCTCCTAAAATCATGCCTTCACTCATGCCTTCCATCACGCCCAAAATCACGCACCTTTCTCTTCAAAGCATGGCCGAAACCCTCTTCTTTTCATTAAAAAAAAAACCAATCGAAAGAAAAAAATGGCGACTTTGATAAATTTTCGTTCGTTCCCCTCTGAAGCTTAGGGCTTTGATCTATTTTTGCCGCCACGGTTTCGAATTCACTTTGCTCGATTCCTCCTCTCCGAAGCTAGGGTTTTCGTCCTTCGATCCAAGCTAGGGCTTTTCAAAATCTAGGGCTTCGGCTTCAATTTTTCTCGACCACTTCAAGCAAAGTGAGTAAATTTTTCTTGCTCACATCTAATTCGATTTCAGGTATATGTGATTTTGTGTTATAGGCCTTAAATTTCTGGTGTTTCGACTTCGGTCGTTTTGATTTCTGTTCGATGTTGATGATTTCTGATTTATTCATATCGAATAAGTTTGTTTTCTCGTTCGCATAAAAATTTGGGCTTCGGCCATTTGATTTTGTTTTAATTTGACATTGCTTCAATTTTGGCTTCATTTCATCTTCATCTACCTGTTGTACATGCAGTGCCTTGATTTTCTGCATTGTGTCTAGTATCACTTGTGTGCAACTCAGTTTGCAATTGTGACTGCACTTCATATATATATGCATTTATGTATGCATATATGAGATTGTTGTCACCCTGGCATGATCCTCTGTCTACTGGACAATTTTGTATTGCTTACTGTTCCATGACTTGGGCATTTTTCATTTACATAGCTTCACTTGAAATTGCACTGCCTATGTTGCCTTATTGTATTTGTACTTGTAGCCTCTGTGCTTTATTGTTCCACGGTTGCACTTCGATTGCTTTTGTTGGTTCATGACACTTGTTTTGGGTAAAACTGCCTGTGCACTTGTGTTGTTCGAATCTGGAATACTTTTGCACATCACTTGTATTATTTGTAGTCTACTGTATCTTGTGCTCGTGATACAGTGCATTTGATTTAATTTAGGATTGGGCATTGTTTTGGGTGTTTGTTGTACATGTGAAATTGATTCATATGTATGGTAGACATTGTTTACTTTTCCTTTGCTGGTTCACTTTGTAGTCTCTGTTCTAGTCCTATTGTATTGATATTCATATATGCACTCTCTCATTTGATATTTGCTTGTTTCAGTTGTTGATGAATTTTGACCTTGCTTTGTCACCTATTATTCAAATCTGCATATATGTACATACATACATAAGTATGTGTATGTACATGTATGGTTGGAATTGTACCAAGCTTGAGTCATTTTGTTGTGCATTTATAGTTGTGCTTGGTTCTTCTTCGGCCTGCATATCCATGTGCCTTTTCTATTTCATTTTCTTGCATCACTGGGTGGCACTTGCTATCCAATTAACATGTGCATTTCCTTCATATGGTCTGTGCACTGTGTAGCCACATGATCATATATATGTGTGGCTGGGTATACTTGTGGACTGGTCTTCATTTGCATTGTGCAGTAGCTTGAACATTGAGCTTGTCGTATTGGTTATCTTACTGGACTTGTTGAGTTGTCCCTGTTGTCACTTTAATTTGGACTGCACATATGAAGGGGTCACTGACCTGATTTGTATGTTGGTTAGCTTCACTTGACTTTGTTAAGCATGTCTTTGTTGTTCCCCAGATTTGGTGACTGCAGTTTCATTTGTGCAGTTTGCCTTGGATTCGTTTATGCAGTTGCCCTCGTCGGTTTGCGTTGCATCGATATTTGATTCTTGATTAATTTCGGTTCGTTGATCTTTTGAGTACATCATCACGATAGTGGCAAGGCAGTGCACGCAAGCGTGAACTGCAGCCACACGGTATTAATTTTATTGATATACTATTTTGTTTTGATTTATGATCTTTTGCATATTTCATTACGGTAGTAGCGAGGCAGTGCACGCAAGCGTGAACTGCAGCCACACGGAGTTAACATTTTAAAATGTGGTGAGGCTGTGCACGCGTGTGTGTATTACAGCCCTACTAGATATGATGTTTTAATTGATGTTTTCTATTGATGGAAATTGTTTTATGCTGCCAATTTAATACATTTTGAATCGCATTTTGATTTGGTTAAATTTAATAAGTTTGTTGTTAATTGCCGTTTAGGCAATTTTGATGTTTTTTCTAAATTATCTTCATTAAAAATTCCTTCATCTATCTTCGTTGATAATTTGAATCTACTGATTCGTTGTTTAACATTGTTAAGTGTTATATTTACCGTTATCTGATTCCTTGTTAAAGGATCGGATAGGTGAATTTATCTTTGACTGTCGTCTAATTGTTGTTTGATTATTATTGCCTCTATGCACTAATAACTGAGTTTGAATTAGACTGACCCGTGTATTATTTTCTTTTGAATGTAATACTCGGGTCAGACCGAGTATTTTACAGCTTGAAGATTTTCAGGCAGCGAAGGTAGAGAGAGGGGGGAAACGCTCACTTTAGCTTTTTTTTGGAGATTTTTGTACTTAAAGAAATATTCCGTTGTATAAAATTTAATGTATTGTACAAACTCTGATATATGTAAGAAAAACTCTTTATGTGAAATATTATGATTATTCTGTGATTCTATGGCTGATTCTGTTTAAACTCTATAAACTGAATAACAATCAGTCATTTTGAACGTTTCAAGTTGGTTTAATTACCGACTGGGGGCGGTCAGAAGGGCGGGTCGTTACAAAAGTGGTATCAGAGCTTTGGTTTACACAAAGCTTAGTTTATGATGTTTAATATGAATAGTTACTAGAATAACTTTAAAGAAAGTGTTTTTCAAATCTAAAGAAGTATAAAATTGTTTTTCTTAAAATAAAAGGTATTTTGAAAATTCAAATCTTTTTCGGAAATTCCCCTCTCTAAATTTAGGTTTACGATAGTTTCTTTTCGGTAAAGTCTCCTTAGATTTGGGTCCCGATCATTCGAAAACCCATTATCGAATTGCTGACATTTATGAAAAATAAAATATAAGTTACGTGAATTAATGAATTGGTTTGAATCCAATATTTTGAATATCTCCAAGTAATAATTGTGAAATAAAATGACATGTCAATTTAGTTATAGCCAAGGGGATCATGGAACTAAACTTGGGAATTTGATTCTGAATTCTTTTGAAAATTGATTTCAAATGTTTTGAAGAATGATTTAGTAAATAAATGGATTATAAGTACTTAACTTATAAATGGACTTTTGATATATAATTGAGTTATATAAATTGAATTGAATTAATAAAGGAGAATTATAAATCGAAATTTTATAAATAGAAATGGAATTTGTAAAGATTGTTTATAAATTCGAAACCAATTGAATTTGATAAATGAAACATAGAAGTTATTAAAGGAGATATATTCGTGATTTTGGACAGCGAATTATCTTTAAGTTAAATATTGTGATAGTAAATGTTGGTTGGGAATTTTATCCACGATTTTGGACAGTGAATAATCTTTTAAATAAAAAGTGTAGAAATACTGAATTGGGTAAATAAGTATATTCACGATTTTGGACAGTGAATATATTATTAAATAAAATGGATATGTTTTAGGGAAGTGATATTATGAAATGAAGTTAATGGTTTTAAAGATGTTATAAAATGCATTACGTATCGAATACATAGATTTCAACATTCATTGTTGAAATAGACGTTTCGAGAAATAAGGAAATGATGGACTATAACACTGTTGTTATAGTAAATGGTTTCCGAAAGGAAATGTTTTATATAGTATTGGGATTTATATATCTATCTTAAATTCAAATCCCTATACTAGTGATTTTGAGTTGTCGTAACAATGTTTTATGCAACATTTGTTTTGACTCAAATAAATGTGTTTAAAAGAACGCTTTCCTTAAAGAATGAAATATATACTTGATTATGATTTATGTATATTGAATATTTTTCAAGTGTTAAAAATAAATGGATTTGTGAATTACTTATTATTAAATAAGTATGGAAATGTTTTCCAATATGAAATGAAAAGTTTGAAATTTTATCTTTTAAAGATAAATTGAAAAGTGAATATTTGAAATTTGTTTCAAATGGTTAAGTGTGGAAAATTATATATATCTTGTAAAGATATTTTTTGGGAAATTTGAACAATTAGTTCAACTTGAAATTTTTTCAAAAAAATTGAATCTTGAGTTAAATTGAGTTTAACTTTGACATCAAAAATAATATAAGTTGAGCTTTGAATTTTGAATAGTCGATTTGGATTGTATGTAAACATGGTGAATTGATGACATATAAATTGATCTCTATAAAATATATATCTGTTTGGTGGGCGGAGAATTTATTCTTTTAGCTATATACACCCTTCTCTGAGACGTACGAGCTCAGAGGTTATATATCGGTAGACATCAATTATGTGTTGAGAATTGACGATGTAACGTGAAATCCAAATCGAATGTGAACTCGATAATGAATTGGATTATGAATGTGAATTGGGTTTGAGATAACCTTAAATTTTCAAATCGATTTAGAGGAAAAATTTAAACGAGATGGAAAATTTTGGAATCCTCTATTTGTTATGAATATGAGATATTGTGGTTTTCGTAACTTATATATGTGAATGTAATAACTCGAAAATCATCAGTTTGGAAGGTCATTATTATGAAAATCCTATGTAAGTTTACATAGGTATGATATGTACGAAATGTGAAATGAAGTACTATATGTATATGACATATGTTTTCTAAACTGAGAATATGGAAAAGTACCTTCCATTTATAATTTGTGAAGGTGATTGGAACTCAGTGTGAGTGTCCATTTGAAATTCGTAGCTACGTAGAATTTCAATAAGTTGGAATATCCATTTGGATTAGAATCCCTCATGATGGATCATCGTGATGGGATCATGTGAATTGATGATGTATGCTGGCGTAATTCGTGGGGCGTGATGCCTACAGTTACAAGCGATTCCACTGGGATAGTGGCGCAACCGCCGTGTAAACTGCGATCTAGAGGCCAAAGCGTAATTTGAGGGGCGAGATGCCTACGGTCACAAGCGATTCTACTGGGATAGTAGCGTAACCGCCGTGTGAACCGCGATCTATGGCAACAACCATGGCGAAATTCAAGAGATGTGAAATCTACAGATTACGAGCGATTCTACTGGGATAGTAGCGTAACCGCCGGGTAAAATGTGATCCATGGGGGAACGTACTTTCCATATCCATTTTTAAAAGAATTTTTAAAAAAGTATTTTCACTGGGAGTTGAAGCAAGTATATTTAGTACTTGGAGATTTTTAGTCCTGCGCCTGGCCAGCGTATGCCTAATGTCTGCGAGAACGACGATGGACTTGTTAAACTTCGAGTTAGCAAGTATTTTCAAAACTTTAGATAGCAAATCAATAGTCTGAAATTAGAATTACATAATTCCAACCTAATTGAATTAAGGAAGAAGATCTTTTGAAATATCTTGAAAGTCCACAGCTTTGAAAAAAAAATATAATATGCAAATCTCTAGCATGAAGAATTTCAAGTTTAAATCTGAGTTTTGTAAGTCGAAAATTTTGGTAAAAGACTTTTGTGTCTTGATTATAGAAAATAATGAACAAAGCTAGGGAGATAAAATAAATGGAATGAATCCTATATCTATTTATAAGTTAGAACTTGGCAAAATTGTGTAGGGTATAAATATCGGTGAGATTTTAACAATCGTTTTTCCTAACTTATAATTTCGGGATGAAATTCTTTTAAGGGGGGAAGATTGTAACGACCCTAAGTTTCAAACAATTTAAATTGAAAATATTTAATTAATTTTAAATATTTGAATGATGGTTTAGTTCGAATTCCCAATATAACTATGAATTTGGCGATTAAATTTTAGAATTTAATCTATTGAAAGTTGAATAAAAATTTGAATTTGACTTTGGAGTTTGAAATTGAATATTAAATTTGTATTTAAAATTCGAACTAATGACTTAGAAAAATAATTTGGATTTAAGAATTATTATTTATGCAAATTAATAAATTGGTGGTTAGTTTTAATAACATTTTTCTTTAACTTAAATAAAATGGAATAAATTTTATCAATACGAAATACAAGTATAAAATCTAATTGTAAAACATGTTAATATAAATTGATATTTGATAGTTGAACTTCAAAACATTTATATATCTATGAAGCTTAATAAAGAAGATAAATAAATAAAAATTGAATTGAAAAAAATAAATAAAATATATATATGATAAAATAATATGCTTTATTCTTTTCACCAGCACCCTAAAATCACGCAACTTTCAAAGCATGGCCGATATCTTTTCACCAACATGTTTTCCTCTCCTAAAATCATGCCTTCACTCATGCCTTCCATCACGCCCAAAATCACGCACCCTTCTCTTCAAAGCATGGCCGAAACCCTCTTCTTTTCATTAAAAAAAAAAACCAATCGAAAGAAAAAAATGGCGACTTTGATAAATTTTCGTTCGTTCCCCTCTGAAGCTTAGGGCTTTGATCGATTTTTGCCGCCACGGTTTCGAATTCACCTTGCTCGATTCCTCCTCTCCGAAGCTAGGATTTTCGTCCTTCGATCCAAGCTAGGGCATTTCAAAATCTAGGGCTTTGGCTTCAATTTTTCTCGACCGCTTCAAGCAAAGTGAGTAAATTTTTCTTACTCACATCTAATTCGATTTTAGGTATATGTGATTTTGTGTTATGGGCCTTAAATTTCTGGTGTTTCGACTTCGGTCGTTTTGATTTCTGTTCGATGTTGATGATTTATGATTTATTCATATCGAATAAGTTTGTTTTCTCGATCGCCTAAAAATTTGGGATTCGGCCATTTGATTTTGTTTTAATTTGACATTGCTTCAATTTTGGCTTCATTTCATCTTCATCTACCTGTTGTACATGCAGTGCCTTGATTTTCTGCATTGTGTTTAGTATCACTTGTGTGCAACTCAGTTTGCAATTGTGACTGCACTTCATATATATATATATATATATATATATATGCATTTATGTATGTATATATGAGATTGTTGTCACTCTGGCACGATCCTCTGTCTACTGGACAATTTTGTATTGCTTACTGTTCCATGACTTGGGCATTTTTCATTTACATAGCTTCACTTGAAATTGCACTGTGTTGCCCTATTGTATTTGTACTTGTAGCCTATGTGCTATGTTGTTCCACGGTTGCACTTCGATTGCTTCTGTTGGTTCATGACATTTGTTTTGGGTAAAACTGCCTGTGCACTTGTGTTGTTCAAATCTGGAATACTTTTGCACATCACTTGTATTATTTGTAGTCTACTGTATCTTGTGCTCGTGATACAGTGCATTTGATTTAATTTAGGACTGGGCATTGTTTTGGGTGTTTGTTGTACATGTGAAATTGATTCATATGTATGGTAGACATTGTTTACTTTGCCTTTGCTGGTTCACTTTGTAGTCTCTGTTCTAGTCCTATTGTATTGATATTCATATATGCACTCTCTCATTTGATATTTGCTTGTTTCAGTTGTTGATGAATTTTGACCTTGCTTTGTCACCTATTATTCAAATCTGCATATATGTACATGCATACATAAGTATGTGTATGTACATGTATGGTTGGAATTGTACCAAGCTTGAGTCATTTTGCTGTGCATTTACAGTTGTGCTTGGTTCTTCTTCGGCCTGCACATTCGTGTGCCTTTTCTGTTTCATTTTCTTGCATCACTGGGTGGCACTTGCTATCCAATTAACATGTGCATTTCCTTCATATGGTCTGTGCACTGTGTAGCCACATGATCATATATATGTGTGGCTGGGTATACTTGTGGACTGGTTTTCATTTGCATTGTGCAGTAGCTTGAACATTGAGCTTGTTGTATTGGTTATCTTACTGGACTTGTTGAGTTGTCCCTGTTGTCACTTTAATTTGGACTGCACATATGAAGGGGTCACTGACCTGATTTGTATGTTGGTTAGCTTCACTCGACTTTGTTAAGCATGTCTTTGTTGTTCCCCAGATTTGGTGACTGCAGTTTCATTTGTGCAGTTTGCCTTGGATTCGTTTATGCAGTTGCCCTCGTCGGTTTGCGTTGCATCGATATTTGATTCTTGATTAATTTCGGTTCGTTGATCTTTTGAGTACATCATCATGATAGTGGCAAGGCAGTGCATGCAAGCGTGAACTGCAGCCACACGGTATTAATTTTAGTGATATACTATTTTGTTTTGATTTATGATCTTTTGCATATTTCATTATGGTAGTGGCGAGGCAGTGCACGCAAGCGTGAACTGCAGCCACACGGAGTTAACATTTTAAAATGTGGCGAGGCCGTGCACGCGTGTGTGTACTGCAGCCCTACTAGATCTGATGTTTTAATTGATGTTTTCTATTGATGGAAATTGTTTTATGTTGCCAATTTAATACATTTTGTATCGCATTTTGATTTGGTTAAATTTAATAAGTTTGTTTTTAATTGCCGTTTAGGCAATTTTGATGTTTTTTCTAAATTATCTTCATTAAAAATTCCTTCATCTATCTTCATTGATAATTTGAATCTACTGATTCGTTGTTTAACACTGTTAAGTGTTATATTTATCGTTATCCGATTCCTTGTTAAAGGATCGGATAGGTGAATTTGTCTTTGACTGTCGTCTAATTGTTGTTTGATTATTATTGCCTCTATGCACTAATAACTAAGTTTGAATTAGACTGACCCGTGTATTATTTTCTTTTGAATGTAATACTCGGGTCAGACCGAGTATTTTACAGCTTGATGATTTTCAGGCAGCGAAGTTAGAGAGAGAGGGGGAAACGCTCACTTTAGCTTTTTTTTGGAGATTTTTGTACTTAAAGAAATATTCCGCTGTAAAAAATTTAATGTATTGTACAAACTCTGATATATGTAAGAAAAATTCTTTTATGTGAAATATTATGATTATTCTATGATTCTGTGGCTGATTCTATTTAAACTCTATAAACTGAATAACAATCCGTCATTTTGAACGTTTCAAGTTGGTTTAATTACCGATTGGAGGCGGTCAGAAGGGCGGGTCGTTACAAGATCACTTTCTCTATTGGAGATATTGTTCCACTGCTGGTGTTATCTTTTCTTTCCACTGCTATTGTCTTGTATCATATCTCTGGTGTATATTGATATTCATTATATCATCATTGTATATTGTATCAATGTTGTATATCAAATGTATTATTCATTTCTTCTGCTGTGTTGTACTTAATGTGTTATATGCTCCGGCGATTCAGATTCGACGTTTGGATCTACGGCATTGAATACGAGTGTCGTGTTCGGTGCCGATTTTTGAAGGTCGAGTCAGGGTTGTTTCATTATACAAGCATAACACATATAAAAGCAGTAGCACCCACACAATAGACACCCTCACAAACACAAATACAGTAATAGTCAATTCACACAAACACACAAATGCACTCATGCACTCACAGTGCACAACACGCACACACATACACCTACACACAGTTGCAGGAACTCACACAAACACAAGACTACCTACTCGCACCAGGCAGCAGCTCATGCACCACTCACACACAAAAACACAGCTATTACCCATATAATATATCTTTACACGAATACATACACACACTCATCAGAGCACACACGAATGCCAAATTCACATATGTAGCAGAACCCATCGGTGCACCAGTCATCTATGACCAATCCATGCCTGGAGAAAACAAGCACCAAGCCATGGCACCTCCGACCCTCTAAAGCCCCAAAATCATCGTTAACCCCACCAATTCAAAGCTTGCACATGTTACCATCCAAGCACCAATCAAAACAATATAGATTTCATGAACTATTAATTAAAACATAGATTTTGCGAGTTAATGCACTCACTAGGAAGTTTCATACATCCTCTGCTTTTAACTCCTTCTACACATGCGCACCCAACAACCTCATCACCTCAACAAACAAGACTCATGTCACAGTGCATAAAGATATAAAGATATGGATATTCAAATTTTATGAATTTAGGTAATTTTTTGATTTAATTTTGAAGTGAGGAGGGTTTATGTTTTATTTGCTTCAAAAAGAAGATGAATACTAGGGAGTAGTATATGTAAATGTTCTAAAGAAAAGAAAGAAAATTCTAGAAAGAGGGTTGGGTTTGGATATTTGGGCTTGGGCCTTGCTTAAGTAAATTAATGATTTTCCTCCTTTTTCTTTTTCTTTACTTTTAAAACCAAATCCTATTTAATTTAAATAAATATAAATCTCTATTTCAAGATAATTTCTTTTACATACTAATATTATATTTCAATTACATCATTTTTCTAAAATATTAATTTCACATTTTCTATCTTATTTTAAATTTTGAATATCGTATTTTCACATTTAAATTATTTAATTAAATAATTACCAAATCAATTTATCAAATAAATTTCCAAATTCCAATTTAATTAATTTAATTACTTTTATTAACTTTAATTAAATGTTACTTCAAAATTGGGTTGTTACAGCTAGAAATTAATGCCATTTGGGATGAAGAATCAGAGGCAACATATCAAAGACTTATGAACATGGATCAAATTGGGAGAAACTTGGAAGTTTACATTTATAATATGTTAGTAAAGTCAAAGAAATTGGAGGATCATGTAGAAGATATGAGAGAGATGTCTGAGGTACTAAGAAAGTATAAGATGAAATTAAATCCACAAATTCTCTCCTTTGGGATCCAATCTGGAAAATTCTTTGGATATATAATAAGTGCCAGAGGAATTGAAATCAACCCAGACCAAATAAAATCTACTAGAGATATGGCACCACCTAAAACATGTAAGAAAATGATGGGATTAAATGGACAGGTCACAACCCTCAATCGGTTTATCTCCAACGATATGGATAATTGTATCCCTATTTTCGATGTGGTTAAGGGAAAGAGGACCTTAGTGGATGAAGGAATGTCAGAAAGCTTTTTAAGAGTTGAGAAATCATTTAGAATCATGATCACTACTTTTGAGCCTTGCAAAAGGAGAAGACTTATTTCTATACATAGCTATATCAAAACATGCTATCAGCTCAGTTTTGGTAAGGAAGGAATATGGAATCCAATTACCAATTCACTTTATAAGTAGAATATTAAAAGATGCTGAAACTAAGTATCTTGTTATAGAAAAGTTAGCATACTACTTACTGTTACCAGCACAGAAGTTAAGGTCTTATTTCCAAGCTCATCCAATCAAATCCACTAAGGCATATTCTAAGTAAATCCAAAGTATTAGGAAGGTTGACAAAATAGGAATAGGGTTAAGCTAGTATGGTATTGAGTACCGCGTACAGAGGGAATCAATCAAAGAACAAGCTTTAGAAAAGTTAGTCATAGAGTGCATAGGATTCATCAAGGAATGGTTAGAGAAAGAAAAGAAACTCGAATCGAAATGGTAGCTATATGTTGATGGAGCATCTAATGAATAAGGGGGCAAGAGTAGGGTATGTTGTCATTACCTAATGGGCACAAATTCAATTATGCTATGAAATTAGGCTATTCAATAACTAACATTGTAGTGTAATATGAATCAATTGTAGATTAACCTTGGCACGACGACTCAAAATTCCCAAAATCAAAACATTTAGCGATTCATAATTAATAATAAACCAATTGAACAAGACATTCCAAACTAAAGATATTCGATTAGCCTAATATGTCAAAAGAATAGATGTGATGTTGGTCTATTTAAGGATTTCTCTATCCACCAAATACCAAGAGAAAATAATGCGCAAGAAAATTCTTTAGCAAAGCTACCAAGTTCACGAGGTGTACCAAAGGTCAAAACCATACACGTTGGATTTAACCAAATCTAAGTATTGGAGAAAAGAAAGAAGAGTTAGATAAAGAATTTTTGGTCTTAATTAGATCTCAAGTCCATTTACAATCAAATAATGAGAAAACTCCCAAAAAAATAGTGATGTTGTCAGAAAAAATAGGTAATCATGAAAACCGTATGTCGATAATTAGATGATGCCTCTGGTCGAATATATTAACAAGAGGATCTTACCTAAAAAAAGAAGGAAGCACGAAAACTAAGTATCAATCCCCCTCATACACTATAGTTGATGGAATATTATCTAGGAACAATATTCATTATCTTACTTAAAAGGTGTCACATACGAAATGGGCATATGGTTGCTAATGAAATCCTATAAAGGATCCTGTGGAGATCATTCTAATAGAATGAAACTAGTTTAAAAAAAGTATTGAGACATGGATATTATTAGCCCTAAATAATGGAGGAGGTCATGAATTAAGTCAAGAGGTGTGCAAACACCAAAGGTTCTCTAAAATACCACGACTTCTGCCCAGAAACCTAACCACGATTTCCATTCCCTGGCCATTTGACGTATTAGGAATGGATTTGATCGATCATCTTCTAGTTTCAAGAGGAGAAGCAAAATTTGCTTTAGTGGTAATCGATTATTTTACCAAGTAGGTGGAAGTCGAACCCCTACCTAAGATAACTGCCAAAACAATTCTAAAGTTTGTTATTAAAAATATAGTAACAAGATTTAGACCCCCAAACAAGATCATCCAGGCAATGGAACTGAATTTGAGAGTGAAGGGTTTACTCACTTTTGTAAAAAGAACGAAATCATAAAAAATTTCTCATTGGTAGCTCTGAGCCATCGAAGCGGTAGAAGCAGCAAAATAAACAATAAAGAACAATATAAAGAACCGACCAGGAAAAGGCAAAGGAAGTTGGGTGGACAAACTCCCTCACTTTTTATGGGCATGTCAAACAACTGCAAAGACTACTATTAGACACACTCCATCCTCTTTAACCTTTGGGTTTGAAGCGATGCTACATGTTGAAGTTGATATTCGCTTATGTCGAAGAATCGCTTACACGTATGAGACAAATTAGGAGTTGAATAAAGAATCACTAGACTTGCTTAATAAATTAAGAGATTAAGCCATAATTCGAACTGTAGAATATGAATGTAGAATCACAAAGTATTATAATTCAAATGTGAAAGAAAAAGCATTCAGGAAATAAGATTTGGTCTTGAGGAAAATAATGGAAAACACAAAAGATTCTGCAGTTGGTCCCCTTAGACCAAACTAGGAAGGAACATTGGTCATTCACGACGTAATCCTATAAGAAATGTATCGATTAAGTAAACCTGATGGAATGTGATACGCAGGACCTGGAATGCCAACACTTGAAGCCATACTTACTAACATTGAATGAATAAAGCAATTTACCCAGTATGACTTATTGGATGAAAGAGGGATCCCATCTAAATAATTTCGTCCAGGTGTGTGTCCATTCAAACTTAACATCTAGCCTAGCGAGGATGGTATAGTTCATTGAGCAAGGTCATCCTTCACATATGAAGGAGGACAATAGCCTTTGGTCCAGCCTTTGAGTCTAGGCAAAGCAACCATCCAAAGAGTAATGGTCAACTAAGCCTTTGATCCTACCACCAGGCTTGGTCAAACCATCCATCCCATCCATCCAAAGGAGATGAATAGAAAGAATTTTGTCTCACCTTTGAGTCTGACCAAAGCAACCATCCAAAGAGTGACGGTCAATTAAGCCTTCGATCCAACCACCTGCCCTGGAAAAAGCACCCATCCAAGTTGAATGGGCGAAAAGCCTTTAGTCTCACCTTCGGGCCTAGCTAAAGCAACCGTCTAAAGAGTGATAGTCAATTAAACCTTTGATTCTACCACTAGGCATGGTCAAATCATCCACCCATGGTAGATGGACAAAAAGCCTTTGGTCCCGCCTTTAGGTCTGTCCAAAGAAACCATCCAAAGAGCGATAGTCAATTAAGCCTTTAATCCTTCCTTCAGACTTAGTCAAAGCACCCATCCAAGGAAAATGGACGAAAAGCCTTTGGTCCTGCCTTTGGTCGTGCCTTCGGTCCTGGCCAAGGAACCATCCAAAAAGTGATGATCAATCAAGTCTTTGATCCCGCCTCCAGGCCTGGTCAAAGCACCCATCTAAGGGAGGTGGATGAAAAGCCTTTGGTCCCGCCTTTGGGTTTGGCCAGAGCAACCATCGAAAGAGTGACGATCAATTTAGCCTTTGATTCCATCGTCAGGCCTGGTCAAAGCATCCATCCAAAGGAGATGGTCAATGGAAAATCTGATGATCAAGCAAGGACTATGGAAAAAAACAATCCAAAGAAGGATAATCGGCCAAACTCCTGGTTCAATGAATAATCAAACTCAGAACAGGAAAAGGACCAAATGCACTTTCTTGAAACTCCATAAATTTCTATCTTATCACAACATCGGTTTATTCTAAAAAGATCTACTTTCAAAAGATTTCTAGTAGATTTACTCACTTCGAAAATTTCATTTTTCAAACAATCTTACTTTACTAAGCATATATATTTGGTTGTCGCATTAAGTGATCCCCAAACAATGTTATGAAATTTTTTGTAAGAGTATGTTCGAGTAGATTCATGGAAAATTCTTCATCATAAAAAGTATTTTCAATAAGGATGATCATTACAAATTAATAATATTTTTGAAGGATTGTAAAACCCATGCATCTTGAGAAACCTTTTCTGAATAGTCACAATGCTAAAGAGTGGAAATTAGCAAGATGGAGTTGCACAAGTAATCAACAATGAAGAGTAAAGCACCGAGGAAAGATTACTTCAGTAAGGAATAGTGTAAGATAGAAGTATACTTAAGATAAAACATAAGAAACTTCTTATACAAGGAGGGTGCAAGTATTACAGTCAAAATTCCAAAAATAAGTTAATAGACAAAATGCCATCATGTGCAATTGGAAGCGATCGCATTTTATTGTAGGGGGTATTCATATGTTACTAAAAGCTATCGTACCTAATCTAAGTCATCATGTATAACTAACTCCATTGCACATAGTCGGAACCATCATGAGTAGTCCTGCAAGGCCTTCATAGTTCATCTCCAAGTAACAAAACAAAGCAATTAAGCCATCATGTGCAAATGAGGCAACACAAACTAATAGCACAAATAAATGATATCGAAGGAAGTTTGATAGGCTCATCGCCAGGAATCTCCAAAAAACACTAGGAAGTGTTGTCTTGAAACCGTTAAGAAAAGTTTAGTGGGTCCATCAAGATAGTTCCTAAAAGTTGTTGTGATAAATCTTGTGAAGCGGTCGCGAAGAGTTGAATAGGGCAATGCGATTGAGCTATTGCGAAGAGTTAAACATAACCATCACCTGCAATCTTCAAATGGAAAATGAGAGCTATCGTGAACAGTTATAATGAAATGTT
This sequence comes from Allium cepa, assembly GCA_030765085.1. NCBI lineage: Eukaryota > Viridiplantae > Streptophyta > Magnoliopsida > Asparagales > Amaryllidaceae > Allium > Allium cepa. The sequence continues at coordinate 490,329,336 of CM060937.1, read as the reverse complement.
TCTATATAAAAAGCATTACTAGCTATCAAGAATGATATGATAAAGCCATCATGTGATATCCTTAAAGACAAAGCCACCACTAAGAGTCTTCTAAGGAGTCATCGCTAAGAATCCTTCATAGAGCTATTGCTCAAAATCTTCCAAGCAGTCTTTTTACACTAAAAGTTGGCACAAACACCGAAAAGATTATAAACAATAACAAAGTAAATAAAACTAATGAAAAACGAGGAGAAATCACACATGACAATTATAGTGGTTTGGCTAATCAAAAGTCTACGTCCACTTGAACTTTGTTTATGTTTCTATTGAGTTTTATAAAGTTGATCTTGTGGATCAGTGATGATTCGTGGGATTATAGAGAAAGTACCGATATTTTTAAACGAGCCAAAAAGTCTTTTAAACAATACCCTTCATCTTTTTTTTATAGTTGTAGGCCAATAAAATTATTTCTACCATGCTTTTGCCTACATTCCCTAAGTCTAGGAAGAGTTGCTCTCAAAAGATTGTGGCCAACTCATCAATCTTCAGGGATCAAAACCGATCCATGCTCTATGGATCGGTATTAATCCATAAGGTAAGCAATAAGGCCTTTTTTGATCCTTGGAAGTTGCTCGGTTGACTTGTATTCTTGACTTTGGCATTTGATTGCATTAATATGGGGTTGATTTTTAGTGAATTCCTTGGTTTAGAGTTTGGACAATGACACTTGATTTATCCATCGGTTCTTTTGGTGGAACAGTGAACGAACCATCTTTTATGATCCACATTGGCTAATAATCACTAAGGCCTTCTATGGCACTAAGTTTGAGATGGAACTGGACAAAAGTTAGGGATTGGTACTTATCCAAGGTCATGGATCGGTCATGGATCGGTACTGATCCATGACTTCACATGATTTTAAGGGTTTGGATCTTGCACTTGGATTTGCTTGCCATGTTGGCTATTTTGGGAGTCTTTAACATGTTGATGGCCCTATCTCTTAATCTTGTTTGACATTTGAGTTTGGTAGTTACCACTTCGGATTCCTACTTGGTAAGTTTTCTATTTGACTAATTTGATCATCCGAATATGGCTTGGTCATAAGATTGGATAACATAAGAAGTCATTGCTATGAGTCCTCTATAGAGCTATTGCTGTGAATCTTCTAAAAGAGATATCGCTATGGAATTTTTCTTTATAAGGTATTGCGAAGAGTTTGTAATGTAATTTACTAGAATATATGTGATCACTTTAGAAATAAAAGATAAAGCCATTGCGACATATTTATGAAAGCAGTCACTTGATGAAGTAAAAGTGCCATCACGATAAGTAGTTAGAGCTATCGCAAAGCAATATAACAGGCCTTCGCCAAAAGTTCATTGGAGCAATCACTTACCAATCTCCCTACGATGCCAGCTTTTCCTTATGAAGAGTGAAGATCACAATCTACCATTCGTCACTCTAAGAGACACGTGGCGCAAATTCAACAGCAGAAATCCTCTATAATACAGGGGTACCTGCTTAAAAAGGAACAAATTTTTTGATTTGACCTTCTTCCTCAGTTACAATTTTTCTATCATGTGGAGAGAAAGCTTGAGTAGATTTTTTAATGGCTATCAATGCCGTCAATAATTTGTAATTTAGTATCAAAGAAATTAGATAATAAAGAAATTGCATGATGACATCTCAAGAATGAAAAGCTAACATCCATCAACTTGTAATCAACATACTTGACTTAGTGTATAACCCGACTTAAGTATTCCAAATCATCTTGACCTAATTTTAGTACTAAAAGCATGGTCATTAAATCTTCAATTGTGCATCAGTTTTTATCTCTGGATATTCCTCATTGACCTTGCCCTTTTAGCTACCTGACTCTGGATATTTCTCATTGACCTTGCCTATCTCCAGGCAGTGGTCAATATTGTAAGGATGGGGTCGAATTATCTGATCGACCCTTGTGATTATACCCCTTTATCCTGACCTTGGAATAAAGGAGTTTATATATATCATCAGATACCTGATTATACTGCTATTTTGCTTATAAGAACACAGTTCCATTGTTTTAAGAAGTTAACTTTACTTATAAATGAAAAACATGGCAAGTCCTACCTTATTATATTGCTTCCAAAATCCTGGGGTGGCTTATTTGCAGCAAAATAAACTAAATAAAACTAAGTGAAATAGCGGTGTAACCAGTCTCTATTCCATGCCCATGGAATCGGGATTCCATCAACAATAGCCAGCTTGAATGTTCCGTCTTCAAGCTTCTGTATGACCGCATAAAGACCTTCCCAATTCAGATCAAGTGCCCCAATACTCAAGAGAACTCATTTCAAGATATCCCTGACCTTGAAGGTGCAGTTACAAACCATGGTGTTGAAAAGTTGTGCTACTTTTATTTAGTGAGAAGCTACCCTTAATTCAGCCTCTACTCATTGTCATCAATTAAATCAAGGGATTCAAGCAAGAGTTTCTCATTGACTATGAGAAAGTACTTCCAGCTCAATCATAATCATGGCCTCTGATCCGTAGGCCAAAGAAAATGGTGTATGTCTAATCATGGACTAATGAGTTGTCCTATAAACACACAATGCAAGTGAAAGCTCATCGACTTGGTTGGCCTTGGCTTTAGTTAACTGTTTCATCAAGATATGCTTGATGATTTTATTCACCGCCCTCACCCATCTATTCACCTGTGCGTGTGCTACTATCGAAAAGCTTTTCTTGATTTTATACTAGTTGTAGAAATCCTTGAACCCGATACTTTCAAACTGAGTTCCATTATCCATTATAATTTTCTAAGGTACTCCAAATATAAAGATAATATTCTTCAACACAAATTGATCACTTTCTTCATTGTGATCGTGGCCTTCCAATTCGGCCTACTTTGTGAAGCATTCCACCCCAACAATAGTGTATTTAGCTCCTCATTTCGACATTGGTAGCATACCAGTTATATCAATTCCATAGACTTAAAATTGCCACGGGCTGACCATTTTTTTATGCTCTATAGACGGGGTATAGCATCGGTCAAATCGTTTGGTGTATTTGGTAGCATCATGATTTATTGCTAGCCAGAAATATCCATAGCAAAGTATCTTCTTCATTGATGTCTGCCTCTCGGTGTGATCGCCACAGCTACCCTCATGGACATCCATGAAGATTTTCCTAACCTTATCCATAGTTACATACTAAAGCGAGAGGGGGGAGGAGGGTCGAGAAACCTCTTATGTATAGCACTCTTCCTTACATCACAAACTACGATACTTCACGAAGGACTTTCCATCATTCATTTTTTCCTTTCGGGAGAGTTCACATAAGCAAATAGTCCTTGGCTAGAGTGATCCATGACTCTTTCTCCTCTTCAGCCTCTAAAATCCAATCGACATTCGTCTGGTCGATACTTGGAGCCGATAAAACCTCCATTGGAATCAATCCCAACAACGGCACTTCTCCAGAACTCGCTAATTTAGCCAGTGAATCAACCTTCGGCCTTTCGCATTCTCCTCTCTGGTGATGTGTGTAATTTTGTAATGCTCTATATCATTTAGTAGTTCCAATGTTTTCATCAGGTAAGGGGCAATTTTCGCACCCTTAACCTCGAATTCCTTCTTTACCTAGCAAAACCCTAGTTCATTCTTTATCCTAAGTCCCGCTATCAATGCTTCATACTTAGCCTCGTTGTTCGTCATGGGAAATTCTAGCTCCAATACGTAAAAGATTGACCGTCCTTCTAGAGTCATGAGTACCACTCCTGACCCTGAACTGCATTCATTAGAAGCTCTAACTAAAACTTCCATTGAGAAAGTGTGACCATGTCGTCTTCCTCTTCACCATATCATGCGGTAAATTCAGCGATGAAATCTACCAATGCTTATCCAACTATCACTCTCATTGGATGGTAAGTGATGTCATAGTGGCTCAGCTAAATATTCCACTTCAATAACCTTTTCGAAGTCTTAGGTCGGTATAATACTTGCTTCAAAGATTAATCCATAAGCACCTTAATCGGATGAGCCTAAAAATATGATCGTAGCTTCTTAATTACAATCAGCAAGCAATAAGCTAGTTTCTCTAAACTCGAACAGTTCTTTTTGGGTCTGGTAAACTGCTTGCTAATATAGTAAACTGGTCTTTGAATCCTTGATTCCTAACATACCAACGTTGTGCTTAGTGCATGAGCTGACACTGCCAAATAAATGAACAAATCTTATCCCTCCAAAGGTTTGGATATAACCAGTGGTGTTTCCATATGCCTCAGCAATTCCTCGAAGGCGTACCGACCTTTCTTCGTCCATTCAAAATTTCTTTTTCCCATTTTGAGGGCATCAAATTTTATCCATAGCTTTTGAGATGAACCTACTCAATGCAGAAACATTCATGTTCAAGCTTTGCTACCTTCATGGTTGGGGCAGCAACGTTTCACAAGGCGTTAATCTGCTCTGGATTAGCCTTGGTGCCCTTCAAACTCACAATAAATCCTAGAGACTTCCCTGATGCAACTCCAAAAGAACATTTCAATGGATTTAACTTCATTTTGTACTTTTGCAATACTTCGAACATTTCCAAAAGGTCATCCATGTAGTTCCTTGATAGCCCTAACTTCACAAGCATATCATCCATATACACTTCCATCATCTATCTGATTTGATCCTTGAACATCGAATTCACTAATCTCTAGTAAGTAGCTCCTGCATTCTTCAGACCGAACAACATCACTCAGTAATAGTATAGTCCTAAATCTATTATAAAACTTGTGTGCTCCTGATCCGGTACGTGCATCGGTATTTGATTATAGGCAGAATAGGCATCCATAACAGAGAGTAACTCTTGTACTACAGTCTTATCTACTAACTGGTCAATCTAGGGTAAAGAGAAGCTATCCTTCGGGCATGCTTTATTCAAGTCCGAATAATTAATGCACGTCTGCCTCTTTTCATTTGCTTACTTGACCAAGACGGGATTCAATACCTATTTACGGTACAAAGAATTATGGATAAAGTTGTTTGCCTTCAGCTTATCCACTTCCTCCTTCAATGCAGCGAAACGCTTCGGACCCAGACTGCGTCTCTTTTGCTTTACTGGTGGATATTTAGGGTCCACACATTCAGTGTGTGGCACACTATTTTCATTGATATCCCGCACATATCTAAATATGTCCAAGCAAGTGTATCTAAGTCTGCTTGGAGAAAACTAACCAATTCCTTCCTCAATCATTCCCTGAGTTGAGATCCGATCTTCAAATCTCGAATAGGATCGTCCATATTGATTAGAACATTTACTGTCAACTCAGCTAGTATTGCCTATACTTTCTTTGACTTCTTTATGGAATCCATAGACATATAGAACCTGCTATGGTTCCCAAGCTAGGGCTTAGGCTTTAATTTCTTTGTATCCGCGTTTTTGATGCAGTGGGCTTTCTCTACATTTTTTTCCTTTTTCCCATCGCATTGCCTCTTTAAGCTCGATGACATAACATTTTCGACCAGTGCTTTGGTCTTCTTTAATCTATTCAGCCCCATTCTCCATGGGAAACTTACCATTAAGCACCAAAGAGCTAGTGCTATGTTAAAATCATCAATGGCCTATAGATCCAAAAAGGTGTTGTAAGCCAAGTACTCATCCACAATTACAAACTTCTAAACAGCATAATTTTGTGGTCTTCTCCTCCTAATCCTACGGATAAATCAATTGTCCCAATAGATTGTTTTGCCTCATCGGTAAATCCTTGAATCCTAGATCTACAAGGCTTAATACCCTTCATAATCAACCTCATCTGACCAAACGTTCTTTTGAATAAAATATTCATCGAGATTCCACTATCCACCAAGACTTGATGCACCGTAGTAGGACCTTAAACAACTGTAATCATCATGGGATCTAAGGTTGGTGCTTCAACCCTATTAGAATCCCTATTCTGAAACAATATCGTCAGTCATCAACCTTTGTTGCTTAGCCAAAGCTCTATCCTCAATGGCGAAGCAGCTCTCCTATGGTGCCCTCAATGAACTCATGTACTATTCCATTTCATTCCATCTTTTCTCCATCAATTGAGGTCTATGGTGTTTATAACTATCCTTCCATCCGATTGCCCAAGCCCTCTTCACTAGGTTCAGGCTGGTTCCCTTGGGCATTCGGCCCTTGGGGGCTAACATTATGTCCGCCATCCTGTGGCTCTTTTATATACCGCTGCAATTTCTTCTTTTTTTATCAATTCTTTGATAAAATCTTTAAGATGTCTGCACTCATTCATATTGTGCCCACGAGTTTCACGAAAGGGACAATACTTGCCAAAGCGCGTTTCTTTCTCAGTTGCCTCCCTCTTATATGGCTTCTTGTACCTTTTTTGCCTTGTATGGCTAGGTATGTGTTTTGGGTGTATCATTCAAGGGCCTGTACTCATCTGGCCTCATATTCCTTGGGCGCTTTTTGGCATCATTCTGCCTGTCTTCGGCATCTTGATTTCTCTTTTTTTTATTGTAGAATTACCAACATTTATGGTCACATTACCGAAGCTCTCACTTCCTTCAATTGTCCACCATCAGCCTTCCCAACAACCTAACTTGCTTCTTCCAAACGCAAGAATTGGTCAGCTTTTGGTGGAACTCCTCCATAGTTGTCGGTTGCTTCATCCTGAGCCATGTCTCAAAGTCTGTATCCGAATGTATTCCGTGGAAAAATGCCATTGAAAACATACTCTCTTTCGGATTGTTAACTTCAGTAACTACAATATTAAACCTGTTCAGGAACCCCTTCAATGACTCCTTAGGTCCTTAAGAAAGGCTCCACAAGGACAACACGTCCTTAAACCGAGCAGTGTAGAGCCTGAACTACTCTAGAAACCTCTTTGCTAACTCATCAAAAGTCGAGAAGGATTTCAACGCAAATCAAGTAAACCACATCGATGCAACCCCATGTAGAAAAATAGAAAAACACTTGCGTCAGACTGCATCCGTTGCTCTAGCACTATCCGTGTGCAGCTCATACTTGTACAAATATTGCCTGGGGTCTGTAATCCTGTTATATGATGACATTATTGGTATCGTAAACTTTATGAGATGCCCTTTCCTTAAGATATTCTCCATACGTTTATAAGATGCAGAACCCCGGTCTTCATTTTTTCTCCATTTATTTTCCCCCAACAATCGTTTAATCACGTCGTTATATGCTTCTCACTGGCCTGGTACTTTGAAGGATGATTATAAAGAGCTCTTTCAAGTGTTTGATTTCAGAAACGGTCTTGATTTTCTCATTGACTTCTTGGTTCTCTTGTCTTTGGGAGAATCACTCGTTCGGTTCTTCTTTGACGTCTAGTTAACTCCATAGAGGTTGTATGAGCACCAACATCCTGAGCTTAAACATCTAATCCATCATCACCACCAGAACGTTGTAAATCGTCCTCGTAATCAGATAAGTTGATGACCTTAGCTCTCTACCTCTCTAAGGGCCTCAAATTTAGGTCAGTACTAATCTGATTTTTTTTTATCGATCTGAATTCCTTTAATGGGGGTCTTCTAGTCCCTCCAGCACTTCTTCCTACTGCTCCAGTATCCTGTTCCTTCTACTTTTTCTTTCCTTCCTTGTTCTGACCAAAAGCAGACGAGTCTCCTCTTCAGATCTAGCAGGCGATGCCTCTCTCCTACTCCCAATCCTCTATGACTACTGAGCAAGACAGTGCTAGCATTCATTTTATTAAGTAGAGCCTTTTGACTATCCACCGTCTTATGATTCACCTCCGCTATCACCTTATCGAATTCTACTCTGGTGACCATCTCAAGAGAGGCAGATGGTCCTACCAACACTGCCGTCGGTTGATTAGCAACTTCATTATGGTAGGAAGCTCTTTCATCCACACCAGCTACTGCTCCGGATCTACCAGACTTCCTTGATGGTGCCATTGATTCCAATATGAATTTCCTTTAAACTTTTGATAGAAAACCCACTGGACCTCACCTCTGGACACTCTAATCCACAACATATGGCTAGATCTACGTTTGAGAAATGTCTTTCTCAATGAAACCACCAAAGATGTTGAGCCTAAAAATTGGCATAACATCCCAAAACGAAATTAAATAGAGAGATCTAGCAAAATAAAATTAGAAACATGAGAAACTTTTAGTGGTTCGGAAAACCTGAGGCATGCATGCACTTTAATGTTATTACTTAAATATTTTGGTCATAAGTACAATGATTTTACTCATCGAACGGTCTAGAACAGCAAATAGTAGCTTCCTTTGTGACTGGGCAGTGTAAAAAAAAAAGAGTGAATGCGACACCAATTTTTTGGGTTGCCATATGTTTGTTATAAAGAAATCGTCTAATGAAACTCGAAATACCAAGTACAACTTCATCTCCGAGAATGTAAAAGGGAGAACGAGGCCCCCTGACCAATAAAATCATCTCAATACCGATCACTTCTAATCGATACCGACTTGATTTTATGATGGCAGGTCGTGCTATCTCACTCTATTTGGTCTTCTACCTTCGATACATGAAGTTCCGAGCGCTTTTTCCTTAGAAATCAAGTCATTGCTAAGAGGTTTCGACATTTTCAATACCTATCATTTTCTTCAGAACTTCCTTGGAGTTGTTCACCTACTCCTTCAAAAATGGATCCTAAGACGATCGGTCTAGCCAGCTATCCGTAGACCAAGACTTTAGGGCTCCTCAATGTGCTCAAAAAGCGCTCGGTACCAACCTAAAAAGATGTCAGTACCGATCTATTTACTTAGTTCTTGGGCACTCTAAACTCTTGAAGCCCCTTTCTTTGCCCTTCCAAGCACACCTCCAAATCCTCGAACCATTCCGTCCTCATCCCGACCTCCAGATTCATTTGAAAATTACCCGATTTAAAAGCCAATTAACAAAACACAATTCAAGATCAAGTGCTTTCTTTTGTTCACATCCATCAAACAAGCTAGCTAAACAAAACAGTCTTATAAGATGTATGAGTGAGTTCAAAACAAGCCCCCGGTAGTGTTATTTTTTTTGCTTTTTTTTAAAAAATTGGGATCCAATTCCACAAGCATCAATCACTAAAAGCATCTCCATCCCATGCTTGGTCCTGTTTTTTACAATCATATTTTAGTTATCATAAACTGATTTCACTCTATATCCTATACCCTGGACAAAGATAAGGAAGCTAACACCTCTCAATGCCGGTCACACAAGTACACCGCAGGTACTTCCAATATATAAAAAAATCAATAACCAAAATTAGAATACACAACAAACATACAAATCATAAACTAATTTTTGTTGGAAACAACTTATCCTAAGGTGACTTTTAAAACCAAGATTTAGGATAAACACAAAAGGGACATCTAATCCATACATCAATTCAAGCAAGTACACCAGCAACGTTATACCTTGCCATGAGGCTAGATAAACAACAAGCAGACAACATCCTTCCATCTTGTTTCGACTATACACATAAAACAGACATGTAAATAATACAAGTTTAAACAGTCTATGTACTATTATTACTAGTACAACATTTGACACTACTACCACATCCATTTCATGCAGGTCCTCTTAATTAGATCACATAGGCACCCCAGCAAGTGTACTGCATGAGACCAAAATTTATAGGTCAGTTTTGGAGTACGAACAAATCAAAGGAGCATATTAAAACTTTAGTTAAACCAGAGACAATACAAAAACCTTGTCATAATCTCGAATGCATTCAAAATATTATTTGCAATCAGATTGCCAGAGGAGGATGAATAGCATATCTTTATATCAGTGGAAACACATAGCACAGTAGTCTTTTAACTTCTTACCCTTAACTTGGAAGTGAGTAAAATACATGTGTATATAGATATGAACTGTACAATTATATCATCCTACGTTTTGCTAAATTCAAAGTAAACATTTGCACCAAATTTAGTGGAAGAAGTTCCTAGGTGCAGGCTGGGGTTTTTCCATTTTTTATGCTAAAATGCCCGTTACTCAGCGAAGAAAATCGAAACTGAACAGAATCTTTTTCTGCCTTTTAAAGTGCTGCCAATGGGACGATGTTAAGAGAGGGTTTCTATAGTCCCCTTGGACACCCTGAAATCCAACTGTCCATTTGTTAATTTTTTAATTTTTAATAAATGAAAAGTTTAAAAATGAAGGGGGGAGATTTGTTTGGTCCATAGGACCAATAGAAAATGGGACCAAGTATTTTGCACCCCTCGCAAACCTTTTTGGCCTTCATTGGAGATTTCATAAAAGGGTGACTACTGCCTGTAATAGTTCAGGCAGGGGAACTGAGGAAGAAGAAAAAAAATTCCAGAGTAAAACTATGACAAAAGACATTTAATTTTAGTGTATTATTATAGGCACACAGAAAATTACTTCTGGCTTCCATAACTAATGGCAACCGTACAAATTCTGCTTACGTGCTTAGTAACACCATACATTATTTTTGTTTTATCAAATAGGCACCCAAATGTTTTTCGGCTGTTTATAACCGTACGACAGTGAACGACCATCAGAAGTCAAAAGGCACATGATTGTTTATCACCATACAATTGTGAACAGCTGTTGAAAATCAAAGACGCGCGGCTGTTTATGGCCGAATGCAAAATTTAATTTGGTGTTGAGTAACATATAAAAAAAAGTGGTATGTATTAAAAATTTCAGGGTAGCCAGAAGCAATTTTTTTGGGTGCCAATAGTAGCACACTAAAAGGATGGGAAAAATGGCCTACTTTTCTTTGTCATTGTGCAAGTTATTTGTATAAGAATTATTACTTATGAATTCCAGATAGTATAAAACTTGAATTGGGACTAAAACAAAACCAAAATCTCAAAAACAAAGCCTCTGTATGGCACCACTAGTGTTGCTTTGCTTTCCATGCCACATGTTACACGTTCATCTTTTTCAACTTAAGAACCATCAATTTCAAAACTTTTGGTTCGGCTTTTTCAGTATACTACACAATATGAAAAATAATATTTACTTGGCAGGCTCTTTTAAATCACACACAAACTTGGTTTGTAATTGTGTGTACTACCTTATATTTGTATCCACGTTTTCATCATTGATTTTTTTAATACAAGAATAGGTCAACCTTCTATCATGCCACTTTATGTATAACATATTTTAATGCGTCGCTTAACCATTGGCACTACAATGCTTGACTTTTTTGTAATCACATACAAGTTGTATTGTTGATTTCCTCAACATGGGACTTCTTTTCTATTTTAAGCAGTAATTTGGGCAGAAAACACAATGAAGGGAAACGTTGTGCAAGGATTGCACATGGAGAGATCACAGGCTTCAAGAAAGAGTTTATCTCAAGAACAGGCCTAACTTGAAACTTACCCCAGTTTCAGATTTACATATGCGAATTTTTAAAATGTACATGCACAAAAAGTATATGCACATTTTCAAAGTACATATACAAACCTGAAAACAAGACATATATTTTAATAATAAGTTTGGGTTAACCCTGTTCTTGAAATGAATAAATAAAATTTGAAGGCCTATTTTTACACAAAAGGGGTTTTTTATTTCAAATTTCTTCAAACAAAGCAAGAAGTGGAATGCATGACAACTACAGAATGCTTACCATTCATCCATTCGCAATTTCTTAGCGCTACCCCTTTTATTCTTCCTGCGTGAGCGTTTCTCAGTTTGACCGTTCACTGTGGAAGGACTTGCTTCAAATGACTCTTCGACTTCAACTTTAACCGTTTGCCCAATACAAGAGTTAACTGAAATCTGGTTGACAGACTTGGATGCTAAATCTACTGCAGCAGACTTGTTCGATTTTATTTCAGCATTCTGGGAATCGAAAACCGCAACAGGCAGCTCAGTGGCCACAAGCTTTCCCTTGAATACTTCCAAAGTAGGCGGAACGGCGTCCGCCGCTGCAGGACCTTTTAAAAATTTACACATCAAATTGAATTCTGAAATAGCAGAATAAGAAATGCAATTTTGAAGTAGCATAACAAACATGCTACTTTGTCAATAAACTTTCTTATGCCAGCTATTTCACTAATTCTAACGTAATGTGTCATTTAAAAAAGGAATATTTGGTACTGGGCGCCAGTATAAAAGAAATGAACAATTAAATACTGTGAGAAATTGACAAAGGTAACCTGACAATTGGTTCCCTTCAACATAACTTGCATCAGTATCACCAGAATGGTCAATTGTATCTTTAAGGGGGAAATGAGTACCTTGTGTATAAGAAGGATGACCATTCACAATAGTTTGCGAGGGTGGGTTATTTTCATTAGCCAAAGTCAAATTGCGGTCTTCATGGGTTTCCTTGAATAATTTGTGTTTTGTCCTGATTATCTCAGCTATGGCAATGCTCCTATCATCAGGTTGGTCTGCAAAATATTTGGTACGTGAGATTAGTTGATTTTAGATCCAAAATATTTGGTTCGTTTGCAAATTTATATTGACGTGTTTCAACTTATGTTGCACTAAAACATTTCATTGGCATGCATACAATAAATAAATACACTGAATATATAACAAAACATCTTGTATTCTTTTCAGAACTTAATTTTCATTTTGTGGAATATGCAAGCATAACTGTTGTACCAAAAAACGGACTATTTACTTGTTTATTCGTGATTACTTAAAAGTTTAACAAAAGATTCTTGATATCACACATCTACAAGAAAACAAGTCAATGCAACTTAGGGGTAACATGAAGGTATACATTGTGCATATAATGCTATATGACATGAAACCATACCTAATATCCATTGAATTACAGAACGAGCACCAAACTGTTCCGCGTCTTTTTTGTTCCTCGATAAACTACCGTTAAAAGTATTCCCATCAAAAGTTACAGAGGTTTTGAACATTGGAAGCATTCCTTCCACATTAGACGTCGTGTATACAGGAAAAGAGATCTTTTTCTTGGCTGCGAATTCATGAAGTATAGACTTGCAAAATGTGGTTGTCTGATAAACATAAACACAAATTGTTACACATAAAAAAAATTCAGTAACACCAATCTAACAAAATATTTTAAACAAACCATATTAGTTGATTCAGCAGACTATTACTAGAAAGTTTTAATAAACAGACCAAACGCATTTGATTCTCTTTCAAATTTAGCTGGATTGGCTAATCATCCAGTTAGATTTTCTACCTATGTCCTACCAGGTTATAAGAGATGATTTCATTTCGTATATTATAGTATGCCAGGGATACAAATTGCACAAAGAGAACCTTCTGATTCAAATGGAAGCCAATCATTAAAGTTTAGACCTTTGAAATGGTTATCAAAGGGACCTAACATATTCCAAAACCATCCCCATTAAGTGTATGTAGCTGAGGCTACTATATCTTTATTCAAAAGATCTGCAGTCTCAAAGTCTTATTAATGAAGCTAATATAAAAATAAACTTGAAGGCCTTAAACTACATCCCCGTAAATACACTACAGTAATCTTATTTACTTCAAAAGGATGGACTGAATCAGAAAACATGATCTTCATGCAAGTGCTACGGAATTGTAAAATGTGGACAAACGGGGACTAAAGGAAAAGTAAATTAAAAATTCAGAACAATATGCATGGTGGGGAGTAGAAACAAATGCAGACTAGAACAATCATGTTACTTGGACAAAGAAAGATGTACCTCTTTACTTGCTATCATACTGTACGGTAGCACTAGTAATACTGACATAAACAATGCTATACATTTAAATAATGTATGATTAAGCATGATGGACCCCTTGTATCCAATAAATCTAACCGTCTACAGGTTAACAAACGTCAGTATAAAATATGATCAACACTATATATAGAAGCAAAAAAGTATCTGTATGCTGGAACTGAAAACATTAGGTCCGATGAGTTTGCTAATCTAATCCAATAATTCAACAGCAAATAAACCACTAAAGTTTATTGACATTCAAATTCCACCACATCAACTAAACCACAAGTAAAAATATTTCATTAACTATATACTGGAGTATAAAAATCATTTTTTAACCATTTATGATCTAGCAATTAACTAATAGAAAATCTTTTGAGAGCAATATTATTACATTGCTTTCTTTCATGTGGGAATATCAACTCCGTTTCAGTTGCAAATGTTTTTAAGAACCAAATAGGAGCCATGTAGGAGAAAAGCCAACTTAATTTTCAAATCATTTTAAGGAATCCAAGAATTTAAATAAACTTTCAAATCATAAAGTAATAATTAATACTTAGTAGGACCATAAAATCAATATAAATTTACAATCTGAGGAGCAGTACAAGTTATAAAAAACAACTAAGAAAAATGTTATTTGTTCGTTTATTTTCCATCAGTGAAAAACTTCTGTGGTTTGCTTGTAAAATTTTGCAGAAACAAGAAGGAAAATAAATCAGAACATTTTAAGAATCTAAGAAGTTGAATACTCATTTCAATAAACAAAATATAGACAATGGTAAACCTCACCGAGTTATACTTCTACTGTAAATTCAACACAATTTAGGATTTAGAGAATCTTTTTTTGATAACATGAGTAATACTTTATTCAAGCAGTGCACTCTTAGGATTTAAAGAATCTTAGAATCATACAATGAGTTATCAATACAATATTTAGATATCATCTAAATATATTAGCCAACATAATTCATGCTAAATAAGCATAAAGCTTTATTTTAGAAATGGCACTGATCAAATTTCACTAATGATGTCATTTGATATGACTACATAGACTAGCATACCGATGAAAACAAAATAAACATCCTCATATAGCCCATATATAGTTAAGAACTGTTATTATTGTTAGCATCTTTAGTTTTATACATGACAGTTGAAAAGTTATCGAAAAGTTATCTGGTGAAAGCATTGAAGGTAAAATAATATGGATGCATGGGCATTGCGTGTGCAAAACAATTGTATGTTTTCATTCTTTTTATGAACACACTATGAAATCAGCAACATAGAAACAGTGTATCTTATACCATTGATATTACTACTCTCTTACCATCAAGTATAACTAAAATAGATTAACAAAAGAGAGGGTGGTACAAAATTCATGGAGAAATTCAATGTCAAACTCAAAACTGAAATATTTTATTTTTGATGATCCTACTCTTGGTATCTAGTTCCAGTTAAGTTATATTTCAACCACAAAAGAAACTAAAACAAATTAACCTACCAAAAATTAATATGTAAAGAAAAAGAAATAAAAACTCACACTATTAATTTGTAAATGTCCATTCTTCTTTAGATCGGTATACAGATGTTCAAGAGCAATTTTCGATACATGCTGTTCGGCATCTTTTCGCCTATTGAATGTTAAAGGTGATGTGAATTTTGTTCCATCAACAACAACCGTTGGTCTAAACTTTGGATCGTGTTGTAAACCTTCATTAGGTGTCTCAAAAGTTGGGATTTGTGCAAATAATCTCAAAGATATCTGTTGCAAACGATTTTTATGCACATATTCATCTTGGACACCTTGACAATAACAGCCAAAATAAAAAGTTAATAACCAAGGCATACGTCAATCAAATAAATCTAAAGAAAGCAAAAATAAATATCTTCTACTGTGCCATTACTATGCTTTGCCTTTACTGAAGAGGCTTCACAAGTTCACTTCAGATGTGCTGTTTGGTTAACAAATGAAGATGCTTTATGTCAAACCAAACATTAAAGCAAATCATTTTCTTATAAGAATGGTTTGTATGTGATTTTTTTCACCAAATTGGAGTAATAAATGTAGGGTAAGATCAGATATACATCAGACACGTCTAAGTAGAGTTACGGCAAAATTTATCTACAAGAATATCAAGATAAGAAGAAGAAAATGTGTTTTCAACAATTACGGTGCTATTCATGGTTTAAACAGATAAAAGAATACTCGATACCAGAAAAATTGCAAGATTTGAGAAACCTGCCACGATATGGGATGAAATATAAATTCATTGAGCTGTTTCATCCATCTTTAATATTTTCAATAAATTTTTTGGTTTCGAATCCCAGTGACATGCACTAAAAATACCATATTTTTTTGCAAATGACTCGTTTTTCTTACAGGTGATAATGAATGTGCAATGATTTCTACGTACATTTCTATAATCCATTTGAAAGAGGGAGAGAAAATTATACCAAACAATAGATCAAAAGGAAAGACAATTAGTAGATGAAAAGATTTTTTTTTCATTGATCGTAAATGTCCAGCAGCTCACTCGTGCAGTAACCAAAAAAACCATAGTACAGAAGATGAATACAATGGAATTTGTTGGTTACAATGCAACATCGTCGATGTAGCTTGAGTTTGGTTCCCATAGTTCTTAGCTAACTGTGACTTGTTCGTACTTTTGTTCAACCAACGTAGAAAAATACATCATCAAAACTTTTGTCCTTCCACTTATTGATTGCAGAAACTAACCTAAAGTTATGTCCAAAAAATCAAATCAAGTTTTCTCCCTCACATGATTTTCATCAGTCTAATTCATATTAAGTCCTTGTGTTCTTTTTCGTGATATTTGCACTCAATTGTTTATTAAACTGTGTCTGAAATAAAAGGTCTTCGCCAATTTCAGACCAAAGCTATCTGAACCAATCCGACATAGTCGACATTTGAAGGTTACAACCAAGACTTGAACCATGAACAATTGATGTAGTGAATCTGGCTATGCATGTTTTAACAGTTTGTTATAAGTAGAAGTTGTATGTGTGATAAAAAATGAGAGCTAGAAATTGATGTTTGGTGATAAAGAATAATAGTTGTCACCATACTCCTACCAATAATTAAGAATGCCAACCAAATGACAAACCACTATTTTAGACTTCAAAGGAAAATTGCATATATGTGCTTTATAGTTTATATACCAAATATCCACATGCATTACTATTGATCAAAACTCATAATTTTGCAATATATACTGACTATAAATTTGGTTGTTGACTACCTTTAGAGGGAAAATTCAACTTCAAATTTCAATACAATCTTATTTATCACCAATGGAGATGGTATATATGCAACATTGCATATTAAATATTCATGTGCATTACCAAAGAGCGGTACATATAACCTTGCAAGTATGTAGGCTTCCATCTGAACACCATCTGAACACCATAAATAAATCACTTCACATGATGTGTTTTATTTTCTCAGATGTTCTAATTTTTATCCGCCTATATCTGTGAAGTAGAAAATTTAAGTCCTTTCCAACTTCAAAACAAAACAAAAAATGGTAAAGTACTTCAGTACCGTAAGCTTAATGCATCCATTGCAGGTGGGCAAAGCTGCAACAAAAGCGAGGTTGAGGAGGTGGTATGGTTGAAGGCTGGTTCTCAAATATTCAGTGAAGGTTTGGATGTTCATACTTGAAGTCATTTGAAACGCCACCTTAAGCAATTTATGATCAGCAAACAAAAAAATGGAAACCAAATTTATATTTTACAATAGCTGGTGAGCAACCAAATAGAACATCTTTCAGTTGAAAATTTTGAATACTGCTCTAATATAGCACCTGTGTCGGGATATACAGTATTGTGATGATGTGAAACATAATATCTGACAAATTGGGGTGTAGACTGCTGCTTCTTGTTTGGCATATCTCTAACTGCTATTTCAAATGATAAATTGAGTGAACAACCACTTCAGCTCACCAAACATATTGTACGCATTGGGCTATTGAATATCAGCTGATCTGGAGATTGGCAGAAGCAGAGCGGTAACAAAATGGAGTGAGTGCAATAGCCAAATCAAGATAGTAGGTTTTGAGACTCAGAATGGCAGCCGTGGGCCGGTTGAATTTCAAGAATTATATTGTGAAATTTCAATGAATTAAAATGGGGAATAAGCATGAAGAGTGGTGGAAGGAAGAGAAGAAGAATTTTAAGAATCAACAGAGTTACCGGTTACTATAAAAAGAAGGGAACAAAGAACCACGAATGAACCGTGAAGCTATATGTCAGCATGCTTCATCAGAATTCTACGCAGCAAAATGAAAAAAATGAAAGGACATTGGAAAGGAAAGAAGCATGCGGAGAAGGGCAGCAGCATGAAAACAAAGAAGTATATACCCATAACTGATTAGGACCAAATTGGAAGCATGCGCAAGAGTCCAGAATTCTGTAAACACACATGTATGTATGTATGCATGTATAGAATATATATAGAATATATATAGAACGTCCAAAGAAGTACGCACCAAACCCACAAAATATACTTCGACTTGTTCAAAGGGATTATACCATTGGGATTCAAACTCTCGATACTCAATTTGATGCTTACCACGTGATCACCCCTTGGAATAAACATGTTAAGCAAGTGGGTCGTATATGATTTATTTTTTTTTCTCTTTCTAATTTCTTAATTTGGTCAATGTGTGCCGAGACACTCGAACCAAAACTTGTAGCAACTCATGCCAGGTAACTTACCAATGGATCGGTGGGCATTGGCAATGAAAAAGATATCAACATTTTAAATGAAATCATTCAAAAATTTAAAATTAACGTCCATTTAATAATACATAAGTTCCACTTAAGCCATTCGCTTTTTCAAAATTATCGTCCAACGAAGGTTTGAGAATTCGATTTTGATTACGTTGTCGGACTGTGTAAATTTTTGACGTTTCGACTTTCGACCAATTTCAAAAAATTTGATCTTGGTATTTTTAATAATTAAATATAGACAGTCGATTAAATTGTTAAAAAAAAAATACTACAGTTAAGTATAAATATTATGGTTAATTAATATAACTAGATCAATATAGCTCATATTAGACATCAAAAGTTAACCCTAAACTAATATAACTAAACCAATCCAAACATTAATACAACTTAGGCCCAAAACAACTAGTTAGTTAATCCAATACTCTACTAATACATGGGCTACCTAGAAAAAGAAAAAAGAAAGAAATCCGACCCGGTAAGCATTACATGTTTTATACAAGGTTTTAAATCTCAAATTTCGGTCACGTTTCGTCTAAAAATTTTAGAGACATAATCTTGTATCAGGGGAGATCTCGGACAAGATGAGTGCATCTCGGCGTCTATCTCGGATTTACATCTTGAATCCTAAAATTCATTTCAAAAATACCTCGGGGTATGTATTATCTATAAAATTGATTTACATGCATAATAATATCTATAATTATTACATTAAAAATAATGATTTTCACTTGATTTGCTATTTCATTATTTCTACTCTAAATAATCCAATTCCACTTCTAATTGATTTAAATTATTTCCTGATCCAAAATCAAACTAAACACATAAAATTGAATAGTTTTATAAATTGAATTTCTACCAAATTCAATCAAATTACTTATAGTAAAGATTCTTAAATTCTTTAACAAATCAAACCAACATGAAATCATAATCAAATATCTACTTAATCGAATTTGGTCATCTTCTAGTTTCAAAATCAATCAGAAAATAACAGTGTTTATTATATTGAAGTATGATAGGAAAATAACATCTAGTCATCGATACGAGGGATAAAGTGATGGATTGACTCCCAAGTTTCTCTTAATCGATATTAAATTTGAATTCTCTTTTTTCTTCTTTCTCTTTAAACAATTTTTCATTATATAATTTCCCTTGTCAAATGACAAACAAGACAGAAATATAGCGAATAAGCTAGTTATGACTTGCGAAATTTTGGCATCAAAGTTGAATTTGTGAATCTCATCAAAATAGATACAAATTCCACTCAAAATATTTCTGCTGACCCTCCTTGTATCATGATGCGGCTGGATAAATTTATGTAAATCCTGAAATTAATTTTTGCGTAACGATCATGTCTCATCCGAAGATGATTTGACTTGCGGTCATAGTCATGAAAGGCGCGTCAAGGCGCGCGCTATGGCGCACGGCGCGGCGCGACGTTTGTACCTTTCTTCGTTGTGGCACGTCGCATATGAAAAGGCGCGGTGAATGGAGCACGGTGCAAAAAAGGCGCACGGTGCAAAATGACACACTTCTTTATTACATTATTGTTTTCTATTTTTTCATTTTTTATAATCCAAAACTGCATAAAATCAGTATTTATCATATTATGGAGCATAAAAAGAAGATACAACATCTGTGACACCATCGATCCAATATACTTGAATAATATTGATGATTGTAATAATAACGAAAAATATGGATGATGTATCCGATGTTAAAGACGAGCTTATACTTAATGATAATAATGATGACTTGACTTGGGGTGTTGTTGCTAGAGCAGTAGGAGTGGAGGAAGCTGGATATTCGAGTAGAATCACATCCACATCAAGAGATTTTTCAACATTTGTTTCAGCTCCTTTACATTTTCACGAAGAAGAAACAAATCTAAATGAGATGAATGCAGAAGATGTTAAAGCTTATGAATCTGATGATGCGGATATTAATTTGAAAAATAAAATTGTTGAATCTTGTTCAGATTTCTATGTTATTAGTAATATTTATAATTATATTGGACCTTGACTTTAGAAAACTATTACGCTCAAAATTCTATGTTTATGATATCATATTTGATGATTTTTTTATGCCTAATAATTCTTTGTTGTGCATGTTTAGTAAAAATATTGAACTTTTTAAATTTATTGTGTCATATATATATATATATATATATATATAATTTATAAAAATGTTCTAAACGTGCACGGTAAATTAGAAAGACGTGCTTCAGTTGCCGCTTCGTGCGTCAAGGCATCGGAAAGACTTTGCACTGTCAAAAAAATCTTAACATTGGCAGATATATCGGAAATTGATCATGACCGATATACCGCTCGAAATACCGAGATATGAAAAACGAGATTTTCACCAAAATTTTGTGTTTCGTTTCGCTAGAACTTCTCCTCGAGATTTTGGTCAAGATGGCCGAGATTCGAAGCAGTGATTTTATAAGTTAACAGATCACATCCTTTCTATTTATCCTAACCGCCGATGAATTAGGTATCCAAATCTTACTTTATTTCATCTCTACTCAAAACGATGTAATTGGGTCTAAAACTAAGACCAAATATGAAGGTAAAAACATGGGTTTGCAGAAATGGCTTCAAATCAAATGATGGAGAGAAAGATTCGAAGAAATACATTCAATCGATGAAAATTTCAAAATTTCAGTTCGGATATGTTTGACATATGATATAAATCGTATAGTTTTATGTTACATGTTTCAACTAGATACTTCCGAAATTCTCAATCTTATTCTCTCTTTCCAATTGAATCCGGATCCTTGTTGAGGTTTCATCCGAAAGTCGATCGAGACCGAACCAAGATTGTCAAAATTTCAATGTTCTGACCGAACCACAGACAATACATCCAACTAATTACAAACTTTTTAATTGAATCCATCATTCATCTATCTAAGCAAATTTCTACACATCTAACAAATTAAAAAAATGTAAATATATTTTTTTTTGCAAAAAAGAAAATATAGTTTGATTTTTAAATAAAAATAATTACTTATTGATTCATGAAGAAAAAATTAAATCCGACCGGAATAGAAGATCATTCTATAACTTGTTTCAACAATAATAACGAATTAAACTTATTTCTAAACATCATAAACTTCCATACAAAATGTTTCAAATTTTAACATTTTCTACATAATTGTCGTGTGTTGCGCACAAGTTACACACTAGTTGAAATAGAAAGAGCTTGTATTTTTTGTTTAAACTAATATCCAAGCCTTAAGAAAGAAAAAAAATCAAAACAATAACATTTATTACCATAAATAATATCCATAAAATATTTCTAAATGATATTCTTGTAGGTAATTGAACATTTGGTTGCAATAGTATAAAGAGTACATAGCACCAATAAAACAAAAGAAAAAAGAAAACAAAAATCACAAAGACGCACGTATCTGAGCACCTAACTCAATTCATCATACCTTACCCATTTCTAAACTATACCTCCATGAAATCTCTAACAAGCTCATGAAGTCATTCTTTATTATCATAAATTTCAATCACTTCACAATAGAATCCCATTACACTGATATAACTGAACACTAACTGATATTAGTAGGTCACTTGCTCCTCGCGATATGGAAAGAGAAATACCTCCAAGTTCTTTCTATTTGTCCTTTTTTTGTTAACATGTTATCACCTGCATCTTATTTATTTTATGACCATTGCATTGTTGTGCTTAAGGACTAGTTTAGGTACTCTTCAATAGTTCAATAACACACAAATTTCCATAACAAATTCAAAATCTTAGCTTGTTGCAAACTCTTCCAATCCTACCATCCTCGTCTACTCAAAACATTGGAAAAAAAATTCAGCACAACACATTCGTCTGAATAACCATTTTTCGACTACTCAAAACCTTCTTTATCTCTGCATGTTGCGTCTTCGCATGCTTATTCCAACATTCTCCTTCTTATAATCCTTGCCGCTTGCATAATCCTTACAACCACCCCATACATATCTCATTCTTTCTACCCCATTAAGGAGGCTCGGCCTTCGTTATGTCCCAAACATCTCGACCGGCTTGCGACTATCATAGCCATCTCTTATACTTAATGATCTCCTTTTTCCCTTCTCTTTCCTCAGAGTCTTCATCCTCTAAAGTATCACACTACATTTACTCTCAGCTTTTACTTGAAATAGATAGTTTTTACCAATCACATGTTTATCACATGCGCTCAACTCTGTCAAAGTGCTTCCTAACTTATTTGATTTTTCTTTCCAAATAGTTTGCATTGAACATTGTTGAAGTATTGTCTAAAACACTTGCATTCACCACATTTGAGAAGAATCCATTAATAACTTGTCAAAATCTCACCGTTGGAGAAAAAAATGAAATCTCACAAAGGAAATCAAATCCACCTCATTTTCACTAAAACCTTCACATAGTCAATTCTCTTTTGGATGGTTGTCGCTAAGGCTATGAGTATCTCAAAGAATCGAAATTCATCTGCATTCGTGTCTCAGGTATGAAAAACTATGCTATATCCGAAAAATGAATACTCATGCGAATATGACCATATCCGCATCCGATAATTATCCGTTCGGTTTTTATGAAGATTATAGTTACTTTTTTATATTTTAGTATTGTCATTTACTGTTTTATCTAGGTAAAAGATTTAATGTGTACAAAAATTAATATTTGCTGCTTAAAATTATTTTTTAGCATATTTTTTATATTTTTAGTACCGAAATGGATTTTTCATTTTTTTTATTTTTTCATAGATTTATTAGTTGTGAACTTATCGAAGAATATCTGATATTTCGGATACGGATATGACAATATCTGAATCTATATCCGACCATTTACAAGGCTTAGTTGTAGCGTCATCCATTTCAATTAGCACATTGGGAACGCTTATGGTTGATGACATAGTTTAATCACTACACCAAAACATCACAAAGTTGTTTTGTTGAAAAGCCTTCCATATACAACAACAAAATTCAAAATATTAATCACCACAATTCAAGATACTTCAATGAACTTTTTCTATTTGAAACGCGCCTCGTTATTATTTACTTCTAAGATCTCAGGTTTGGACTATCGAAACAATTCTCCCCTCCCCATTAGCCTTTGTTATTTTCTTCACATTGGCTCTATCTTTTCCCTTGCTGCCACATCTTCTACAATTTTACTGCTTTGGCTCCTAGCATTTGTACAACTACATTTGTTCTATCTTTCACTCTAGGATCGGCAACACGATTTTGCATGTACCACTTCAACATTGTCGCCCTATTCTCAATCAGCACAAACAATCATACTACCTATTGTAATTCGGTTGCTTCCATTTGTAATAAATGTATATAAAAATTGGATCATTACTAAATTTATGTGTCATCCTTTCACAAAAGTCATGCTAATCTTTTGTGTACTATTTCTGTAGTATTGAACCTCCAAATGGACTTTGAATGACTACCATAACACGTGCATGCGTGCACGCGTGCACACATATTCCTAAGCATCTTAAAATTGAAATAGAAACGATGTATGGTTGTTATTAGAATATGACTTACGGATGCATCATCACATTCATTTTTTATATTAAACCAAATACCCTAATTGTGTTTTTAGCAATAGTGGTAATGCTTCATGTTTCCATTTTTAACAAGTAAGATGAAATTGTTAGCCTTTTAAGAGTTGACACTTTGAGATTACTACTTATGTTGTAAACTGTTGGACCAAAAGGTGCACGACATCTCAAAGTAGATAAAAACAAGTAAATCTAGTAAAAATCAATAAGAAAGCAATGAAAACACATAGATTTTTATGGTGGTTTGGTAAATTCTATGGCTTACGTTCGATTTAATATTATTTAGAATGATTTTACCACAAGTACAAAAAATTTCCTATTAGAACTGATCTAAACAGCTCTTAGATGACAAAACTTGAGTAGAGACAAGAGGATCAAAAAAAGAATGGCCCAAAAGCCTATTTCAAACAGACATCCCCTCGTTATTCATAGAAGATTTCCATCTTAAATCTCATTATCCAGGATTGACCACGTCCCGATCTCCATATTTGAGTATATAGAGCGAAAATTAGGTCGTCTCACCCCAATATTCAACAATCCAAAGCAATCTTGAAATCAATCTTCCCGACAATTCCATAAACCACGGCCATCATAATTTTCCACAGGTCCGGTTTCTACACTGCATCGGCTGCTACGTTGTTCTAGTTAGGTAACTCTGCAGGGTCTCTTCGACTCTGCTTCACACTTGAAAGTGTCATGTTTTTTTGGTCGTGGTATATTAACTTTGAACTGTTTCATAAATCTATAAACTAATTCGATCAATACGCTGATAGACCTGTTTTTCAGTTGTCTAAACCACGTCGTTGCTAAATCAGTTAAGTATGATGGAAAACACAGTCTCATTACTTCCTTCGAAACATCGAACATCAATGTATGAGAATCTGGCCGGAATCACGAGATCCCGACGATCTCGTACCGGTTCCGGCAGGTGGCGGGACGGAATTAGGGCAAAATCCCGTCCCGTTGAAACCAGCGTAGAAAAAAAAGGTTTCGCGTAATTGACGCAGAGAAGAACAGCCAAAAAAACAACGCAAGGAATTAATAAATCAAAAGGTAACTAAAAAGCAAACCCTAGTTTACTAAACGTGATTGAACGGTAAGAAAAGAATCGAAATTCGTGTATAAATACAGCATTCGAAAACACTAAATTTCCATAATTGATCTTCAGCTTCCAAATTCGAGCGATTGTGATACCATAGAGCAAATCTGGGGCGAGCTTCCACAGAGCAAATCCGAGGCGAGCTTCGAATTCGGCTTTGACTTCGACTGCAAGAGCTTCGATACGTGCATGTGATTTTTTTTTGGCTTTGCTGCCTTCGTTTTCATCATCGACCATTCTCTTTAACCATTCTCTTTTTTCTTTTTCTTTTTCTTTTTTCTGTATCGTATGTCTGTTTGCAAATTGAATAAGGGAAGATGAAAATATGCGCATGGGCTTTGGGCTAGGGCAAGGGTTATTTTTATTTTTTAATGCGGTAATGGCTACTTGGTATATTAATAACTTGTGTACATTAAAACTTGTGTATGGGCTTTGGCCTGCCATTTCTTTTTTTACGCAAACACTTGTGTATATTAATAACTTTCTTAAATGTATAGGCCACTTCATTTTGCTTTCATATATAAGCTATCTGGATAAATGATCATAAGCTCACATGCACTTCTTAGCATTCTTAACAGGAACATTGCATATATGGTTTGACTTGAATATATTGAACATTTGAACCGACCTTAATATTGACTCGCATATGTTGGACTTAGCATATTGAACATGAACATGAATATGTTGGACTTAGAATATTGAACATGAACGCAAACATGTTGGGCTTGCATATCGAACATGAACATTGAACATGAACGTGAATATGTTGGACTTGAATATCGAAATATTTGACTTGAACATTAACGACTTCGATGAATATTTTTAATTCATTTTTATTTTATTTTTGGTTTGATATTAACTATTAATTTGTTTACTAATTTTTGTTTAATTATAATTTCAGGTAGATTATGGCAAATCCAACTGAAAGTGGTTGGAATTACGGCACTGCGATCGATGGCAATCTTCGGAAAACAAAATGAACTTCTACAATAAAATAATTAATGGCGGTGGTGTGACGCTTTTGAAAGAACATCTGGCAGAAGTGGGTGACGACGTATCAGCATGTTTACTTGTCCCAACAGAAGTTAAACAACTTGTACGATCACATATCATTCAAAAAAGAAATGAACGAAACAAAGAAAAGCTAGACAAGCAACGCTTACAGGAGAAATTAATGAGCAGACCGCAACAACTATCGGACAATGAAAATGAAGATGATGAACTTCAACGTGTCATGCGGCAAAGCAGAGATGAATTCAGATTGAAGAGCTACATAGATCTCATACTGTTGGACGATCGGTGATGGTTCAAGTCAAACATTGCACAGATCTCATACTGTTGGAAAATCTATGAGAGTAAATGGCGATTGTGACATTTATGTTGCTGGACGAATCGACTCATATATGCAAAAATAAGAAGGCAAAACTCAACCTTCTATTAAATCCGCAATGAAAGGTATTAAAGATGCAAAAAACATATAGGTCGAACAATTTCTAAGTTCTTTTTTTCAACCATATTCCACATAACGTTGTTAATTGTCCATACTATACAACAAAGGTTGACGCGATTTCAGAATGCGATCGTGGAATTGATCCACCAACTGCATATGAAATATCACTCGTACCTTGAAATGGAAATAGAAAAAATTAAACAATATATTAAAATTGCATAATTTCGGGGATGAATATGGTTGCATATTAATGTTCGTAGTTGGAGTAAACAAAATCGATGAAAAATAATAAATTTTCTCGTGTACTCTACCCATGAAACAGTATTCATTAAATCCATTGATACCACGAATGAATTCCGAAGTAGGGAATATATTTATGGATTAATGGATGATGTCATTGAAACAATCGATGAAAATAGAATAGTGCACGTTGTTACAGATAACGGACCAAACTACGAAGTTATCGGTCAATTATTAATGCAGAAAAGAATGCACTTATATTTGACACCATGTGCGGCACATTGCATTGATTTAATTTTAGAAGATATTTCCAAAGAGGCAGAGGTAACAACTGTTATCACAAATTGTCAGTTAATAACAACATTTATACACAATCATGGTTGGTTACTTTCCATTATAAGAAAAGAGACCAACAATAAAGAATTGATTAGACCGGTAGTGATACGATTTGCAACCCATTTTATCGCACTAGACTCTATTCATAAACATAAAGATGACCTGAGACGGATGATTGCTTCAAGACAATGGACATCAAGAGTTTCTAGACTCAATACTAAAGACAAAAGAACAGCAAATATTTTCTCTACACTGATTTACAATAACGCTTTTTGGACTGGTGCTAGTCCATCATCCTTGTTTTTGAGCCACTGTAAAAGTTTTACGAATGGTAAATAGTGATGATAAAGCAGACATGCGATATTTTATAAAACGATGGGTCGAGCAAAAAAATCGATTAGAAAAATGTTGGAGATGGCAATGTCAAAAACGGTGAGATATAATAAGTAAAAGATGGAAAAGACAGTTACATCGATCTCTTCACGCGGCAGGTAATTTGTTTTATCTTATCGTTATACTAACAGTGAAATATATAACATTTCAATAATATTTTAAATCTTTTTCATATATGTTATCTTCGTAATCTGATCATTAATATGGGGATGCAACAAACGATGGAGAAGTATTAAACGGATTTAACAACGTCGTTGAAAGAATGGTGTCGAATATTGCAACACAGATTGAAATTGGAAAAGATGTAAAATTGACATATACAATAGTTACGTCAAACATTTAACATTTAAAACATATTAAATATTTAACATCAACAAGTAGAAAATATAGAATGAAAATTGGTGCATTTGGTTCTGCAAAAGCATATGCAGCTGTAAAGACATGTTTTCCCGCTCAATGGTGGTCAATAATTGAAAGAGATGATGCTCCAAATTTAACACGTTTAGCAATGCACATTTTAAGCCAAACAGTTTCATCTTCAAACTACGAAAGAAACTGGACTACATTTTCAATGATCCATACAAAGTTACGCAATAGAATAAAAATGAAAAATCTAAAAAAAATTAGTATAGGTGCATTACAACATAAGATTAAAAGCAAAACATTTAAGATGGCGCGATGCTGAAAATCAGTTGATCGATTTAGACTATATATTTCATGAAGAGAATCCATTAGCAGAATGGACTATTGAATTTGAATCACCCTTGTTGGACGACGATCATTGGATCACCAATACACTGAATGGTGCAGTCGCTGCCGTTGATGGTATACCTGTAGAACCAACAAGGAGTCAAAGCAATCAAAATAGTAACAGCTCGTCAAATGATGAGCATGATAATGCTGGTGGAAGTGGTGTGGGTTTAACTCGTAATTA
Source organism: Allium cepa (assembly GCA_030765085.1). Classification (NCBI taxonomy): domain Eukaryota; kingdom Viridiplantae; phylum Streptophyta; class Magnoliopsida; order Asparagales; family Amaryllidaceae; genus Allium; species Allium cepa. Next base: position 490,300,998 of record CM060937.1, on the reverse strand, counting down.
TGGTATTGGTTCTAGTGATAGTGATAAATTATATATAGGCCAACTCAAACATATTTAAGAAGAAGTGGTGCAAACGGCAATCCTAACCGAAGGGATAGTAATTTAAATGTTGAATACGAACATCAACATGATTATGAGCCTAATCCATATGCTTTAAATGATCCACCAACCTGTAGGCATTCTACTTCTGACTATACAAGTGGTAACTCATATTATGAAACAAACGAAACATATAGTGATATTTTGAGTGATCAAAATAGTCAAGCTACGTATGCGATACAAAATGATGAATCATCGTCTTTTGATAATATGATGGCGACATTTATGGGTTCAAGACAAACGCAATATGAGTATCTAACATATTATATAACATAAGATAACGAAGAAAATTACGAAAACAACCCATATGTAACTCCGAGAAATAGTTTCTGGATGTTGTATTGTTGTGTGTATCATTATTATTTTGTTGTGTAGTATATTTTTGTATAAAATTGCATCGTTTACCGTTACTTTTTCATTAAAATACAAAAATTCAATAACCAAAATTGAAACAAGCGAAATTACCGAATCGTCCGAAACCAATAAAATTTCAAATGACCGAAACCGAAACCGAGTTTTCGAACACTATTATGTTGAATATATTTCATCAGATGAGTGGTTGAATCCGTCCCGCTGTACATTTTCAGTGTTGGTAACTTAAAGCAAGTGGATTCCTTACATACCGGATGTTTGGGGAAAATGAATTTATGTTCACATCCTCCAAACTTCGGTATGGATGCCCACCTCTCATCATGTCTTATCATTTCAGCAATCTTGTCGTTGTCATACAATGAAAGCCTCCGAACCACATCTTCATTCTGCCCCTCTTCCTATAGAGAACTCCTGGTCCGAACTCATATGGCTGCACATTTGCATTTTATTCCGCATTCCTGGCTCTAGCATCATCCGTTCTCGACCTTTCAGCTCGTCTTAGACCCAAATTAGTTGTGTCCCTAAGACATTCATGCCAGTACCGACCTGATTGTGATCGGTACCGAGTGGTTTAGATCGTGGGGCTTCGGCTCCATTTCGTTCTGCTCTATTCCAAATGCTTCTGCATTGCCTTCCGACCTCTGGTTTTGATTTTCTGCTGCTTTGGTGTCCTTTGTTGTCACATCCTTTTGAAAAATCTCTCTAACAATTCTTCTTGTCAAGTCATCATCCCATCTTGCATTTTTTTATCATCATTTCATCTCCTCTCTGGTCACATAGACCAATGGATTTGAACTTGAGGACACCTTCTGCCTACCTCTAATGTTCGGTCAACTTCCCCCAATAATAGCTCTAGTCGTGGGTTTATTCATCCTTTCTAAACTTCGGATCCAAGCTCGTTCTCAGTGAAAGCACCAAAGATGTTGGATCAAAAAGCGGTACAACGCCCACAAAGTAGATAAAAACGAGTAGATTTAGTAAGACATCAACAAGAAAACAATGGAAACACGCAGATTTTTATAGTGGTTTGGCAAATTTTATGACTTACGTCCTCTTAAATCTTATTTGAAATGGTTTTATCATCGGTACAAGAGCTTTTCCAATCAAGAAGAGAATGGCCCAAAAGTCCCTTTCAAAGAATAGGTCACCCTAATATTTAGCAATCCAATCATCTCGGGTACCGACATAATCATCTCGGTACCAAGGTTGTTAAAATGCTAGGCAAATACTATGCGGCTGGTATGGACTAGGGATTAATCGTTTAGACGGGGATTAATCGATGATTAATCTAAGCTAGGAATTTTTAATAACTCGTGTATTTTGGACAAAACTTAAGTTTTTTGTTTAGTGTCAATTGATGTAAATTGAAAATTTTTGAATTTTGAATGTGCTAGGGGTAACCAAAGAGGCAAGATCGTCTAAAGCTAGCATATTGATGCTTATATGGAGCATTGAATCTTAAATAATGTCTAACTAGTACCTAAAAACATGTTTTGATTCCTACATGAGATGATAAACCTTGTTTAGGCGGGTCTAGGCAAATCGCTAAATGGTAAACCTAGTCTAGCACTTAGGCGAGGCCTAGGCCTAAAATGATTCTTATAACAATGGTCGGTACCGACATGACTGTGTTCATTTATAGTTCAGCTTTTTTCCCTCATAGCCTAAATCCTCATTCTTTGAAGTGGCCAGCTCAAAATCAAATATCATGTCAGTACCAACTAGATCAGGTTGATACCGATATGATTTTGTTGCTTAATGTGCCATCAAACTCTTAGGATTCCTTCATGTTATTACTTGTTATTCTCTAAGTCTCTGAATCCATTTCTTCGTCATTTTGAACTTCATTCTATCTATTTGAGTCTGTTCTAAGACTGAAAATTTTACTAGTAGCATAAACTAAAAAAAATTGTTGTTTTGGATCAACTACATCAACAATGGAGCTATAATAGAAATTGTATACAAGAAATTAAAAATCAAAGCGTTGCTTTAGAACTATATTGACTTTTGCAACTACTAACGATACATGCATGCGAGTGCATATTATGATATTTAATGCTTTTGTTCAAAAAAAAAAATTCAAGTTCATTAGCTTGGTATGATAGTATTGTTGTCAAAACTAGTCTGCAAAATTGACAATTCGAACCCCATTAGGTGATTTGCATTTCTATTTTTTCAAAAAAGAATTCTCTTCGGTGATTAGTAAAAAATGTCTATGATATGACAAACATCTCTGGAAAGAATGTCTATGATACGACAAACATCTTTGGTTAATTTATTTTCTTTCATTCAAATTGTGTATACGGTGGAGCCTTGGCGCAACGGTTAGGTCACCCGCATGTGATCTGAACGTCCAGGTTCGAGTCCTGGAAACAGCCTCTTCGCGATGCGAGGGAAAGGCTGCGTACATTATCGACCTCCGCAGAGCCCGCTATCGTGCGGAAGCCTCGTGCACTGGTATTCAAATTGTGTATATAAAATAGTTAACAGAGAACCAAGTATATGAAAAAAACTTGCATTCTTAATTGACAGGAGATAACTAAATTTTTAGATGTGAACATAGTTCATGCTTTTCATACATTTTGTATTCTCTATTTTTGAATATTGGACATGAGTGCTTCAATTTTTTCTTCTTTGACCATGTTGGTAGGGTTGGCTCAAATAGTTGAAATTCATATTAATGTTGCTTAAATGATATTTCTTGGTATCAAATAAATTAAAATTCAGTAAAAAAAAATGTGATTTACAACAAATGTCATTTGCAAAAATAAAATCAAATTTGGCTTCACATTTATATTTGATTGTGCAAATAAGAACTTGAGCCAAGTATAAATGATAAAATGATATTATTTTTTATTCATGAAATCCTCATATGATTTATTACTTCAATTGATTATCCAATCCAATAAATCATACTTTTTAATATTTTAAATGCGCACACACTTTGATTTATGCACATGTGAACAATATGAGAAACATAAAGAAAAATCATATGAATAGTAGAACATGATAAATTGAAAGATATGAAGTACAATGTTGGAAGTATTGATGAAAAACAACCGGACCCAAATGATAAGACAGAGATGTTAAGCAAACACAAAACTGATAAATTAATTTATCGTAAAATGTATCACGGCATGGTTTGTCAATGCTTACTATTTTCAGGACGAGCATATGATTTATATTTTCACATACATGAGATATATGTATCTTTTTCTTGATGAAGTTTGTTTAAGAAAATGATGTCCATGAAATTTGTGCCAACATAAAATTCATTAAAACTTACATTCTCTGTAATAAACATAAATAAAGAAGCAAATTTTGCAACAAATTCATGAAGATTAATTGAAACATATCCAAGAACAAGAACGTACTCTACAGAATCAACAATAACAAGAAATTTTTTAAATCTGTTATCCTTGGTTGCAAATTTACTTAAATTAAACACTAATTTTTAATTAATCGAAATTTGCTGCAATCAACCAGTTATCATCATCGGTAATAATCATATAATAACTACCCAAAATTGTAGACAACGGAACAAAAATAGCAAACTCCCGAAAATAAAAGCTGACGTACATTACTCGTATCCTTAGAAAATAATTATCCCTAACCACTGAAATCTAAACATAGACACTAGTCCAAAATGGTAAGAGGATAGAGGAACGAAATACATACCTGGAGCCATGAAAGCAACCCGAGTGTTAAATTGTCGCCGCAAGTGGCAGACCTCCCCGATGGAGAACAAGGGTGGGGTTCTAGGTTTCAGTCACCTCTTAGGTTTCCTGAATTGGACGTAGCACAAGGGCGCGTGAGTCCGTTGATAAATAACAGTACGGTACGAGTCCCGTGCTTCGCAAACCTACTTTTTTATGTTTACAATGGCAAATTTTGTGGGGGAAAATTCATTACTATGACACATTAGTTCAGAAACAAGTGGTTTCTCATATTTATTAAACAATTGTAAAGTAGAAAATTTAAATCTCTCTTCAGTACGCATACAACATCCATATTAGAAAAAATGGTAAAGTTATTTATTCACCTACATGCATACAAATATCTCATGATAAATTATTTACATATAGTGTACTAGCAATTTTAATTAATATATTTGTTTGAGTTAAGACATTAATTCTTACATAGATACGTAGGTAGCGATGATTGAACCATCAACCTTACACCGAAGCGTCATGTCATTTTAATTTATAATCATCTATCGTGTCAAATTTATCATATAACATATTGCATGGTAAAATTCTATTTTTAGCGACAAATAAAACATAAATACTATTTTTAACAACATTATTGTGTACAACGCATATGTTACACACTAGTCTTTATAGAAATTTTAGCAAGCCTCGGACTTTAGCTATCCATCAATGACTTGTTTGCTGAAACTTTTTCATTCTACAATTACAACATTGGTGGAAATTGGTTCCTCTGGGAAGGTCGGACGACGATATTAGTATTCGATATACATCCATGTATTACTCCGCTACTAAAGTTAAAGAGAATATATAGGAAAAATGTTGTTCAACTTGGTCGTTTTGCTTCTTTATAAATATCTCGTTGGAATTACTGAATATAATTATCATGAATCTTCTACTTCCATACTTTATTGATCAGTTTAATAAGTTTACATGAACTTTCAAGTTATCAAGAGCAATTGTCATTATGATCACAAGAAAAAATAGAAAGAACAGTTGCCATTGTAATCAAGGCAATGAGAGTAAATTATGTTGTTAAACTCAGTATTATTTTTTATTTAAGAATTAATTTACACGCTTTTCTATGCATAACATAGTGCTGATAAGCTAATCTAAAATGGTAATAATAATTTTAATCTAGTTCTTCAAATAAAAGTTTTGGTCGCGTATTTATGTCTAAATGATTAAGTCTATGTAAAGTTTGAAACATCAAATATTTACATGAGCATTTAATTTGTTGTTGAAAACCAGATCAAAAAAAGTAGGTTGAGATCATTAATCGCCAAAAGGAGCAAACCTTACTGATTTTTTGTGTTTATTATACTAAATAATTTTGTAATGAAAAAACCAATTGAAATAAAAAAATTTGCAACTAATGAGTTAGTTAATTTGGTAACGTTAAAAATCATTTATTGTTAAATAAAAAATATTTCACATATACAACTTTATTATGTACATATTATAAGCTTCTAACCCTAATTATGGTTAGCATACATATTTATCTCGTATAGTTCAAACTGTGTTACCATAAGTTTATGCAATATAGTACTTCATCGTTTAATAGTAGATAAAGAAAAAAAATAGATTCATCTAACATAGCTCATACTGTGTTTGTCTTACATAGTAGTTAATGGTTTGATAAGTTGGAGCAAATATGTTTAGAGAATAAGCTTACAATGTTAATAGATGGAGCAATTTGTCAGTTGCTCTGCTGTAGTAACTTCTTGGCGGCTTTGCTAAAAGTAGCCATTGTCTCATAGTAAAAAAATAGCCATTACATGTTGAATGAATTTGAGCAATTAAGCTATAATACGAAGACTATAGTTAAAGAATACAATGATATATTTACTAATACATTATGATATCACTTAAAAAACAAAATTATATGGTTCATTAATAATGGGTTTTTACACTCTAATACTGGTTTACGAATTAATTATGCTATAATCTAAGTTACATATGGTAAACGAGTGTCATCAACATTGAATTTAATTAAACCGATATAAATTGCTTATTACATAAATTGATATGTGCCCCCATTAAGAGGGAGACAAAAACACGTATTCCACGCAAACTGAATAAAAAGACACACACACATGCATACTGTCTGAAGTCATAGTTATATGGACATATGTTGAGTACCAGATTCCTCAAATTTTAACTGCTAATTACAATTATATATGTTATATACTATGAATCAAGGTAGGGAAAAATATTAAATCATTCAAGGCCAAAAAGAAGAAGAAATCAATCTAGAAAACTAAATTGTTTTAGACATTATATAAACAATCATCTGTTTAAATATCACAACAAATTAATTTATTTCCTTTCATAATCATTTGTTGGAAAACTTTGTATCTCAAGTGAAAACCTAACAATTTGATCACGGTGACTGGTATTCCAATACTATTGTAAGAGTGGTATTATTTTATTACATATTAGTATTATTACTGTATTTGTTTATATAATTAGCACAACGAGAATTTATATCAATGTATATCATTAATGTATTTGTTAAGGACATCAATTTACATATGATTGTAAATGATTATTTTATTTGTTCATTGACCTTAAAACTATTCTATCTCCTATGTATAGAAATGAAATTATCATGACATTTTTTATTAGCTTATCAAAGGTTAACCAATTTCTTTTAAAGAAGCCTCATGACCAAAATAGGAGCAAAAACCAATGAGAAGGAAAAAAGAATCATTTTATATAATTGGCATTGTATTGTAGTGAAAACTTTGATTTGCGTAAGCTTTTTTCAATAAATCTTTTATCGTCCAAACCACAAACAGATCAATTTGGATAGAAAATAAACGGACATAAAATTAAAAATTAATACACAAGAGATTCCACCCAACCACCCTCTTTATTGATTCGCCAAAATTTGTTTACAATTAATCGAACAAAATAAAAGTAAATAGAATACAAATTGAATGAATAACCAATTGAGAAAGCGAGTCTTGATTTATATGGCTAAAATTGTTGGAGGAGAAGAACAAAGATGGAAGAACAAAGATGGAAGAAAAAAGAATTAGCAAATAGATTTCCACACAATTACACTCTCTCTTCTAGGTTCTATTTATAAAATCAATTACTTAATGCCCAAATTAATATTAGATAGCAAAAAATAAATTGATTAGCCAAGTAAAGAGAGAAATAAACATAATCAAATATGTATATTAATTAGGAGAAACAAAATCTATTATTTCTTTCTTTTGCATATTTATTTTCTTCTGTTTGTGATTTTGTATCGCCAAATATTTAACACTCCACCTTGACGCAAAATCACATATCTTCAACATATCAAGCATGTCATCTCTAGATCTATCATAACTCCATATACCTCAATCATACAATAATACGAACCTCTACCATCGCCTACAAGCGATGCATCTTCCGCCTTGAGGTGCAACACACCAGTCGGTCTCAAAAACATTTGCAATACCACAAAAACCTCCATATAGTCTTTGTGGATTTTCCTATTCGACACCCGCCTACCACTCTATCTTAGCTCCTTACATGATCACCATCGATTCCTTGAGCATCATCAACATGAAGATCCATGTCTAAAATATGATCCTCAACACGATCATCATAAGCAGTGAACACATTAACCTCTCCACGCCTGACTATGGACTAGGCTCTCCAACTGTCACTCGCTTCCCATAGTCGACTACTTTACCAACCAAACTATAAAGGTTTCCTTCTTCCAATACTCCTCTCATCCTTATAAGATCACCTTTCTTCACTCTCAAAACCCCACCTCGAGTCTCATAAGTGCAACCACGATGATCCAACTAACCGAGAGAAATAAGATTATATGAACAAGTAGGTACATGTCTCACTCTAGAGACTTCTCTAATCACACCATCATGCTTACGAAACTGGATAGATCCAATACCACAAATTGGCAGCTCTTCTCCATTGACTGTCCTAATCATGCGACACTCTTTTAATAAGAAGAGAAACAATTCACATCTCTATAAATATGAAAATTGGCTCCTGAATCTATCTTCCAATGCTTCTCTTCACTAATGAAGGCATCACAAGAAGTATCACTATCGCTACCTTCAGCTATGCCCACCCGTGTATCGCTATCACCATCACTACGTATAGTCTTCTTTTAATCCCTTTTATACGCTTCACACCTATAGCGCATATGACCCTTTTAATGAAAATAATAAAAAATGATACTTTTTTGATATACCTTTACCATTAGTGACTTTCTTCTTTGGACTTGTATCCTTTTTCGAGTCCCTTGCTGCCGTAGCCTCATCCTAAACTAATTTCACACATGACCCTTTTCTTCTAAGTTCCTCATTCAGTAAACTACTTCGAACAATTTCTAGTGAGATAGTTCCATTAGTATTAGAATGACTCGATGAAACAACCAAAATTTCCTAACCTTTTGAAAATGAACTCATCAATTAAAGTGCATGTAACTCATCATCAAATTTGACATTCATATTTTCCAATTGATTTACGACATCTTGAAATTCGTTCAAATACTCTACAATAGACTTCTCTCCATCCAATCTCGCTTGAACCAACTTTCGAACAAGAAAAGTGTTATTTGTAGCACTCTTTGACTCATACAAAGATAACAACTTGTCCCACAAAGCCTTCGTGGATTCACTACTAGCCACATGATAGAAGACTGGATCATCAAGATATTGATGAATCAATGCAATTGACTTCTATCCATCTTCTACCATTTTTCCTTTTCTATATCAGAGGGGTTCTTTCCATTTCCATCAATCGGATCATAAAGATAATTGAGGTATAAAACATCTTTCTTCCTACGCTTCCAAATACCCTAATTTTTTCCATTTAAAATAGTCATATTTAAAAAGATATCATATCTGACACCTCAATAATTTTTCAAATCCAAAATTACTCTAAGTTGTGCGATGACCTTGCTCTGATACCAATCTGTAGTGAAAACTTTGATTTGCGGAAGCTTTTCCCAATAAATCTTTTATCATCCAAATCACAAATAGATAAATTTAGATAATGAACATTATATAAAAAAATCATAATATATTACACCCAACCACCATCTTTATTGATTCACCAAAACTTGTTTATAGTTAATCGAACAAAATAAAAGTAAACAATAAATTGAACCAATAACCAAATTGAGAAAGCGAGTCTTGATCTTTATGGCTAATATTGTTGGAGTAGAAGAACAAAGATGGAAGAAGAGAGAACCAGCAAATAGATTTCCATATATTTTACACTCTCTCTTGTAGGCTCTATTTATAACATCAATTACTTAATTCCCAAGTTAAATATTAGATAGTAAATAAATTGGTTAGCCAATTAGATAGAGAAATAAACATAATCAAATATGGCTATTAAATAGGAAAAACGAAATCTTCACTTTCTTTCTTTTGCATATTTATTTCCTTTAATTTATAATTTTGTATCACCAAAATTTAACAGCATGTTAAACCAACTTATATCAATTTGAATAACTAAGAATTTAAATCAATGTGTATGAATGTATTTGAATGCTAGTAGATGACCGATTAATTAGTTCCAAGATTTTTTTTGCATAACCTATATGTATGTATAGGATGGAAATGAGAGTTAAATTGGATCACCACTACCATATATTTGGTTTGCTTCAATGATGAAGCATGTAATGAACTGGATTTTCGACATTAATACGTCCACTGTATCACATGTCGAACATTTAACTATCGAAAATACCGATTTATTAGGGTGAAAGGAGAAGGTAGAAGATAAAAAAAACCAAACGACGCGGAATCTCACAATAGTGAATAATATATAATACAACAACGATCTTCACAAAAAGGAAACATCTTTATTCATATATACAACATCAGAGTACACTAGACTTATCCTAAATTTGGACAGTTATAGAAACCTGTCCTTAAATTGACAAGCATACAGACTATATAATAGAGCGAAAGAAAAATATACATAAATACGTCTTGACCATCCAGCACCTCTCCAACTCGAAAGTATCCAGCTAAACTAGAAAAATATGCTCAGTCTGACCCGAGCATTACATGGAATAATGCCCAGGTCAGTCGGTAAACCAGCATGAGTAAAACTCGATAACAGGTAACAACCAAACTGATATCTACATTTAAAAACTTTTCAACCAAAGGGTATCTTGTAAGACCACACCGCACATAAAAACAGATGGCTTTTTACCTTAGGATAACTAAAATATTTTATATCAAAATCTAGAGATATTATCATGGTGTCTAGGTTTAAAGTAAATAGATAAAATAGCTAAAATACTTACATCTCACATTCCAACATACTAGGTTCTACAATCGAAAACGTAAGGCACGTATTGGAGATTGGATCCCAACAATGGCAACATAAGGGACTACCTTCCGATGGTACACCTTTAGAAAATGCACCAATGCTAACATAGAGCCACCTGCCCCTTTAACATGGTAGACCGGATTATTTCACCCCCTTGACCGAGGCCTTATACTACCATGGTGTTTGCGCACAAACCAACTTTGAAAAGGACATCCAGAATAGGGTGACCGCCCCTAATGGTAGCTAACTACATGACTCTGATGCATGCCATGTTTTTGCCATTCCTCTTGCTTATGAGGCTTGAGGCTATGCTTTACCTGTCTAAATAGCATCCATCTTGGAATACTAACACTGCCCTCCAAGTAGTAATGCAGTGTCTGCATTCATCCATACTAGACTGCATTCATCCATACAAGTTGTCTAGGATGAGGACAAACCTAAGGCACTACTTCCACAACATCTATTTTGGATTCACCCTCAGGATTAGTAGCAAGCAGCCCTTGCACTTCAATGGCTCCATCTTCGATCTCATGATTCAAGATGCGTTCATTTCGAAGCGCTTGAGTTGGATCGAAGTGGTTTTCAGATAGTATATATGATCTCGATCTCTTCAAAACAACTTTCGATATTTCTGGTAAACTCAACTCTGGTTGTTTAGGAAATAAATAGACAAATGACAAGAGCAGATTTCACCTTCTAACTGCTTGTGGACGAATTTCCTCATCATTCGTCCTAGAAGAACAAAACGAGTTTATACGTACAGTATAGCACCTTCGACTATAATTGTACCATATAATTCTCGTGTTTCTCATAGATATTTCAAAAGTTACGTTTTGGGTCCAGCTTTGATAGTTGGTTATTTAACTATCAAATAAACAAAACATCCAATCATGATTTAATTTCCATATGGGATCCACTAAGTCTTTATTAATTCTCTTTAATTAATAAAACCACTCTATAAAATCCGATCAAAATATCTTTTCAAAAAACTATTCTCAAACCCCTTTTATTTCCTTTATACTTGGAAACATTTATATACATATCTCAACGATATAAGTATTTTATCAAAACATTTTACTTTTTATGCCTTGAAACAAAATCATACTTCTCTTATCAATATAAGCATATTATATTTACAAACTTTCCAAAATTTTCTTCTTCTCAAATCTAAACATTTCTTCCGAATAAAATATTCTGCTTATCCTTTATCAAAAATTTCCTTTTTAAAAGCTCATCTCATATTTCAATTAACTGATAACTTTCCAAATAAAGTTATAACCAACTTTTATAAACCATTAAGTTAATTTATAAAGCTTTTTCCAAATCTTTGAAATGATTTATAAATCTTTTTCCTTTTTTAAAACTCTTTATATAGACACTTCTATACTCCTTTATAAAATATCCTTTATAAATATCATTTTCAAACATCATTTGTAAAACACCTTAATAACCCTTTTCATTAGTAAAAACCCATTTCTATAAATAAGTTATCGTTTACAAATATCTTTATAAGAATTATATAACTCGAAAAACCTTTTATAAACCCTTAGCCTCAAATTGATTAAAGAATTAAAGTAAATTCAAACCATAATCTATAAATCCCAATGATGCTAATTTAAGTTATCATTTATTTTCAATTCGATTCCCAAATCACATAACAATTATTTACATAAGCTACCATATATGTAAATACAGTTCATATCCAATCGAGGAATAACACGTCATATAACTAAATGGCATATACAATTCCAAATAACATAACAACATGATGGTGATTTATCCTCCTAAATAGATGTCCGAACAATTCAATCAATTTATAGTAGAATGGAGATTTATTCTGCTTAACACATGTCCACACAATCAAAGCACTTACATTATAACATAATTGTGTTTTGTTCTACTAATGGATGTCTTTCAATTCTTCTAATCATATGGGTTACTTAAGAATCTGAACCAGCGATCATTTGATATGGAATCGGTTTACTTTGAAAAAGAAAATTGATTAAAACACATTCTGTTTAGTTTAAAATCACCTTTGAAAAGGTGAAAGTATATTTAATTAGCTTGAACCCTAACTAAATCTTAATTAATCCAATTTAAATCAAGATTAAATCATAATTAAACTCTAATTAGAATTAATTAACTTCCTAATGCAACTTGGTTAAAGATAAACCAAATTATTTAAGAGTTAAACCCTAATTAATTGAACATTAATTGAATAACCATTAATTAAATAAATAAATAAACATTAATCTTAATTAAATAATTAGTAATCACTTAGTTACTTCTTGACAACATTAATCACTAATTAAAACTTCATTAATTAATTAGAAGTCATTAACTTAACTTAAGTGATGTTTAACCTCTAATCACCTTCTTAATTACCAATTAGGTGCTAATTATCTTTTAATTGACAAATTATTTAATTATATTACATTACAACTTAATTAATTTTTAATATCACTAATTAAGTTTGAAAAACTTAGTAAACTAATTTTAAAATAAAAAAAATTTGAAATAAAAATTCAAATCTTTGCCGAACTACATCCATAAGGACTATCGCTATGGGTGCAGTTCGTTTTAACATATACTTAGCAAACCACTTCACAAACCCTTACTTTTTCATGATTTGAAACATGCCTTAGAAAGTTTTTCTAAAGTTACAAACTTTAATCCATTCCAAAACTTTAAACTTCGAAAATAAACTTCGATTCCAACCGGATCTCATAACCATCGCAATTACACAAAGTAGTAACTTTGTTTACCAGTCTTATGCCATAGCTCATGTTTTATGATCAACATGTTACTAACACCAATTATCTTCATCATAGTTTGCAAGCATACATCCATACATACATGCTTACTATCTTTATAATACAACATCGATTTCCATAACCATATCAAACTAAAATTAACCATCTAAATCATAATCAAACCGTATGATATCATTCAATTTCTACACTATATAATCACCACATATAGTGACATAAATAAAATTACCATTTTTATTAAAAAAAACAGGTAGCTTACTCACCAAACTTTCACGAAAGCTACCCGAACTTAAGCCAAACTTACCAACGACTCTTTGGCTTTGAAGGATGAAGGATTTAGGTGCTCGCAACCTTCAAAATGGGCTTGGCCAAGGTGTATGTAGGTTCGGCCAGAGGTGTGGGGGTGGATGTGTGGTAGTAGCTTGAAGGTAAAGAAGCTTTGGTTTATCATTGATTTGTTGAAAATGAACCAAAAATTAGATCATTTTCCCATTGGTTTATGGCCACCAACTCAAGTAATTCGGAAAAGTGGTCAAAAGGAAAGTTGTAGGAATTTCTTTCCTTTATCATTCAAGAATCACTCATTTAAAATTTGTTTTGAAAAAGTTATGATCAAAAGAATAAGGGTAGTTTTCGGATATTGAAATTCTAGGTTAAAATTTGCTTTGCAAAGATTGGGTATTTTAACATAGCTATTATCGAAATTGAAAAAAGTAATCAACTAGAATGTTGTAGCCACTGAAATTTCAGTTTATTTGGAAAAAAGAAGATCGCCATTTGAGGTGGAACGAAGAAGTTATGGTTGGAGAAAATTTTGGTAAAAATGAGAGGAGGTTGGAGCTACTTACAAGCAAATTTTCCCACATCATCATTATGTAAAATCAAATCAACATCTTTTCCTCTCTCTCTCATGCATCACATCTCTACTATCTAGTCGCATCATCCATGTAATTATGGCTAATGACGATTCATTACAAAAATACTCAAGATGTGACAATACTTATATATATATAATGTTTATTATTTTTAAGTCTATGAGTTATTACATCACTATCTTTATATACATATACATATATATATATATATATATATATATATATATATATAATTTAAAAACCATGAATTGTCATGTCATCCTCTATGTATATATATAAGTTTGATTATTAATTAAAGCTAAGATGTGACAAGATATGACGATGGGTAATGATTGCAAAATCTAAGATGTGACAATGCTCTCTCTCTCTCTATATATATTTATATAAAATGTTTATTCTTTTTAAAACCATGTATTGTCACATCACTTACTAATCCAAATTAGCATAAGATAATTTATTGCTATTGTATTATTATCTAGTTAATTAACTCTTTTATATATATGTACATATGTATGTATGTATGTATGTATGTATAGTGCACAAAGTCGAACAACATTCCCGACAACTTCCCTATACTAAAAGGTCGAAATTTTGAAAAACGTTCTTTAATCAAATTTTCTGTTTTTGTACGAACTATTTAATTTGGTAAACAAATTTTAGAAACGATATTACCATCATTATTAATTAATGAAAACGAGTTTATTTTCATTATAAAACCTATATATTGAATATTTAAAATAAATTAAATATTCACTAATCAAAGTAGTGAAATTCCGGGTCGTTACACAGCATTTAAGTATATGTATACACACACACACATAAATAATATGTAATAGGTGTCTTACCACAGTACACGATAGTAAAAGTGGTTTAATAATTAGATAAAATATTATACACATGTACGTACATGTGTGTGTACGTGCATGTGCGTGCACGCATGTGTGAATATGTTCTGTGTGTGTATGTTTGTGTGCATTGTGTATATGAAAGCATGGTTGATTGCAAATAAAATAGTAAAGTGGATATCAAAAAAGCATAATTTCAAATTGAATTGGCAAAAGTATTATAGTCTTTGGTTTTTAATGTTAACAATATGCAAATTCAAAAATAAAATTGATCATTAATTTTGTATAGTAACAAACATTAATAAAGGTAAAGAGGAACTCAAAAAAGCAAAATTTCAAATTGAATAGGAAACGACATTACTATCTTAAGTTTTTTAAATTAAAAATTCACGTTTAGAAATATATATATGAGAATTAATGGTATACAGTAACACACATTGATGGTATTATTATAAATAAAGTGATGGATGTCCATTGTATAAAAAATAAATAGTTTCGTATGTCTACTTTTCAGGTATTTAAATAACTATAGAACTTGGGACATACTATAATGAGTATATGATATATACACAAACTCATTGTATTCCATAAAAAAGCTCTAGTTTCTTGGTGCATTATTTTGAGTTTCAAATAGAGAAATGAGAAAACACTCAACCTCTACCCTTAATGACACAATCAAGATAAAGCCTATTTCATTATAATAATTATATAAGCTTTCAATAAAATATTTTCATATTAAAAATTAATTTGTACCTAAAATTTTGAATATATCGACTGACATCCAGAATGAAGCAATGCACAAGCTTGTTCTCCATTGAGATTAACACTTCAAGCACAAAGAGTCGGACAAATTACAACATTTTGAAGCATATGACAATAAGTTCCCTATGTCATCCCTACACAAAACATATAATGATTCATAGCAAAATAATTTTACTTTCTACTTATTAATGTTTCAAAAATCTTTATTCTTCCAGTTGCGTACTCTCTTAAACAATCAATCATTATAATTCATCGATCATTTTGTTTGTAGTTTGAATAACAATAAAACCTTATGTATATAAGATACACAAAAATAAAGTTTTAATATATTGTATATAGTAATCGTAGTATAGCCTCTATTTTATAGGTTTGTTAAGTAATTATGAGTTTATAACATAAAGTAGCATCTCAACTTAAAAAAGCTCGTGCATTGTTGTAATTGATATAGTGAGCATATTCCAAATCATCCATTTTCCAATTTACATTCATATATATGATTTATCATGTTTATGAGTTCAGAAACAATCTAAGGTGAAAACATCACACAACTAGATAATAAACGTAGCAAACAACAATTCACAGATCGAACTAAAGAGAGGATAAAATTAGTAATAAAAAATTTCTTTGGCAGTAGATTTTAGATTTCTTGGACTTGTAGGCCCTAAACAATGCTTTTGCTTACTAATACATGGTTAAGAAAATTTTGTCAATGCTTTTGATTCAAAGATCCGAAGATTACTCCTCTTAATCGATTGCAAAAGTGAATAATTAATGGAAATTTATTTTTTAGTTTGAATTTAAATAGAGATCATGAGAACCTTAAGCTGAATATTTTTTTTTTTAAAGATTGTACATAAAAATTTGACCTTGCTATTTGAATGCTAACAAATATATGAAGAATATGATTGTACAACATTGAGTTTGCATGAATAATTTCAAAGGGCACGCTCTAAAATATTAATTTAACTTGGAAACAATATCTTTAAAGAGGATTAACAAAAACATCAAACACGTGCAGATTATAGTATGCTAAGCTTGTTACTTATGACATCTATTATGGTGGTCGTTAACTAGTACACTTGTAAATAACAAATAGACAATTAGTTTGTGAATTTTATCATCTCTTCATCACACACATAAGTTGAAATGACAATCAAAAGAGGTAACAAGCAAAATCTTCTCATGCTTACCATTTTCCTAGTGCGCTAGAAATTTTTTTGCAACAAAGTTAACATGGTTATCAGCATGATGACTTATCAACATAATAAATATCAACATCTGATTAATATATGAGACATCAAATTAAGATAAGAAACGATTTGCCTCTCAACTAATTTACGTAATTGCAAACCAAAATATGTTTCAATTGCAAAATAAATAAATCATTCTGGAAAACTAAAAAACTATAATTTCATGGTTATAAATAATGTAAGTGATTACGAAAAATGTTTAGCATATCAATTTGAAGGTACCAATATAGATTTGTTGCAAATAATTTGCTAATTACTTATTTAAATATCAAACAACAATGTCGCATACATCTAATGGTTAGCGATGTTAAGTAACAAGTATCGTAGGTTTGAAATGAATTTTGGTCCATGCATGAAAAAAGGAAAACATCAAAAGACTAAGATCGTGTAACAAAAGGTGTTGTATCATTAGAAATTTACCTTAAATTTCAAAGGTCGATGCTGATGTGGATATTAAAGGTTGGCATTTGTCGTTCTCTAATGGATTTAAACTTCAATAGTAACCTTTATTTGTGAAATCATTTACATAGTGAGAGGAAGGGGGTAAAAACTATGGCTAATGGATGTGTGGTACAGTTTTGAAATATATAATGGGATAAATTGGGTATTACGGTTAGCAGCAGCAAAGATAGAAGTAAATTGTGTATTAGGGTTAGCAGTAGCGAACATTTAGCGACGAAAGGAAGAAGTAAAGTTCATTGAAAATAAATCGATGGACAAATTGAGAGGGTTAGAAAAATAAGAAGTAATGAGGTGGTTTGTAATGTTATTAGTGGAAGTGAAGCAGCCATTTCGGTATGTTAAAGGAAAAACAAATGAGTGAATAAGAAGTTGCTATTTTGACATGTTGAAAGATAATTGTGCCAAGGAGATTGAGTTCCTATTTTTATATTTAAGTAATAGATCAGTGGCAGTGGCATCTTAGTGATAACGGGGTAACTATGGAGGGTTGTTGTAACAACCTGAAATTTTCGAACCCGAAAATCCCAGATAGTTAGGAAGAAAGAAGAAAGAGATAGAAAAAGAAGAAGAAACATCAACGTTTCACATTCGCAGCGGATAAACTATAATAATAAATAACAACAGTTTACAAAGAATACTATATCTGTCGATTACATTTTAATACATCAGAGTTACACATATATACAGACACTAGATATGCACAATTACCATGCCTCAGATATACAATAATATAATACAGCGGAAACACTCCACACGTTCTTGCCATCCAGCTCGCCTCATGAGCTCCAAAACGTCCTTACCTAAAAATCCGTAATACTCGACCTAATCCGAGCATGACATTAAAGTAATACCCAGGTCAGGATGGAAACCAGCGTGAGTAAATCCATCTAACAAAAAGTACTAGTACAAAAGGCTTGCTTAAAACCCGGGGTAACTCGTCTCAATTTACAAATTCAAAATTTGCTATAGACATTGCTTATTTTACACATCAATTTCTAAGTACCAAAACTTAGATCAAAAGGTTCACTTCACTTAACTTATTCTATTTCAGCCTATTGATTTCACATATCAAGTTTATATCGAAGTGGTTTTGGGTATTAACTAATACCTAACTATGGTCTCTTCGAATTCAGTTCATCTGAACACATGTTATTCAAGTGAAATGCACTTTAACTCTAAATAAAAGATGTCGCCCTTTTTACCCAGCACTTCATCATTGATAGGTAGCCACATTATCATTTCCCAACCAAACACATCATATCACGAACCATTTCATATCAAAGGTATCAATCAATTCAGGGCATTTAATCATCATTTAATCATACATAAGCAAGATAAAACAATCACACCATCTCGAATAAATCTGATTAACCATAATTGAATTAAATCAATTACCTTTAAGTCCTGCTTATTAATTAGTCACAACCCAATTGATTTACCATCCCATAATCATTCATCTTAATTAATCCTCATTGATTAATTATTCTTTAATTACATTAAGATCATCATTATCTAATTACTTCCATTAAGTAATTGTATTTAACCACATTCCATGAATGATTATCCTTAATTAATTAATTGAACTTAATTAATTGTATAATAAACTTAAGTTAACACCCTTCATTAACAATTCTTTAATTACTTTTCTACAGAATTAAATTTAGATCAACCATTATTAATTACAGATTAATTATCCTCGATTAATTAATCTTAAACCTTAATTGATTAACTTAAATTCTTAATTATTAAATTAATTAATTATCCATTTTAATTGCCTGAATAATTTAATAAATCTCAAATCCTACGTAATGTTAAGGTAAATCTTATTCTTACTTATGATTGAATCATCATTAACAAAGTATTAAAACAATTATGAATTATTCACAAATCTGTAGTCTTCTTATGATACCACAATGTCACAAATTCCCAAAATCGATAATCTCTTCTTAATTATCTTTAAATCAATTAATTAATCTAAATTAATTATCAATTAATGACTTTAATTATTAATCAATAAAACTTAATTACCCATTCATTAACCACTAATTACTTAATTAATCAATTATTAATTCTTAATTAAATTATTTAATTAGTTAATGACTAATCATATATTAATTAACTTTAAGTAGTTAATTACAAATTTATTTATCACTTAAGCATTAACTAATCTAAACTCTAATTACAATTTAAAAAGTAATTATTCTTAATTGCTTTCCAAAAATATCAATTTATATTAATTATTCAACTTAATCAACATTTAAAAGAAATCTTCTTTAAACTTTGAAAACCAATTTATTACTAACTACACTTTAATGTTAATTAATTTTATTCTTAACTTAAAGATATTACTTAATTAAAATAATTAATTAAGAGTTAAAAACATCGTCAAGCATTAACTAAGATGATTAAAACTTGTATTTAAGTTTTTAACTTAAGTTGTTAAACCTTTATTAAGTCTACAGTGCTTAAATCCTGTTGAAACTCAATCTGCTTAACTTCATTTTTATTTTCATACTGCAGTTTGAAATAAACCCGAGCACTCCCCTTGATTAACTCGAGTCACACTTCGAGCTTCTCACCAGTTTTCCCGAGACACACACCCAATCTTCACGCAACCCTTCTTCTTTCCTTTCTTTCAAGTTTAAGTTTTAATTTTACACCAGGAAGCAAACTCACGAATCTCATGACCTAACCCGAAGCAATATCTCCATTTACTCGTGCATCCCCTCAATGACCCAAACCCAGACCACCGTACACTTGCACACGCCGCCGACACACCTCCTACGCTTGAGACAATCACTCACAAGTCGACCCTCGATCACTCTATCTATCGATACCACCAAACCCCTGAACGAACTCGAGTATGAAAACTTACCCATTTCGAGCTTCCAGACCTTAAAGCTCCAAGCATCAATTTCCTCGTTCCAACAATGCCAACATCCAGGAGTCTCGAAACTCCGACCGTGACACCCCTAACTTCCACGCTATCATTCCCTTGCATACTGTGCCACTCGATCAACCCAAGGTGGCGAAATCACCTCGTTTCCAACCTTATTCAAAAACACGAGTTAAACCCTACTTTTTCCTCGTTCCACCATTTCCTTCAATAGAAAAATTAATGAACATTTTTCCTGACTTCATTACCAGTCACTCTAGCTTCGATCAAAAGCTCAACACCCAATGTGTTTCCGATCGCCGGAAATCGGTAGAAACTCCCTTATTGATCAACTTCGAACTGCTCTTAGAATACTCAATTAAAAATCAACATTTTAGTTTTAAAAATCCTGTTTTCTAGTGATGATTCAAGTTATGTAATCAAATTAATGATTCCAGACATTCAAATTTTACCTATATTAACAATTTCTCCGTAAAAAATCAATTTCCAGATGCTATGCATCACCATCCTACCTTAAACTGTTTTTAAATTTTAACTCATGTATAAACAAACTTGTTTTGTTTAAACTATAACCCTAATATAAATCAAATGGTGTTGTATTGAATTTTCTTGGTTATTCCCTACCCTGTAACCCCAAAATAGAGAAGAAAACTTGCACAGTGCAGACATATAGTTATACACAGAGTCACATACCTGAAGAAAATATACAAGCACAACCAAATGTTATCCATGAATCATATTCACAGATTTAAATTATTCTTAGATCCTAAAATAAATTGGTTTACTCACCTGAAAACAATTTTAAACAGAGAACAACTTCTGTGGTGTAAGCTGTTGTTTGATTCTTGTAAATCCTTCTATTTTTATCTTGGATGATGTTTTGAGTTTATAAGATGATGATATTTATTTTCTTCCAGGCTTGCCAAGTCTTGTTTGCATGAACAAGAACCAATATGGAAGTATATATAAAGAGAATAGGTTTTACAAGGTGGGTGGCTTTTAGTACAAGCTCTTTCCTTTGGTCAGATTTTTGTTTTGTATTTTCTGACAATTGAATTGATATTTTGTTGTGCTGAGGTGATGTTATTTAATGCAAACGTTTCCTATATGTTTATATCTTATCTATTCTTGTATGTACATAGACTTTGTTTGTTAATATTTATAAAAAAATATTCCCTTTTCCTTGTTTATACATATATATTTCATAGGTTATAGTTTCTAGAATTATCTTGTGTTTATTTTATATTTTTACATAACCATCAATTTATTTTATATATAATTATTTCTATTTTAACTATCTCTATTTAAATTATATTCATAATAAGTTTTACTTACATTTTATACTTAAATTTTATATTGATAGAATTTAATTTAATTTTAACCATTATCATCTATATTGCATTTATATATATACACACACACACCAAATGATAACAGGGTAAAGCATTTTAATTCACTTATGTAAGATAGATTTATTGTACATATTTTTAAGAGATATATTTTTAAATTTCCAAATCAAATTTCCTTTTCAAAATACAAATATCTATAAATAAATGGCAAATATTTCCAAAAAACTTATTTATTTTAAAATGATAAGTCTACATTTTATTTAATTGGATTACATATTTATTAAAATAATGTGGCCAAAATTCTGGGTCATCGCATTCCTCCCCCCTTTGAATCTTTTCGTCATCGAAAAGGAACGAAGTCAGACTTATTAAAATGCTCGAGATCAGATAAATTTTCTTTGATCATTTTTAAACTACTTTAAAAATCTTAATATTTCTAAAATAGTTTTTATACGAATACTTTTATAACACGATGTTTCGACAAGTCCATCCTTGTTCTCACAGAAATTCGGTCATACATTGATCAGACGTACGACTGAAAATCTATAAGCATTTGGCAGACCCGTTTCAACATCCAGTGAAAATACTTGGAAAAATAATTTTATTGAAAATATAGAAAATAGTTTTTGAAATTAGAGGACATATCTTTGGTGAGAATGCTCTGGAAATCATCACTCACATCCATGGTCTTAGTAACATTCCAGGGTTACGTTGTCATCACAGCAAAAGTCCATGTAACTGTTGGCTCTCAGCGGCACACACGACTTTCGCTGTCAAAATGAAACTTCTCCACTCTTACATAGGTCGCAGTCTACCGATGTAAAATCAAATACAGACTGTTGGCTCTCAACGACACACATGACATTCGCTATGTTAGCATAGGTCGTAGTTTACCGATATAAAATCAAACGTAGACTGTTGGCTCTCAATGGCACACACGACTTTCGCTATGGTACACACTACTCATAATCCTCAGGAACTAGTTTTGTCCGGACTCCTCACAGGATCAACTTTAGAACCCCCTTGGGGCTCAAGGCAGCACCACCTGGTGGCACTCCTGAGAAGTTCATTTCATGGGAGCGCCTTTTTCCCCAGAGCCATCATCAAAACACTTTATACTATACACATATAGTATCTTTCAAATCATACTCCTAGTATGATCTCATACAAAGCTTCTTTACACAAAATCGATTATCCCAAAATCGATAATTCTCAAACTAGGCTTTCCAAATTCCAATATTGATTTTACCCAAAAATCAAAAGCCTTTCCAAATCCAAAGGTTCCCAAAACCTTTTTCCAAAATCCTCATAAGATCATATATATATATATATATACAGATATATATAATTTTTAAAACTTTGGATCATTTCAATCTTGTATAAAACTTCTTTTATACTTCAAACACTTCTAAAAATCCTTTTCTTCCAGCAATAGATTCAACAAGGGGAGATTTATCTTATATAACAAAGATATATAACTTTGTTTATTCAAAATCAATTATTCAAATTTGATTATTCTTTCCAATATCAATTTCATTCAAAACCGTACGATGTACACTTATCATCCGTATGCTATACCAATCTGATCGCTCACTCGATCACACAATTTCACTTCCGAACTAGTATTGTCCACCCGACTTCCTAGTGCGGACACTGGTCTGGTTTCTTGATCAGAAACCGTCATTCTCCTTGCATAGCCATAACTATGATAGAGAATATCCAGAACCAATCAACAATCCATATCCAGGCTTGCCGTCGAAAATCGAGTGAAAAATCCTAACTCGGATCGATACAACTATCTCGAAATTCTATGCTCGAATCTGGATCAAATCACTATGCGAATAGAATAATATACGTACATCCTACGTATTTAACTTCATTGATTATTATCCAAATCAATTTTTCTTTCTATTCACATTTCCTTTAATTCCCATTCACTTATTTACAATTGCCTTAATTCTCATTTGGATTATATCTTCAATTCTTATCTTAGCTGGGTATTTAACCAATAACAGTTTGAACCCCGACCAGTTTATATTTAGAAAATAGCTTGAAAATTCTAATAATAGACAAGTAGTTGAAAAATAGTTATTATTTTGTAAAATAACTGCAAAACAGTAATTAATTTGTGAAATAGTAAAAATAGTAATTAGTTTATAAAACAGTTGAAAAATTGTTAAATAGTTCCAAAATAATTATAAAACCAATATAAAATAATTTGGCTTTGAAAAAGAGAGGCTGTATATATTAAATAGCTTGGAAAAATAAGTTCATATCAAAAGAATTTATATTGAAAATAGTTCAGAGTCAAAACTGTTCACTTCCCCATCCATTCAATTTAAATTTCCACTTCCATTTAAATTGACTCAATTTAAATTTGAATAATCTTCAATTTCCATTGAAATTGTTTTAACCCCAATTCAAATTGGATCAATCCTGATTTCTTTCCCAATTTAAATCAAATTCTAATTGATTTTAAACCTGTTCACTTTAATTACAATTTCAAATTATTCCAATCAATTTTGGACTGTTATCAATTGAACCCACTTCAATTTTAAATATTTTAAATTTAATCCAATCCAAATTTTCCATTAAAATTTTTAAACTTGTACACCTTCAATCTCAAATCCAATTAATTCAAATCAGATTCAATTTGAACTAATTCAATTTTCAATCTCAATTTTAAACCATCTCGAATTATATAAATTCGAGTTAAATTCTCAAATGTTGGTTTAACCTTTTAAACCAAATTAACCTTTATTAAAAGTTTTTTCTTTCAACAATATAATTCTGAGTCCTATTCTCAAAATTCCATTTTAAATTATCTTTACTCACTTATTTCAAATTTCAAATAAGAATTCAAAACGAGTTTTATTTTAAAATTTTAATTTATTACCCAATTCTATCTTCCAGTTTTGAAACCAGTTCTTAAACGAGTTTAATTTGCAAATTCAATCATTCAGATTTTTAGTTCAAAGTAATTTCATATCTTTAATTTCAAATTAACGTTAGATTTCCCTTTTATCTCAATAATGGGTACATTACCACACTTCATTTCTCATTCATTTAAACAAATCCAATTTGCACTTTAAAGATTTTTTAATGATAATAGGATGATATCATCCAACTTATTTTAAAACGTCCATCATTTCCAATTTCCAGATCTCAAATCCATTTTGAGATCACACAAACTCCCAATTAAATTAACCATTTAACTTCCTAAGTTAAATCACAATTTCATATTGAAATTTCCAAATCAGGTTGTCAATTCAAGCTTATTTAACTTCCTCTAAGTTACATTCAATTTATCACCAAACTTAAATTTTTATAACCCAACCTTTGAAGTTTTATCTTAAACATTTCAGTCTTAAGTCCAAAATGATTCCATACATTAATTCACTACATACTAGTAGTTCATACATTACATACATTTATCCAAAATAAAAGTCTTATAGAAGTCATAAATCTGGATGCCTTCCTATTACCTAGAGGTTTGGAAAGAACAGAGCCCTAATACTCCTACAAGTATCCTTCCTATGGACTTCCTTCCAAAGGGAAAATCCCGAACATACACTTCTCAACAGGGTGTCCCCACTTATAACATTTACCACAAAATGTTTCTACCATGTCATCAATCTGGATAACCTTTACGCCTCCAACAGTACGTTCTACAGCCTTACTCCTCTTCTGCCTCTCGAAACAATTCCTAGCAATGTGTCCTGTCTTCTTACAATGATAGCAGATAATCGACTCATTGACCGGTTCCATAGGTTTACGCTTTGCCTTTCTCACTTTAGGGTAATGACTTAGAAAATGTCCTTTCTTAAGACACTTAAAACATAAGATCTCAGAGCGAAACCGTCGGGTCCTTGTTTACTGCACTTGGCTGCATAATGTCCCTTATTGAAACATCTGTAGCAGGCGACATTATCATAAGGTCCCGGTTCAGCCTTTTCCTTAACCTGTTTCTCATACTCTTGAATTTCCACTTTTCAATTCTTACGTGCAGCTGTTCTTTTCTCTCTGCGTCGACCCTTCCATTCTTCCCTCTTAGTCATCTCTCTCAAAGACTGAATTCTAGAGGGGCTTCCTAACCTATAAATTAGACTTAATTAGAAGAATTCAACATTTACCCTTATATTAATTTGCTTACCAAGCTATACTTTATGTAAAAGTTTACTTCCTTAAAACATTTCATTTTTCTTTATCATTATCAGGAAACAAACATCCCAGTATTTCTATTACCACTTAATTTGATTTGAAACCAAATTTAAGTCAAATGTTCCTTATAAGAATGATACATTCTATTCAACCCCAATAATTTAACATCCCATTGCCTTAATATTTATTAGAAAGAAATATTGCCTTATATATCAAATATCATCTTATATAAAATCATTTAAATCTTTGTATACGAAAATAACAAGTACGCTCTCTCATATATATATACACTCAACTCATTCTAGGGTACTACTGACCCTATCCTTAATGAGTACACCCGCCAGAGCTAAGGTTCTCGCTTAACCTTTCAGCTCTGGTACCAACTGTAACGACCCGAAATTTTCGAACCCGAAAATCCCGGATAGTTAGGAAGAAAGAAGAAAGAGATAGAAAAAGAAAAAGAAACATCAACATTTCACATTCGCAGCGGATAAACTATAATAATAAATAATAACAATTTACAAAGAATACTATATCTGTCGATTACATTTTAGTACATCAGAGTTACACATATATACAAACACTATATATGCACAATTACCATGCCTTAGATATACAATAATATAATACAGCGGAAACACTCCACACGTTCTTGCCATCCAGCTCGCCTCATGAGCTCAAGAACGTCCTTACTTGAAAATCCACAATACTCGGTCTGACCTGAGCATGACATCAAAGTAATACCCGGGTCAGGCTGGAAACCAGCGTGAGTAAACCCATCTAGCAAAAAAATACTAGTACAAAAGGCTTACTTAAAATCCGGGGTAACTCGTCTCAATTTACAAATTCAAAATTTGCTATTGACATTGCTTATTTTACACATCAATTTCTAAGTACCAAAACTTAGATCAAAAGGTTCACTTCACTTAACTCATTCTATTTCAGCCTATTGATTTCACATATCAAGTTTATATCTAAGTGGTTTTGGGTGTTAACTAATACCCGACTCTGGTCTCTTCGAATTCAGTTCATCTTAATACATGTTATTCAAGTGAAAAGCACTTCAACCTTAAATAAAAGATGTCGCCCTTTTTACCCAACACTTCATCATTGATAGGTAACCACATTATCATTGCCCAACCAAACACATCATATCACGAACCATTCATATCAGAGGTATCAATCAATTCAGGGCATTTAATCATCATTTAATCATACAGAAGCAAGATAAAACAATCACACCGTCTCGAATAAATCTGATTAACCATAATTGAATTAAATCAATTACCTTTAAGTCCTGCTTATTAATTAATTACAACCCAATTGATTTACCATCCCATAATCATTCATCTTAATTAATCCTCCTTGATTAATTATTCTTTAATTACATTAAGATTATCATCATTATCAAATTACTTGCATTAAGTAATTGTATTTAACCACATTCCATGAATGATTATCCTTAATTAATTAATTGAACTTAATTAATTGTATAATAAACTTAAGTTAACACCCTTCATTAACAATTCTTTAATTGCTTCTCCACAGAATTAAATTTAGATTAACCATTATTAATTACAAATTAATTATCCTCGATTAATTAATCTTAGACCTTAATTGATTAACTTAAATTCTTAATCATTAAATTAATTAATTATCCATTTTAATTACCCGAATAATTTAATAAATCTCAAATCCTACTTAATGTTAAGGTAAATCTTATTCTTACTTATGATTGAATCATCATTAACAAAGTATTAAAACAATTATGAGTTATTCACAAATCTGTAGTCTTCTTATGATACCACAATGTCACAAATTCTCAAAATCGATAATCTCGTCTTAATTATCTTTAAATCAATTAATTAATCTAAATTAATTATCAATTAATGACTTTAATTATTAATCAATAAAACTTAATTACCCATTCATTAACCACTATTACTTAATTAATCAATTATTAATTCTTAATTAAATTACTTAATTAGTCAACGACTAATCATACATAAATTAACTTTAAGTAGTTAATTACAAATTTATTTATCACTTATGCATTAATTAATCTAAACTCTAATTACAATTCAAAAAGTAATCATTCTTAATTGCTTTCCAAAAATATCAATTTATATTAATTATTCAACTTAATCAACATTTAAAAGAAATCTTCTTTAAACTTTGAAAACTAATTTATTACTAACTACACTTTAATGTGAATTAATTTTATTCTTAACTTAAAGATATTACTTAATTAAAATAATTAATTAAGAGTTAAAAACATCGTTAAGAATTAACTAAGATGCTTAAAACTTGTATTTAAGTTTTTAACTTAAGTTGTTAAACCTTTACTAAGTCTACAGCGCTTAAATCCCGTTGAAGCTCAATCTGCTTAACTTCATTTTTATTTTCATACTGCAGTTTGAAATAAACCCGAGCACTCCCTTTGACTATCGAGTCACACTTCGAGCTTCTCACCAGTTTTCCCGAGACACACACCCAATCTTCACGCAACCCTTCTTCTTCCCTTTTTTTTCAAGTTTAAGTTTTAATTTTACACCAGGAAGCAAACTCACGAATCTCATGAACCCGAAGCAATATCTCCATTTACTCGTGCATCCCCTCAAGGACCCAAACCCAGATCATCCAATCGTGCATGCGACCACCGTACACTTGCACATGCCGCCGACACACCTCCTACGCCTGAGACGATCACTCACAAGTCGACCCTCGATCACTCTATCGATCGAAACCACCAAACCCCTGAACGAACTCGAGTATGAAAATTTACCCATTTCGAGCTTCCAGACCTTAAAGCTCCGAGCATCAATTTCCTCGTTCCGGCGATGCCAACATCCAGGAGTCTCGAAACTCCGGCGTGACACCCCTAACATCCACGCTATCATCCCCTTGCATACCGTGCCACTCGATCAACCTGAGGTGGCGAAATCACCTCGTTTCCAACCTTATTCAAAAACGCGAGTTAAACCCTACTTTTGCCTCATTCCATCATTTCCTTCAATAGAAAAATTAATGAACATTTTTCCTGACTTCATTACCAGCCACTCTAGCTTCGATCAAAAGCCCAACACCCAATGTGTTTTCGATCGCCAAAAAATAGAAACTCCCTTATCGATCAACTTCGAACTGCTCTTAGAATACTCAATTAAAAATCAACATTTTAGTTTTAAAAATCCTATTTTCTAGTGATGATTCAAGCTACGTAATCAAATTAATGATTCCAGACATTCGAATTTTACCTATATTAACAATTTCCCTGTAAAAATCAATTTCCAGATGCTATACATCACCATCCTACCTTAAACTATTTTTAAATTTTAACTCATGTATAAACAAACTTGTTTTGTTTAAACTATAACCCTAATATAAATCAAATGGTGTTGTATTGAATTTTTTTGGTTATTCCCTACCAACCCCAAAACAGAGAAGAAAACTTGCACAGTACAGACATATAGTTATACACAGAGTCACATACCTAAAGAAAATATACAAGCCCAACCAAATGTTATCCATGAATCATATTCACATATTTAAATTATTCTTAGATCCTGAAATAAATTGGTTTACTCACCTGAAAACAATTTTAAACAGAGAACAATTTTTGTGGTGTAAGATGTAGTTTGATTCCTGTAAATCCTTCTATTTTGATCTTGGATGATGTTATGAGTTTATAAGATGATGATATTTATTTTCTTCCAGGCTTGCCAAGTCTTGTTTGCACAAACAAGAACCAATATGGAAGTATATATAAAGAGAATATGTTTTACAAGGTGGGTGTCTTTTGGTACAAGCTCTTTCCTTTGGTTAGATTTTTGTTTTGTATTTTTTGAAATTGAATTGATATTTTGTTGTGTTGAGGTGATGTTATTTAATGCAAATGTTTCCCTATATGTTTGCATCTTATCTATTCTTGTATGTACATAGATTTTGTTTGTTGATATTTAATTTTTTTTCCCTTTGCCTTGTTTATACATATATATTTCATACATTATAGTCTCTAGAATTATCTTGTGTTTATTTTATATTTTACATAACCATCGATTTATTTTATATATAATTATTTCTATTTTAACTATCTCTATTTAAATTATATTCATAACAAGTTTTACTTACATTTTATTCTTAAATTTTATATTGATAGAATTTAATTTTATTTTAACCATTATCATCTATATTGCATTTATACACGCACACACATACACACACACACACACACCCACACACCAAATGATAACAGGGTAAAGCATTTTAATTCACTTATGTAAGATAGATTTTATTGTACATATCTTTAAGAGATATATTTTTAAATTTCCAAATCAAATTTCCTTTTCAAAATACAAATATCTATAAATAAATGTCAAATATTTCCAAAAGACTTATTTATTTTAAAATGATAAGTCTACATTTTATTTAATTGGATTACATATTAATAATGTGGCCAAAATTCCGGGTCGTCACATTGGGTTGTATAATAATTGGAAAATGTTAATTGTTGGTCTTTCCAACTATTATCTATTAAAACTGAAAAAATGTAGGAACAACCTCTTTATTTCGTACGCTCCTATTGAATTCTTTATAGCCTTGTGTATTATTGAATAGACGCCATTTTTATGAACAAAATTAGGTAAAAATAAAATTTTAGGAACAACGAAACAAATTTTTTTGAAATAACCTGGGTCAGTTTGGTTCAAAAATGAGTTTTGCGTTTCTATTTTCAACATGTATATAAAAATGCACGAAGATGGGTAGAGGTGGAAAATGACCAATTAGGAAATTTGTTTTAGCATATAAAATAGAAAATAACCTTTTCTTCTTTTTCATTTTTTATAATATAAGAAAGTATCTTCTCCCTCCATCTTTTGCACTTTGTTGTAATGATTTAGGTTTCCACCTCTTTCTTCATCTTTAGCGCCTTTGAGATAGCTCTCTAAAATGCGAAACTCAAAACATGTGACGACCCATATTTCGGAAGGTTTAAATTGACAATAATCCACATATGTCATAATTAAACAATCCGAGACATAGATAATTAATGGAGTTAATTAAGAAAAAAAGAAAAGAAGGAGAAAGCAAACACAGAATTTCGCAGCGGAATGATAAAATGTAATAATTAAATAAATAGTTCATGAAGCTATTTACTATGCATTTGATTATAATTTATACAACATCTACCAGAGTTATACATATACAAACGAACAAAATACAATGCAGCAGACAACATGATGCAGGAATAATAATAATATACCAAATCTTTGTCTTCATCCTCCAAATTAAGTCTCCACTAAGCTGAAAACTCAGGGTTGACCTGAGCGTAATGAAAAGACAAAACACTCGAGTCGGGACTAAAATATTCTTATGTGAGTCAAATCGATATCGCATATAACATGAGTGTAGTAGCATCAGAGATGTTTACGGAATTTCACATCTCCTATCTAGTGTATACCGTGCGTGCAATAACTCAAGAGATGCTGTGAAAATTTTCATCTCTTAAGGATCCTTTAAAATATTTATATGTAGTAGAATACACTATATATAATGTATAATCAATAAAATAAATATTAAAATAGCGTTAAAACTTTACATCGATCCCCTTAGCGCGTTTTTAAGCATTGTCATACAGTTTTCATTTGACCACTAGTAGCACGTCGGTAGTCAGTGATGCGCCATGATACAACAACACTAACTAAAATCGTAGGGGTCTGGTATAAGGATAAAAGTATGACAAGGCACGTGAGGCATTGCCCAAGGTAGGATACTACCAGTTTACCTTTCCCAACTGGTGGTAACATATCATAGCCATGATCGCCCACTGCATCCACCACTCCCATAATCCAAAAGTGCACACCAATCAATCACAATGTAAATGATGGTAATATGAAGAAGTGTGTCCGCTCGGGATAGCTATCCAGCTTGGCCGGTACGGCTCCTATTTTAGTCATTTTAATTTGGCACAAGTGTCAGGCTAATCCATCATCATTCTCTTTCTTCAAATCCCGTAAACGATGCCAAATCCAACAACTTCATTCTGGACCATCACTCGACGTACACAGTTGTTAAAGTGGTTCCAATATTAAAAGAGAGTATGCCAATAAGAGGCCCCGATCTCTTTAACAACCAAACATCATTTTACACACCGGTTGGTACTTTCACATTTCGAAACAATTCATATTTGATATCAAAATATCATATTCGCTTCAAAATTAAATTCATTTCAAAATCATCATATTTACTCAAAATATACCATTTCAATTCAAAATCATGTGTGCCTTAATATCTCGATTTCGGTTCCATAATTCTTTTAAATTTCAATTTATGTTATAACTTCATTTTGACCCAATTCGTATTTAAATCAGTGATTTAAATATTAACATTCCAACCTTGACCAGTTTGAATTTTAGAAAATAGGTTGGAAATTTAAATTGTTTAAAAATAGTTAAAATAGCTTGATATAAAATGATTTAAGTATTTAAAATGTTTTATAAGGTAAAACAGTTTGGAAATCAAAATAATTTGAATATTTTAAAAGATAGATTTTAAGTAGTTTATATTAAAATAATTTATTTGAAATACTTTCAAAGTCAAATTGATTCAATTTCAACTCGAATAAATTCGATTTCAATTTCGAATTAATTCAATTTCACTTTCAATTCCATTTAATTTCATTTCAATTCCAACTTGAATAAATTTCAATTCAATTCTCAAATTTAAACCATTTTAGTTTATATAAATTCAAGTTTGATTTTCAAAATATCGATTTAAATCACTTAAATTAAACTTAACTTCAACATTCAATTTAAGATTCAAATCTGTAAAATAAATCATTTCCGAGCTCAATCATTAAAATATCAATTTAGATTCCTTTTACGTAGCAATATTTTGAAGTTCGAATAAAAGTCCAAACCTTTAAAACAACCTAATTTTTGAAATTCAAATCATATTTCAGTTATAACTTCAAAATCTCAAATGCAATCATTTAAACAATTTCGTTTAACAAATTTTAATTTCACATTTCATGCTCGAGTTCGAAAATAATTCGATTTCCATAAATTCGATTTTTATTTCTTTAAATCAAAATCATTTAAATAATTTCAAATCAAAATTTTAAAATCATTTAATTTAACCAATCCGGTGTCTGTATATAATTTTTTATCCTATGACCAAGAGGATCATTTATTTCAATTTAATTTTAGAGATGGATATATATAATTTCAATCCAAATCATGATGTCATATGTATATAACATTTCAACCTATCTCTTAATTTATTCCAAATATTTCAATTTACAGTTTTATATACTGTAAATAATTTACTAAGTGATAACATGATATATATAAAAATAAATAAACATCCAATCATCCAAATATCAATCAACTGACATCCATCACAATCAATCATCCAAACAGTCAAAATAATTCACAACAATTTCATAGTTATTAATATCAGGTGTTTTACTGGTAATTAAATTCCAATTTCAAATTTAACTGTTAATTTTAGTTTTTAACACTCAATTCAAATGACAATTAAATTTATCTAACGACGATCAATAAATTTGCATCACTTCATAATTTCAAATTTAACTAGCATAAAATTATTCTAATACATCGTGAGCGTTATAAAACACTCACCTTTTATTTTTGTTGTCGCTTTCATGTTCTGATTCCGATTAAATTCGAACGCATTCTAATTTAGCTAAAATTTTCAGAAGCTTTAAATCGCTCCAAACCAATTCCTGCTTAGCATTCGCAGATACAAGTGCAACACAACTCATTTCGTACAAATCTGATTTCGTATGAAGAAGATATCGCATATAAAAGTTTTACTAATTTTAAATATATAATTATCAAAATTAAATTACAGTTTTTAATTTAATTACCCTAAAAGAACGGCACTGTTTGTTCTAATTATCTAATACATCAAGCCCGCCACTGTTTGTTCTTCCCCAACGTTCTTCAATTCCTCCCTTCAGTGATATGTGCACAGAAAAATGCACACGCACTCTCTCCCTCCTCGAAACGAAGACGCACGCTATCACCTCCGAACGACATCCCTTCTCAAGGGTATCACCATGGCACCCTCATATTGAAACGCGTGCCATTCCAGATGAATGCGACCTGGGCAGCAGTGCCTTGCCCTTCCAAAAATCGCGATCTCCCATTATTGACCGAGAACTCACAAACTCCAGCTACTGCTGCTATTCGACACGAGATACTCGAATCAAGGCTTTGTTTCGCAAATCGAAGTCTATAGCTCCAAATAACCCAAGTCCTAGTTTACTAACCCAAATGCACCAGTGTCGATCCCCAGAGAATGAGGTCGCAACCCTCAAAATTATAGCAGATTGAAGTTTATACCAAAATAAGATTATTGAAACTGGTTCCAGGATTTCTCGTTTTGAATTTCACGAGAATTAATTTTTTTAAAGCTTTCATTTTTCTTTTTTTCTTTGCTCTGTTAACCTGCGTGAATAAATAGAAGGAGAATGATGGAGATTGCACGGGGGTAGGGTGGTTGTTAGAGGGAATAGGGTGGCTGATGGTGAAAGAATGGAGGCGGATGTGAAGTGTTGACTTGAAAATATAAATTAATTTAATTTTCAAAATATCTCGATTTAGGTAACTTAAAATTTTAAATTCCTATCGAGGCATGCTGCTAAGCGTTCATAATGTTATACCCATATTCCGAACGTGATGGGACAAGTCACGAGCCATAACTTGATTGTATGGAGAAGATAGCTTTTTGAATCCTGTTATTATATTAAATTTTCGATATTAAACACAACACGTTTTTATCTTGTGCGACCAAACGATGATCCCAAACGCAACAAAATTTGAAATCCGATAATAATACACTATTACAAATCCAATGGAACTAGTCACGTCGAATTTCGAGACTGTACCCCAGAAGGTTATTTTATCGTGTTGATTAAATCTAGCGATTTCCAAAATCGACAAGATTACTTGAAATTCCGATTTTAAAAGCTTACCGACTCAATTATAATTCAAATAGAATTTATATCGATATTAGAAACCACTTCGATTCATCTAAATCGCAAATTCAATTATTTGCACTAATTTAAATATTAAATTTCACTATTAAATATATATATATATATATATATATATATATATTTCAAATTTTAATTTATTGACTTTTAATTCCATTCAAAAGTCCACTATCATCACTCTAATTCGAATAGAGTTTATATCAACTTTGAAACCATTTCCGTTCACATTTAACTCCAAATTCACATATTTACCCAATTTCAAATATTAAATTTACTATTGACCAAATCCGTTTAATAGATATATTTGAAATTTTTTAACCATCTCACTAACTTATCCAAAATTCCCATATCCAAAATCAATTAATATTTCAAATTCAATATTTAAAAATAAATTAAACGTCCAAAACCAACGACCAAAATTTCACATCGTTGCATTCCTCCCCCTTTAAAAGAATTTCGTCCCCAAAATTACTAAAGTAGGAAGTATGCTCCAAACTCATTTCATTTCAAAACCCATTTGGTTAAAATTATGTTATTATTATTTCCTAAGTCTTTTAGTCCCACCCAAGTCCACTAATTTCTATTTATTCATCAAACTCCATTATTTCAAGTTATAATTTCAAATCAAATTAAGTTAACGAAAATTTTTCATAATTTTTCTAACACCCTAAATTTTTGACAGAGTCTCCACTGTACGGAGAGCCTTTTACAATATCACAAATATGATAAATATAATATACATCGACCCATATGTCCGTAAACACAAAATATATCAATATTTATTTTATTTTCGCTTTTTAATGCATAAGAGTACCTTATATTAGCGTTATTAAGCGAGTTTGCTTAATTTATATGCAATTACGCAATCAAAATCTATCCCAACAGCTCCCTGTACCCGTACTAACTCAAATGAAGGATATAAGTTCATAACCATGAAATTCTGTAGCACTCCATTCCTTTAACGAACTTAAACACATGTTTTTATAAAAAAAACATATTATAACATGTATATTTCGAGTGCGTATGCAAATACAAGGTTCAACATTGAATTATCCATTTCCAATCAATGTATATTCAATTTTATCCAATTTCAAATTGATTTACATTAACTTATTTACATTTATTGAAATCAAATTCTCTTACATTCAATAACTAAAGTTATTACATTCAATTTTAACTTTACAACTTAAGTTCATTTCATTTTGAATCATAATTTGATTCATATTTAATAATTTACTCCCTTCACAGATTTCGTTTACTCATTTCCATTAACTTCCGTTAAGTTAAATCAAATTTCATATCTCATTTTAGATTTTCTTTCCATATCATCGATGTTCACTAATTTGTTACTTATATTTATCAATTCTGTGAGTTACAAGACTTACATGTTTTCACAATCTCTTCAGTTGTAACATCCATATTTTTCCTTTACATTTACCTTCAAAAAATTTCATTTAGTACTAAATTCATTCGTGAAACATTTCATTTATCATTTCCTTAGTTTATCACTATTTATAAAGGTTCGTTTCTTTTTATTCTAACTTGTTCAAGTTTAAAATTTTCTAAAAAAGTTACAGCTTATTACAACATTCTTCGCAAATTGACATTTAATTATGCAAACAACTTACAAGATATTATTTCATTCATTTATCTACTTTCTTAAATTCCATTTACTTGTTCAATTTAGCCATTAATCATTTCAATATACACTAATTAAGTAGATAACATTTATTATAACAACTTAAACTTTATTTATAAACATTTAATTTACTTAAGTATTGATTTACTTGTATAATATTCTCTTACATATTATCATAAACATTTTAACTTCTTAACATTTACGGTAAGTTATTTTGATACTTTAGAATGTAATTAAGTATTATACCAATTAATCTTATTCATTTTATTTAAGATTTCATAAGTTAAACTATACTCATTTACTTCATTTCACTAACTCGATTAATTTAACATTACTTAAGTTTATTTTTCTCTCTTCCTCATTTCGCAAATTCAAATTTATTTTATTTGCTTAATCAAAGTATTCAAAAAAAAATTAAATTTTAACTTTACTTTTCTTCTCAAATCTATAAGCTATAAACTTATTTATATTTATATTGTTTCAATTTAAGTTCAAACTGTTTTTAAATATTTATCAAATCACACTTAGAATATCTTTACAAAAAAACTTGTTTTAATCGAAAATAGATTCCTTTGTGGAGCAATTCTCACTCAGAAACTCGAAAATGAATACTAGCGATGTTGTAGTCATCTCCAGAACTATTTCCCAATGACCAAAGCGAGTTCAATGCTTTTATTCCTTTCAAAAGTCCTTTCAAAATATTTTCTAGTCAAAACTCTTCCAAATAATAATATTATTATTATTTGAAGGCTTTGAAATCAATTTTGAAAACAAAGGGATTTTAAATAGAAAAATTCTTAATTTTTATTGTAATTAGATTCAATTCAATTTTATTACCAACACTTCGTAAAATAAAATTCTCTAGTGTTCGTTTTATTTTAACTCAACCAATAATCGATGATAACTAAATATTATCATCCCCTATCGACTAACATTCATTAATAATCAACATTATATATATAAATATAATTTAGGTAAAATTATTTCATTTACACAATTTTAAAATAATATTATGTCGACTTACCTCGTTTAAGTGTTTAGAAGTCCCTATCGATAACACAACGCTCCCACGTATCGGCCAAAATTCATAAGCAACTCAACAGATAAGTAAATAAATTATAAACCAATTTATAACACTAACAAGTATGCTCTCTCATATATATTCACTCAAACAAACTCATTCTAGGGTATTACTACCCTATTTCTAATGAGACAACCCTTACAAAGCTAAGGTTATCGCTAAACCAAAGCTCTAATACCAGCTGCGCTGATCCACATTTCGAAAAGTTTAAATTGAAAACAATCCACATATGTCCGACTTAAACAATCCAGAACATAGATAATCAATAGGGTTAATTAAAAAAATAAGAAAAGAAGAAAAAAGCAAACACATGATCTCGCAGCTTGAACGATAAAATATAATAATCAAATAAACAGTTCACGAAGTTGTTTGTTATACATTTGATTATAATTTATATAACATCTACCAGAGTTATACATATACAACCGAACAAAATATAATGCAACAGACAACATGATGCAGGAATAATAATAGTAATAATATACTAAATTTTTGTCTTCGTCCTCCAGAATAATTCTTCAATAAGCTGAAAACTCAGGGCTAACCCGAGCGTAATGAAAAGACAAAGCACTAGAGTCAGGACAAAAATATTCTTATATGTGTCAAATCGATTTTGCATATAACATGAGTGTAGTAGCGTTAGAGATGTTTACGAGATTTCACATTCCTACCTAGTGTATACCGGGCATGCAATAACTCAAGAGATATTACGAGATTTTCCTTCTCTTAAGGATCCGTTAAAATATTTATATGTAGTAGAATGCGCTATATATAATGTCTAATCGGTAAAATAAATATTAAAATAGCGTGAAGGCTTTACATTGATCCCCTTTAATGCATTTTTAAGCATTGTCATACAGTTTGCATTTGACACCACCAGTAGCACGTCGGTAGTCAGTGATGTGCCGTGATATGGCAACACTAAACCAAAATTGTAGGGGTCTCGTATAAGGATAAAAATATGATAAGGCACGTGAGGCAATGCCGAAGGTAGGATACTACCATATTACCCTTCCCAGCTGGTGGTAACGCATCATAGTCATGATAGCCCGCTACATCCAACATTCCCATAATCCAAGGGTGTGCACCAATCAATCACAATGTAAATGATGATAACTCGAAGAAGTGTGTCCGCTCGAGGTAGCTAGCCCACTTGGCCGGTATGACTCCTGTTTTAGTTATTTTAATTTGACACAAGTGTCAGGCTAATCCATCATCGTTCTCTTTTTCAAATCCAGCAAATGACGCCAAATCCAACCATTTCGTTCTAGACTATCACTCCACGTACACAGTTGTTAAAGTGGTTCCAATATCAATAGAGAGTATGCCAATAAGAGGTTCATGTCTTTAACAACCAAATGTCGTTTTACACACCGGTTGGTGCTTTTACATTTCGAAACAATTCATATTTGATATCAAAATATCATATTCGCTTCAAAATCAAATGCATTTCAAAATCATCATATTTAGTCAAAATATACTATTTTAATTCAAAATCTTGTTCGTCTTAATATTTCGATTTCAGTTCCAAAATTATTTCGAATTTCAATTTGGGTTATAACTTCATTTTGACCCAATTCGTATTTAAATCAGCGATTTAAATATTAACATTCCAGCCTTGACCAGTTTGAATTTTAGAAAATAGTTTCGAAATTTAAATTGTTTAAAAATAGTTAAAATATCTTGATATAAAATGATTTGAGTATTTAAAAATTTCTATAAGGTAAAACAGTTTGGAAATCGAAATAATTTGAATATCTTAAAAGATAATTTTAAGCAGTTTGTATCAAAATAATTTATTTGAAATAGTTTCAAAGTCAAACAGATTCAATTTCAATTCAAATAAATTCGATTTCGATTTTCGAATTAATTCACGTTCAATTCCAATTGATTTCAATTTCAATTCCAACTTGAGTAAATTTCAATTCAATTCTCAAATTTAAACCATTTCAATTTATATAAATTCGAGTTTGATTTTTAATATATTAATTTAAATCACTTAAATTAAACTTAACTTCAATACTCAATTTAAGATTCAAATCTTTAAAATAAATAAATTCTGAGCTCAATCATTGAAATATCTATTTAGATTACTTCTACTTAGCAATATTTCAAAGTTCGAATAAAAGTCCAAACCTTTGAAACAACCCAATTTCCGAAATTAAAATCATATATCAATTATAACTTCAAAATCTCAAATGCGATCATTTAAACTGTAACAACCCGCATATTTTATGATTTTATATTTAAATATTTTATTTAAATATAGCATTGTTAGTTGGAATAAATTCCAAAATGTGACTTTTTGTAAATAGTCGAATTTGAACTCGAGACCACTTCCATTGATTTTAAAACGACGTTTACAACTAGTTTGAGTTTAAACATTAATATGTTTGGAGTTGATTAGGATTTTGTATTTTGTTTGGGCTTTGGGTTTGGTTCTAGACCACTAACCCAATAATAGAACCCAAACTCTTGTATCAATTACCCTAACTCCTCTCCCTTTCATTCATTCTACTCATAATAATTTCTAACACTCAAGCTAAAGGAAAAATGAGGGAAAGAGGGTAGATTAGAAATTTCTACGCCCTAGTTTTCTAAGGAAATTCAAGTTCTAGTTCTAAAATAAAGGAGAAGCTTAGGTAAGCGTCGTCTTCATCTTCTCCATCTCAATCTCTCTTTAATTTTCAGACTTCCCTATAACCTAACTTAGGAAATTCATTTCATTGATAATAGATGGGAGATTCTTGAGGTGTTATTGAAGAGAAATCAATCTTAGCTTGTTTTAGAGCTTCTCATTTCTATATTTGGGTTTAAAAGTGATTTTTTGAACTCACGTCTATGTCTATAGCTTTCATTGTTGTTAGGTATGAATTCCTAACATCTATTCATGTACATTTGCTTTTGATTTGAATTGATTTGGTAAATTTTCCTATTTTGGTGTTTTAAAGTCAAAATCTTTAAAGATCCTATCTTGGATGTTTGGTCATGTTGTTTGGGGTATATCGAAGAGCCTATAAGGCTAGGTTGTCGCTTGATATAAATACCTAGTCTTCGTTGCTCGTCCGATCGCTTCCAAATCGTTTTGGCCATCAATGGCCTCGGCAAATTCTGCTCAGGTCCAGGTGTCCAGATGTTTGGTAGGGGTCTTTAGGAAAGACAAAAAAATAACAAATGCAGGAAAAAAATGGTAGAGCGCTAGGACAGACGTCTGGTTAGGCTATACCAGACGTCTGGATGGTATCTGAAGTTAAAAATGTTGGGGATGCGGATTAATGATCTTAGGGAAGAAATAACACTAAAGGGGAGGTGAATAGTGTTTTAAAGAATATATGAAATATATGACTAAATTAAAACTTTCAACATAAATCTAAATAGAATTCTAACATAGAATGATCACAGAACATATAACAAATGCAAATAGTAAAGTAAAGCAAGTAAAAGGAAAGAACACACCGGATTTTATACTGGTTCGGAATCCTCCTACATCCAGTCCTGCACCAAGGCAATATCCTTGTACAGATTTTTATAAGCCAATATCCAAA
Source organism: Allium cepa (assembly GCA_030765085.1). NCBI lineage: Eukaryota > Viridiplantae > Streptophyta > Magnoliopsida > Asparagales > Amaryllidaceae > Allium > Allium cepa. The sequence goes on along the minus strand of CM060937.1, from coordinate 490,259,850 downwards.
TTACAACCCTCAATTTCTAAGGCCTTGAGGAACCCTCCTATCTCCGAGTCTGGGGTAAACTCTCTTGATTTACGGGACACAAGACCACCCTAATACTTTCTAATAACAATCCTTTTGAATGGATAGACTCTATGGACTTTTTGAATACAAATTAATCCTATAACTCTGAATAGCACTTTGATCTTTAGTAGAATGATGGAGAATCAAATAGAGAGAGTATCTAAATGATTTCCTATTGAAAATTTGGCAGAATGATGGCACGATCTTGAAAATATGAAGTTTTATGGATATGGAATGGTGGAGAAGAAAGAATGAAGAAAAATAAGAAAGTGGTTATTAAAAAATTCGTTTTGGAAGCCTTTATATAGATGCTCAACAGTTATAACTATTGGCGAAAGGTTTTTGAACGAATGGACACTTCTTTTGAAATTTGAATTTTGAATCCAACTGTCATCATGTCGACATGGGGTATCCCCATATGTCGACATCCCTCAGTTCAAAATTGTAGAGATGTTGTTTTGTAAAAGCATTTGAATTTAAAACAAGTTGAAACTTCTCTGAAGCAAAGTAAAGTGTTTAAACAATATTTTGAGATAGAGAATGAATATAAAACATTATTTTAAATATATATATATATATATATATATATATAATTTTGATATAGACCATCAATTATATAAGTAATATTTAAAATCAGAATAAGTTTTGATGTTTTAAAAATAGAAGTTTTTAAAATCAGAATGGAGGAATATTTCAAGGCTAAAACAAAGTTTGAAAACATTTTTGAAAACATGATTTTGAAAGCTAAAACATTTTGAAAAACAGATTTAAAAACATTTTGAAAAATCTGTTCAAACTGAAATTGCAAGAACCTTCCTACAGAGCTCCTCCATAGGACTCGAGAACTTGTACAAAGTAGTTTAAATGATTTTGATTTTCGTGAGTTTGTAAGCCACTTGCCGTAGGTTTGTAAGCCACTTGTCATGGGTTTGTAAGCCACTGGTTTCGATAGAAATTGGGTTCCATCCCAAAAGAAAATTGAAAGAAAGATGAGAGTGCTATTATGAAGTTTTAACAAAATACTAGACACTTATCTTGAGATCTTGAAATCTTGATTCTCTAGAGTCTTGAATCTTGAATCTCTAATCTTCATCTTGATGCTTGAGTCTTTATACTGATCAGTCTTCGATAATACCTGCATATACTTCCTATATACACACACACACACACACACACACACAGATATATATATATCTATCTATATGAAAATGTTAGTATATATTTTATAAAGTAAAGTATAATAACTATATAAGGTTGTTGTCATCAAAACATCATCAAATCAGTTCCTAACAATCTCCCCCTTTTTGATGATGACAACCTTTATTTATAAAATATTCTTACCATACCATAACTCTCCATAACTCCCCCTTACTCCGTGACTTATTCTTAAAACTACAACTTCCATTTATTCCATGACTCCCCCTTACACCAAGCACATATATTTTTATAACTTGCTCCCCCTTTGTCATCAACAAAAAGGAATAAAAGATTTACCTGTTCTAAAGTATATATAGAATAAAAGTGTAAAGTGAACGTGTAAGTGATCAAGTGTGTGTGTATATATATAAGTGTAACTTGACAATCAAATCAATATACATAGCAAACCAATCATGTATAATATATGAAGTTATATACAAACCAAATCCAAATCAAACTTAAGTAAATAATTCAATCAAATCCTAATCAAATCTAAATCAAATCAAATCAAACAAACAAACATACATAATGATCAGACATTACTTGGGACTTCCACCCATCCATCTTCTCCAAAGATAGGATCAGTTTTGATAACATCCCAATTATCTTTGTCGAGAGTGACTGGTGGATTTGCTTCGGGTTCGTCTTTGCTAAGGCTTGAGATCATCCAACGAAGTGCGTCGAAGTGTTTCTCTTGCTCTTTGATCATCTGCATTTGGCTTAATTCTAAGTGCCTTTGATTTCTAAGTATAAAAGAAAGAATATTCTTGAAAGAAGCAAGAGTTTCTTCAAGATTTTCACTTAAATTCTTAATTGGAGAAGCCATAATTTAAGAAATAGGTTGAAGTATGAGAGGAGATGAATAGAAATGGAGGTAGAGAAGTTTTTCTGGAAGAAATAGGTATTTATAGGAGTTATTGGCCGTTCAAAATGAATTGTCACTTGGTAGTTACAAGAATTTGAAGTTAGAAATTGTAACTACCTTTTTTACTGTTATATGTCGACATGGGGGGATGAGGTTTGTCGACATGGTCTAGACAGAATGACCAAGTTGAGTTATTTTTTATTTTTAAGTTTATTTTTATACTAGTGGACTTATATAAAATTAAAATAAATAACTAACAGAGATATATAAAGCTGGAAAACAGAGAATGAGATAGCATTACTTATATTAGTTAACATTACATAATCTTAACTAAAAAAGTAGAAAATACAAAGATAGATAAACGATAGCTAGAGAAATAATGGCTAGGATTAGTTTGATGAAGATGATGATGAGGACAAGCCAAGTTTCTTGCCTATCTTTCCAAAGAACTTGTCGATCTTGGTAGAGATTTTATCCATTTTCTTGCTAATAGATCTCTTAAGAACCTTTTGGTTTTGGGCAAGTATCTTTTGGTTCTTGAGTATGGTTTTGTTGGACGGATTGGCGGGGGTAAGTGGATACTCTATACTTTCCAAAGATGTTTCTTCATCTTCCTCTTCTTCTTCAATTTCCATTCCTTCCCCTTCTTCTTCCTCTTCTTCTTCCTCTTCTTCCATCTCTTCATGAGCAAGTCTCTCTTCCTTTTCGGCGAGTGTTTCATATGGTTGAAACATGAGTGGGATTTTCATAAGAGAAATGTTCCCATGATTGAACACTTTTCTACTTACAAACTCTTCCTTTTTAACATCCACACCAAAATAATTGAAAATCCGAGTAAGGTAAATTCCATGATAAAGAGTGTTTTCTCCCATATTAAAATTTTTGGGTCTTAACTCATCCAAAATAGTTTGTGCCCAATTAATATCATATTTTCCAAAAATAGAAAAAAGAGCTTTACAAACTTTTGAGGTGGGATTATTGTAGTTTCCCGACCTAGGAATGATTGTGTGTTGAATAAGAAGGTTGACAATTCTTGCTTTTGGGCGGAAAAAGCGATTCTTAAAATCCATGTGGTCATCGCTTTCAAAAATGTGATGAAAAGTCTCTCGATCGGTTTCATTGATTTGAAATTCCGAGAGATTCATACCGGTAGGTTTGCAACCCAAAATAGCACCCAAAATATCGGAATCCAAAACAATAAGTGTTCCTTTAACACTACTCCAAATTTGATCTTCATTTCCATTATAAAATCCACGATTTAGGTTTGCATAAAACATTTTGACAAGGTTTGGATAACAAACGAAATCATTTTGCTTGTTATCAATCAAGCTAAGAATGGAGTTTTCTTCAAAAAGTTGATCGATTTCATAAGAAGAAAAATCATCAAAAATGACAAATTTTCCCGTATTGACTTTACCATAATTTACATAGTTTATGTAAGCTTTGATAGCCTCCGAGTCATTGAAAAGATCATTTTTGATGGATTTGGGCAGCCTCATAGTTGATGGGTTACTTGAGGAAGCCATTGATGAGTGTTTGGGAGGAGTAGAAGATAATGAAGAAAGTTTGAATTATGAGAATAAAGTGAAACGAGATGATAAGAGAAGTATATTAAATAGATTCTCTAAAGTCATGTTCTCTGGTCAAGAGGTGTCTTTTCAGAATTTTGAAGTAAGTGAAAAGGTGAAGGGAAATTCAAAAGTTTGAATTCAAATTTTGAAATCAAATTTCTGAGAGGCATGTCGACATGGGGTATCCTGGCATGTCGACATGTGCCTGTTGAATTTGAAAAGAGGTGTCTATTCCTAAAATCTAAGAAATGCCTAAAATCTTAAGAAAACTAATCTATATTCTATATCTATATATAATTCCAGTAATAATATTAAATATAATAATATTAAAATATTTTAATATTTGAAATATTATTAAAATAATATTATTTTGAATTTAAAAATTCAAATTTCAAAGGGTGATTTTGAATTTAAAATTCAAGGAATTGCAAACAAAATCAAAGCAAGCAAGCATCCAATAAAATTAAAATAAACGTGTACCTATTTTTAGATCCAAACTTCGATCGTCTTCTGATTCGAGAATAGCCTGAAGCGCAGATTTGAAATATCAGTTTTCTTCTCGTCATCACTGGATGAATCTGAATCGTCAAGAGTTGCTGCATATGCCTTCTTTCTTTTCTTTGGCTGCTCGTTGTTTGGTTGAAATGTCTGTTTGTCTGGATATGGACAATCCATCTTGTAGTGCCCTGTTTTGTTGCAGTTATAGCATCTATCACCATTATTGTTGTTGTTGTAGTTCTCCGAAGTATTTCTGGAATTTTTTTGATCATTTCTTTTAAAGTTATTCATCTTTCTATACTTCAGAAATTTCCTGAAATTTCTGGTCATGAAAGCAATTTCTTCATCACTCTCTTGTTCTGAATCTCCAGTTGTTGCTTTGAATGCGATCGATTTCTTTTCCGTTGCCTTAGATTCTTTTCTCCCTTGTAGTTGAACTTCATAAGACATTAGATTACCGATTAACTCTTTGATCTTCATTTGACTAACATCATTTGCCTCTTCAATAGTAAGTGTCTTTTGATCCCATTCTGGAGTGAGTGAATTGAGTATTTTTCTTACTTGATCTTCTTCTGAGAAACCCTTTCCTAAAGCAATCAATGAGTGTACAATGTCTTGAAATCGACAATACATGTCGGAAATAGACTCATTTTCATGCATTTTAAACAATTGAAACTGGTTAGTTAATATGGAAATTTTAGTCTGTTTAACTTTGCTTGTTCCTTCATGAGTTACTTGCAAAATTTTCCAGATTTCAAATGCAGACTTACAAACAGAGACTCTATTAAACTCATTCCTATCTAGTGAACAAAATAGTATATTCATAGCCATAGAATTGTTTTGTGCAACTGTCTTTTGCTCAGTAGTCCACTGGGCAAAATTTGTAGTTGGTTCAACATATTCAATTTGTGTCATATTCCAAGTATCTAAACTTATGGATTGTAAATAAATTTTCATCCTACATGCCCAATATGCATAATTATTGCCATTAAAAAGTGGTGGTCTGACAGTAGACTGACCCTCTACAAATGAACTAGTGTTAGTGCTTGTGTTGACAAAAGTAGTGGTGACAGGAGTGACATTATTAGTGGATTGTGCCATTAAAATTTTTCAAAATTTCAGATTATGAAAATAATGAAAACCAATGCTCTGATACCAATTGTTGGGGATGCGGATTAAGGATCCTAAGGCAGAAATAACACCAGAGGGGGGGTGAATAGTGTTTTAAAGAATATATGAAATATATGACTAAATTAAAACTTTCAACACAAATCTAAACAGAATTCTAGCACAGAATGATCACAGAACATATAACAAATGCAAATAGTAAAGTAAAGCAAGTAAAAGGAAAGAACATACCGGATTTTATACTGGTTCGGAATCCTCCTACATCCAGTCCTGCACCAAGGCAATATCCTTGTACAGATTTTTATAAGCCAATATCCAAATTACAACCCTCAATTTCTAAGGCCTTGAGGAACCCTCCTATCTTCGAGTCTGGGGTAAACTCTCTTGATTTACGGGACACAGGATCACCCTAATACTTTCTAATAACAATCCTTTTGAATGGATAGACTCTATGGACTTTTTGAATACAAATTAATCCTATAGCTCTGAATAGCACTTTGATCTTTAGTAGAATGATGGAGAATCAAATAGAGAGAGTATCTAAATGATTTCCTATTGAGAATTTGGCAGAATGATGGCACGATCTTGAAAATATGAAGTTTTATGGATATGGAATGGTGGAGAAGAAAGAGTGAAGAAAAATAAGAAAGTAGTTATTAAAAAATTCATTTTGGAAGCCTTTATATAAATGCTCAACAGTCATAACTATTGGCGAAAGGTTTTTGAACGAATGGACACTTCTTTTGAAATTTGAATTTTGAATCCAACTGTCATCATGTCGACATGGGGTATCCCCATATGTCGACATGTTCAAAATTGTAGAGATGTTGTTTTGTAAAAGCATTTGAATTTAAAACAAGTTGAAACTTCTCTGAAGCAAAGTAAAGTGTTTAAACAATATTTTGAGATAGAGAATGAATATAAAACATTATTTTAAATATATATATATATAATTGATATAGACCGTCAATTATATAAGTAATATTTAAAATCAGAATAAGTTTTGATGTTTTAAAAATAGAAGTTTTTAAAATCAGAATGGAGGAATATTTCAAGGCTAAAACAAAGTTTGAAAACATTTTTGAAAACATGATTTTGAAAGCTAAAACATTTTGAAAAACAGATTTAAAAACATTTTGAAAAATCTATTCAAACTGAAATTGCAAGAACCTTCCTACAGAGCTCCTCCATAGGACTCGAGAACTTGTACAAAGCAGTTTAAATGATTTTGATTTTCGTGGGTTTGTAAGCCACTTGTCGTAGGTTTGTAAGCCACTTGTCATGGGTTTGTAAGCCACTGGTTTCGATAGAAATTGGGTTCCATCCCAAAAGAAAATTGGAAGAAAGATGAGAGTGCTATTATGAAGTTTTAACAAAATACTAGACACTTATCTTGAGATCTTGAAATCTTGATTCTCTAGAGTCTTGAATCTTGAATCTCTAATCTTCATCTTGATGCTTGAGTCTTTATACTGATCAGTCTTCGATAATACCTGCATATACTTCCTATATACATATACATATACATATATATATATATATATGAAAATGTTAGTATATATTTTATAAAGTAAAGTGTAATAACTATATAAGGTTGTTGTCATCAAAACATCATCAACTCAGTTCCTAACAAAAAAGAGAATGGGGAAAAGGAAAATAAATTCCCCGAACCCCAGATCAGACGTCTGGCCAATCCAACCAGGCGTTTGGTCCTGTGCCATTTTGCCTATTTTAGCCATTTTTGAGTGGATTTCTAAATTTTATCGATTTTTGGTGATCCGGTTAGTTGTTGTCAATTATTATCAACTTTGATGACTTCTTTTATGAATTTTTAGGAATATCCATTTGATGGGTTTGATATCGATTTTTATAGTTTTAATTCACGTCGTCGAATGCGTATTTTGGTGATAGATTGTTTTTACAATAATTTCTGTGATTTGTTACTTTAAAATACAAAGGTTTTTATACTAATAATAAATACTCAAACTCTTTCACAAAAATGATTTCAACACTATTTTTAATACAAAGCTCGTTTTTAAAACTGTTTTCCAATCAATTAGTATATACAATCCTTTTCTTCGTATGAGAAATCTAATTAAATGGCTTAGCAAAACAAGTAGTATGAAATGCTTGCGTTTACTTCGTCGGTTAATTCTTGGACTTGTTCGATTGAACTCGCGTGACAATTTTCGAGTGGCAATCTACAATCTATTCGTAAATATTTAAATTAAGCCAGTGGTTATGGGACATGAAGCTAAACTCATTTATTTACTAGCTTAGTGTAATTTACACTTCTTATTGATCAATGATGATCATTTTATGGTTTAGACTAGTGATGTGTGATGTCTCTTTGTCCGTATATAGGATTATACCCCGTTCTGTAGAGCTTCGTCTCATTTTTATGGGCTAATGACCCAAGGTATTTTAACCATTTTATGGAATTTGGTTCATCAGGTGTATCGCTATACTAAGTCGTTGTTCCGGCTTATTTGAGTTTCAGGTTCATCGGGCATATCGCTGTACTTCGTCATTGTTCCGGCTTATTTGAATTTTGGGTTCATCGGGCGTATCATTGTACTACGTCATTGTTTCGGCTTATTTGAGTTTTAGGTTCATGGCGTATTGCTGTACTACGCCGCTGTTCCGGGATGTTTGAGTTTCAGGTTTCTCGGGCGTATTGTTATACTATGTCGTTGCACCGGCTCTATGGGTTAGCGACCCATGGGTTAGCATCTTGTTTGTGATACATGTGTTGGTGAGTTTTCATGCTTTCGTTTGTGATGGGCCTCCCCTTTATATTTTATGGATTTCTAAATATTGATTTGTGGAATTTGTGTTTCACCAATTTTTGAGATCTGCGTTGTTATGTTTTGTCAATATTTGAGGTTAGTGAATAAGCTAAAGAATATGATATTCTTTTTGGGGTTTTGAGAAGATTTGAGATATTGTATGATTTTCATTGTTATCATATATTTCTGTTATATCTCTTATCTTATCTCATTTTATATGATATTTATAGCTAAATTGATCCGTTTATTATTTTTCTTCTTAAATAATGCTCGGGTCACGCCGAGGTGTTATAGATGCTTCCACTTGACTTCTTAGCAGGGACTAGATTCTGACTTTGGCTAACTACTTTAGCTTAGTAGTTTTTATTTTTATACATTCGAGATAGAGAATCCATGATGTAAACATATTCTTTTGTCTAGCACTTGTACCTATTCTTTTGTGATGTAGTGGATCTTGTATGACCGCTACTTTGATGTTCACTTCTATATGTTATATTCATATCCGTTTCTATCTTAGTGATATGAATATCTGTGACTGATTTATGTTATGCTTATTTTATATTTGTTTCCGAAGGCCTCATATCCACTATGTAGTAGCTTTGAGTTTGTATTAAATAGGTTAGATTTCCTAAAGTGCATGTCATACCATCAAACATATCAGTACTCGCACAAAGCCATTACACAGATGGTCGCTCCTAAATAGCCTTATTCTTCATACTAATTGACGGCATTATCCAGTAATGTCCTTGGTTGGTAGGAGCATAAAGGTGGGGCGTCACATAAATGATTTCGTTTGGCAAATTTTAATTCACATTTCAAGCTCGAGTTCGAAAATAATTCGATTTCCATAAATTCAATTTTTATTTCTTTAAATCAAATTTTTTTAAATAATTTTAAATCAAAAATTTTGAAATCATTTAATTTAACCAATATGGCGTCCGTATATAAGTTTCTATCATATGGCCAAGTGGATCATTTATTTCTATTTAATTTGAGGGATGGATATATATCATTTCAATCCAAGTCACAGTGTCATAGGTATATATCATTTCAACCTATTTCTTAATGATTCGAAATAATTCAATTTACAGTTTTATATACTGTAAATAATATACCAGGTGATAATAGGATATATTTAGAAATAAATAAACATCCAATCATCCAAATACCAATCAATTGGCATCAATCACAATCAATCATCTAAACTGTCAAAATAATTCACAACAATTTCATAATTATTAATATCTAGTATTTTGCTGGCAATTAAGTTCCAATTTCAAATTTAATCATCAATTTTAGTTTTTAACAGTTAATTCGAATGACAATTAAATTTATCAAACGACGATCAATAAATTTATATCACTTCTTAATTTCAAATTTAATTAGCATAAAAATATTCTAGAACTTCGTGAGTGTTATAAAACACTCACCTTTATTTTTGTTGTCGCTTTCATGTTCTGATTCCGATTAGATTCGAACACATTCGAATTTAGCTAGAATTTTTAGAAGCTTTAAATCGCTCCAAACCAATTCTTATGCGTAGCATTCACATATAGAGGTGCAATGCAACTCGTTGCATCCTCTGATTTTATATGAAGAAGATATCGCATATATAAGTTTTACAAATTTTTAAATATATAATTATCATAATTAAATTACAATTTTTAATTTAACTTCCCTAAAAGAACGACCCAGCCCTTCTAAACATCAAACCCGCCACTGCTTCTTCTTTCCTAATGTTCTTCATTTCCTCCCTTCACTGATATATGCACAGAGACATGCACACGCACTCTCTCCCTCCTTGAAACGAAGATGCGTGCTATTACCTCCAAACGACATCCTTCACCAAGGGTATCACGATGGCACCCTTAGATTGAAATGCACACCACCCGTGATGAGCGCCACCTGGACAGTAGCGCCTTCCCCTTTCGAAAACCGTGATCCTCCATTGTTGATCGAGAACCCCCAAACTCCGGCTACTGCTGCTATTCGACATGAGATACTCGAATCAAGGCTTTGTTTCGCGAATGAAGTCTATAGCTCCAAATAACCCCTGACCTATTTTACTAACCCAAATGCACCACTGTCAATCTCAAGAGAATGAGGCCGCTACCCTCAAAATTATAGCAAATCGAAGTTTATACCAAAATAAGATTATTGAAACTGGTTCCAGGATTTATCGTTTTGAATTTCAAGAGAATTAATTTTTTAAAGCTTTTTTTTTTCTTGCTCTGTTAATCTGCATGAATAAATAGAAGGAGAATGATGGAGATAACACAGGGGTAGGGTGGTTGTTACAGGGAATAGGGCGACTGATGGTGAAAGAATGGAGGCTGATGTGAAGTGTTGACTTGAAATATAAATTTATTTAATTTTCAAAATATCTCGATTTAGGTGACTTAAAATTCCAAACTCCTATCGAGGCGTGCCGCCAAGCGTTCATAACGTTATACCTCTATTTCGAACGCTATGGAACAAGTCTTGAGCCCTAACTCGATCGTATGGAGAAGATAGCATTTTGAACCCAGTTATTATATTAAATTTTCGATATTAAATTCGACGCGTTTCTATCCCGCATGACCAAACGATAATTCCAAACATTGCAAAATTTGAAATCCGATAACAATACACTATTATGGATCCAATGGAACTAGTTTCATCGAATTCCGAGACTGTTTCCTAGAAGGCTATTTTATGGTGTCGATTAAATCGAGCGATTTTCAAAATCGGCAAAATTACTTGAAATTCTATTTTTAAAAGCTTACTAACTCAATTATAATTCAAATAGAATTTATATCAATATAGAAACCGTTTTGATTCATATTAAATTGCAAATTCAATTATTTGCACTATTTCAAATATTATATTTCACTATTAAATATATATATATATATATATATATATATATTCAAATTTTAGTTTATTGACCTTTAATTCCGTTGAGAAGTCCACTATCGTCATTCTAATTCGAGTAGAGTTTAAATCAATTTAGAAACCATTTTCATTTATATTTAACTCTAGATTCACATATTTACCCAATTTCAAATATTAAATTTACTATTCACCAAATCCGTTTAATAGATATATTTGAAAATTTTAAACCATCTCACTAATTTATCCAAAATTCCCATATCCAAACTCAATTAATATTTCAAATTCAGCATTTAAAAATAAATTAAATGTCCAAAACCAACGGCCAAAATTCCGGGTCGTTACAAACATGTGTTTTGAAGCAAAACATACCTTTTTTATTTTGTATTATTTTGCATACAATCCAATTATTAGGAACAGCTTAGTCAGTAATAAGAAATTCACATATTGTTTATTTCAAGCTTAAAACTAAATTTTATTACAATTTCAATTTATTTATCGACTATGTTATACTGCTCATTTAGAAGTTAAAACTACTTAAAGGTTATTATCCAAAACTACTTTTGAGTAGTAAAATAATAAGTTATTCCCAAAAGGAGTCTTAGATGGATGCGTGGTTACCTTGAATTTTAAAAATGGCAAGCTTGCAATATTTAAAACCATGAAGAACATTTCACAATAATTGATGCTTTCATTGTAATATGAGTTATCTAATTGATTTTTTTAATGTGAAAATTGGTGATGTGCCTTCCTTATTTACTGAAACATTTGTAATCTCTTTCACCTAAATAGTGTATCTTGGTAACATTCTATATTATATTAAAGAAAATTTGTGCTACATATATAGTTTGTAATTGTATTCATTGTTGTAAATTTTGGACATTTGTTATTAAAAGTAAGATAAAATCATATAATGTTTAACATACATGATATGCGTAGAAAATATATTCTTGGCATATGATGTGTAATGAATGTATTTCGTCCACACTAGATGAACGATGTTCTACAACCGTATGAAAAGTTTAAAAAAGGCATGTTGTACCAAATCTTGTACAGTAATATTTACAGGAAAATAGGCTGAAAGCAAAACTTATTAACACTTTTGGACTACAGGACTTAGATTTCGCTCTTTTATCATAAGGACGCATGCTTTTCTTTGCCTGAAGGAAAAAATTAACAATTTTTTTTAAACTTCTTCCTTCTCAACACCATCGATTCTTCCTTCTCAATTTCGAACCTTATTTTATTTCTCTAAATTGAATCTTTTGTATCCAAATTAACGACTTCAACGATTTCAATTTACCGCAACATCCTTCTTCTTTCCAGGTATACCGACTTGATCGATTTTGATTTGGCATCCATCTTGACTATTTCTATGCCTTCGACTTTATTTTAGATTTTAGATTTTTATTTTGATATACATTTTTTGTTACGTTTATTTTTTTATTTTGTTGAGCATAGTTTTGTTGATATTTCATTGTCAGGTTTTTTGATTTGCTAATGGCTGATTTGTATTCAAACAATAGTAGAGATATTTTGGAGTTTGCTTCCATATGTAAACCTATATTTAAGTATCAATTTGTATTATTATTTTATTATGGTGAATTTACATATAAAATGCTATACTTGTCTATCATTATGCGTTACAAAGTTGTATTACATATTCTGTCTATTTTATGTATTTATTTGTTTTTATTCTGTTTAACAAAATTTTCTTCTTCTGGTTTTGCAGTAATGATGGTCTCGTTGTTTATCCAAATAGTTTGTTAGTTGTTTTGAACATAGTGAGAGCTGTTATTACACTTGTCTTACCATGGATTCTTCTTTATTTGGCGTTAAGAGTGAAATTTATGAAGTTGGTTAAATCTTTGTCCTCTTTCGATTCAGATATCTTATTTTCTTGAAAACAAAGTTATTATTCTTTGATGTCGATTCTGATTTGTTAAGCATTGTGCACTATCTGTTTTATAAGAGGAGCCAAGATTTTAAGTTTGGTGTTAAGTCATTGGTTTGTACATTAGATTTGGATGTTGGTAGTTAGGTTCTTCTAGTGTCTAGAGTACTTCAATTAGTTGTGGTTCTGCTGGCAACTGTGATCCACATGCTGATTTGTCTTGTTATTTGGAAGATATGTTGAAGAAAGGTTCTCAAACAACTCTTATGGATTTTCTAGTTTTTTGTTTCAGTGCAGCAGAAGATTTTAAGGAGTTTTTGATGGCTTGTCAAATTAGATATGGATATGATTTGGCTTTTGTTAGAAATTCTCCTAAAAGAATTTTAATTATATGTTCTTGGCCTAAGAATGGCAGTAAAATTTATGTTAATGCTTCTTCAAATCCTGGATAGCTTATTTTATAAAAATATACAACTTCGATCATTCATGCAGTGCTGGTCTTAGGAATGTAAATAAAGTTCATATTTCAAATAGATTTGTGAAGTCATTAATTATTGATCAAATTCGAGATGCTTCAATGAAGAAATTGAAAGATATTATGAAAGAGTTTAGAAGGGAATATAATTTTAGTTTGACATATTAATGCCTATGGTGGAAAGCGGTTGGTGTTGAAAGAAATATATGGAGATGATGATATGTCATACAATATTTAAACTGCTATTTGGAAGCTTTTCAAGATATAAAGTTGGAAAATTTCAACATGTGGGCCACATATGTAAAATAAATATGTTGTGCTTTTTTGATGTAAAGCCTAATTAAAGTGATCAAATTTTGAAATAAAGCTAAAAAGCTTAAGGATATAATTATCATGGTATTATGTGTAGATACCAGGACAATTCTAATTTATTAAAGGTCCAAAGTAGAAATGCCAACATATAAATAAGAGGTTATGGTCCCTAAATTATACAAGTTCTGCTTATTCTCCTAATATCTTCTATAGAACTAATTCAAATCTAGCGTGTGTGTCAATTTGCAAATCAAACCGACTCTTATTCTCTTTCAATCAGCAAACATGGATTCAGGTACGACTTTCACTGATTTTACTTTCCTGTGATTTCTTTTGAGTTGAATTAACATGGATCATATATTCAAATCTAGGGTTTAATGATTACAACAAGTTTATTGATTTCATTGGAAAACTTCTTTTATGTTTTTTGTAACGGCCCAGAATTTTAGTTATTTGAAATTGGAATATTTAATCGATTTTAAATATTTTAAATGTTAATTTTTAACAAGGATTCAAATATCACTATTTATTGGATAATTTAAGTTATTGAATTAAACAATTGGAAATTGGTTAAAATAGTGAATCTTGGGTTTTAAGCCTGTTAAATTTTTTTTAAAGGCTTATAAAATTTATATCGATAATATTGAAGATAATAAAAACTTTAAAATTGAATTTAAAGGTGATTCGTTCGGTTTGAAACTATATCGTTTAAGTTGATATTTAAAAATAGCCCTCTGAGGCACAGTCTTGGGATTCGACGAAACTAGTTTCATTGGATCAATAATAGTGTATTATTATCGGATTTCAAATTTCATAATGTTTGAAGATATCGTTTGGTTATACGGGATATAAATGCGTAGAAATTTATATCAAGAATTCAATATAATTATTGGGTTCAAAAAGCTATCTTCTCTATACGGTCGAATTAGGACTCGAAACATTTTCCATTACGTTTGAAATAGGGGTATAACATTATAAATGTCTAGCGGCACGCCTCGATGGGAGATAGAGATTTTAGGCTACGATTTCGAGACGATTTAAAGTTTAAATAATATAATTTTATATTTTGACTAGTCAAATGATTTTACATTAGTACCTTCTCCTTCAATTCAAATGTCACTGTAGAATCCCTCAAACACGCTACCTCCTTTCAAAATATCACATCCCCTCCCTCTTCTTTTTAACAGCCGAATCTTTTCAAAATCAAAAGAAATAAAGGGGAAACTGCCGAACCAAACAGCAGGGAAAAATCCAATACTTGTTTAGTTTTTTAGTTTTATGCAAGCTTTGATATGTTATGGAAAAGGTAGGGTGTGGTGATGATTTGTTAAATGCGACAGCAAGGTCGAGAGCCTTTCAAGCTAGGGTTAGCTATAACGTGGGAATTTAGCTTCAATTTTTGGTTTTGGGATCGTATTCGAGTTCGTGGCATTGAAGTGCATCTAGGCACATGTCTTTGTGTGGCGCGGTGGTTCCATGGAGGTGCGACGTTCTTGTGGTCGTGTACGAGATGGACTAGATCGCATTTACCTTGGAGGCATTCGAGTTGGGGTGGGAATGCTAGGTGGGTGGAGGTCGATGTGGAAGTGGTGACGACGCTGTCAGATTTCTACTTGCAGTAACGAAGCTCGGAATCACCTCTAGCGTGCTCGGCTGTGCTTTTCGACTTGTGTATAGGAAATGAGATTAGGGGGAGGGAAGATGGCATTGTTCAAAATTTTATTTAGTTTATTATTTTATTTAAAAGGATATTGATAACATGTAAAATAAATAACTCCTCCGTACGAAATCCAATTGACCCATGAATTTTTGCATTAGGATCGTTTGGACGTGAACAATAGTATATGTTTGAATTTGGAGTCAATTGGGGCTTCCAGAATTTTCATACAATTTAAAATGCGTCCAGATTCAACTGAAAATGGAACATGATAGCGATAAAAATCATGGTGAGTTGATCTTACTCAGAGTTGAATTTCCATAGTCAATTTTAAATAGTTAAAATTAATTATTGATTATTTGATAGAATTGATAATTATTGTCAGTTGAGATGATATTATATATAGTAGTAAATATATATATATATATATATATATATATATATATATATATATATATATATTAGAGTGATTGATATTCCCGCATATATATATATATATATATATATATATAGCAGATGAGATCCTATACGCCTCGCATAATAGCAAATGACCCTATATACCACGATATCCCTCTCGTAGTAGGATTGGTATTTTTATATTGTGCTAACATCTGTGGTTGCAAGAAAAAAAGCTCAAAAATGTTGAAAATTTATTTCATATTTAGTGGTATGATTTATTTGAATAGTCTATGATAGATTATATATGAAATTGGATTTATTACAAGATATGGTAATGCTGGCTATATTTTGGTATTTTAAAATATCAAAATATGAATATGGAATTTTTAAAGGAAAATAAAACGAAGAATTCAAAGTAAAAATATTTATAGTAAAGATGGATAAATTAAAAAGTAATGAATTTTTGGAAAATAAACAGTTGATTTTTAGAATCCCGCTTAATAAATTCCGGATATGGAAAAAAATAGAGATTTGTGAAAAATGTTAATAAAATGGTTCTTAAAGGTAAGAACTTAAGTGATATTGTTTTAAATATCAAAGAATGTATTTTAGAATTTGAAATTTAAATAGTTGAGAAAAAATAAAAGGGAAATTTTGGAAATAAAATATGGAACTGATGTTCTAGATTTAAATAAGATTTTAAATCATAAAAATGAAGTGAATCTGAAAACTAGCGGTTTTTTTAAATAAATTTGGATTAAGTGGGGAATTAATTTTAAATGAAATTTATTTAGAAAATCAGTTTAAAATCGATAAAGTGCTTGAAACAGCGATAAACGGAAAAATGAGATTATGGGATTTATAAACGAGATTTATAAATAAAGTGAAGTAAAATTGTCAGTGGATAATTTGAATTTATAAATTCACGTTGGGGATTTATAAGGAGATGGGTAAATCATTTTATAAATTAAAAGTAGTTTTATTTTTAAAAAAAATGTGAAAAATGAAATTTACGGGTTTGGAACGTAAATTTAAACTTACATCTTGGAGACCACACCCAAGCTGGACCAGGAAACCTACGAGTTGGAGCGCGTGTGGAAACTGGACGCCTGGCTCACCAAGACCCTAATGATGCTGGTTCTCAAGATACACGTTTGGCAGATCATCAACAGAGGAGACATTAACCCGAACGGTCCTATAGAACAGAATCCAACCTTCCATCCTCCATACAAATTCCAGACTTATCGGCTATGGTCAGAGAGTTGATGAGATAAAATCAAGGCTTAACCAATGAAGATTGGGGGATATCCAGGAGTTGTACTCCATTAACTGATACTATCCTACAGGCTGAGCACCCTAGGAAGTTTAGCGTGCCAACTATCCCAACCTACGAAGGAAAGAATGATCCCAGACAGCATGTGGTGAGGTACGAATGGATAAGGGATTCGGCTAGAGTGAGTGACAACCAAGTGTAGATGCTTTCCAATTACTTTATCCAGAATCGCCACCATGTGATTCACTCGACTTCCGCCACGGTCTATATCCAGCTTTAACAAATTGAGGATGAAATTTGTAGAATAGTTCAGGATACATGCCACTCGTCCCAAGGACGTGATGTCCCTATCTAGTGTAATCCAGGCTCCGGGGGAGTCATTGAAAGAGTATCTATAGAGATTTCACGTTGCGACTATTGAGGTTACCAACCCTTATGACCATGCAATTCTGATGGCAGTAATGCGAGGAATGGATCCGGATTCAGAGTTTGGAGATTGATTGGCAGGAAAGACTCCAACTATGCTGGAGCATTTCTATTCAAAGGCTCATCAATTCATAAGAAGAGAGGAAGCCAGATGGACGAGATGAGATAAGGCACCAGGGCCTATTCAAGAGACTGTGAAAAGCAACATTTTGTAAAACAGTCTGATGACAATTCAAGGAAGGTTCAAGTCAATGTCCAGAATAAGCCCGGGCAATCTAAAGGGTCCGACGGAGGAAATCTCGGAAAGAAAAGGGAAACGGGGAAATGGAAGTCAATAATTCCCACTTACAACGAATATACTCCTTTGAATGCATCTGGAGAATATTTACCTATCAACTTGTAATACTTTCCAATACAGAAAGCCATGCCCAAACGAGTCAACAGAGGAACAAAAACGGACTGGGAAGTATTGCCGCTTCCATGAGACTTATGGGCATAATACGGAGGAGTGTAGACACCTCCATGATGCCATAGAAAAGCCGATTAGGCAGAAAAAATTGCAGGAGTTTTTCAAGAACCCGCGGGAAAGTAGGCAAGGAACATCGGATCCCAGATGCGGGTCGACCCCACGCCATCTAAAGGAACCTGCCCGAACTGTAGATAGACTGGTCATAAACACTATAGTCTGTGGACCTCATCCTACAGGCAAAAGCTGGTAGGAAATGGAGTGGTATGCTAACTCCTTAAGGCATGCAGAATATGAATGTTTTTCGAATATGGGGGATGGGACTCCCGTTAACAACAACGCATGATGACAGACGATATAGTGCTCAGGAGCCGAGATGCTGACAAGGTGGAGGCTCCTACTGTTGACCCGATGGTCATATCCATGACAATCGGGCCAGCATATGTGAAGAGATTTTAATTGATTGTGGAAGTTCTGTTAACATCATCTTCAAAACGGCATACGACCAAACGAAGATGGAGACAAAGGATTTGAAACCATCTAAAGCCCATATCCATGGCTTTAATGGTGCAACGACTGATGTAGTGGGATATGATGAATTGCCAGTTGAACAGAGACAAGGTGAGCGTAGGAGGGTGCGAATCCTACCTTTCATAGTGTTGGATGTTGATTCTCTATATAATGTGTTTCTAGGTTGACCGGCCTTGGTAGAGTTCAGGGCATCTTTGGTCCTGTGGTGCTTGACTTTGAAATTCCCGATAGACAAAAGAGTTGGTGTAGTGCATGGCGATCAGGCGATCGGTCGCGCATGTTATGTGGCTGAGCTGAGAGCGGCCCAACAGAGAGAGAAACAAAAGGTTGCAGACAGCTCCATCCGCATCTGGAATACTGACATTTGACAAGTAGTGCCCGAGCTCTAGCTCGGGCAACATTCTCGGATCTATAAAGACATAGATCCGAGAGATGATGGGGAACCCAGCGAAGCAAAAGCAGCACCGGCTGAACTGACGATTGACATTCCTGTTAGCCAAGGTGACCCATCGCGAGTACGGAAAATAGGATCACAACTCGACCCCTCGATGGCTGAAGATCTTACTAATTTCTTCCGAGCGAATCTGGATGTCTTCGCTTGGACGCATTCTGGTATGTGCGGGATTTCTCCCGCTATAACGAGTCATATGTTGAACATAGACTCGAGATACGTAACAGTAAAGCTGAAGTGGAGAGGCATGGACCCGGAGAGGTCCGCTGCTCTCAGAGAGGAGGTGGACAAACTCAAAGCCAATGGGTTCGTCTGCGATCCCCTCTACCCTGAATGGGTGTCTAACCCTGTGCTAGTGAGGAAAGCCAATGGGAAGTAGAGAACTTGCATAGATTACTCCGATCTGAACAAAGCATGCCCCAAGGATAGTTTTCCTTTACTTAGGATTGACCAGCTGGTAGACTCAACAGCGGGACACGAGTTACTATCATTCATGGATGCGTACTCGGGATATAATCAAATCCCGATGCACATTGCAGACCAAGAACACACCAGTTTTGCCATAGATGTCGGGTTATATTGCTATGAAGTGATGCCTTTCGATTTGAAAAATGCGGGAGCGACTTATCAGTATCTGGTGAATCGAATGTTTAAAGACCAGATTGGTAGAACAATGGAAGTATATGTGGATGACATGCTCTTGAAGTCATGGCAGTCAAACAGCCACATTCAAGACTTAGCGGTGATGTTTGATATACTTAGATATTATTGGATGAAAATTAACCCTTTGAATGTTCCTTTGTCATTGCGTTAGGAATTTTTTTTGGGTTTCATTGTTAATGCACGGGGAATTGAAGCTAATCCAGAAAAGATTCAAGCTATTCGAGACATACAAGTGCCCAAAACAATAAAGCAAGTACAAAGCCTGAATGGAAAAGTAGCCGCAATGAGTCGATTCATATCCAGGGCCACAGATAAATGTATTCCCTTATTTGATGTCATAAAGAAAGGAAAGAGAAGTTTCGAATGGACATCTGACTGTGAGGAGGCTTTTCGAGCTCTGGCAAGGCATTTAGAAAGTCCCCCGTGCTATCGAAACCGGTAGACCATGGAATGTTATATGTGTACTTGGCCGTATCACAGCATGCTATCAGTATGGCTTTGCTTCGCGAGGAGGACCGAATTCAAATGCCAGTATACTATGTCAGTAAACATTTAATCGGGGCAGAAAGAAATTATCCCAAGATCGAGAAGTTAGCCTACTGCTTGGTGATTGCATCACGCAAGCTTTATTCGTACTTTCAAGCACACTCGATCAGTGTTTATATCGATGAACCATTGCGGTAGGTACTCCAACGACCAGAAACCTTCGGAAGGATGTTAAAATGGAATATCGAGTTGAGTCAGTTCGATATTACTTACTTTCTACGAATGGCGATGCAAGGGCAAGCGCTTGTAGACTTCATCGCTGAATTCACCGTGTCAGACGAATCAAACAGTCACAATGTCATACCTCATGTTCGATGGAAGATGTACACCGATGGGGCATCTAAAGACCGTTGCTCTGGGGCTGGTATAGTTCTCGTGACTCCCGAAAACCGATCGATTTGTTACGTTTTGAAGCTTGAATTCCCAACAACAAATAACGAAGCCAAGTATGAAGCATTGATTGCTGGCTTAAAGCTTATCAGGGAACTGGGGGTAAAGTCGGTTGAAATCTTTTGTGACTTATAATTGGTGGTATACCAGGTGAGGGGGGACTGTCGAGAGAAGGGACAGAGACTTGCCCCATACCTTGCATGGATTCAAGAGCTGCGAGCAAATCTAAAATATTATGATATTTCGCATTTCCTGCGTAAACAAAACAAAGAAGCCGATTCATTGGAAAAATTTACAAGTACCGGCGATGCACAGTAGATGGGATTGGTTCCCCTCAAAATCTAACATGCTCCGAGTATAAATGTGATGGAGATAGATTTCGTGTTAGAAATAGAAATCGAGAAGGAATCATGGACGACCCCATTCAAGCAATACTTGCTACACAGGATCTTGTCCGAAAGAAAGAGAGAAAGAGGACAAGTCATTCGTAAGGCTTCACGGTATATAATGCACGATGGAATAATGTATCAAAGGGTATTCTCGGCCCCCTTACTCTGATGCATTGCCCACAATGAGATAAAACGAGTCCTGAAGGAAGTCCATGAAGAGGAATGTGGTGGCCATACCGAGGGGTAGACGTTAGCAAAGAAGATCCTCCGCTATGAATATTATTGGCCAATTGTAAATCAGGATGCTGCAAACTATGTAAGCAGATGTGACAAATGCCAGACGTATGCAAAAATCCCAAGAGCTTCGTCAACGGACTTACACAAATGGTTAGTCCATGGCCATTTGCAATGTGGGGGATCGATATAATCAGTTCTCTACCCATATCAAAGGGTGGTGCAAAATACACGACAGTCGCGGTCAATTACTTTACTAAGTGGGCAGAAGTAGAGCCCTTAGCCATGATCACCACCAAGAAGGTCATTAATTTCGTTGTACAAAACATTATATGCCATTTTGGCCTTCCATGGACTATCAGTACAGAAAATGGAATTCAATTCGAAAGCAAAGAGTTAATTTTTTTTTCTCAAAAGTATGGCATTGAAAAAAGGTTTGCAGCAGTTTCTCATCCAAAAGCCAATGGATAAGCGGAAGCCATAAATAATATAATCAAGTCCATATTGAAAAAGCGTTTGGAAAAGGCTAGAGGCAAGTGGGTGGATGAACTTTCAACAGCACATTGGGCTTATAGAACCACCCACAAGTCTGCGACTGGCCACACTCCATTCGCACTGGCATATGGCATGAAAGCTGTTATACCCGTAGAACTTGAAGTTCAGTCACATCGGGTAACTCATTACGACCCCAAGACGAATCTGGACCTTTTGCTGGAATCACTGGACTTCATTGATGAAAAACGTGAAGAAGTTGATTTAAGAGCGGCCGCATATAGACACCGAGTCGCTCGATATTATAATGAAAAAGTCCGGCCGAGAGTCTTTGATGTAAGCTTTCTCATTTTGAAACGATTTTTTCTGGTCCCATCGCATTTGAATCTCACATGGAAGGGAGCATACATCATTGAACGGAGGCTTGGAGAGGGAACTTTTAAGCTAGCGACCGTTGATGGCGTGACACTCCCACGAGCAAGGAATAGCGAGCATCTATGGCATTATTATACTTAGCCTATTCCTTTTTTATCATTGTTGCAATTATTTCGATATGTTTTTATTTTGTTGATTATTAGTTTTCAGCATGTAATAAGATAATTTAGCTTGTTTTCATTAATAAAGGCTTGAAGCCCTCTTTTCCATGAATTGTTGATGTTTCCGTGTATGATAATTCTATGGCAAAAAGCTAGAGTTACATTATTCTGTCGGACATACGAACGCGTATAAACGACTTAAAGTCTCAAAGTTCCTAAAGTGCGGACCGGAGTACTTTGAGTCCCCTGAGTGTAGACTAGAGTATAAAAGACATAAAATCTCCAAGTCTCCAAAGTGCGGACTGGAGTACTCTGAATCCCCTGAATGCGGACTAGAGTATAAACGACTTTAAATCTTTAAGTCTCCAGTGTGCGAACCGGAGTACTCTGAGTCTCCTGAATGCGGAGTCTCCTGAATGCGGACTAGAGTATAAACGACTTAAAATCTCTAAGTCCCTAGAGTGCGGACTGGAGTTCTTTGAGTCCCCTGAATGCGGACTAGAGTATAAACGACTTAAAATCTCCAAGTCCTCTGAGTGCAGACTGGAGTACTCTGAGTGCGGAATAGAGTATAAACAAATTAAAATCTCCAAGTCCCCAGAGTACAGACTGAAGTACTCTGAGTCCCTCGAGTGCGGATTAAAGTATAAACGACTTAAAATCTCCAAGTCCCCAAAGTATGGACTGGAGTACTCTGAATCTCCAGAGTGCAGACTTGAGCATAAACAACTCAAAATCTCCAAGTCCCCAGAGTGCGAACTGGAGTAGTTTAAGTCCCCAGAGTGCGGACTAGAGTATAAACGATTCAAAATCTATAAGTCACCCGAGTGCGGACAAAAAATATCCTAGGTACCCATAGCATGAAACAAAGTACTTACGATTGCCAAAAAATCCCCGAGCCATATGAAAGTGAACTGGAATTTATGTAATTCACAAGATTTTGGGCCTTGACCATAGTTATACAATAAGCTATACAATAAAAGTCATTTGAAGGGCAAAGGAACTAAATTTTATTTACCAAAAAAATGAGGTTCAACTACCGCTCCTTCAAAACTCGAAGTCAAAAGTCTATCTACATCGACTAGAAAAATAAATAAAAATAATTACATAATCTAAGCAAACTCTCGTCGAATGAGAATGACAACTACTTCTTCGGTTTCTTCTCCTTTCTTGTTTTCTCGGATGACTCCTCCCCCATGCGTTTTCGTTTAGACGCTTTGCTTGATGGGGAAGTAACATCCGAGAAAGGGCGAGGAACTTCCATTGGCCTGGACCCACCAGGGAGGATGACCTTCAAAGGCCTGTTCAATGGATCGTCTAGCTCCACCACTTGAGGCTCGAGCTTGATCTCAACTTTCATTTTCTTCTCCTCCATAAGTTGTTCCTTCATGCTTATTTTTGAAGTGTGTCCAGAGGCGCCCGTAATTTCAATTTCATAATTTTCTTCAACGGGTGACGAAGTTTTAGACTTGTCCTGGTCAAGCACCTCAATCACTAAATCATCAGGACCAGGAGTCTCTCCCGCTTGAATAGCCTCGCTCGCCTTTTCCTTCTCCTCCTTGGCGTCATCGATCCTTGGAGTGGGCTCGGGGTCAGAGCGGCCTATGCAAAATCAAAAGAGACAAACTTTAGAATACAATAACCTCTCGCCAAAAACGATGTCTCTTTGAACTTTAAGAAGAAAAGTTATTTACCCGTTCCTTGCTGGCTCTCAACCGTTCGAGGAGTCTCATCCTTTGGAATGGGAGATAGAATGTGAATGTCGAGGCCATGGTCTTTCGGGTCATAACCAATGTGCTGTTTGAATGGATCAAGTACCGGCCAACCAGCCGGTTGAGTAGGAGGAGGCACTGGGGATTCAGTTCTAGATGGACCAGCAATGTCATCTTTTCCTTTTGACGAGGAAGAACCTTTGCAGTAGAGAGCCTTCGCTGTAGAAAAGTCTGAAGGCTCATTCCCGCTGAGAAATTCTTTTACCAAAGCCTCCTCATCAAACTCCTCGGTGCTGGTCTCAACCTTTCCGATCTTTATCAAAGTTTCCCATGCCTCGGCTAGAGATTCGGGGTAACCCTCACCTAGAAAGGTTAAGTCCCGTTGCATGAAGACACGGGCATTATATTCTGCAATAAGCGGGTCGAATAAGCACTTGATCTCCTCCCTG
Source organism: Allium cepa (assembly GCA_030765085.1). NCBI lineage: Eukaryota > Viridiplantae > Streptophyta > Magnoliopsida > Asparagales > Amaryllidaceae > Allium > Allium cepa. The sequence goes on along the minus strand of CM060937.1, from coordinate 490,235,576 downwards.
CTAGCCTCGTAGCTGCCTCAAGGGGAGACTCAAACTCCATGGATGCAATTCATTTGCCCTCTTCACGGGCTTCATCCTTCAGCATCTCAACTTTAGAGAGTTCGTCGTCGAGCTTTGTCTTCAGGAGTCGCGTAGCAACAATCTCATCGCAATATCGTTGTGACTCTTCCTGAGCAGCAAGTTTTTTCCTCTTTCTCTTTGAGGAATAGCTCTTCCAACTCTTTGACTCACTGGGTGAATGCATTCCTCTCCTTTTGAACAGAATTCTTCTCTAAAGCCAAGGCCCCGCAGCGTTGGACCGCTTCGTCAATTTCTTTCCTATGAATCATCTCCAAACGATTAATGGCCTCCGCTATGTCTTTAGCACTTTTTTGGGCCGCTTCGAGCTGGGACTTGTATAAAGATAGCTCATCATCCTGAGCTTTAATAATGTCTCTATCATGAATAGCCTCGAGCTTCAGGTGATCAACTTCGTGTTGATGCTCAATGGAGACTTCCATGACTTTTTCAGCTAAGTAGACAAATGCGTCATGTTGAACGTGGACGTCGTTAGTACAAGCAATAGCGCTTTGTTTGACGTGTCCCGGAATGTGATGAATCGCCGGAAGAAATTTCAAGCCATCAAAGCATATTTTCGAGAACGTGGCCTTGAGCTCTGCAAGTCTTTCTGCTACCTACGGATCAGATACATGAGTGGGAGGAATTTTCCTGGAGACTACAGATGTTTTGTGGGGTTCCCGGGATTGCTGGTACTGGATGAACCAGAGTGTTGATCTCGGTAGGCCTTAAGCTGGGATCCCTTATGCACGAACTTCTCATTGTATTGCTCTGATTGAGAAGGAGGATCGCGAGAGTAGGAGGACTAGCTGTAGGTTTTTCTTCGATAAGATGATTGTCGGTGGTGGTAGTCTCGATCGCCAGTGTCATCTCTTTCTCGACGTTTGCCGAAACCCGAATCCGGGCCAAAATGATGAAAAATGACTCGCGAAGACGGTCGAGTCCGTGAGTACATCCCATGTCACTTATTCAAAATTTGGATAACAACAAGTTAGAAAAGAGTAGAGTGATAGCTAAAAGTTAAGTGCGAGGTGAAGTGCACATGTCCGTGTGTGTCCTAGTGTTTTCCCCCAATGGACCAGTTTCTTTGTCTTTACTTATAGGAGTTTTTTCTCCTTGGTTTTGGGCTTGAGCGCCTACATTGCCTCTCGCTGGTGAATGAAGCTTAAGGGATTTTGGATCGTTGAAGCAATAATTAAGCAAATCATCAGGAATAGTGAGGTTCGATTAGCCTTTTAAAGAACTCTCTAAATGTTGAGGAGAAGGCTCTCTCTCCACTGGAGTGATGGTGACCTTAGAGATTCCACCTGCTGCCACCTTCCTCAATTTGTAAGTCAGTTTTTTCTTTCCCTTTGCAGGGGAGGCATCACTTTGATATCGTGAACCTCGAATACCGGCTCCCGAGCGGGTTTAACATTCTCGCCAGGTACTTCGGGCGTTTTAGCTTCTCTAACCTCCCCCTTCTCAAGTGTGTCAGTGGCATCATGTCCTGAAGGCCCAGCTTGCTTTTTTCCTTTTCCCAAGGCAGTCCCGGTTATAGTGATGCCTTGAGGATGGCATATTCGATGGCCTGCCGCCAGCAGCCCAAATTTCAAGAGAGATTCGTTTGAAATAAGAGATCTAATGTCCCGGTCTATTATAGGGATAGCTCGGATAGCCTCAACGGCTTCAGAATACCCGGAGCCTTCGGGACGTGGGCTGATGCCTGTAAAAGTAGAGAAAGAGTTAGAAAAGGTGAAATTTCTGCCGAATGCAAGTATTGATCCAAAAAAGAAACTTACTTCCTTCCACCCATCCCCTTGCAAAGCCAGGAGGACAGCGCGCGTAGAACCATTCCTGTTTATACTAGGCGAATTTGCTCCATGCCCCAGTCAGAATCTGACACTTGTTATGTGGCTCGAGAAATACAAAAGATGGGCTGTCAGATTGTCTCTTGAAACGATAAATATAGCGAATATCGCCAGGAGTTGGGAGCCTGAAAAGGAAGCTTATGAAGAGAATGCACGTGCCGTATACGAACGCGTGACTGTTAGGGTGCACCATGATGGAGCGATCTCGATGTACTGTAACAGGTCGTTGAGGAAGGAGTTGAACGGTGGCACGCTACCAACCCAGCACATAAATTTATTGCATGCCGTATATCCGACTAGGGGCAAGTGAGGACGATTTGTCCCGATGGAACCAACACATCGTAAAAAGGAACCCCATGTACTGAGCATATGGATGAAGAGAGCTTTCATTAATTCTCGAAGCTTGAGAATCGATCGGATCATCCAAAAAGATCACTGAATCCAAGGCACCGAGAGCCAGGTCGATGGATGCGATCGTGGGGTCGAAATATCTTGTACAGGAACTGTCGATGGATTTGAGGTTCTAACCATTTCCTATTGAGAAGATGGCCCGGGTCTGTCCTAGATCGTGGCTGAACTGGATTTCCAAGACATCTCTAATGAGTGTTGGATCTGATGAAACACCTATTTAAACTATACTTAAAAACGATCGACATTAGACATAACAACAAAATACTCCCCCCATGTGGTGTGTGAACTAGTGCAACCGTTCAAGTATGAGTGTCAAAGAGTTACAAGTCGTAAAGTTGATGAAATAAAGTTAAGCTTTGGACTTTCACCTTCGAAGACTGTCATCGCTGACCGTCTCCGAGAGCTTGTCGTGGGATGGTTTCTGTTTTGAGCTCGACATCGACATTGTATGTGGAAGGTTATTATCTGCTTTAATCAAGTTAAATTCAGGTTTATAGTCGTCAAAGCAGGGGAGTTATCAGTTTGGATTGTCTGGTATGCTTGATTGCTTAAGTCCTTGTCCTTATTCACCGTCATATATTCGGGTATAGGAAGTAAGTTAAGTCAATATGCATTATGTTCAAGGTAAGATGGTTCTGACTGTTGTAGCCTACTACCAGACTTAATACCGAACAACGCTGTGGTGACTCGACTGTACATTGCCTACTTCACTCTCCTACATTCTCTCTCCACCGTTCGGCATGTGGCAAGTCATGCCAAACAACAGCTATGTCGAGCCACATCGCTCGGTGCGTTGAACCCAACTCTAACTTCCTTCCTACACTCCCTTTCTACCGTCCGGCACAGATGAGTCATTCGGCAAGTCATGCCGAGCCGCATCGCTCGGCACATTTCCCTCAACTCCTACTTCTCTCTTACAGTCCCTATTACATCGCTCGGCATAAGGGAGTCATGCCAAGCCGTGGACGTACCGAGCCACATCGCTCGGCACGCTAAGCCCAACTTCAACTTTACTCCTAAGTTCCCTCTCCATCGTTCTGCGAAAGTCATGCTGAGCCACAGCCATACGACATCCTCCAACTCATTTCTTCGAACAAACTAAACACCCCCTAGATAGCTAATCGAACGCCACTTCAAGTCACACGCCGCCCTCGACCAACAGTCCCTACCCACGCCGATTCCTACTGGGACGAGACCCTCTTCCTTCTTTCTCTCCATCTAATCCTAAGGCACGACTAAACCTTAGATCCATCTTCCCTATTTACACAACTTCCACTATTCTGAGTTAAGGGAAGGACATGAATTTGAATCTTGTACAAAATCCCTAATTAAAGAAAGTCGAACAATCGAGAGGTTCATACCAAAAGAATGGGTCGAAGTCTACTGAAATGCTCAAGTTGGAATTGGAACCAACTCAGGCTTGTTGTTAAGGGCGGTCGAGAAGCAACGTATCAGGTTCGGTAGGGAAAGGGATGCTGAGGTGTTAGCAGGAGTCTGATGGGAGAAGAGTTCGAAAGCCTTGTAGAGTGGAGGTAAAATTAAAAGGGGTAAAGAGGAGAAGTGTTGGGTTATACAGGAAAGAAGGAAGGCGAATAGACAATGACCGGTAGAACCGTTCAAGGCACCTTGGTCGTTCGGCATCAATGCCCCATTTGACATTAAGGGGCTCGTCTGACATACAGGGGATCATTCGGCATCCAATGCCTCGATCGGCATTCAATACCTCGTTCGGCATCCAATGCCTTGAACGGCATCCAATGCCTCGTTCGGCATTCAGGAGATTGTAGAAAATCACTATCGAGAGGACAGAATAAGGGTTCAAAGAAAAGCATGGGGTGCTCGTGGATCAAAGCGCATCATGTTCTTCCACATGATACACTTTGGGGGGCAAGTGTCACCCAGTTGTTTGACCATGTAACAAGAGGCTCGACATAGATACCTTGGTCGACACAGGCTTCGTTCGACGCACCTCCCCTCGTTCGGCATGCGAATGTCGTTCGGCATAGAAAGGTCACTCGGCACAAGGCTTCACTCGGCATGAAGCCTCGTTCGACATCTTCCCTCGACCGACATAAAGTCTCATTCATCACAAGCCTCGTTCGGCCCACACTCTTCACTCAACGCAATGCCTCATTCGGCATACGAGTGCCGTTCAACATGCCTTCCTCGCTCAGCATATGAATGCCGCTCGGCCTGGATGTATGATTCGGCAATTTCCGTTCGACATCTATGGCTCGATGCGCAGAACTTACTTAGCACGGGTCGAGGTACCTTGTTCCTAGGCCCATGAAGGAAGTTCAACCCATCTTCATCTATAAATAGAATGGCAGGGTCACAACGAAAGGGACCTTTTTTCGAGAACACTGGGGAGACTCTACCGCTTTCAAGACTCTTTTTTTCACTTCGCACTTGTACCCAAGTCATTATTGTACGGATTATATCTGTAATCAATCATTAGTGAAAGCAATAAATATCAAAACTCAAAGTGGATGTAGGCAGTTACGCTGAACCACTATAAATCCGGTGTTCTTGTTTTTGCATTTAATTTAGCATACTGTTCTTTGTTTTAATTTACTTTCTTCATTAATCTCTCTACACAATCTTTTCCAAGGGTGTTAGTGACTAATTTTGGTGCTAACAGTTTATGTTTGGATAAAAAGATTTAATTTATTTAAAATTAAATTTAAATAAGACTTGCTGTTTCCTTTCAGTGAAAATGAAGTTTTGGCTGAATTGATTGTTTATTTGATAGTTAGATAACCGACTGTCAACTTTGGACCCAGACATAACTTTGGAAATATCTGAAAGAAGTATGGGATTTATATGGTACATTTTCCATTCAAGGAGCTATACTGTATGTATAAACTCGTTTCATTCTTCTAGTACATTTATAAGGATATCCGTCCACTAATGGTTAGGAGGTGGTCTCCGACCTTATCTTCGGCTGTTTATTTCCTAAAGAATCGGGGAGTTTACCAGAAAATATCAAACATTGTTTCGAAAAGACCGAGATCAGATTTATGATCTGAAAACCACTTCGATCCATAGAGTATGTTTTCGAAAGTGAAGACAAGAGCTTGGAGTCGAAGAAGGAGCAGTGAAGTGCAAGGGCTAATCGCTACTAATCCTGAGGGTGATTCCAAAACAGACGTAGTAGGAGTATTGCCTTCAGTTTCGTTTGAACCGGGAATGGACTTGTACGAAGGAATGTAATCAGTACATTGTTATTGGAGGAAAATGAGCATTCTAAGCGAATATTTATAAAAAAGCAACGCTTAGCCCCGAGCATCATCAATCGGGAATGACTGAAAACCAGGGGAGATGCAGCAAGGCTATGCTGGTTGCAACCAAGTAGGGTAAGGTTACCCCTATCTCGAGTCCTTTTTTATTCGGTTGTGTGGCGGTTGCCGATCTCAACCGTGGGGTAATCTTATTTGGGCTATCTAGTTTAAGGGGTAATTCGGTCTAGTGTAGCAGGGGATCCCGGAGTGGTCCTCGGTACGCTGTTCTAGATGTGTACTGTAACAGGTGGTACCTTAGTGCCTAATCATTCAATTGGAATTCATTCTCCAATACGTGCCTTATGGTTTTGATTGTAGAGCCTACTATTGCTGGAATTTAATTAATGTAACAATTTCAGCTATTTTAATAAGTAATTATACTTATACACTATTATAATATCAAAGGATTTTGATGTGAAATGTTTTGGTCATCGCAAGGTAAAAACACGCCGTGTTTATTTGTGGCGTGGTCTTACGAGATACTTTTTATTTTCTAAGGATTTTGAACTTTAATAATTCAAATCGAGTGTGTTTTGTCATGCTAGTTTTCCATAGCGACTCGGGTGTTATTTTATTATAAAATTCGGGTCAGATCGAGTATTACTGATTCAGGATAGGATGCTATGGAACTCAAGAGATGTGCTGGATGACGAGGCGTATCACATGTACTTGGTGTATATTTTGCTGTGTATTGTAAGATGTATAGTCAGCTTTTATGAAAGACAAGTTACTATAACTGTCCAGAATTGTGCTACTGTTTTGTGTTGTACTATGATGATGTAATGTATGAAAACAGGTATAGTTCTTTTGTATAAAGATCATTTGTTATCTATTATATATTGTCCCACTGCGATTGTGAGATTCTGTATTGTTATTTCTATTTTCTTTTTCTATCCATTTCTTCTTTCCCTAACGATCTGGTATTTCCAGCATTCAATTGTTCGACATGTAATATAGTGGGCATATTGATGTTGATTTTCGGAGGTCGAAAATCCAAACCGTCGCATTTTTATTATTGGTATGGTTTTGAATTAAACTTCATTTAGAAATAATTAAATTCCACTAAAGTTTCAGATCAGTTTGATCTATGTATCAAAGTTTTTTTAATGATGATTTTGAATATGGTTTAGTATCAATTTTTTTTCTATATATTATAAATTGAAAGGTTGATTTGTGAAACTATTTTGGTATAGATATATAGATCTAAATGATCTATATGTTATTTATGAAACAAGATAGAATTTTAAAATTATTAATTTTTTTGAAAATAATCTAGATTCCTCTAATTCAAAAGCAACTTTTATTGGTTAAAGCGTCAACATGTTTATTATTGTATATATTTTAAATAAGTCATGAATTTTAATGTGAGCAATACTTTGGATATGATATATACAATCATTTTCTTTAATGTTTATCAATGTATAAATAGATATAGATAATTTATAACCATTTATGCAACAAATATAAATCTGGTTCTATGATTATTTTACGTTACTTAACTTTTGATTAATTAATTTGTATATATGTATGTATGTACGTATGTATATGTATATATGTGTATGCATATATGTACATATATAAGATATTTGGATTATTTCTAAAATTATGATTAATTAGAAATAAAATGTGCTTGTTTGAGGTGTTTATGTTTATTTTATTATTGAAATAATTTTTACTATAACACTAATTTGCATTTTAGATCACATAATGGTTGATTGCATTTATTTTTATCATAAATGCATTAAATATGCATGTTATAGTAATAAATTAATTAACTTATTATCATAAATGCACTATATACGTTAGTTGTAATAAAGTTAATGATGCAGCATGTTTTTATTTGATTTAAGAAAATGCATAGGTTTATTATTTGATGCATTTATGTTTCAAAGATATAGATATTTTATATATATGGCTTGTCATTGAAAATTTATTTCACTTTCACGTTTCAGTTACATAAAATAAAAGGAGCAACATTTTTCATATTTTACCAAAATGCATGGTTACTGACCTTAATTTATATTCAATAAACTAAAGATAAAGTGATACCGTAGCATTTTGTATAGCTATGTTATGGTTTAGAAATACATCATGGCTACTACATTCATTCATGTTATTTAGTATGACATTTACTATATCATTTATATATAATTTAATGTGGCATTTAACTCTAGCGTTAATTTATGACATGTGTCATGTAATTTATTTATGATGCCTTGTATCATATTTATTTAGGGAATGTCTTGAATATAACCACATACTTAAAGCAAAAGATTATAACAACTATGATTAAAACATGTTGTGCCACAATTATAATTTTGAGATTTTCAAGTGTTGTATATACTTAAAGCATTTTTAGGAGTGTTTTCTAGCATTGGAAATATACAGTATATACATTAGGAAATGAATTCAAATATAATTTTGGTGTCTCTTTACAAACTAATTGTAAATATCATATATTCCAAGTGAGCTAACTGAAATAACATGTCACCACCGTGACGTCTTATTTTAATTTTTCATTAAAATGTTTGATATTTATGTGTATTTATTCATGCAGATACTAACCCAAAGGAAGATGAATATTTGGTTGAATCACTTACACATATGTGATGATAAATATATAACAATTATAAAGTTTTACAAGTGAATAACTAACCGACTCAAAGAAAGATTGTTATTTGACTTGAATTATTGACAATGTTTAGTCATTACAATAAGAGTATAACTTATAGTTAGTATTACCATCCAAATACTTGATATTAATGTTATGCTAGGTATATTGAGAAGAGACTTACCAATTATTTAAATTTACTATAGTTGATATTTGAATATAAGCATATATGGTCATGCTTTATTTTTTGTTCAATTTTCAGCTAATTTGACTAAAGCGTCTGCCAATTTTAATAATATTATCATCTTGTTTAAGACTAACTCGAAGGATTAGTAAGAGAATATGTTGTTTTTCTTGACTTCAGGAATCTAACTCTTACAATTAGGAGCATCACAACCCTATTACAATTGAATACTCTTATTATGTTATGAAGAACATTAAGAGGTGGGATAATCCAATTTGCAAGAGTTAAATGATCATAAGATAGAATATTTCAAAAGCATTCAAGGGTGTGATATCCTAAGGGATAATCAATTTAAAGAGTTCTTTACAAACTGAAAAACATTTTGTTAAAAAAACATAACGGGAATAAGCGTACTTTATATTACTTGACTTTAGTCAAAGTAAGAGAAATATAAATGAGCACTATATGGATAAATATTGCTTCAAAAGTCAAAGACACTCAAGTTATTGTTATTTTTTGGTACTCTCTTTGTTCATATTATAATCCTTTTGAGATTATTATTATTTTTTGAAGAATAAAATGATCTCCTATTGAGCTTATTTCAGAATTTGGGAAGAAGAAGAGAGATTAAATCACGATAGGATTGAATGTACTCATTTAACATACATTGTAAATAAATGTATAATTAAGGATTAAAAAATTCATTAAGGATCTAAACAAAAGAAATAACATACGGATATGTTTATGTTTATATTTGTTTCTTTTATGAAGTCTATAGACATATAAAAGGAGTTCTACTATGTTTCACGTAGTCGGTCTAAAATGATACGCATATTGTTTGGATTTATTTGAATTTTTGTTATACTGTAACAATTAGATTTCAGTTTCTAATTTTTGATATGAACAAATTTGGTTATTATTGTTCAGGATTAATCTATCAATAAATTTATGCATTATTGGAATTGAATATCTTGAAATTCATGATAAACAACTCTTATAACGAAGCCTTGAATTTAGATATAATGATTACTATAATTATTTATTCCATCTTAATTAATAATTCTAGATTGAGGCACTAAAGATAAGAAATACTTTATTAATATTATAAGCAACTTTAAAGATATAAAATTTACAAACCGACAGTAACGAAAAAATTTAAGACGAGAAATATATTTATTTTTGAGGATGTTGAGTTTAGGGGAAGAAATAAAGTATGTATCATTGTCTTTAAGGTTAAACATTATCTTTGATTCAACTACAATTAATTATTCATATAATATATATGATTTGTTTCCTTTTATTGACAAGAAATAAAGTAGGATCATAATAAGACAATGTTAAATAAAATTTTCTTCAAGTTAAGGTTGATGTTTCAGGAAAACAAATTCGACAGCCTCAAAGTGCAAGGTTTTTAAGGAAATCCACTTGAAAATAAAGAAATACTATTCTAGGACGTTGTAATATTTCACTTTAAAGATAAATAATGGATTGGTGAAGATGTTTTTGTTGACTTAGATCAATCCATACAGGATATTGAGATGTGAATTTAACGTATGAATATACAGTGTAAATCTATAAAGGAGAATAAAGTTTGAGTTCTTTTCCTCTGCCTTAAGATAACAAGATCATTGGATGTGAATAACTATTCAAAACCAAAAGGAAATAAGTAGGTAATGTGGAAAAGTACAAGGCTCGTTTATAGAAAAGACTATACTTAGAAGGAAAACGATGTTTTCTTTTTAAAGAGACTTTCTCTTTGGTTTTTCTGAGAGACTTTTTGGAATTAGTTTGGAACTTATTACAAATTATAATTTTGAGAAACATCGAAATGATATCAAATTCATGCTTCGCAATGAAGATATTGATGCAATGATTAAGATATCCCCTTATGGTTTACTCTTTTGCATTAGGGTTTTAAATACACTGTTATTGTCCATGGGGTGATATTTGGATTATCACAAAAGAGCTAGGCAGATAAGTGCATAAAAGGGCTTGATATGCAAACTGCGAATCAACTGAAACTCTTTTGCCAAAATTGACAAATGTTGTCTTATATAGTGATATAAGAATATCACTGATGCTAAAGAAATGCAAAAGATTCCTCATCCATTTAAGAAGTGGAGTACAACGCATGCTAAGGCATATACATGTTGATTCATGAGTTTTGATTCATGAGTTTTGATTCATGAGTTTTGATTCATGACACAAGCTTCAGAGATCATGAGACGAACAACAAAGAGAATACTATACAAGGGCGACAAAAAGAGAATAAAAGTATATTGTGCACTACAAAGGAGACAAGACTACAATCCAGAGATTAGTATTAATATTTTATTATATTGAGTCTTAGAATATTGTTAAAATCATTCCTCAAGTAGTCACACACACATACAAATAGTTGTATATGATTTTAAACTTGAAAAAATATGATCTGTGCACATAACATCAGGTCGGTCGACCGACCAGTAAACTCGGCTGACCGAACTTGTTGTTAGTGCACATATATGCTCTGTTTTGTGCACGATTTTAAACTCAGCTGACCGGCCAGAATTTTCAGTCAACCGACTTGGAAATAACGGCTATTTTTCTGAAGAGTTGCGATCGTTCGTGAAGAGGAATCACCTTCAATCGAAGAGATATGGTCACAACCTTTGATTGAAACTCTTCATGAAAGATTGTAACTATTCTATAACTATATAAACATGTTTAATTCATTCCTACAATCACCAATTCTTGTTTATAATTCTGAAATCTATTCTCTATTTATTTCTACAAATAAAAGCATTCATTCTCATTCAATATCGCTAGAATCTTGTAATTAATTTATATACTTCGATTCTACGAGATTATCCTCCTTCTAAATCTTCACACACACTACATATTCTTGAGGATTTGATTATAGGAAATTGTACTATCAAAAGACAATCCGTGTTATTTAGAACACACTCGTCAACAAATTATTTGTGTTAAGTAGAAGTCCTCTTCGGCTGTTGAGGCGGAAAAATTCCTGTTCGGCTGCTCAGGCGTGGTATGCCTATTCCTCCGGGTTAAGTGAGGGGTTTAGTCTAAATCCAGAGGATATTCTGGGACTGGACGTAGAACGCGAATTTCGAACCAGTATAAAAATTCCTGGTGTGCTTACTTTAATTTTTATTTTACTGCTATTATCAGTTTCAACATTTATATATTATATTACACGATCCTTAGTACTGCACGTACACTTTCAATACACATATGAATATTGTATGTATTATTTAGCACAAATCTTACTGACATTAAAAGTGGAACAATCGTTAGTAACCAAAATGGTCTTCAGATATCTTTAAGGAACAAAAAAATTATATGCTTATAGATAAAAGATTAGATTAGTTGGAGATTATAAATCATTATGATCCAAATATTTTGGATGCCAAGAATATGAAAGATTCATTTCAAATGATAATATTATATTTTAAGGTTAAGCTACATAAGGAAAATTATGATACGATACTTATAGCCTCATCTAATATGGAACTAACATTTATTTTATGTTATGAGTTATCCATTGATGGAAAATAATTGCAAGATTTTATCACAAAGTTGTGAAATATCGAAAAAGAATTTGAAAGACCATTGAAGTAGTATTGTGATAATAAACAACATATTATTTTCCAATAAGGAGAGAATGTATAATAAATTATAATTCATAGAGCATGTTGTGACAAAATCTATTATGGTGAATCCGCTTACAAAAGATTTATCATCTAAAGTCTTTCATGAGCATATGTCACAATTGGTGTAACTTTTATGTAAGGATGTTTTGGTTCAGGGGGAGTATATATTTGGCACAATCGTATGACACATTGCTCTATACTTGAGTTACAGATATATTAAGTGTTTTTTTGGATCAGAAATAAAGTAATAAAGTTTTCTTTGCACTCAGTAAAGTTCAAATATCGAACTTTTTTCTTGATCTCATTAAATTAAATTAGAACCAGTTGGGAATAGACATGTATAGATTAAATCTCATGTAATTTTCATTCTCCATATCCATTATTGATCTATGTTATTTGATTGTACTAGCATATGTGATCATTGGTGGGTTTAGTTACACTAAAGGTAATGAAAACCACTTTGATCTTTTGTCAGCATAATTAATAGATGAGATTTTTTTTTGAAAACAACTTATGTTATAAATAGCAAAATTTGAAGCTCATAAAGTTAAACACATTTATAAAGTTATTAAATACGTGAACCAGAGGGAAATTATTGGAAAATTTCAACATGTGAGCCACATATCTAAAATAAACGTGTTGTGTTATTTCGATTGAAAGCCTAATTAAAGTAATCAAATTTTATATTAAAGCTAAAAAGCTTAAGGACGTAATTGTCATGTTATTAATGTGTAGATACTGGGGCAATTCTAATTTATTGAAGGACCAAATTAGAAAATGCAAACATTATAAATAAGAGATTATGGTCCCTAAATTACATAAGCTCTAGTTATTCTCCTAATTTCTTAAATGAAATTAATTTGGATCTTGGGTTTGTTTCAATTTATAAAATCAAATCAATTCTTATTCTCTTTCAGTCAGCAGCAACTATGGATTCGGATATGACTTCAGCAATAACCCAAATATTGTCAATCCTTAGAGGTCGACACTAATACATCTACGGTATTCACATGTCGAACATCTAAGTTCCAGAAAGACGAATTATTAAGGTTAAAAAGTAGAATAGAATCTCACAACGTGATAAGTAATATATAATATAATAATGATTTTATAAAGTAAAACTGAACTTTAATACACATACATAAAATTTGAGAAAAACTTATCTATTATTAGCCCTGGACAGTTATAGCAATCCATCCTTACAATTGTTGATAAATGCAACATGAAAAAAACAATGAAGATAAAATATATGAGTACGTCTTGGAGGATGTAGCTTGTAACGACCCGTAAATTTTCAATAATCAAATTTGGTTATTTAATAAAAATATTGTAATTAAATTTAGAAAGAAATAAAAATATTATTTTACATATATAGAAAATGTAAAAAAAATAAATGAAATTTCAATTAATTGAAACAAATTGTAATGTTATATTTACTAATGAAGTAATATGTAAAAAACTGAAATTTTATACAATCAAATGTTAGATAAGTAATTTTAATGTTTGTTATTGATCTTAAACGTTACTTTAATGATTATTAATATAGTAACAGAAGTGTAAATGAAACTTTAATAGAAACATAAATTTATTTATAAGGAAACAAGAGTATATATTGAACAAATTGATGAATTAGTATAAAACTAATGATAGTTGGATAAGAACAGTGTTATGTAACCAATTTTGTTATTTAACATTTTAAGGAATAAAATTTGTAATCCGTTAATAAATTTATAACGGGATTGAATTGTAAGTATGTTAATGTAAGCTAATAAATGATTAATTCAATGCTAACCAAATTGATTGAAACAACTATTTGGGTTATAATTGATTGTAAATAGGAATATTTGGTAATAAATGAAATATAAGAAAAACAAATGTAAGTATTGAACTAATTAATGAAATAATGTAGTGTTAATGACAATTAATTAGAATTTGTGTTATATATGGAATTTTAACCTGTATTGGGAAGTAATAAACTTTAAAATGTAAGTAAAGGTAAATAGGTGATAATTAATATATGTTTTTATTTAGTTAGTATGTTAAATAAAATTTGAAATCAAATGGAAATTAAAGGAAATTAAGTAGTACGTTAATTGGAAATAAAATTTAATAAATGTTACATTAATGTGAAATGTAATACAATGGTTACAAGTTGTTAAATTTGGTACATTAAGGTAATGAATGGAAAGAAAACAAGGTAACTAAATTTATAGAATAGTAGTGAACTTAATAAAAGATTTGAATTGAAACAAATCAATCCATTAAAATCCAAATTTTAATAAGTGTAATTATTATAGCAATTGAAATTAAAGGTTATGCAATTTGAAATAAAGATAATATGAGGAAATTAATGTAATAGCTTTGAATTCAATGTTAAATCCATCTATTCTACAATAATAAACGGAATAATCATTAATTTATTTAAGTAAATGGGATTTATTGGGAATTTTATTTATAATTTCTGAATTTAATAAAATTGAGGTTAATACTGAAATTGATAAATTTATCAACTCTAAATTGACATTTAGATTTGTTTAAATCATTATAAATGATTAAGAAAGTTAAAATTGATGGAATTGTCGATTATAGAATTTAAATTAAAAATTGGATTTAATTAACTAATTATTAATTTATTTAATTAATGAAAAAATTAGCCATTTTGGCCACTGACTCGGATTTCGACGAAACCAATTTCATCGGATCCGTAGCGGTGAATTATTGTAGAATTTCAAGTTTCGTAGCGATCGGACTTGTCGTTTGACCGTACGAACACGAAACGCCAAGAAATCGTTGAAATTGAAATCAATTTGAAAAATTGATTTTGGCATAACTTCTTCATACAATGGAATTTGGATTTGAAACCTTTTCCATTGCGTTTAAAATATTTTAAAACATCTATTTTGATATATGGATTGACCCAATTTCGTTCCGGAGTCGAAACGGGCTTTTCGGACCATATATTGTTCAGCGCGTTTATCAATCCGATCCATCCATTCTATTTTCATCTTGCCTATTTATACCTTGTTATAAACCCTAACCTATCTCTATTTCTCATTTGTCTATGAGTACAATCCCTCTTCACCTCCTCATTTCAATGGCAGACAATTCCAAATCCAATTGAAATTCGAAAATCAAAGTGAAATTTCAAACTCCTTAAAAAAATTCAAAAAAATTATATATCGAAGCTCTCGATGTACGCATCTCAGTGTTTGTTTTTAGTTTTGAATCGCCATTTATCCAGAATTTGATGATTTAGTCTCGGCCGTTCACCTCGTCATGATCAACTTTGTCGAATCGTGGAACAGAGGGTAGGGTCGCGTAGAGGGGGACGAGTGGAGGGAATCTCTATCATTCTTTGGGTTGATTAACAGTTGGATGTGGCGTTTAATTCGATTAGGGTTTTGATTTGTATGGAGTTGAACGGCGATCGAAGCGAGCATGGGGGGAGCTGCGTGATGGGTGGCGACGAACGCGGCAGGGCGCGGCGACGATCTGGACAGTCGACGTGGGTTTGGGAAGACTGCAGTTCGTGTTTCTCATGTTCAATCACTGTGCGGCTTTAGTTGGTTTCCTAAACGATGGAAAAGGGTGTGAGCTAGCTGACGTGTGATGTAAGTGACGTTTTGTTTTATTTTTATTTTTATTAAATTTTCCAATTGTTCTCACACGCAAAACTTTCACATACGAGGTCTGTTTCACGCGTGGTTTTCTCCGCTAGGTTCGTATTGGAATTCCAGACATTTTGGCGCTTGTTTGGATGGATTTTGAGACTGTGAAAATTTTGGGTTTAAATTGAATTTAAATTCAATTTAAATTCAAAAGGTGAGTGTTTTAACCCACTCACAACTTCTAAAATTTCTTATGTTCGTTAAATTTAATTTATGTTGAATTTATTTATGACTGTTTGTATATTTTTAAATCGTCATCTTAGTTAATTGCATTTATTTAAACTAAACTGTTATTTAATCTATTTTTGCATATAAACTGCTAGATAGATTGTTTAATTTATTTTTCAATATAAACTGTCAGTAATTAACTGTTATTTATTATATGCTCTATATTGATGTTATTGTTTAAATTGGATGATGATTGTAATAAATGATTGATGATTGATATTGGATGAATGGATGTTGCATTTTATATTGTTTTAAACTGCAAATCTGTTGTGCACTTTATTTCATTTGGGATTGCGGTTTGAAATGATATATAACCGTATTTTTTATTTTAAATTACGGATTGAAATGATAAATATCCGTATCACTTGACCATAGGGTAGAAAATTATATACAGACACCGTGGCCTATATATAAAAATATTTTGAAATGATTTTTCTATGGTTTTGTAAAGAAATATATGATTTTATGAGATAGTAATTTGGATATTTTATAAATGTTATTTTTATATAGTTAAACTCATGTACTTAAGCTATGTATAAATTTGTTTAATAACAATAAGTTAAATAATGGAGTTGATTTATTAAAATAAAATATGGTTAAGTATTTAAATCATACTTTAATATGGAGGTTATAATGATTTAAATAAATTAAGATTGGGAAGGTAAATTGGGAATTTATTTGAAATTGAGCTTATTTAAGAATTAAACTCCATAAGTTGATGTAAAATTAATTAACTTGAAATTTTAAAAAGGTATGATATTTATAACTGGATTTTTATTTCAAGATGAATTAAACGAATATTTCTAGTATAAATAAATTGAAGGAAATATTTAGTTATTGGAAATTTGAGTTTTATTTAAATGATTATGGATTTATTATGCAAATATTTCAAAACTAAATAATAGGACATTGAATTGTTGAATAGTAATTTCCAACCTTAGTTTTGAAATTTGTTAATACTCAAAGTTTGAAATATATTGAAATTGAAGTGGTTTATTGAAACTGAAAGTGAGTTGAAAGTTTATGAATTTGGATTTAATTTAAAGTGAATAAAATTGTAAAGTCGAGGAAATTATTTTACATTATAAAAGTAATTTTAAATTCAAACTATTTTATTTTATATACGGTTTGAATATCCAACTATTTAAGTTCTGGAAGTTATGGTTTTGAAGCTATAAAATTTGAAGTTTTATGTTTCGAAAGGTTATATTTCAAGCGTTTGGTTTCGAAATATTATAATTTCGAAAGTGCTATGATTTTTGGAAAAGAGTTATATTTGGAAATAAAAATGATATTATATTGATTTGGGTTTTTATAAAAACGATATCATAATGATGTGGTTTTTAAAATGGAAAGGACATTGTATTTATATGGTTTTGAAATGGATAGTATATTTTGGTTTTGAAGTATAATTATTTTGAAATGACCGCGGTGTTATAATAACGTTTGGTTGTTGAAGAAAGCGTGATCAGAAGTTGTCATACTCTGCCAACTCTGAAAATCACTTTAACAACCGTGTATGCGGTGGAGATTCCAGAATGAAGTAGGATGGCTGCAGCGTTTCCTTTGAGGTAAATACGTGGACCCGAATTCCGTGAGTTGGCATAAGATGACTAAAAAAGGAGCGATCTCGGGCCAAAGAGGTAGCCCCTCTTATCAGACACATCCCTTCGATATTATACTATGAAATTTGGATTGATTCGGTGGCCACTTTTGATTTTTGATTTGGGGTTGTGGCTCGAGGTAGGCGGTAGCTGCGTGCTACGCGTTACCACCAGCTCGTGTGCGTAATTGGTATATCTACCCCGGCGTTGCCTTGTGTGCCGTGTCGCCTACCCTAGCGCGCCTTGTACGAGTTTGTTTTTCTCCCGTAGCCCTTGGTGTATATAGGGTAGTCTCCCGATCTGAAGATGCGCTGATACTGGATGGACTACTGGGACTATTATGTGGTAAGGGCTATATGGGTAACCCCTTAACGCTATTTAAAAGTAAGTTTATTTTACTATAGACATTATTATAATAGAGAAATATTACTATATAGTAAATAGCTTAACGGATCCTTAGGATATGTGAATCCTGAGCATCTCTTGAGTTACTGCACTCACGTCAGACACTGGATAGGAGATGTCAAAACCCGCAAACATCTCCAATGCCTTTCCACTCATATTATTTACCATTGATTTAACTTGCATAAAATCTTTTAGTTCTGACTCGAATGTTTTGTCTTTTCAATTCGCTCGGGTCAGCCTGAGCATTTCAGGAATGGAAGGCTTTATTTTTGGAGGACGAAGACAAAGATTGTATTATTACTATTACTTACTATAGTGTTCCACTGCATCACATCGTTCCGCTGCGTTGTTATTATTCTTTGGTATGTGTAACTCTGATATATATTGTATAAGAATAATCAAATGTTTTGTAAAACAGCTTCATGAACTGTATATTTGATTATTATATTTTGTCGTTCTGCTGCAAGATTCTATTTTGTTTTATTTCTTTCTTCCATTTTCTTATTTACCCCAATAATAATCTGCCCTTCTGTATTGTTTAAGTCTGACGTGTGTGGTTTATCGTCGATTTAAAGCATACGTAATGGTGGGACCTTACATCTGGTATCAGAGCTTTGGTTTAGCGATAAACCTTAGCTTTATGGGGTCTAACTCATTATTAATAGGGTAGTAATACCCTACGATGAGTCGTTGAGTGTGTATATATATATGATAGAGTGTATTTGTTAGTGTTATAGAAAGGTTTTAATATTGTGTTAATTTCTTCCGTTTTGTATTTATAAATTCTAGTCGATGCATGGGCGCTATGACATCAATAGGGATTTCTAAACACTTAATAGGACAGACCAACACAATATTTGTTTTCAATATAGGTGAATGAAATAATTTTGCCTATTATATTTTCTATATATAAAATAAAGATTTTATAAAGGTTATATTTGGTTGTATTATATTGGTTGGTAGGTAGTGTAATCTATAAATATTAGTAAAGTAGGATTTGAAAATAAAAATCGAAAATTTAGGACCTAAGTTCCGGGATTTTTGAAAATCTTTTTTCAAAGGATTTTGGAATAATAATAATATTATTTAGAAGTATTTTCTGATATAAATATTTCAATATAATTTGAAAGAATTGTTTTAAAAGAAATTTTGAAAAGAAATAAGTTCTGTACCCCCCTCTCAGTCGCTGGAAAATAATTTCGGTGATGAGTGCACGCATCATCGACATTCTTTTTTGAGTTTCAAAGTGGAAAGGCCACTATAGTAGTTACTGCAGATTTTTTTTGATAAACAAATGTAAATTTTAAATTGTTTTAAAGATGATAAGTTGTAAGTTTATATTTATCTATGATTTTAAAATGTTTTTAAAATTAAACCCGGTATTTAATTCGTAAGTTTCTGATTAATTAATAGTTTTAATTAGTGTAGTGAAGTGAAATCAACTAACAATTGAATCTCTAATTAAAATAAGAGATGAAATGCAAGGTTATAAATGAAATAATAAGGAAGTTGAAGTTTATAATCAATAAAAGCAAAGTATATAATTATTGAACATCTAAATAATTAAAAGAAATTGGATAAACTTGTATGATTCTCAATTGCATTCTTAAAAACATATGTGTATATATAACTTACCCAATAACAAAAGTTGAAATGTGAATAAGAAAATGCAATAGATATTATACAAGTAATAAACTTAAGGCAATGAAAGTAATTAATGAAATTCTTTAATAAATAAGAATTTGGTGTTGTAGTTGTTATAAACTTAAGTATAATTGAAATACTACTAACTAGTATAATAGAAGGCAGGTATTGTAAGTAAGAAATTTTAAACTTAAGTAAATAGTTTGAAGTTATTTCTAAATAAATTTGTAAGAAATAAATTTATATTAAAAAGATAAACCATTATATGAATGAAAAAGAGAAATCAAACAACAAATGTATGAATGGAATTAATGAGGATAAACTAAATCTGTTGTTTGAAATTGTTGTTGTTTGTTTTGGTTTATGGTTATTTGGATAAGGACACTTTAAAGTTGTTTGGATGTATGAATAATCTATTTAGCTTCATCAGAGACTGTTGAGTAAATGGTGCGTTTAGTAGTTTAATTTTCATTATGTACAATTTGAAGTTTTGAACCCGAACAACTATTTGTTTTGTTTGATATGAATGAATAATTGATTTGTATTGATTCTATGTGATGGTTGTATGCCTTGTTGCAAGTGATTGTTGTTGTACTGATTTGTTTGTTTGTGGTTGAAACAACTTTAAATATTTCATTTTATATAATTATTGATTCTTCTGGATTATATAAGTGAAATACAGGTTATGGAAGCAATGGCTACTGCTTTTGGTTTCATAAAATAAGTGTAAATTTGCCCAACAAGTAGGTACGTTTTCAGATTACGGTTTATAGCGTTATTATATTATTTTTCCCGGGTTGGGATATATATTATTTTGGAAAATATAATTTGTATATTGTTATATTTGATATTATATTTTCTCCCGAGCCTTCTTGTACAAAGGAGACTCTGCCCCAATTTTCCGTAAATTTTGGACTTAGGAAATATTTTGAAATTGTTTTCCAAACTTTATTAATTTAAGTATAAAAAGATTTAATGGTTTTAAATTGGTATATTTTATTTAAATTAATTAATTTTGTAAAATTTATTTGTTTATAAATTTAATGTTTTAAGTGAGATATATTGATTTCCTAATTCTTCTTTTCCCTTCTTTTTCTTTTCGGGGACGAAAAGTTTTGAGTGGGGGAGAGTGTAACGACCCATAAATTTTCAATAATCAAATTTGGTTATTTTATAAAAATCTTGTAATTAAATTTAGAAAGAAATAATTTTTTTATTTTACATATATAGAAAATGTTAAAAAAAAAATGAAATTTCAATTAATTGAAACAGATTGTAAAGTTATATTTACTGATGAAGTAATACGTAATAAATTGAAAATTTATACAATCAAATGTTAGATAAGTAATTTTAATGTTTGTTGTTAATAATAAACGTTACTTTAATGATTATTAATATAGTAACAGAAGTGTAAATGAAACTTTAATAGAAACATAAATTTATTTATAAGGAAACACGAGTATATATTGAACAAATTGATGAATTAGTATAAAATTAATGATAATTGGATAAGAACAGTGTTATGTAATCTATTTTGTTATTTAATATTTGAAGGAATAAAAATTTGTAATCCGTTAATAAATTTATAATGGGAATGAATTGTAAGAATGTTAATGTAAGCTAATAAATAATTAATTCAATGCAAACCAAATTGATTGAAACAACTATTTGGGTTATAATTAATTGTAAATAAGAATATTTGGTAATAAATGAAATATAAGAAAAACAAATGTAAGTATTGAATTAATTAATGAAATAAAACAGTGTTAATGACAATTAATTAGAATTTGTGTTGTATATGGAATTTTAACCTGTGTTGGGAAGTAATAAACTTATAAATGTAAGTAAAGGTAAATATGTGACAATTTATATATGTTTTTTTATTTAGTATGTTAAATAAAATTTGGAAATCAAATGGAAATTAAAGGAAATTAAGTAGTACGCTAATTGGAAATAAATTTTAATAAATGTTACATTAATGTGAAATGTAATACAATGGTTAGAAGTTGCTAAATTTGGTACATTAAGGTAATGAATGGAAAGAAAATAAGGTAATTAAGTTTATAGAATAGTAACGACCTTAATAAAAGATTTGAATTGAAACAAATCAATCCTTTGAAATCCAAATTTTAATAAGTGTAATTATTGTAGTAATCGAAATTAAATGTTATGCAATTTGAAATAAAGATAATATGAGGAAATTAATGTAATAGTTTTGAATCCAATGTTAAATCCATCTATTCGACGATAATAAATAGAATAATCATTAATTTATTTAAGTAAATGAGATTTATTGGGAATTTTATTCATAATTTCTGAATTTAATAAAATTGAGGTTAATACTGAAATTGATAAATTTATCAACTCTAAATTGACATTTATATTTGTTTAAATCGTTGTAAATGATTAAGAAAGTTAAAATTGATGGAATTGTCGATTATAGAATTTAAATTAATGGATTTAATTAATTAATTATTAAATTATTTAATGAATGAAAAAATTAGCCATTTTGGCCACTGACTCGGATTTTGACGAAACCAGTTTCATCAGATCCTTAACGGTGAATTATTGTAGAATTTCAAGTTTCGTAGCGATCAGACTTGTCGTTTGATCGTACGAACATGAAACGCCTAGAAATCAATGAAATTGAAATCAATTTGAAAAAATTGATTTTGGCATAACTTCTTCATACGATGGAATTTGGACTTGTAACCTTTTCAATTGTGTTTAAAATATTTTAAAACATCTATTTTGATATATGGGATGACCCAATTTCGTTCCGGAGTCGAAACGGGCTTTTCGGGCCATATATTGTTCAGCGCGTTTATCAATCCGATCCATCTTTTTTATTTTCAGCTTGCCTATTTGTACCTTGTTATAAAACCAAACCTATCTCTATTTCTCATTTGTCTGTAAGTACAATTCCTCTTCACCTCCTCATTTCAATGGCATACAATTCCAAATCCAATTGAAATTCAAAAATCAAAGTGAAATTTCAAATTCCTCAAAAAAATTTAGAAAAATTATATATCGAAGCTCTCGATGTACGCATCTCAGATCTTCAGTTTGTTTTTGGTTTTGAATAACCATTTATCTAGAATTCGATGATTTAGTCTCGGCCGTTCACCTCATCGTGATCAACTTTGTCGGATCGTGGAACGGAAGGTAGGGTCGCGTAGAGGGGGACTAGTGGAGGGCAACTATGTCGTTCTTTGGGTTGATTAATGGTTGGATGTGGCATTTAGTTCAATTAGGGTTTCGATTTGAAGGAGGCGACTGCTCGTGTATGGAGTTGAACGGCGATCAGAGTGAGCATGGGTGGAGCTGCGCGATAGGTGGCGACAAATGCGGCAGGGCACGGCGACAATCTGGGCAGTCGACGTGGGTTTGGGAATATTGTAGTTCGTGTTTCTCGTGTTCAATCACATGTACGGCTTCAGTTGGTTTCCTAAACGATGGAGAAGGGTGTGAGCTTGCTGACGTGTGATGTAAGTGACGTTTTGTTTTATTTTTATTTTTATTTTAATTTAATTTTCCAATCGTTCTCACATGTAAAAATTTCACATACGAGGTCTGTTTCACGCGCGGTTTTCTCTGCTAGGTTCGTATTGGAATTCCAGACATTTTGGCGCCTGTTTGGATGGATTCCGAGACAGTGGAAATTTTGGGTTTAAATTGAATTTAAATTCAAAAGGCGAGTGTTTTAACCCACTCACAACTTTTAAAATTTTTTATGTTCGTTAAATTTAATATATGTTGAATTTATTTACGACTCTTTGTATATTTTTAAATCATCATTTCAGTTAATTACATTTATTTAAATTAAACTGTTATTTAATTTTATTTTTTTTGCATATAAACTGCCAGTTAGATAGATTGTTTAATTTATTTTTGAATATAAACTGTCAGTAATTACCTGTTTGTGACGCCCCACCTCTATGCCCACGCAAGCCAAGAACACTACGGAGTAGTACTGTCGACTAGCACGGAGAATAAGGCTGTTGAGGAGCGACCATCTGTATAATTGCTTTGTGTGAGCATCGATATGTCAGATAGTATAATATGCATTTCTTTCGAGAGGAAATCCGACATACCGACACAAACTCAAAGCTACTACACAGTGGCTATAATATCTTCGGAAACAAATATAGAAATAAACATAACATAAATCAGTCACTGTCAGGACCCGATTCTTCGTCTGTCGAAAATTCAACATCGATACTCACTTTATCGACTGCCGAGCAATCGAACGACGGAAAACCGAACACTGAGGGTTTAAGAAAAAGAAAAAGTAAAAGAAGGAGAGATAAGAAGATAGAAAATAGAGAGAGAAAAGAAAATAGAAAATAGAACAGAAAGAAAACAGCAGAACAACATCAGAATCTCACAATTCGCAGCGGAACAACATATAATAATAAATGAATAATCTTTAAACAAAAAACTATATCAGTTATTACATTTTATACTTTACATCATATCATCAGAGTGTACAACAACCACAACAAACAGTGCAGCGGAAAAGAAATACTATATACTAGTAATACGCCATGCCATCCAGCTTGCCTCCAGCAACTCCAGAATATCCTGATAAGCCTTAACTCTTGACTGCCCGTGTGGAAATTGGTGGGCATCCAGAGTTTAGGAAGGAAAACAATAAACTCCAAGTCAGTCATGTGACTGGTGTGGGAACTCAAAACAGTTTATTTATCTTTAAAATCAAAATAGAGGAATATTTTTAAAGTCAATTCGCGATGCTTTTAAAAAAATAAGACTACCATAAGGCCTCCCGCACACACACACAATGCAAACGCAGAATCGGAGGAGATTTCTCCTTATGATAGTCAAAGATGCTTGATACGCATTAAAAAGAACATTTGATATTATTATTAGTGCATAGTGTAGGAAAAAATTCATTTCGAAAGTAGAATATAAATCTTAGCCAGCATAGACATTCCGAACTATGCCTACTATAGCTACCATCCAAACAGTGGGGCGCCACCATAAGTGAATGATAGGTTCTACAACTAATACCGTACAAGATCGTATTGTTTCTTTGGATTTCCAACGAATGATCAGGCCAAGGAACTTCCCATTGCCACATGAGAATGCCTCTGGATGGACATCCCCGAGCAAACCGGATCTCTACCAACACAAGGCCGGGTTACCCCAAACTGAGTAACAACTGACCGAATATGCCATCCCCTGGTCCTTTGGGACCTTTCAACCGAGCGCTCGTAATCAATTCACACAATCATAAAGTGTTTTCAACATGAGTAAGTATCTGGGCTCCATACCATGATACCACCCTTTTCCAGAAGGAAATGCACACATCCTAAAGGGCGCTACCCCTCATAACCTTGCCGCATCTTTCCTGTTTTGACCATTCACGGGGTGTGAGGCTCGACGAAGTCACGTCCACAAAAACATACTTTATACAAAAGCCATGCTTTGGGTCAACAAATGATCATAGAAATGATCACCAAGATAGACGATCAAATAAACGATCCTATCACAAATAATCAACACAATGATCATTTACAGCAACACTCAGCATGTCACATTACCAAATTGGGAATATATCGCTGATAACCTTCAACTACATAACCTATGAGCTCGTACGTCTCAGACAAGGGTGTTAAGCTAAAAGAATAAATTCTCCGCCACCAACAGAAATATATTTGAAAGAAATCTTCTTTATATCTCAATTTGTAATGTCAGACATACAATCCATACAAGTCTGTTCCGGGCTCGAACAAAACCGAAGGCACTTACAAAGAAGTCCTTGCAATCCGGATATTCACAATCCTGATCGGATTTCCCATCACTTAGGGAGTCTCTATACCGTTGCAACTCAGTGCAGAGACAATCGATAGGTCATCCTATCGCTCTCGCAAATACCGGGTCTTCAACACCGATCTTCAAATGCAATTCATAACGACGTATCACATATTCGGAATGGGTTATACGACCCCATGGTCCTTTCCCGGTTAACCCGAATAGTGAGCGCTTATTCAAAAATAAGTGTGGCATTCAAATTCAAACAAATCACATCAAATACCCATTCATAGGGAAATATTGATAGTCGGTTATTGAACTATCAATGGATATGCACAACATCACCAGATTCCAAATAATTTTCCAAATTATTTATTTTCCAAAATATCTTTACAAGATATATTATTTTCAATACTTCAAAAATAAATCAATATTTATTTTTAAACAAATTCTTCTTTTCATTTATAAATTCCATAATGAATTTATTTTTCAAAATATTCATGCATGTACGATTTCAATTAATCATTTCAATTTATCTTCAAAAAGATAAATTCTCAATATTCACTTCATATTGGAAAACATTTTCATACTTATTTATTAATAAGTAATTCACAAAGTTATTTATTTTCAACACTTGGAAAATATTCAATATATTTAAATAGAGATTAAGTATACATTTCATTATTTAAGGAAATCCTTCTCTTAAACATATTTATTTGGGCCAAAACGAATGTTACGTAAAACATCGTTACGACAACCCAAAATCACTAGTATAGGGATTCGAAATTAAAATAGATATATAAATCCCAATACTATACAAAACATTTCCTTTCGGAAATCATTTACTATAACAACAGTGTTATAGTCCATCATTTCCTTCTATTTCTCGAAAACGTCTATTTCAACAATAAATGTTGAAATCTATGGTTTCGAATCTTAACACAATCTAAAACATCGTTAGATCGTTTTACTTCAATTTAAAATATCACATTCTAAACATTTTCTTTAACATATTATTCACTATCCAAAAAACGTGAATATACTACGTTAATCAATTTCATCCTTTCTATACATTTTATTTCAAAGGATTATTCACAGTCAAAAACGTGAATATAACTCCATTAACAAGTCACAACAATTTACTTATCAAAATAAGTCATTCCGAATTTATAAAACAACGTTTATAAATTCCTTTATTAACCTATTCAATTTATAACTCAATTATAAAACAAAATTCATATTATAAGTTAAACACCTATAATTTATTTGTTTGCACAATCGTTCCTTTAAACTTCATAATTATAAATCTTATAACTTATAAGATTCAATTATTTATCCAAATATATTCTTTCAATAACTTTATAAATTTTATAAACCTACTGCTTATAAAATTCCATCTCTAACTTCACCGTTTATAATTCTATGAATTTCATTCATTTATGAAATTCATTCACAATTCATTCTAACACTTATAAAAACTCGTTTTATAATTCAAATATCTTTAATATATAAACTATCAATTTATAAATTCTTTTATATAAATCAATTTATATTATTCTTTTAAAACGTCTTTAATCTCCTTTATAATTTCATCCTTTTGATTTATAAAATAATTAAATTTTATAAATCCTATATTTAAACTTTTATAATAAATTCAAAAATCCCAGTTTAAACTATTTTATAAAATCATTAATCCCATATTTTCAAAAATCAGTTTTTAACTATATTTCTCAAAAATATAATTTCTATAACATTAAAAATTATAACGTTTATTTATTTAAAATGGATCAATTCCAAAAATATTTTATAAACGTAAACTTTCAAAAATCACTTTAAAATCATTTTAAAATCCCAAAATTTGGTCCAATGATGCTACATACCAAATAGTCAATCACGACAACAACGATATCATATATCAATATGATAATCCATCAAATATCAAAATATCTGAATTCAAATAAATACTGTTGAGGAATCCATTTGGATCCCTCCAACCTGTTTTCCTGCATCCACAAACATTAGCACAATACCAATTTCGCTCCAGTACGAAATTATCGCGGTATATGGGATTTAAATATTATCCGCTTAATAGACGGCGCAATAGGGTCTCATCCGCTAAAAAATGCGGGAAATCAACAACTGCAATATATACATATGCCAATATATATATATTGATATTATATATAATACCAATTTCACTGTTTATGAAATATTCGCGGTATATGTTTTTAATAAATAACATCCGCTTACTAACGGCGCATAATGTCTACTTTAACAATCAATAGATAACAATCATCATTCAAACATGCATTCAAATATTTTAAATCTAACTATTTAAAATAAAATCGAAACCGATTCGATTGAGTGAGAAGTTCTCACCTTGATTTCAATTCCGTTTTAGCGATTTATTTCGAATAAAATTAAACGGACGTTTAATTTTACCCAAAATTCTCACTAACTCCAAACGACTCCAATCCAATTTCATCGCGTAGTGCTCATCCATACGATTCCAACGCTTCCTGTTTCGCACGTTTTCGACCTCGTATGAAAAAGATATGAATTTTACAAGTTTTACACGGATTTATACTTAATAATTACAACTTTAATTAAATATTTTAAACCTCAACTAGATCATGACCGTGCATTCCAAACCCAACACATCAGATCCGTGCATACCCCTCCCCCTTCTCCTTCGTACGCACGCACATGCTACAACACGCACACTCAAACCCATAGCATAAATATTAGGGTTTAAATTTGCACCACTTATACTCGATGAAACTTCATCACGTCGCCACCACTAGAATTCCCATTGCCAGAGCTATGTTCGGCCATAATCATGTAGAGCTCGGCTGTCCCTGTAGCACGCAGTTCGAGGCCGACCCTATGGCCTTTGAACGCAAATATCCGTTGATTCGTAGCTCCAATCTCGATCTCCACCGTTGAATATAAGGATCTCAACGTGCTCTACATCTTTCTAGTTGTAAGTTTCTTGAATCGTTGAGTGGATGAAGAGATAAGAGGAGGAGAAAAAGGGACGTTTCTGGCCTTTGGTTAAAGAAGTGGCGGCTGCATATTTTAGATTAGGGTTTGGCTAATGAAGATGATGGGGGTTCCTTTTATAAGTTTTCAAACGAAAACACTATTCATCTTCAATTTTCAAACTCCGATTTACGCGCCGAAACTGACGTTTCTTGGGTTTATCCCGCGTTCTGGATACAATGGAATAGGTTTCGAAAGCTAATTCGGACATCTGTGCGAGTTATGGCAATAAACGTTCAATTTAAATTAAACCGATTTAAACGATTTTCTAGGCGTTTTAATTTATACCGGACAAACGGTAAATCCAATTGACATGAAATTTGAAACCTTACAATAATATCACATTACTGATCCGATGAAACTGGTTTCGTCGAAATCCGAGACTTTTTGAAAAATGGCTATTTTAACTCGCCAAATTAATAATAAAACAATTTCGATGCGTTTCGAGCTGCCACGATCAAACGATAACTCCGATTGACACAAAAATTGAAATCCGATAATAAATAACTATTACGGATCCAATGGAACTAGTTTCGTTCAATTCTGAGACTGTTCAAAAATTGGCTAATTTACAGTCAATTATTAAATATTAAAATATTCAATTTTCACAATTTAACTCTTAATTCGATTTTAAAAGTTCTAAAATATCATTCTAACTCCAATATGATAAAATAAAATTCTACAAATCATTTTCAATCATATTTAACCCAATTTTCAATTATTTCCATAATTTAACGTATTAAATTATTGATTTAATTATCCGATTAAATCCAATTATTCAAAATAAAATTTATCCGACTTATAAATTCACTTATTAATATTTAAAATTAATTAAATATTCAAATTTTAATTAATTAAAATTCTGGGTCGTTACAATCTTCCCCCCTTAAAAGAATTTCGTCCTCGAAATTAACAAGTAAGAAAAGTTACAGAATTTATTAACTTTCCCAAAAATTCATAATTAAATTTCTTACAATTCTTTACTAAGTTTTCAAATCATACTTAGTTATCTTTTCTAAAACAACTACTATTGTTTAACTTTCAATTCCAAAACAAAGTTAAAGTTTTCAAAAAATTTCAATTTTCTCAAATTTTTTTCTAACGCCTTAAATTTTCGGAAAAATTCGCCATAGTCTCCATTGCGCGGCTCGATCCGAAAAAAAATGACAGTATATATATCACAAATATACATCTCATCAAGTAATGAGGCATCCCGAAGGGAAAAAAGTA
This sequence comes from Allium cepa, assembly GCA_030765085.1. Lineage (NCBI taxonomy): Eukaryota > Viridiplantae > Streptophyta > Magnoliopsida > Asparagales > Amaryllidaceae > Allium > Allium cepa. The sequence continues at coordinate 490,205,933 of CM060937.1, read as the reverse complement.
TAAAAGTACGATATTTAATCCGAGATATGTACCTTATATTTTATTAGCAAGCATATACGACTAATATAGCGCGAAAGCGAGCTCCAAATGCGAAGCAAACGCGATCCGCACCTACTAAACACTCAACAAACAACATGAGAACATGCATATAGACAATAGTATCGATATACAACATATAGCAACATAATAACTATACATGCCAACATAGAAAATGTAGCAAAAGCAATAAATGCAAACATCAACCAACTACCATTCATAATCAATGAATATTCATTCGTATTCTCATTAATATTTAATGAATTGGGTTATCAATTTAATCACATTTGATTCATTAACGGTGGATGTTTTTACTAACATTCATTCTCAATTAGTTTATATTTACTAATTCATATTCAAGTTGGTTTACTTACAATTGGATTTCAATCACTTTAGCTTCCAGTTTCATTAATACTTAATGAATTATATACAATCAATCAACTAACAACCATATAACAACCAATGTATATCAATTGCAACCAAATTCCTTTGCTTACAATTGGTTTAATTAAATTGATTTTTATTCAACTATTCAACTTTCAATAACATTAGATTTTAATGAATTAACACTTATATCCATTATTCCATATCAACTTTATTCACATTTAATTGATTTAACATTTAATCCATTAATTCAATTCAATTACTAAAGTTGAATTTCATTACATAACTCAAGTTTATATTTATCACTTAACTTAAATTCCTACTTATAAATAAATTCAGCTTCTAAATTCTAAAGTAAATTTCCATTTAACTTTAAATTCATTTTTATTTATAACTCATATTTATAAAATATATTCATATAGTTTCACTTCTTATATATATAAGTTTATTTCACAATTGTAAATCACTTTAATTATAATTAAATTTTTTATAATTCTTTTTGCTTATACAATAATTCTTTTATTTAGATTATTCAAACAACTAATTCAACAACTTATATATACTTTAATAATTCTGAAAAATTATTTCTTCATATATAAAATATACTCAAGTAAAATTATTTCATTTACCCAATTCAAACAATACTGTGTCGAATTGTTCTATTCAAGTGTTTAGAAACCCCTTCGGCATAGTTGTCGAGACCACGCTGACGAAGGTTCATATGCCACTCAACAAATCAATCATCACAATATAAAACAATTTTGTATATTCACTAACAAATACGCTCTCATAGCTATTATTACACTCAAACTCATTCTAGAGTACTACTGACTCTATCTCTAATGAGTAATACCCAACAGAACCATGGTTGTCGCTTAACCATATGCTCTGATACCACATTGTCAGGACCCGATTCTTCGTCTGTCGAAAATTCAACATCGATACTCACTTTATCGACTGCCGAGCAATCGAACGACGGAAAACCGAACACTGAGGGTTTAAGAAAAAGAAAAAGTAAAAGAAGGAGAGATAAGAAGATAGAAAATAGAGAGAGAAAAGAAAATAGAAAATAGAACAGAAAGAAAACAGCAGAACAACATCAGAATCTCACAATTCGCAGCGGAACAACATATAATAATAAATGAATAATCTTTAAACAAAGAATTATATCAGTTATTACATTTTATACTTTACATCATATCATCAGAGTGTACAACAACAACAACAAACAGTGCAGCGGAAAAGAAATACTATATACTAGTAATACGCCATGCCATCCAGCTTGCCTCCAGCAACTCTAGAATATCCAGAATATCCTGATAAACCTTAACTCTTGACTGCCCGTGTGGAAATTGGTGGGCACCCAGAGTTTAGGAAGGAAAACAATAAACTCCAAGTCAGTCATGTGACTGGTGTGGGAACTCAAAACAGTTTATTTATCTTTAAAATCAAAATAGAGGAATATTTTTAAAGTCAATTCGCGATGCTTTTAAAAAAATGAGACTACCATAAGGCCTCCCGCACACACACACAATGCAAACGCAGAATCGGAGGAGATTTCTCCTTATGATAGTCAAAGATGCTTGATACGCATTAAAAAGAACATTTGATATTATTATTAGTGCATAGTGTAGGAAAAAATTCATTTCGAAAGTAGAATATAAATCTTAGCCAGCATAGACATTCCGAACTATGCCTACTATAGCTACCATCCAAACAGTGGGGCGCCACCATAAGTGAATGATAGGTTCTACAACTAATACCGTACAAGATCGTATTGTTTCTTTGGATTTCCAACGAATGATCAGGCCAAGGAACTTCCCATTGCCACATGAGAATGCCTCTGGATGGACATCCCCGAGAATCAAACCGGATCTCTACCAACACAAGGCCGGGTTACCCCTAACTGAGTAACAACTGACCGAATATGCCATCCCCCGGTCCTTTGGGACCTTTCAACCGAGCGCTCGTAATCAATTCACACAATCATAAAGTGTTTTCAACATGAGTAAGTATCTGGGCTCCATACCAAGATACCACCCTTTTCCAGAAGGAAATGCACACATCCTAAAGGGCGCTACCCCTCATAACCTTGCCGCATCTTTCCTGTTTTGACCATTCACGGGGTGTGAGGCTCGACGAAGTCACGTCCACAAAAACATACTTTATACAAAAGCCATGCTTTGGGTCAACAAATGATCATAGAAATGATCACCAAGATAGACGATCAAATAAACGATCCTATCACAAATAATCAACACAATGATCATTTACAGCAACACTCAGCATGTCACATTACCAAATTGGGAATATATCGCTGATAACCTTCAACTACATAACCTCTGAGCTCGTACGTCTCAGAGAAGGGTGTTAAGCTAAAAGAATAAATTCTCCGCCACCAACAGAAATATATTTGAAAGAAATCTGCTTTATATCTCAATTTGTAATGTCAGACATACAATCCATACAAGTCTGTTCCGGGCTCGAACAAAACCGAAGGCACTTACAAAGAAGTCCTTGCAATCCGGATATTCACAATCCTGATCGGATTTCCCATCACTTAGGGAGTCTCTATACCGTTGCAACTCAGTGCAGAGACAATCGACAGGTCATCCTATCGCTCTCGCAAATACCGGGTCTTCAACACCGATCTTCAAATGCAATTCATAACGACGTATCACATATTCGGAATGGGTTATACGACCCCATGGTCCTTTCTCGGTTAACCCGAATAGTGAGCGCTTATTCAAAAATAAGTGTGGCATTCAAATTCAAACAAATCACATCAAATACCCATTCATAGGGAAATATTGATAGTCGGTTATTGAACTATCAATGGATATGCACAACATCACCAGATTCCAAATAATTTTCCAAATTATTTATTTTCCAAAATATGTTTACAAGATATATTATTTTCAATACTTCAAAAATAAATCAATATTTATTTTTAAAAAAATTCTTCTTTTCATTTATAAATTCCATAATGAATTTATATTTCAAAATATTCATGCATATACGATTTCAATTAATCATTTCAATTTATCTTCAAAAAGATAAATTCTCAATATTCACTTCATATTGGAAAACATTTCCATACTTATTTATTAATAAGTAATTCACAAAGTTATTTATTTTCAACACTTGGAAAATATTCAATATACTTAAATCGAGATTAAGTATACATTTCATTATTTAAGGAAATCCTTCTCTTAAACATATTTATTTGGGCCAAAACGAATGTTACGTAAAACATCGTTACGACAACCCAAAATCACTAGTATAGGGATTCGAAATTAAAATAGATATATAAATCCCAATACTATACAAAACATTTCCTTTCGGAAATCATTTACTATAACAATAGTGTTATAGTCCATCATTTCCTTCTATTTTTCGAAAACGTCTATTTCAACAGTAAATGTTGAAATCTATGGTTTCGAATCTTAACACAATTTAAAACATCGTTAGATCGTTTTACTTCAATTTAAAATATCACATTCTAAACATTTTCTTTAACATATTATTCACTATCCAAAAAACATGAATATACTACGTTAATCAATTTCATCCTTTCTATACTTTTTATTTCAAAGGATTATTCACAGTCAAAAACGTGAATATAACTCCATTAACAAGTCACAACAATTTACTTATCAAAATAAGTCATTGCGAATTTATAAAACAACGTTTATAAATTCCTTTATTAACCTATTCAATTTATAACTCAATTATAAAACAAAATTCATATTATAAGTTAAACACCTATAATTTATTTGTTTGCACAATCGTTCCTTTAAACTTCATAATTATAAATCTTATAACTTATAAGATTCAATTATTTATCCAAATATATTCTTTCAATAACTTTATAAATTTTATAAACCTACTGCTTATAAAATTCCATCTCTAACTTCACCGTTTATAATTCTATGAATTTCATTCATTTATGAAATTCATTCACAATTCATTCTAACACTTATAAAAACTCGTTTTATAATTCAAATATCTTTAATATATAAACTATCAATTTATAAATTCTTTTATATAAATCAATTTATATTATTCTTTTAAAACGTCTTTAATCTCCTTTATAATTTCATCCTTTTGATTTATAAAATAATTAAATTTTATAAATCCTATATTTAAACTTTTATAATAAATTCAAAAATCCCAGTTTAAACTATTTTATAAAATCATTAATCCCATATTTTCAAAAATCAGTTTTTAACTATATTTCTCAAAAATTTAATTTTTATAACATTAAAAATTATAACGTTTATTTATTTAAAATGGATCAATTCCAAAAATATTTTATAAACGTAAACTTTCAAAAATCACTTTAAAATCATTTTAAAATCCCAAAATTTGGTCCAATGATGCTACATACCAAATAGTCAATCACGACAACAACGATATCATATATCAATATGATAATCCATCAAATATCAAAATATCTGAATTCAAATAAATACTGTTGAGGAATCCAGTTGGATCCCTCCAACCTGTTTTCCTACATCCACAAACATTAGCATAATACCAATTTCGCTCCAGTACGAAATTATCGCGGTATATGGGATTTAAATATTATCCGCTTAATAGACGGCGCAATAGGGTCTCATCCGCTAAAAAATGCGGGGAATCAACAACTGCAATATATACATATGCCAATATATATATATTGATATTATATATAATACCAATTTCACTGTTTATGAAATATTCGCGGTATATGTTTTTAATAAATAACATCCGCTTACTAACGGCGCATAATGTCTATTTTAACAATCAATAGATAACAATCATCATTCAAACATGCATTCAAATATTTTAAATCTAACTATTTAAAATAAAATCGAAACCGATTCGATTGAGTGAGAAGTTCTCACCTTGATTTCAATTCCGTTTTAGCGATTTATTTCGAATAAAATTAAACGGACGTTTAATTTTACCCAAAATTCTCACTAACTCCAAACGACTCCAATCCAGTTTCATCGCGTAGTGCTCGTCCATACGATTCCAACGCTTCCTGTTTCGCGCGTTTTCGACCTCGTATGAAGAAGATACGAATTTTACAAGTTTTACACGAATTTATACTTAATAATTACAACTTTAATTAAAAAAATTTAAACCTCAACTAGATCATGACCGTGCATTCCAAACCCAACACATCAGATCCGTGCATACCCCTCCCCCTTCTCCTTCGTACGCACGCACAGGCTACAACACGCACACTCAAACCCATAGCATAAATATTAGGGTTTAAATTTGCACCACTTATACTCGATGAAACTTCATCACGTCGCCACCACTAGAACGCCCATTGCCAGAGCTATGTTCGGCCATAATCATGTAGAGCTCGGCTGTCCCTGTAGCACGCAGTTCGAGGCCGACCCTATGGCCTTTGAACGCAAATATCCGTTGATTCGTAGCTCCAATCTCGATCTCCACCGTTGAATATAAGGATCTCAACGTGCTCTACATCTTTCTAGTTGTAAGTTTCTTGAATCGTTGAGTGGATGAAGAGATAAGAGGAGGAGAAAAAGGGACGTTTCTGGCCTTTGGTTAAAGAAGTGGCGGCTACATATTTTAGATTAGGGTTTGGCTAATGAAGATGATGGGGGTTCCTTTTATAAGTTTGCAAACTAAAACACTATTCATCTTCAATTTTCAAACTCCGATTTACGCGCCGAAACTGACGTTCCTAGGGTTTATCCCGCGTTCTGGACACAATGGAACAGGTTTCGAAAGCTAATTCGGACATCTGTGCGAGTTATGGCAATAAACGTTCAACTTAAATTAAACCGATTTAAACGATTTTCTAGGCGTTTTAATTTATACAGGACAAACGGTAAATCCAATTGACATGAAATTTGAAACCTTACAATAATATCACATTACGGATCCGATGAAACTAGTTTCGTCGAAATCCGAGACTTTTTGAAAAATGGCTATTTTAACTCGCCAAATTAATAATAAAACAATTTCGATGCGTTTCGAGCTGCCACGATCAAACGATAACTCCGATTGACACGAAAATTGAAATCCGATAATAACTAACTATTACAGATCCAATGGAACTGGTTTCGTTCAATTCTGAGACTGTTCAAAAATTGGCTAATTTACAGTCGATTATTAAATATTAAAATATTCAATTTTCACAATTTGACTCTTAATTCGATTTTAAAAGTTCTAAAATATCATTCTAACTCCAATATGATAAAATAAATTCTACAAATCATTTTCAATCATATTTAACCCAATTTTCAATTATTTCCATAATTTAACGTATTAAATTATTGATTTAATTATCCGATTAAATCCAATTATTCAAAATAAAATTTATCCGACTTATAAATTCACTTATTAATATTTAAAATTAATTAAATATTCAAATTTTAATTAATTAAAATTCTGGGTCGTTACAGTCACAGACAATTCATATCACAAAGGCGGAAATAAATATGAATATTACACATGAAAGTGTACATCAGAGTAGTGGTCAAAAGGATCCACAATAATACAAAGGAATAGATACAAGTGCTAGACAAAAGAATAAGTATACATAAAGGAGTCTGTATCTCAAATGTATACAATAAAAACTACTAAACTAGAGTAGTTAGCCAAAAGTCAGAAGATGGTTCCAGGTAGGAAGCCATGAGTAAGCACCTGTAATATCTCAGTCTGACCCGAGTATTATTTAAGAAGAAAATAATAAACGGATCAGTCTAGCAATAAATATCAGAAGAAGTGATATATAATAAGAGGTGTGACATAAACATATAATAATCACAATGCCAAGCTATGATAAATAAGTAATTGAAAATCAACAAGAGATTAATCAATATCACAATAATCTACTCAAGATAAAAAGGAATGTCATACTCCTAATTTCATTCACCAAGCCACAATAATTAACATATATATCAATGCCCATCGTAAAAGTTGGTGAAACATAAATTTCAGAAATCAACACACGAAATCCAGAAATCACAAGGAAAGGATCAACGACGTCGTACAGCGGGACATCCGATGAACCAAATCACAATCAAAGGGAACAACGACGTCGTACAGCGGGACGTCCGATGAACCAAACCACAAAGACATAGCACGATGCTAGTCTAAAACCTAAAATGATCGTCATGATCAAAGAGAAGTGTCGATTACAATAAGCTAGTAAATATATGAGCTTAGCTTCATGTCCCATAACCACTAGCTTAACTTAAATATTTACGAACAAATTGTAGGTCTCCACTAGAAAATTGTCACAAGAGATTCAATCGAACAAGTCCAAGAATTAACCGACGAAGTAAACGCAAGCATTTCATACCACTCGTTTTACTAAGTCGTTTAATTAGATTTCTCATACGAGTGAGGTAAAGGTTTGTATATACTAATAGATTGGAAAACTGTTTTATAAACGAATTTGGTATTAAAGTAGAGTTGAAATCATTTGAAGAAAGAGTTTTGATATTTACTACTAGTATAGAAAACCTTTATATTTTTAAAGTGACAAAGCACAAGGGGGATTGTAGAAACAATCAATCACAAAGATCACATTCGAAGATGTGAATAAAAATCCAATGAAATCGATAAAGGATCCATCGAAGTGGATATATCTAAAATTCCCAAAGAAAATAAGTCATCAAAGATGATAATAAATGACAACAACAAAAGGGAGACAACACGAATCGATTAAAGTTGGATATTCAATCCAAAAAGGCAAATTGGACTAAAACAGCAGGTTCAGTCGACTGAACAGAAGTTTCAGTCGACTGACCCTGTACCTGGAAATTTTCCAGGTTCAGGAAACTTTCTGTTTCCAGGTTCAGTCGACTGTGCAGATTTTTTCAGTCGACTGAATCATGTCTGAAAAATTTCGGGTTCCAGGTTCAGTCGACTGAACAGACTTTTCAGTCGACTGAATTATGCCTGGGCTGTTTTTCAGCCTATTCAAATGAAGAGCAAATTCTTTCAAAATGCAACCGGACGAACATTGGCACTAAGGGTTTATGCCAATCGGCAACCCGGCCCTATATGCTCCTCGGTGCATCACTAAAAGCATGATCAAACATCCATAAAAGGATTTTCACACAAATTTGACTTAAAAACCCAAAAATTGGAATATTCACAAAACCAATCCAAATCAAGAGCAAATGCACATGAAGAAGTGTTAGGAATTCATACCCAACAACCAAAGATAATTATAGTCATAAATGTGAGATAAAAATCTCACCTTTGAACTAAATTTATGAAGATGAAGCTTGAAAGCAAAGAGGAATCAACCACTCTTCAAGTCCAACTCTAGAAGCTTGAATCTAAGCTAAAAAGAAGAATATTTCCTAAGTTAGGTTTAGGAAATTTCTGAAATTCAAAGAGAGAATGAGTTGGAGAAGAAGAAGAGGAAGCTTACCAATGGGTTCTCATGAACTTTGGAGCAAGGAGATGGATTTGCAAAGCAAGCTAGGGCTTAGGAATTTCTATTTCCCATTCTCTTCCTCCATTTTTGCTTGAGCTTGAGTGTTAGGAAAATAGAAGAGAAGTGAATGAAGAGGAGAGGGTTGGAACTGAGTTAGTAAGTGGTTAATTGGCTCAGCCCAAACCAAAACCCTAAGCAAAAAGTAGCAAAATTCAACTTTCTCCAAACATATCGAAGCTTATACTCAAAAAGGTCGCAAACGGCATTTTGAATTCAATGGGGATGGTCTCGAGTCCTAATTCGACCGTATGCAAAAAGTAGGTTTTCGGACCAAAATCCGACGAACGATAAAATATTTAAATATAAAATCGATAAATATGCGGGTTGTTACAGACTCCCCTCCTTAAAGAAATTGCGTCCTCGCAATAAGTAAGAAGGAAATATAAGAAGTAACAACCATAGAAGCATATTAACACAAAAGAAAATTTGAAATAGGAAGTTCACCATAAAGTGCACAAAAGAGTTAGCAAGAAATCTGGTGAAACTTCAATCTCCACAATAACACCGGGCTCAAGAATGAAAACCGGAATCCCTAAGGCATTCCCGTAGATAAAAGACGTGGGGAACGTCAAGAATAGCAGAAAATTGAGCCAGTGCAACGGCGTAGTACAAAAACGGTACGCCCAATGAACCTAAGCAAAGACATCGATGTAGTACAAACGGTACATCCGATGAATCAAAAGCAAAGACATCGATGTAGTACAAACGGTACATCCGATGAATCAAAAGCAAAGACATCGATGTAGTACAAACGGTACATCCGATGAATCAAAAGCAAAGACATCGATGTAGTACAAACGGTACATCCGATGAATCAAAAGCAAAGACATCGATGTAGTACAAACGGTACATCCGATGAATCAAAAGCAAAGACATCGATGTAGTATAAACGGTACATCCGATGAATCAAAAGCAAAGACATCGATGTAGTACAAACGGTACATCCGATGAATCAAAAGCAAAGACATCGATGTAGTACAAATGGTACATCCGATGAATCAAAAGCAAAGATATCGATGTAGTACAAAAGGTACATCCGATGAATCAAAAGCAAAGACATCGATGTAGTACAAACGGTACATCCGATGAATCAAAAGCAAAGACATCGATGTAGTACAAACGGTACATCCGATGAATCAAAAGCAAAGACATCGATGTAGTACAACGGTACATCCGATGAATCAAAAGCAAAGACAACGATGTAGTACAAACGGTACATCCGATGAATCAAAAAGCAAAGACATCGATGTAGTACAAACGGTACATCTGATGTATCAAATAGCAAAGACACCGATGTAGTACAAACGGTACATCCGATGTATCAAATAGCAAAATCATTGATGTAGTACAAACGGTACATCCAATGAATCAAAAGTAAAGACATCGATGTAGTACAAACGATACATCCGATGAATCAAAAGTCAAATAATTCGGAACACCGACGCAGTACAAAAATGGTACGTCCAATGAACCGAGGCCCGAATGATTTTCGGAACACCGACGTAGTACAAAAACGGTACGTCCAATGAACCGAACACAATAAAAGGACATCGGACGCTAGTCCTTAAAAGGAATGAGATAAAACTCAATAAAACGAAGTATACCAAAACGTCCGATGAACTTGATAGAAAAATAATTCCATTCAGACAACATCAAAGAATCAACCACTTGTTGCTTACGACAAAGCGCATTGGCAACACGATTTCCCCTCTCGGGAATAAAAGAATATCAAGATCATAAGATGCTAGAAACTCGAGTCAACATGAAGTTCCTTAAGAGAACATAAATATTCCAAAGATTTATGATCGAGGTAGAGAACAAATTTCTCATCCAAATATGATGATGCCAAATTCCAAAAGTAAAAACAATAGCCGAGAGAACCAGATCATGAGTGGCATATCTAGTCTCGATAAGCTATAATGATTTAGAAGCACAAGAGATAACATGTTCTCCTTTGCAAGATAACGGCATCCAAACCAATACGACTAGTATCGGTACAAATAACAAAGTCTTGGTTCCCCTTCAGGAATCACAAGAATAAAAGTATCGAAAAGAAAGAATTTCTTAATCTTCTTTCCTGAAAAGTTAAAACTTTCAAAATTACATTTATCATTATGTAATAATCATTCTAGAAAAATTTTCTATTTTCAAGTTAATATACTGTGTCTGATTGTCTCATCAAAGCGTTTAGGAAATTCCTATCGATAACGTTGATCAAGCGCATCGACCAAAATTCTTAAAGTACTCAACGGGCAATACAATCACAAAATCATTTTTTTAGGATAAATAAATCTCTTAAAATTTTTTAAGAATATTCTTTGTTCGTTTGAAGAACAAAATCCAGTTTTACTTATAAATAAATCTTATGAAAAAGATTTGCAAAATTTTAAATTACTATTTTCATCCAAAATCAATAAATACAAGAATGGTCTCATCGAAATATTCATAGAATATAAAATGGATGAAATAAGCTGGACAAATTGAATGACAAAATAAGTCATTCATAAGAATCATAACGAGTGCGGAATGCGGTACTTCCGCAACTCGTGGCAAACGAAAACCGGTGGTAAAGTCAAACTGAAAAGACCTTAACACCACACAAAAGATATTGCTTAGTTAATGATCCTAAGACAAGCTCAAAAAATACCGGAAAAGTTTCACAAGTTATTTAGATAAGAGAAACAACACTTTCCTTATAAGTGGGCTTAAGGAATAAAATGATTCCACCAAATTGGAATCAAAATCACAAAGGAAAAATAGAAATCTGCTTAACAGATTGAAAATGTCAAGGATGAATAGTCCACACGGGACAAAGGATATGGCCTCATAATAATTAAGCCAATCCGTACAAAAGTAAATTCCGAAGCCAAAGTAAATATCGGCTCGGAAAGAAAAGTCACATAAAACAATCCCGACATCTAAACAAAAGCAAGTTGAGTGTTGCGGATCTACCATCCGGATTCACAATCCTCAAAGAAGTTATCAAGCCCAAAATATTCAAAGAAAAAGAATCGACAAGTTCTTTTGATATAAAAATAATGAGATGAAACTCATATCAAAAAGAACTCGAATAAGAAGATCACAAAATAAATGTAATCAAGGATTAAATGAAAATACCTTGACCGAGAGAAGAGTTTCTAGGGGCTTGCACAATATTTAGCTTTCTCATGTCCTTGTTCAAAAGTTTGGGACACGCAGATAAAAGATGACCCGGTTTCTTGCAATAGCGACAAGAATGGGGTTTTGGACACATATTTGCATAGTGTTCCTTAGAATTACAATTGTAGCATCCTCCACGATTAGGGATTGGAGTCTTTGCTACAAAAGTAGTTTGCTTCACTCTCTTATTGGGATTAAGGTTCTTGAACTTAATATGCCTCTTCTTGGTAGTCCCAATGTCACAAACACTTCCTTTACCAATCTCTCCATGAAAAAGAGTAACATCCACAAGCTGATTGAAAGAAACTTCAAGTTTCAAAGGTAGAACCATTTCGGGGTTCTTACTCAAAGCACAGATAAACTCTTGATTCTTTACAAGATCCAAAAGTTGTTGGGCAGACATAAAAACTCCATCCTGGGGGGTAGCACTAGATTGACCGGCGCTGGGGCGGCCTGGTCTAACCATTTCTCTTCTTTAAGAAAGAAAGAAAGAAGAGGAAAAAGTTATTCGCAAAATAAATATCAAGCAATCTTGATAGATAAAACAAGGAATCATAAAAGAAAATAGGATAGGACGGTACGAAGACCCGAATAAAATCCTAAAGCACGACTCCTAAGATGGACTTAGGACAATGATCCTTGTTATAATATTCCATATTGTTCCGAAGTTTGGCTCTGATACCAAGCTGTGACGCCCCACCTCTATACCCACGCTAGCCAAGAACACTACGGAGTAGTGCTGTCGACTAGCACGGAGAATAAGGCTGTTGAGGAGCGACCATCTGTATAATTGCTTCGTGCGAGCATCGATATGTCAGATAGTATAACATGCATTTCTTTCGAGAGGAAATCCAACATACCGACACAAACTCAAAGCTACTACACAGTGGCTATAATATCTTCGGAAACAAATATAGAAATAAACATAACATAAATCAGTCACAGACAATTCATATCACAAAGGCGGAAATAGATATGAATATTACACATGAAAGTGTACATCAAAGTAGTGGTCAAAAGGATCCACAATAATACAAAGGAATAGATACAAGTGCTAGACAAAAGAATAAGTATACATAAAGGAGTCTGTATCTCAAATGTATACAACAAAAACTAATAAACTAGAGTAGTTAGCCAAAAGTCAGAAGATGGTTCCGGGTAGGAAGCCATGAGTAAGCACCTGTAATATCTCAGTCTGACCCGAGTATTATTTAAGAAGAAAATAATAAACGGATCAGTCTAGCTATAAATATCAGAAGAAGTGATATATAATAAGACATGTGACATAAACATATAATAATCACAATGCCAAGCTGTGATAAATAAGTAATTGAAAATCAACAAGAGATTAATCAATATCACAATAATCAACTCAAGATAAAAAGGAATGTCATACTCCTAATTTCATTCACCAAGCCACAATAATTGACATATATATCAATGCCCATCGTAAAAGTTGGTGAAACATAAATTCCAGAAATCAACACACGAAATCCAGAAATCACAAGGAAAGGATCAACGACGTCGTACAGCGGTACATCCGATGAACCAAATCACAATCAAAGGGAACAACGACGTCGTACAGCGGGACGTCCGATGAACCAAACCACAAAGACATAGCACGATGCTAGTCTAAAACCTAAAATGATCGTCATGATCAAAGAGAAGTGTCGATTACAATAAGCTAGTAAATATATGAGCTTAGCTTCATGTCCCATAACCACTAGCTTAACATAAATATTTACGAACAAATTGTAGGTCTCCACTAGAAAATTGTCATAAGAGATTCAATCGAACAAGTCCAAGAATTAACCGACGAAGTAAACGCAAGCGTTTCATACCACTCGTTTTACTAAGTCGTTTAATTAGATTTCTCATACGAGTGAGGTAAAGGTTTGTATATACTAATAGATTGGAAAACTGTTTTATAAAAGAATTTGGTATTAAAGTAGAGTTGAAATCATTTGAAGAAAGAGTTTTGATATTTACTACTAGTATAGAAAACCTTTATATTTTTAAAGTGACAAAGCACAAGGGGGATTGTAGAAACAATCAATCACAAAGATCACATTCGAAGATGTGAATAAAAATCCAATGAAATCGATAAAGGATCCATCGAAGTGGATATATCTAAAATTCCTAAAGAAAATAAGTCATCAAAGATGATAATAAATGACAACAACAAAAGGGAGACAACACGAATCGATTAAAGTTGGATATTCAATCCAAAAAGGCAAATTGGACTAAAACAGCAGGTTCAGTCGACTGAACAGAAGTTTCAGTCGACTGACCCTGTACCTGGAAATTTTTCAGGTTCAGGAAACTTTCTGTTTCCAGGTTCAGTTGACTGTGCAGAGTTTTTCAGTCGACTGAATCATGCCTAGAAACTTTCGGGTTCCAGGTTCAGTCGACGGAACAGACTTTTCAGTCGACTGAATTATGCCTGGGCTGTTTTTCAGCCTATTCAAATGAAGAGCAAATTCTTCCAAAATGCAACCGGACGAACATTGGCACTAAGGGTTTATGCCAATCGGCAACCCGGCCCTATATGCTCCTCGGTGCATCACTAAAAGCATGATCAAACATCCATAAAAGGATTTTCACACAAATTTGACTTAAAAACCCAAAAATTGGAATGTTCACAAAACCAATCCGAATCAAGAGCAAATGCACATGAAGAAGTGTTAGGAATTCATACCCAACAACCAAAGATAATTATAGTCATAGATGTGAGATAAAAATCTCACCTTTGAACTAAATTTATAAAGATGAAGCTTGAAAGCAAAGAGGAATCAACCACTCTTCAAGTCCAACTCTAGAAGCTTGAATCTAAGCTAAAAAGAAGAACATTTCCTAAGTTAGGTTTAGGAAATTTCTGAAATTCAAAGAGAGAATGAGTTGGAGAAGAAGAAGAGGAAGCTTACCAATGGGTTCTCATGAACTTTGGAGCAAGGAGATGGATTTGCAAAGCAAGCTAGGGCTTAGGACTTTCTATTTTCCATTCTCTTCCTTCATTTTTGCTTGAGCTTGAGTGTTAGGAAAATAGAAGAGAAGTGAATGAAGAGGAGAGGGTTGGAACTGAGTTAGTAAGTGGTTAATTGGCTCAGCCCAAACCAAAACCCTAAGCAAAAAGTAGCAAAATTCAACTTTCTCCAAACATATCGAAGCTTATACTCAAAAAGGTCGCAAACGGCATTTTGAACTCAATGGGGGTGGTCTCGAGTCCTAATTCGACCGTATGCAAAAAGTAGGTTTTCGGACCAAAATCCGACGAACGATAAAATATTTAAATATAAAATCGATAAATATGCGGGTTGTTACACTGTTATTTATTATATGCTCTATATTGATGTTATTGTTTAAATTGGACGATGATTGTAATAAATGGTTGATGATTGATATTGGATGAATGGATGTTGGATTTTATATTGTTTTAAACTGCAAATTTGTTGTGCACTTTATTTCATTCGGGATTGCGGTTTGAAATGATATATAACCATATTTTTTTATTTTAAATTACGGATTGAAATGATAAATATCCGTATCACTTGACCATAGGGTAGAAAATTATATACGGACACCATGGCCTATATATAAAAATATTTTGAAATGATTTTTCTATGGTTTTTTAAAGAAATATATGGTTTTATGAGATACTGATTTGGATATTTTATAAATGTTATTTCTATATAGTTAAACTTATGTACTTAAGCAATGTAAAAATTTGTTTAATAACAATAAGTTAAATAATGGAGTTGATTTATTAAAATAGAATATGGTAAAGTATTTAAATCATACTTTAATATAAAGGTTATAATGATTTAAATAGATTAAGATTTGGAAGGTAAATTGGGAATTTATTTGAAATTGAGCTTATTTAAGAATTAAACTCCATAAGTTGATGTAAAATTTATTAACTTGAAATTTTAAAAAGGTATGATATTTATAACAGGATTTTTATTTCAAGATGAATTAAATGAATATTTCTAGTATAAATACATTGAAGGAAATATTTAGTTATTGGAAATTTGAGTTTTATTTAAACGATTATGGATTTATTATGAAATTATTTCAAAACTAAATAATAGGACATTGAATTGTTGATTAGTAATTTCCAACCTTAGTTTTGAAATTGGTTAATACTCAAAGTTTGAAATATATTGAAATTGAAGTGGTTTGTTGAAAATGGAAGTGAGCTGAAAGTTTATGGATTTGGATTTACTTTAAAGTGAATAAAATTGTAAAGTCGAGGAAATTATTTTACTTTATAAAAGTAATTTTAAATTCAAACTATTTTATTTTATATACGGTTTGAATATCCAACTATTTAAGTTCTGGAAGTTATGGTGTTGAAGCTATGAAATTCGAAGTTTTATGTTTTGAAAGGTTATATTTCGAGCGTTTGGTTTCGAAATATTATAATTTTGAAAGTGCTATGATTTTTGGAAAAGAGTTATATTTGGAAATAAAAATGATATTATATTGATTTGGGTTTTTATAAAAATGATATCATAATGATGTGGTTTTTGAAATGGAAAGGACATCGTATTTATATGGTTTTGAAATGGATAGTATATTTTGGTTTTGAAGTATAATTATTTTGAAATGACCGTGGTGTTATAACAACGTTTGGTTGTTGAAGAGACCGAGATCGAAAGTTGTCATACTCTCTGCCAACTCCGAAAACACTTTGACAACCGTGTATGTGGTGGAGATTCCAGAATGAAGTAGGATGGTGGCGGCGTTTCCTTTGAGGTAAATACGTGGACCCGACTCCTGTGAGTGGGCATAAGGTGGCTAAAACAGGAGCGATCTTGGGCCAAGGAGGTAGCCCCTCTTATCGGAAACATCCCTTCGATATTATACTCTTACTTTTGGATTGATTCGGTGGCCACTTTTGATTTTTGATTCGGGGGTGTGGCTCGAGGTGGGCGGTAGCTGCGCGCTACGCGTTACTGTAACGTCACGCCGTTTCGCACGCTTTAAATCGACACACGTGCCAATTCAAACCATACGGAAGAGTGGATTGTTATGAGGTAAATAAGAAAAAGCAGGGAAAGAAAAAAAACAAAATAGAATCTTGCAGCGGAACGATAAAATATAATAATCAAATATACAGTTCATGAAGCTGTTTTATAACCATTTGATTATATTTATACAATATATATCAGAGTTGCACATACCAGTGAATAATAATCAATCAAGCGGAATACAGTGTAGTGGAACAATATAATATATAATAATAATAAAAACTTCGTCTTCGTCCTCCAGAGATAAAGCCTTCGATCCTGAAATGATCGGACTGACCCGAGCGAATTGAAAAGACAAAACACTCGAGTCAGAACTAAAATATCTTATGTGAGTTAAATCACAGAAATAAATATGAGTGCAGTAACTCTAGAGATGCTCAGGATTTACATCTCCTAAGGATCCGTTAGACTATTTACTATGTAGTATATTTCGCTATTATAATAGCGTCTAATTGTAAAATAAACTTACTTTCAAATAGCGTTAAGGGGTTACCCATATAGCCCTTAACACAAAATATATTCCCATAGTCTGTACAGTACCGTAATCTCCCCCGTACTGGGCGTCGTCAGAGGGCATTCCATAGGTATGGTACAAAACAAAATCGTATAAGGCGCGCCAGGGTAGGTGACACGGCACAACTAGGCAATGCCAGGGTAGATATACCAATTGCTATCCGGGATGGTGGTAACGCATAGCCCCAGCTGCCGCCCACCTCGAGCCATACCCCCGAATAAAAAAATCAAAAGTGGCCGCCGAATCAAATCCAAAAGTAAAAGTACAATATCGAAGGGATGTGTCCGATCGAAAGTGCTACCTCAATTGGCCCGAGAATCGCTCATGTTTTAGCCACCTTATGCCAACTCACGGGAGTTGGGTCCATATATTTACCTCAAAGGAAATGCCGCCACCATCCTACTTCATTCTGGAATCTCCACCGCGTACACGGTTGTTCAAGTGGTTTTCGGGGTTGGTAGAGAGTATGACAACTTCCGATCCCGATCTATTTAACAACCAATCGTTATTATAACGCCGCGGTCATTTTAAAAATAATTTATACTTCAAAACAAGAATATATCCCTTTGAAACCATATAAATACGATACCATTTATATTTTTAAAACCCAAATCAATATGTTATCTTTTTTTTTTTAAAATCCCTTTTCCCCAAAATCATAATATTTTCAAATATATCTTTTCCAAAATCATAGTTTTTTTCAAATCTATATACCTTGAAACCATAGCTTCGAAACATAAATTTTAATACTTAATGGTTTAAATACTATATTACTTTATATAATAGAATAGCTTCTTTAAATTTCACAATAAATTCCCAATATCAATTTGAACCTCCAAATAAACCATTTAATTTCCATATATTTCAAAGCTTAATATTCTACATTTCAAAACTTAAATTTTTATAGTTCATATATTTCAGTCTTTAAATATTCCACTATTTCAAAATGCATTCTTTGATAATTTAATATATATCAAATCCAATTCCTATTATTTAAATTTGAAATGTTTACTTAATAAAACAAATATTATTTAAGTAAAACCCTTAAACTTCAATAACAAGATATTCTTTTAATTAACTTGATAATATTCTTTAAATCAATTTGATATTCATTTAAATCCTCGAATCAAAATCAAGTTATAAAATCATACCGTTTAAACCCTAATTTATTTACATTTCAAAACAAAATTTTCGAGGATAATTCTTAAATACTTTAATTCAAATCATATTAACATTTATCTTCAACCTTACTTTTATTTGAGTTATTATAAACTCTATATACAATAGAATTCTAAATAAATACTTAAACATATTTTATAAAAGAAATCAAACTTCATTATTTAGCTTATTTTATAATTCAAAACAAATTTATACATAGCTAAATTCAAAATAAGATAGCATTTATAAAATATTTAAAATCAATATCTATATACTCATATATTTCTTTACAAAACCATATAAATCATTTTAAACTAATTTTACATATAAACCGCGGTGTCTGTATATAATTTTCTATCCTATGGTCAAGTGATACGGATATTTATCATTTTAATCCACAATTTAAAAATGAAAATTAGGGTTATATATCATTTCAAACCGCAATCCCGAATGAGATGAAAATGCATAATACTTGCAGTTTATAACAATATAAAATACATCACCTATTCATCCAATATCAACCATCAACCATTTATCGCAATCATCATCAAATTCAAACAATAGCATCAATATATACCGGATAATAAATAACAGGTATCAACTATCAGTTTATATTCAAAAATAAATTATATTATTTAACTGGCAGTTTATATGGAATAAAATAAATAACAATTTAACTGGCAGTTAATATGCAATAATGAATTAAATAACAAGCTAATTAAATAAATGCAAATTAACTGAGATAATGACGAAATATATGCTAAACAGCTATAAATAAATTTCAAATCACATCATAAATGAATTTAACAAACATAAGAAATTTTAGAAGTTGTGAGTGGGTTAAAACACTCACCTTTTGAATTTAAATTGAATTTAAGTCCAATTTAAACCTAAAAATTGCACAGTCTCCAAATTCGTCCAAACCAGTGTCAAAAGATCCGGAATTTTATTACGATCCTAACAAAAAAATCGCGTGTGAAACAGAGTTCGTATGAGAAATTTACACGTGTTAAATCGTCTAAAAAAAATTAAATTTTAAAATAAATAACCTGCCTCACATTTACTTGCCACGTCACGCATACAATGCGCGCATGAGATAACATCCGAAACCCTAATCGTTCGAACACGTTTCTCACCTTTCTCAGCCGTCATCGACGTCCACTTCCTTCAATTTTCGCCGCCAATGCTTAACTCTTCAACCAGATCCGGATATGCCATGCCTCTCCTCTCGTCTAGCCGACCCCAGAGACCCCACGCGCGGCCACCACGACGCCAGAAAATAGCTCCGGCCGCCGCTCCCTTTGCCTTCGATTTCTGGTGAATTCTGACAACCATTAAGCAAGCGACCACATCCCCAAGCCCTCCTCGACGAGCCCTTCAGTGCAGCGCTTTCCGATCGTAAAGATATCGAAAATCCACCATTGGATCGAAACCCTAACCTATGAACGGCTGAGGTTCAACTTGTATTTCTGAACAAATGGTAAGTCGAATTGAAAAACGAATTCTACCAGAAAATTACGCTCATCAAGAGCTTCAATATATACATTTTTCATATTTTTCTGAGGACTTTGAATTTTTAACTTTGATTTTTAATTGTAATTGGATCTAGGGTTTGTAGCCATTGAAAAGGAGTAGATGAGAAGAAGATATACGTACAGACAAATGAGAATTAGGGAGGCTAGGGTTTAGCAAAGATATTTATAGGCAAAGTTGAAATAGGATGGAACGGGTAAGGTAGATGTACGCGCTAACGACAAAGTGGCCCAAAAAGCCCGTTCTGATTCCGGAACGAAATTGGGTAAACCCATATATCAAAATAGGTGTTTTAAAATATTTTAAACGCAATGGAAAAGGTTTCAGGTTCAAATTGCATCGTATGAACAAGTTATGCTAAAATCAATAATTTTAAATTGATTTCAATTGATTTCAATTTATCGATTTCAAGGCATTTCAAGCCCATACGATCAAACGACAAGTCCGACCAATACGAAACTTGAAATCCTATAATAAGTCACTGTTACGGATCCAATGAAACTGGTTTCGTCGAATTCCGAGTTAGTGGCCAAAATGGCTATTTTTCCATTAATTAAATCATTATTCCAATCCAATCTCTAAAATTTATAATTTATAAAATTTATCTCTTTTGATTCCTTAAACAATTTTAATAACTAACAACAAATTCTATGTTAATTCAACATTAAATATTTCATAAATTACCATATTATATTTCATTTATTTGCAATAAATCAAATTATAAATTTTAAATTCCAATAACTAAATAAATCTTGATTATTCCATCCTTTTTAATTCCACAACTTGTTCAATTATGAAAATCATTATCATTATTTCCAAACATTACCTTATGTAACGACCCGTTAAATTAATAATATTAAATGAATTGAATTAATATAATTTCTAATCTAATTTAGAATAAATGTAGAAATTTGGTACAGTAGTTGTAATTTAGTGTAACAATAAAATTTTATGACAATAGATTTGGATAATGTAGATTGTCACAATTTGATTTAAAGTTAAATATAAGAAACTGATATAAGGGTTGAATTAGTGAATATCAATAAAAAGATTAAGTAGAATGGAATTCATTTAATATAAAATAAATAGTGGAAGACTTACATTGGATTGTAAAATGGATAGTAACTAAATAAAAGGTGACCGCTGAATAAATCAATGCAATAAGTGTTAATAAGTAAATTTAATGAATGTTGTCAATAATAAATGGAATTAAGATAGTAATAAAATTTGTTTTGCCTATGTAAATTTTATGTATTGATAAGCCATAATTACATTTGAAATTTGGTAGTAAATAGGGGATAAGTTGACTAAGGCAATTAGTAATTTAATAAATGAATGCATAGTAAGTAAGTGGAAATGTATGCATAAAAATATTTTCATATATGGGATAATTACAAAAGTTTACACATTTATCTAATGTATATAATTGAATCTAAATTTAGGGCAATATTTTGTTATTGATGGTATAAGTGAATTTGAATAAAAGGGGTAAAAAAATTATTTAGATTTAACATGTATTGAGTATATAGCTAAGAAGGGCATTCGATGTAAATGAATCTAAATTAATGTGTCTAGTCAATAAAGGAGAACTTTAAGGGAATAAATATAAATGAATGTATTTGGGGAATGGAGTCCTTTTATATGTTGAATAGTATAACGTTGTTATTAAGAATGAACGTTACTTTAGTAATTATTAATATGGTAACGGAAGAGTGTATAAATTTTATAGTAACGTAAAAACGTATTGTAAGATAATATTAAGTGTAGACTTATAAATTATATTTATGACAACAAATTTTGTAAGTTATTTATTCTATTAGTTGTTAAGTTTTATTTATGTGTAAGTTAACAATATTACAATTCAATTGAATACAGTAATTTATGCAAACAAAGGATGAACATTTGGAAGTATTACTGTAGTGATATATATATAAGAAACGGTAACTTTGTAGTTGGGGAATAATTGATTTATTTGTGAGTTGTAATCAAATAGAGTCAAATTTATTAGAATTTATTGCAATTTATGGGATTAATTGCAGTAACCTTTGAAGATTTATTCACTAAAATAATTGACGATGGAAATTATATGTAGATTTGCTTTTAGTTAATTTAAAATATCCAGAGGGCTAGAAATGACACAAATCTACTAGTTTAGAAATTTACAATAAAAAGTGGTAAGTAATTTTTCTAAATATTTAGATAGTAGGAAGATGTAGATTTAGATGTAATTTATTATTTAACTATTTCATAAGTTGAGATTTAAGTTTAGAATTGAGATTTTTAATGTATAGATATTGAGCCAATGTTAGTTTCATTAAATTGACATCAATAACCTTGAATAATAGAAAGAAAGTGAATTTAATAAATTTAACCAAACTTATAATGTTGAATTTATTAAAATTGGAATTAATATTGAAGTTAAGAATCTACATTTGAATTGATGAATAGAACAACTATTGACACTTAAATTGTTTAGAATTGGAGTAAATAGTTAAGAAAATTTAAAGGGAGAAAATTTGGTCAATTTTTGAATTTAGATGTAAAAATTGGATTTTTATAATTTATTAAATTTATTTAATGAATATTAAAAATAGCCATTTTGGCCACGGACTCGGATTTCGACGAAACCAGTTTCATCGGATCCGTATCGGTGAATTATTATAGGGTTTCAAGTTTCGTATCGATCGGACTTGTCGTTTGATCGTACGGGCGTGAAACGCCTTGAAATCAATTTCAATAAAATCAATTTGAAATCAATTTGGAATTTTTTTTTTCAGCATAACTTCTTCATACGATCAAATTTGGACGTGAAACTTTTTCCATCGCGTTCAGAATATCTTAAAATACCTATTTGGATATATAGATTTAATAAATTCGGTTCCGGAGGCATAGCGGGCTTTTTGGGCCATAGTTTGTTTCGTACGTTCACTTATCCGATCCATCTACGCTATCTCTAGTCTACCTATATAAGCACGGTTATAAACCCTAGCCCCATTTTATTTTCCCTTTTGCTGTACGTTCATTTCTTCATCTCCTTCTCCTCCTCAAATGAATGCAACCTAGATCTACCCCAATCCAAATTTCAGTGAAAATGCAAACACTTCAGAAAAATTCCACAAAAATATATGTTAATGTTCTCGAGGCACGTAATCTACTGGTGCAATTCGTTTTCTGTTTTGAACATTCGTTTGACCAGAATTAATTCAAACAGTCCGTGACCATTCATCATCGTCGTCGCAAACTTCGTCGGATCGTCAAACCTTTTCTGGGTTTTGTAGAGTGGACGATGGGGATCGCATTTATATGGTTTTTGTGTCGATTCAACGGTTAGATTGGGAGTTTTATTTGATTAGGGTTTCGAAAATAAATGGCTGCTGCCCAGTTTTGCGTGGAGGATGGTGTTTGAAGGGGGGACTGTGGCGAGGTCGGCAGCCTCTTCGGCGGTAGAGGCGGCGCCGTGATTTGTCTGGCTTGGCCGAGCGTGTCCGGTAGGAGTTGGTGTTCGATATTTGCACGCGATGGTTCCTGTAGCCTTTGAGCGGAAGGAGGTTCGAATGCGGTTTCTGTTTTGTCCAGGCATGAACAGTGCGTGAGCATATTTTGTGATGACGAGGCAATAATTTATAAAGGTGAGAATTGTGTCCCTTTTTATTTAATTATAATTTGAAATTCAATCACCATTTTTCGCCATAACTTTCTCATACGACCTCAGATTCGAACGAAATTTTTTTTTGTTAGGATCGAAATTAAATTCCGGATCTGATGACGCTGGTTTGGACAAATTCTGAGACCGTCAAAATTTTGAGTTTAAATTGAATTTAAATTCGATTTAAATTCCAAAGGTGAGTGTTTTAACCCACTCACAACTACTAGAAGCTTTTATGTTTGTTTAAATTAATTTTAGAAATGAATAGAAATTTATTTTTGAGTATTTGGCATGTTTATTTTATTCATATCTGTTGAATTGCATTTAATTAATTTAACTGTTAATTTAATTAATTTATTGCGTATGAATTTACAGTTAAAATTTATTTGTTTGTATATGAACTGCTAGTTAACAGTTATATAATTTATTACTGAATATAGACTGTAGATTAATAGCTGTTAAATTTAATTTGAATAAAATTGCCAGTATTACCTGTTATGTAGTACCAAAAATAATATTGTTATTGGTTGATATTGATTGATGATTGCGATTTGGATGATGGATGATGCTGATGAATGGATGTTTATTGTATATCATTAAATTGCAAATTATCATGCATATTTCATTTCATTCGGGATTGTGGTTTGAAATGATATATAACCGCAAAATTTTATATCTTTTAAATTGCGGATTGAAATGATAAATATCCGTATCACTTGACCATAGGATAGAAAATTATATACAGGCACCGTGGTATATATATAACTATTTAAATGTTATTTCTATGGTTTGGATGGAATACGGTTTATAAAAATCTTAAATTTAATATTGTATAAATATTTTTCTTCCATATATATATACATATGAAGTTGAAAATTTTGAAATTAAATGGTGTATAAAAATCTTTATTAAAAATGGAAGAAAATTAAGAAAATGGAGTTTAATAATTTATATCATATGTTTAAATGTTAAGTTTGGAAATTTTAAGATATGATATTTATAATTGGATTTTTCCCAAAATAAATTGAAATGAATATTCTAGTATAATTTGAATTGGGAAAAATATATATATTTTATTGCTAGAAATTGAAGTCTTATTATTTATGGATTTTATATGAATATCAAGACTAATTAATAGAACAATTGATTTGTTGAAAGAATAAAATCCAACTTTAGTTTGAAATATTGATACTCAAAATGGATATACGTATATATAAATAAATTGAAGTGGTTTTGGAACTTGAGAGAGATAATATAAATTTTGGTTTAGACTTTAATAAAGAAATGTATTTGTAAAGCCATGAGAACTATTTTCTTTACAAAGTAACATTTAAGTTAAACCTTTTAATTCATATACCGTTGAATATCCAAACCATTCAAGTGTTAAAAGTTATGTTTTTAAATTATGAATTTCGAAATATTATGCTTTGAAAGGATATTTGGCTTTCAGACGTTATAAATTTTAAAGCATTTGGATTTTTGAAAGGGTTTATATTTGGGATAAAGGATATCATATTGTTTTGGATTTTAAAATGATATCGTATTCATAATTTTAAAATGGAAATGTTTATTCTGGTTTTAAAGTATGAGCTATTTTTAAATGACCGCGGTGTTATAATAACGATGGGTTGGCAAAGAGACCGGGATCGGATATGGACATACTCTCTGTCGATACCGAAAACCACTTTGACTAACCGTGTACGCGGTGGAGATTCCAGAATGAAGTAGGTGGTGGCGACGTTTCCTGTAAGGTAAATACGTGGACCCGACTCCCGTGAGTTGGCATAAGGTGGCTAAAACAGGAGCGATTCTCAGGCCAATGAGGTCACTCCTCTGATCGGACCCTCCTCTTTGATATTATACTTTGACTTGGATTGATTCAGTGGCCACTTCTATATTTTGATTTTGGGGAGTTAGTCCGAGGTGGGCGGTAACCGCGGCTACGCGTTTCCACCAGCCTGGATAGCAATTGGTATATCTACCCTGGCATTGCCTAGTTGTGCCGTGTCACCTACCATACCGAGCCTTTACTACGAGTTTCTATTTGTGTCGTACCTATGGAGTATCCTCTGGTAGCTTCCCGGTCAGGAGGTATTACAGTACTGTATAGACTATTGGCATTTTACGTGTTAAGGTGGAAAATGTAAAGCCTTAACGCTATTTAAAAGTAAGTTTATTTTATAAATAGACACTACTATAATAGCGCAATATACTACATAGTAAATAGTTTAACGGATCCTTAGGAGATGTAAATCCCGAACATCTCTTGAGTTACTGTACTCATATTTATTTCTGTTAATTTAACTCACATAAGATCTTTTAGTCTGACTCGAGTGTTTTTGTCTTTTCAAATTCGCTCGGGTCAGTCCGAGCGTTTCAGGATCGAAGACTTTAGCTTTGGAGGACGAAGACGAAGGAGTCGTATTATTTTATTTATAGTATGGCACCACACTCATACTGTTCCGCTGCATTGTTTGTATTGGTATGTGTAACTCTGATATTTATTGTATAAAGAAGAATTAACTGTTTTGTAACCGTTTATGAACTGTATATTTATTATTATATTTTATCCTTCCGCTGTGAGATTCTATTTTGTTTTATTTCTTCTCTGTTTTTCTTATTTACCCCATAACAATCCGCCCTTGCATATGCTTTTAATTGGCACGTGTGTCGGTTTAAAGTGTGCGAAAAGGCGGGATGTTACAGTTGGTATCAGAGCCAGGTTTAGCGATAAACCTTGGCTTTGTGGGGTTTGACTCTTTGTTAATAGGGTAGTAATACCCTATGGGAGTCGCTGAGTGTATATATATGAGAGAGCGTATTTGTTAGTGTTAATAAAGATTTTGATATTGTGTTAATCTGTTCCGCTTTGTATTTATAAATTCTGGTTGATGCATGGAACGCTATGACATCAATAGGGATTCTAAACACTTAATAGGACAGACCGACATAATATTTGTTTTTAACATGGGTGAATGAAATAATTTTGCCTATTATATTTTCTATATATAAAAATATTTTTATAAAGATATATATATATATATATATATATATATATATATATATATATATATATATCTGGTTGCTATAAATTGGGTGTTAGGTAATATAAAAATATTTGTAATAAATTGAAGCTAAGTTGAAATTATAATAAATCAAATTGGAGATTTTAGAACTTAAGTCCGGGATTTTTGAAAATCTTCTTTCAAAGGATTTGTGAAATATAATGATTTGGTTTATAGGTAATTTCTTATATAAATATTTAGTATAATTCGGAAGAATTGTTTTAAAAGAGGATTTTGGAGAAAATAAATTTTGTACTTTCCCCTCTGTCGCTGGAAAATAATTTCGGTGATGACGGCCGCATCATCGACTTTCATTTTCGAGTTTCGAAGGGAAAGGCCACTGTAGTAAATTCTATTGCAGATTTGTTTTGAAATTATTTAAAATTTTAATTGTTTAAAGGTAATTAGAGATATAAAAGTTGTAAGAAATTAATTATCTATTATTTTAAAGTAATTTTGGAATTTGACCCGGTATTAATTCTTGAATTTCCATTAATTAGTTGAAAAAAAAAAATTAGGTTAGTGAAATAAAGGTTAAGTAATCAATGAATTAAAAGGGTTGAGATTAAACTTGTATAAGTTCTTTTGCTTTTTCTTTAACATAAATAACTTACCAAGTATAAAAAGTTGAAATGTAAATTAAGAGTGGAATAGAATATTATGAAAGTAGAATTTTTGGAAATAATGAAGTATTCAATAAATTACTGTTATAAATAAGAATTTAATGGTATTAACTTAAGTGATGATTGGAATTTTACTAAAATTAAAGGTTGTATTATTAATAGGTGATTTTAACCTTAAGAAAGTAAAAACATGAAATTCCTTAATTTATAAAGTTTGATTGTAGGGTTATTAACTTAAGTACGCCTTAATTTCCCCTATTCTAATATAATGGAAAGTAGGAAAAATATAAATACTGCAATCCATAGTTAATGAATGAGTAAAATCTTTCACTTATAGGAATGCAAGTTAT
The DNA here is from genome assembly GCA_030765085.1 of Allium cepa. NCBI lineage: Eukaryota > Viridiplantae > Streptophyta > Magnoliopsida > Asparagales > Amaryllidaceae > Allium > Allium cepa. The sequence continues at coordinate 490,177,956 of CM060937.1, read as the reverse complement.
AAGGTTAATAAATTAAGTGTAAGTAGAGGGTTACTGTAATTAAATATAATGGAAACCTCAACATTAAATAAATGAATGAGATTAAAGGTAAGTCGAAATTGTAATTTATAAAACAAATATATATTAATTAAAGGAATGGAGAAGAAACTTGTAAATTTTCACTTACATTCTTAAAACATACATAACTTACCATATAATAAAAAGTTGCAATGTTAGTAGGAAAATGTAAGGGGAAATCTTACAAGTGAAGAGTAAGGTAATAAAGGTATTCTATTAATTTGCTATTATTAATGAGAATTAATTGTATAGACTTAAGTTAAACTGGAAATTTTACTATAAGTAAAGGTAAGTAGTATAAATAGATGATAGAAACTTTAGTAAATAAATTGGAATACAAATATAATGAATTTTGTGATAAATGGAAAATGAAAATTTGTAAGAAATAAAGAAATCACTCCATAAATGAAAGAAAGAAAATCAAACCATTGAAGCATGAGATAAATGTATAATAAATAAATTTGGGTGTTGGTTTGAATTGTGTTGTTTGATTTATGTTGTTGGGTAAGAAATTTGAAGTGGTTAAATGAATAAGTATCTATCTTTGTTCCATCTAAGACTGTTGAGTAAAAGATGCACTTGATAGTTAATTTCATTTCATACAAATTTCAAGTTTGAACCCAAACAACTATTTGTTTGATGGATTAAATGGTTGCTTTGTTTGTGTATGTATGTTGTTTGTAAGGTTGATGGTTGTTGAATTGTTTGGTTGATTAATGATTGAATCCACTTGAATAGTTCACTTTAAAATAAATATTCAACCTTTTAGATTATATAAGTGAATACAGGTGATGGAAGCAACTGCTACTGCTTTTGGTTCCAAAATAATAAGCGTATATTGCCCGACAAATAGGTACGTTTCCGGATTACATTTAAAGCGCTATTTTTCCCGTGTTGGGATATAATATTTTGATAATATATGTAATATATTTGTATATTTTAATATTATATTTTCTCCCGAGCCTCACCGTACAAAGGAGACTCTGCCAAAATTTTTCGTAAATTTTAGACTTAGAATTTTGTTGAATATTTTCCAAACTTTAATGATTTAAGTATAAAAGGTTGTAATGATTATAAACGGGTATATTTCATTAAAGGAAATTAATCCAGTAAATTATTGTTTATAAGTTAATATTTGAAATAAGATGAACTGTTTATTCTTCCTTCTCCCTTCTTTTTCCTTTTCGGGGACGAAAAGTTTTGAGTGGGGGAGATTGTAACGACCCATTAAATTAATAATATTAAATGAATTGAATTAATATAATTTCTAATCTAATTTAGAATAAATGTAGAAATTTGGTATAGTAGTTGTAATTTAGTGTAACAATAAAATTTTATGACAATAGATTTGGATAATGTAGATTGTCACAATTTGATTTAAAGTTAAATATAAGAAACTGATATAAGGGTTGAATTAGTGAATATCAATAAAAAGATTAAGTAGAATGGAATTCATTTAATATAAAATAAATAGTGGAAGACTTACATTGGATTGTAAAATGGATAGTAACTAAATAAAAGGTGACCGCTAAATAAATCAATGCAATAAGTGTTGATAAGGAAATTTAATGAATGTTGTCAATAATAAATGGACTTAAGATAGTAATAAAATTTGTTTTGCCTATGTAAATTTTATGTATTGATAAGCCATAATTACATTTGAAATTTCGTAGTAAATAGGGGATAAGTTGACTAAGGCAATTAGTAATTTAATAAATGAATGCATAGTAAGTAAGTGGAAATGTATGCATAAAAATATTTTCATATATGGGATAATTACAAAAGTTTACCCATTTATCTAATGTATATAATTGAATCTAAATTTAGGGCAACATTTTGTTAGTGATGGTATAAGTGAATTTGAATAAAAGGGGTAAAAAAATTATTTAGATTTAACATGTATTGAGTATATAGCTAAGAAGGGCATTCGATGTAAATGAATCTAAATTAATGTGTCTAGTCAATAAAGGAGAACTTTAAGGGAATAAATATAAATGAATGTATTTGGGGAATGGAGTCCTTTTATATGTTGAATAGTATAACGTTGTTATTAAGAATGAACGTTACTTTAGTAATTATTAATATGGTAACGGAAGAGTGTATAAATTTTATAGTAACGTAAAAACGTATTGTAAGATAATAATTAAGTGTAGACTTATAAAATATATTTATGACAACAAATTTTGTAAGTTGTTTATTCTATTAGTTGTTAAGTTTTATTTATGTGTAAGTTAACAATATTACAATTCAATTGAATACAGTAATTTATGCAAACAAAGGATGAACATTTGGAAGTATTACTGTAGTGATATATATATAAGAAACGGTAACTTTGTAGTTGGGGAATAATTGATTTATTTGTGAGTTGTAATAAAATAGAGTCAAATTTATTAGAATTTATTGCAATTTATGGGATTAATTGCAGTAACCTTTGAAGATTTATTCACTAAAATAATTGACGATGGAAATTATATGTAGATTTGCTTTTAGTTAATTTAAAATATCCAGAGGGCTAGAAATGACACAAATCTACTAGTTTAGAAATTTACAATAAAAAGTGGTAAGTAATTTTTCTAAATATTTAGATAGTAGGAAGATGTAGATTTAGATGGAATTTATTATTTAACTATTTCATAAGTTGAGATCTAAGTTTAGAATTGAGATTTTTAATGTATAGATATTGAGCCAATGTTAGTTTCATTAAATTGACATCAATAACCTTGAATAATAGAAAGAAAGTGAATTTAATAAATTTAATCAAACTTATAATGTTGAATTTATTAAAATTGGAATTAATATTGAAGTTAAGAATCTACATTTGAATTGATGAATAGAACAACTATTGACACTTAAATTGTTTAGAATTGGAGTAAATAGTTAAGAAAATTTAAAGGGAGAAAATTTGGTCAATTTTTGAATTTAGATGTAAAAATTGGATTTTTATAATTTATTAAATTTATTTAATGAATATTAAAAATAGCCATTTTGGCCACGGACTCGGATTTCGACGAAACCAGTTTCATCGGATCCGTATCGGTGAATTATTATAGGGTTTCAAGTTTCGTATCGATCGGACTTGTCGTTTGATCGTACGAGCGTGAAACGCCTTGAAATCAATTTTAATAAAATCAATTTGAAATCAATTTGGAAATTTTGTTTTCAGCATAACTTCTTCATACGATCAAATTTGGACGTGAAACTTTTTCCATCGCGTTCAGAATATCTTAAAATACCTATTTGGGTATATAGATTTAATAAATTCGGTTCCGGAGGCATAGCGGGCTTTTTGGGCCATAGTTTGTTTCGTACGTTCACTTATCCGATCCATCTACGCTATCTCTAGTCTACCTATATAAGCACGGTTCTAAACCCTAGCCCCATTTTATTTTCCCTTTTGCTGTACGTTCATTTCTTCATCTCCTTCTCCTCCTCAAATGAATGCAACCTAGATCTACCCCAATCCAAATTTCAGTGAAAATGCAAACACTTCAGAAAAATTTCACAAAAATATATGTTAATGTTCTCGAGGCACGTAATCTACTGGTGCAATTCGTTTTCTGTTTTGAACATTCGTTTGACCAGAATTAATTCAAACAGTCCGTGACCATTCATCATCGTCGTCGCAAACTTCGTCGGATCGTCAAACCTTTTCTGGGTTTTGTAGAGTGGACGATGGGGATCGCATTTATATGGTTTTTGTGTCGATTCAACGGTTAGATTGGGAGTTTTATTTGATTAGGGTTTCGAAAATAAATGGCTGCTGCCCAGTTTTGCGTGGAGGATGGTGTTTGAAGGGGGGACTGTGGCGAGGTCGACAGCCTCTTCGGCGGTAGAGGCGGCGCCGTGATTTGTCTGGCTTGGCCGAGCGTGTCCGGTAGGAGTTGGCGTTCGATATTTGCACGCGATGGTTCCTGTAGCCTTTGAGCGGAAGGAGGTTCGAACGCGGTTTCTATTTTGTCCAGGCATGAACAGTGCGTGAGCATATTTTGTGATGACGAGGCAATAATTTATAAAGGTGAGAATTGTGTCCCTTTTTATTTAATTATAATTTGAAATTCAATCACCATTTTTCGCCATAACTTTCTCATACGACCTCGGATTCGAACGAAATTTGTTTTTGTTAGGATCGAAATTAAATTCCGGATCTGATGACGCTGGTTTGGACAAATTCTGAGACCGTCAAAATTTTGAGTTTAAATTGAATTTAAATTCGATTTAAATTCCAAAGGTGAGTGTTTTAACCCACTCACAACTACTAGAAGCTTTTATGTTTGTTTAAATTAATTTTAGAAATGAATAGAAATTTATTTATGAGTATTTGGCATGTTTATTTTATTCATATCTGTTGAATTGCATTTAATTAATTTATTGCGTATGAATTTACAGTTAAAATTTATTTGTTTGTATATGAACTGCTAGTTAACAGTTATATAATTTATTACTGAATATAGACTGTAGATTAATAGCTGTTAAATTTAATTTGAATAAAATTGCCAGTATTACCTGTTATGTAGTACCAAAAATAATATTGTTATTGGTTGATATTGATTGATGATTGCGATTTGGATGATGGATGATGCTGATGAATGGATGTTTATTGTATATCATTAAATTGCAAATTATCATGCATATTTCATTTCATTCGGGATTGTGGTTTGAAATGATATATAACCGCAAAATTTTATATCTTTTAAATTGCGGATTGAAATGATAAATATCCGTATCACTTGACCATAGGATAGAAAATTATATACAGGCACCGCGGTATATATATAACTATTTAAATGTGATTTCTATGGTTTGGATGGAATACGGTTTATAAAAATCTTAAATTTCATATTGTATAAATATTTTTCTTCCACATATATATACATATGAAGTTGAAAATTTTGAAATTAAAAGGTGTAAAAAAATCTTTATTAAAAATGGAAGAAAATTAAGAAAATGGAGTTTAATAATTTATATCATATGTTTAAATGTTAAGTTTGGAAATTTTAAGATATGATATTTATAATTGGATTTTTCCCAAAATAAATTGAAATGAATATTCTAGTATAATTTGAATTGGGAAAAATATATATATTTTATTACTAGAAATTGAAGTCTTATTATTTATGGATTTTATATGAATATTCAAGACTAATTAATAGAACAATTGATTTGTTGAAAGAATAAAATCCAACTTTAGTTTGAAATATTGATACTAAAAATGGATATACGTATATATAAATAAATTGAAGTGGTTTTGGAACTTGAGAGAGATAATATAAATTTTGGTTTAGACTTTAATAAAGAAATGTATTTGTAAAGCCATGAGAACTATTTTCTTAACAAAGTAACATTTAAATTAAACCTTTTAATTCATATACCGTTGAATATCCAAACCATTCAAGTTTTAAAAGTTATGGTTTTAAATTATGAATTTCGAAATATTATGCTTTGAAAGGATATTTAGCTTTCAGACGTTATAAATTTTAAAGCATTTGGATTTTTGAAAGGGTTTATATTTGGGATAAAGGATATCATATTGTTTTGGGTTTTAAAATGATATCGTATTCATAATTTTAAAATGGAAATGTTTATTCTGGTTTTAAAGTATGAGCTATTTTTAAATGACCGCGGTGTTATAATAACGATGGGTTGGCAAAGAGACCGGGATCGGATATGGACATACTCTCTGTCGATACCGAAAACCACTTTGACTAACCGTGTACGCGGTGGAGATTCCAGAATGAAGTAGGTGGTGGCGACGTTTCCTGTAAGGAAATACGTGGACCCGACTCCCGTGAGTTGGCATAAGGTGGCTAAAACAGGAGCGATTCTCAGGCCAATGAGGTCATTCCTCTGATCGGACCCTCCTCTTCGATATTATACTTTGACTTGGATTGATTCAGTGGCCACTTCTATATTTTGATTTTGGGGAGTTAGTCCGAGGTGGGCGGTAACGGCGGCTACGCGTTTCCACCAGCCCTGGATAGCAATTGGTATATCTACCCTGGCATTGCCTAGTTGTGCCGTGTCACCTACCATACCGAGCCTTTACTACGAGTTTCTATTTGTGTCGTACCTATGGAGTATCCTCTGGTAGCTTCCCGATCAGGAGGTATTACGGTACTGTATAGACTATTGGCATTTTACGTGTTAAGGTGGAAAATGTAAAGCCTTAACGCTATTTAAAAGTAAGTTTATTTTATAAATAGACACTACTATAATAGCGCAATATACTACATAGTAAATAGTTTAACGGATCCTTAGGAGATGTAAATCCCGAACATCTCTTGAGTTACCGTACTCATATTTATTTCTGTTAATTTAACTCACATAAGATCTTTTAGTCTGACTCGAGTGTTTTTGTCTTTTCAAATTCGCTCGGGTCAGTCCGAGCGTTTCAGGATCGAAGACTTTAGCTTTGGAGGACGAAGACGAAGGAGTCGTATTATTTTATTTATAGTATGGCACCACACTCATACTGTTCCGCTGCATTGTTTGTATTGGTATGTGTAACTCTGATATTTATTGTATAAAGAAGAATTAACTGTTTTGTAACCGTTTATGAACTGTATATTTATTATTATATTTTATCCTTCCGCTGTGAGATTCTATTTTGTTTTATTTCTTCTCTGTTTTTCTTATTTACCCCATAACAATCCGCCCTTGCGTATGCTTTTAATTGGCACGTGTGTCGGTTTAAAGTGTGCGAAAAGGCGGGATGTTACAGTTGGTATCAGAGCCAGGTTTAGCGATAAACCTTGGCTTTGTGGGGTTTGACTCTTTGTTAATAGGGTTGTAATACCCTATGGGAGTCGCTGAGTGTATATATATGAGAGAGCGTATTTGTTAGTGTTAATAAAGATTTTGATATTGTGTTAATCTGTTCCGCTTTGTATTTATAAATTCTGGTTGATGCATGGAACGCTATGACATCAATAGGGATTCTAAACACTTAATAGGACAGACCGACATAATATTTGTTTTTAACATGGGTGAATGAAATAATTTTGCCTATTATATTTTCTATATATAAAAATATTTTTATAAAGATATATATATATATATATATCTGGTTGCTATAGATTGGGTGTTAGGTAATATAAAAATATTTGTAATAAATTGAAGCTAAGTTGAAATTATAATAAATCAAATTGGAGATTTTAGAACTTAAGTCCGGGATTTTTGAAAATCTTCTTTCAAAGGATTTGTGAAATATAATGATTTGGTTTATAGGTAATTTCTTATATAAATATTTAGTATAATTCGGAAGAATTGTTTTAAAAGAGGATTTTGGAGAAAATAAATTTTGTACTTTCCCCTCTGTCGCTGGAAAATAATTTCGGTGATGACGGCCGCATCATCGACTTTCATTTTCGAGTTTCGAAGGGAAAGGCCACTGTAGTAAATTCTACTGCAGATTTGTTTTGAAATTATTTAAAATTTTAATTGTTTAAAGGTAATTAGAGATATAAAAGTTGTAAGAAATTAATTATCTATTATTTTAAAGTAATTTTGGAATTTGACCCGGTATTAATTCTTGAATTTCCATTAATTAGTTGAAAAAAAAAATTAGGTTAGTGAAATAAAGGTTAAGTAATCAATGAATTAAAAGGGTTGAGATTAAACTTGTATAAGTTCTTTTGCTTTTTCTTTAACATAAATAACTTACCAAGTATAAAAAGTTGAAATGTAAATTAAGAGTGGAATAGAATATTATGCAAGTAGAATTTTTGGAAATAATGAAGTATTCAATAAATTACTGTTATAAATAAGAATTTAATGGTATTAACTTAAGTGATGATTGGAATTTTACTAAAATTAAAGGTTGTATTATTAATAGGTGATTTTAACCTTAAGAAAGTAAAAAAATGAAATTCCTTAATTTATAAAGTTTGATTGTAGGGTTATTAACTTAAGTACGCCTTAATTTCTCCTATTCTAATATAATGGAAAGTAGGAAAAATATAAATGACTGCAATCCATAGTTAATGAATGAGTAAAATCTTTCACTTATAGGAATGCAAGTTATAAGGTTAATAAATTAAGTGTAAGTAGAGGGTTACTGTAATTAAATATAATGGAAACCTCAACATTAAATAAATGAATGAGATTAAAGGTAAGTCGAAATTGTAATTTATAAAACAAATATATATTAATTAAAGGAATGGAGAAGAAACTTGTAAATTTTCACTTACATTCTTAAAACATACATGACTTACCATATAATAAAAAGTTGCAATGTTTGTAGGAAAATGTAAGGGGAAATCTTACAAGTGAAGAGTAAGGTAATAAAGGTATTCTATTAATTTGCTATTATTAATGAGAATTAATTGTATAGACTTAAGTTAAACTGAAAATTTTACTATAAGTAAAGGTAAGTAGTATAAATAGATGATAGAAACTTTAGTAAATAAATTGGAATACAAATATAATGAATTTTGTGATAAATGGAAAATGAAAATTTGTAAGAAATAAAGAAATCACTCCATAAATGAAAGAAAGAAAATCAAACCATTGAAGCATGAGATAAATGTATAATAAATAAATTTGGGTGTTGGTTTGAATTGTGTTGTTTGATTTATGTTGTTGGGTAAGAAATTTGAAGTGGTTAAATGAATAAGTATCTATCTTTGTTCCATCTAAGACTGTTGAGTAAAAGATGCACTTGATAGTTAATTTCATTTCATACAAATTTCAAGTTTGAACCCAAACAACTATTTGTTTGATGGATTAAATGGTTGCTTTGTTTGTGTATGTATGTTGTTTGTAAGGTTGATGGTTGTTGAATTGTTTGGTTGATTAATGATTGAATCCACTTGAATAGTTCACTTTAAAATAAATATTCAACCTTTTAGATTATATAAGTGAATACAGGTGATGGAAGCAACTGCTACTGCTTTTGGTTCCAAAATAATAAGCGTATATTGCCCGACAAATAGGTACGTTTCCGGATTACATTTAAAGCGCTATTTTTCCCGTGTTGGGATATAATATTTTGATAATATATGTAATATATTTGTATATTTTAATATTATATTTTCTCCCGAGCCTCACCGTACAAAGGAGACTCTGCCAAAAAATTTCGTAAATTTTAGACTTAGAATTTTGTTGAATATTTTCCAAACTTTAATGATTTAAGTATAAAAGGTTGTAATGATTATAAACGGGTATATTTCATTAAAGGAAATTAATCCAGTAAATTATTGTTTATAAGTTAATATTTGAAATAAGATGAACTGTTTATTCTTCCTTCTCCCTTCTTTTTCCTTTTCGGGGACGAAAAGTTTTGAGTGGGGGAGATTGTAACGACCCATTAAATTAATAATATTAAATGAATTGAATTAATATAATTTCTAATCTAATTTAGAATAAATGTAGAAATTTGGTATAGTAGTTGTAATTTAGTGTAACAATAAAATTTTATGACAATAGATTTGGATAATGTAGATTGTCACAATTTGATTTAAAGTTAAATATAAGAAACTGATATAAGGGTTGAATTAGTGAATATCAATAAAAAGATTAAGTAGAATGGAATTCATTTAATATAAAATAAATAGTGGAAGACTTACATTGGATTGTAAAATGGATAGTAACTAAATAAAAGGTGACCGCTAAATAAATCAATGCAATAAGTGTTGATAAGGAAATTTAATGAATGTTGTCAATAATAAATGGACTTAAGATAGTAATAAAATTTGTTTTGCCTATGTAAATTTTATGTATTGATAAGCCATAATTACATTTGAAATTTCGTAGTAAATAGGGGATAAGTTGACTAAGGCAATTAGTAATTTAATAAATGAATGCATAGTAAGTAAGTGGAAATGTATGCATAAAAATATTTTCATATATGGGATAATTACAAAAGTTTACCCATTTATCTAATGTATATAATTGAATCTAAATTTAAGGCAACATTTTGTTAGTGATGGTATAAGTGAATTTGAATAAAAGGGGTAAAAAAATTATTTAGATTTAACATGTATTGAGTATATAGCTAAGAAGGGCATTCGATGTAAATGAATCTAAATTAATGTGTCTAGTCAATAAAGGAGAACTTTAAGGGAATAAATATAAATGAATGTATTTGGGGAATGGAGTCCTTTTATATGTTGAATAGTATAACGTTGTTATTAAGAATGAACGTTACTTTAGTAATTATTAATATGGTAACGGAAGAGTGTATAAATTTTATAGTAACGTAAAAACGTATTGTAAGATAATAATTAAGTGTAGACTTATAAAATATATTTATGACAACAAATTTTGTAAGTTGTTTATTCTATTAGTTGTTAAGTTTTATTTATGTGTAAGTTAACAATATTACAATTCAATTGAATACAGTAATTTATGCAAACAAAGGATGAACATTTGGAAGTATTACTGTAGTGATATATATATAAGAAACGGTAACTTTGTAGTTGGGGAATAATTGATTTATTTGTGAGTTGTAATAAAATAGAGTCAAATTTATTAGAATTTATTGCAATTTATGGGATTAATTGCAGTAACCTTTGAAGATTTATTCACTAAAATAATTGACGATGGAAATTATATGTAGATTTGCTTTTAGTTAATTTAAAATATCCAGAGGGCTAGAAATGACACAAATCTACTAGTTTAGAAATTTACAATAAAAAGTGGTAAGTAATTTTTCTAAATATTTAGATAGTAGGAAGATGTAGATTTAGATGGAATTTATTATTTAACTATTTCATAAGTTGAGATCTAAGTTTAGAATTGAGATTTTTAATGTATAGATATTGAGCCAATGTTAGTTTCATTAAATTGACATCAATAACCTTGAATAATAGAAAGAAAGTGAATTTAATAAATTTAATCAAACTTATAATGTTGAATTTATTAAAATTGGAATTAATATTGAAGTTAAGAATCTACATTTGAATTGATGAATAGAACAACTATTGACACTTAAATTGTTTAGAATTGGAGTAAATAGTTAAGAAAATTTAAAGGGAGAAAATTTGGTCAATTTTTGAATTTAGATGTAAAAATTGGATTTTTATAATTTATTAAATTTATTTAATGAATATTAAAAATAGCCATTTTGGCCACGGACTCGGATTTCGACGAAACCAGTTTCATCGGATCCGTATCGGTGAATTATTATAGGGTTTCAAGTTTCGTATCGATCGGACTTGTCGTTTGATCGTACGAGCGTGAAACGCCTTGAAATCAATTTTAATAAAATCAATTTGAAATCAATTTGGAAATTTTGTTTTCAGCATAACTTCTTCATACGATCAAATTTGGACGTGAAACTTTTTCCATCGCGTTCAGAATATCTTAAAATACCTATTTGAATATATAGATTTAATAAATTCGGTTCCGGAGGCATAGCGGGCTTTTTGGGCCATAGTTTGTTTCGTACGTTCACTTATCCGATCCATCTACGCTATCTCTAGTCTACCTATATAAGCACGGTTATAAACCCTAGCCCCATTTTATTTTCTCTTTTGCTGTACGTTCATTTCTTCATCTCCTTCTCCTCCTCAAATGAATGCAACCTAGATCTACCCCAATCCAAATTTTAGTGAAAATGCAAACACTTCAGAAAAATTCCACAAAAATATATGTTAATGTTCTCGAGGCACGTAATCTACTGGTGCAATTCGTTTTCTATTTTGAACATTCGTTTGACCAGAATTAATTCAAACAGTCCGTGACCATTCATCATCGTCGTCGCAAACTTCGTCGGATCGTCAAACCTTTTCTGGGTTTTGTAGAGTGGACGATGGGGATCGCATTTATATGGTTTTTGTGTCGATTCAACGGTTAGATTGGGAGTTTTATTTGATTAGGGTTTCGAAAATAAATGGCTGCTGCCCAGTTTTGCGTGGAGGATGGTGTTTGAAGGGGGGACTGTGGCGAGGTCGACAGCCTCTTCGGCGGTAGAGGCGGCGCCGTGATTTGTCTGGCTTGGCCGAGCGTGTCCGGTAGGAGTTGGCGTTCGATATTTGCACGCGATGGTTCCTGTAGCCTTTGAGCGGAAGGAGGTTCGAACGCGGTTTCTATTTTGTCCAGGCATGAACAGTGCGTGAGCATATTTTGTGATGACGAGGCAATAATTTATAAAGGTGAGAATTGTGTCCCTTTTTATTTAATTATAATTTGAAATTCAATCACCATTTTTCGCCATAACTTTCTCATACGACCTCGGATTCGAACGAAATTTGTTTTTGTTAGGATCGAAATTAAATTCCGGATCTGATGACGCTGGTTTGGACAAATTCTGAGACCGTCAAAATTTTGAGTTTAAATTGAATTTAAATTCGATTTAAATTCCAAAGGTGAGTGTTTTAACCCACTCACAACTACTAGAAGCTTTTATGTTTGTTTAAATTAATTTTAGAAATGAATAGAAATTTATTTATGAGTATTTGGCATGTTTATTTTATTCATATCTGTTGAATTGCATTTAATTAATTTATTGCGTATGAATTTACAGTTAAAATTTATTTGTTTGTATATGAACTGCTAGTTAACAGTTATATAATTTATTACTGAATATAGACTGTAGATTAATAGCTGTTAAATTTAATTTGAATAAAATTGCCAGTATTACCTGTTATGTAGTACCAAAAATAATATTGTTATTGGTTGATATTGATTGATGATTGCGATTTGGATGATGGATGATGCTGATGAATGGATGTTTATTGTATATCATTAAATTGCAAATTATCATGCATATTTCATTTCATTCGGGATTGTGGTTTGAAATGATATATAACCGCAAAATTTTATATCTTTTAAATTGCGGATTGAAATGATAAATATCCGTATCACTTGACCATAGGATAGAAAATTATATACAGGCACCGCGGTATATATATAACTATTTAAATGTGATTTCTATGGTTTGGATGGAATACGGTTTATAAAAATCTTAAATTTCATATTGTATAAATATTTTTCTTCCACATATATATACATATGAAGTTGAAAATTTTGAAATTAAAAGGTGTAAAAAAATCTTTATTAAAAATGGAAGAAAATTAAGAAAATGGAGTTTAATAATTTATATCATATGTTTAAATGTTAAGTTTGGAAATTTTAAGATATGATATTTATAATTGGATTTTTCCCAAAATAAATTGAAATGAATATTCTAGTATAATTTGAATTGGGAAAAATATATATATTTTATTACTAGAAATTGAAGTCTTATTATTTATGGATTTTATATGAATATTCAAGACTAATTAATAGAACAATTGATTTGTTGAAAGAATAAAATCCAACTTTAGTTTGAAATATTGATACTAAAAATGGATATACGTATATATAAATAAATTGAAGTGGTTTTGGAACTTGAGAGAGATAATATAAATTTTGGTTTAGACTTTAATAAAGAAATGTATTTGTAAAGCCATGAGAACTATTTTCTTAACAAAGTAACATTTAAATTAAACCTTTTAATTCATATACCGTTGAATATCCAAACCATTCAAGTTTTAAAAGTTATGGTTTTAAATTATGAATTTCGAAATATTATGCTTTGAAAGGATATTTAGCTTTCAGACGTTATAAATTTTAAAGCATTTGGATTTTTGAAAGGGTTTATATTTGGGATAAAGGATATCATATTGTTTTGGGTTTTAAAATGATATCGTATTCATAATTTTAAAATGGAAATGTTATTCTGGTTTTAAAGTATGAGCTATTTTTAAATGACCGCGGTGTTATAATAACGATGGGTTGGCAAAGAGACCGGGATCGGATATGGACATACTCTCTGTCGATACCGAAAACCACTTTGACTAACCGTGTACGCGGTGGAGATTCCAGAATGAAGTAGGTGGTGGCGACGTTTCCTGTAAGGTAAATACGTGGACCCGACTCCCGTGAGTTGGCATAAGGTGGCTAAAACAGGAGCGATTCTCAGGCCAATGAGGTCATTCCTCTGATCGGACCCTCCTCTTCGATATTATACTTTGACTTGGATTGATTCAGTGGCCACTTCTATATTTTGATTTTGGGGAGTTAGTCCGAGGTGGGCGGTAACGGCGGCTACGCGTTTCCACCAGCCCTGGATAGCAATTGGTATATCTACCCTGGCATTGCCTAGTTGTGCCGTGTCACCTACCATACCGAGCCTTTACTACGAGTTTCTATTTGTGTCGTACCTATGGAGTATCCTCTGGTAGCTTCCCGATCAGGAGGTATGTGACGACCGCCCATGACTCCCGCACCAAAACAAGAGAAAAGAGCGCTGAAAGGTGTGCCAGGCAGCCATGGACGATAGTCAGGGTAAAATAAAATCGCAGAATCTCTATCGTAACTCACAGCGCATGGATAAAATACAATAGAGAAATATATAGTGAAGTCTCATAACAGAAAATCATCATATAAGCATCACAGAAGTTTTATACAATCATCTCAACAAATCCATACATCAAGACCTCACTACAAGCACTCATCAAATACAGCAGCGGATACCCAGTACATATAAGAAAAATAATATGCATAGCCTCCTGCTCGTCTTCGCCATCATCAACGGAAAACTCTACTCTAAGCACAGCACCTGCCACCTGCTATCTAGTCTGCCCATCCCAAACATGGATGAACAGCCCAAGGTAATAAGAGGAGACATAAAACCTTGAGTCAGACAAAGTCTTAGTGAGCAGTAAATTAACAATCAAGCATACCAAAAGAGCATAAGGAAATAAAGGAATAGGAACCAAACCATCCCACTCCACCTCTTTCTACAGTGATAGCCCCCAGACACACACTAAGGAGAAGTAGGCATAACATAGCAGATAAGTAAGGTAAAGCAATAATCACTCGAGTCAAGGACGATGTTTTCCAAATACAAACCCCCAAGGCCTAAACCAAGATCAGATAAGCACCCAGAAAACACCGCTCTTGAAGCCGAATGATGATACAACCAAACATCCAAACATCCATGACTCTGGCTATCACTGTTAACCTTGCTTCGAAATCACCGTTAACCTTGCTTCGAAATCACCGTTAATTGAATGACCGACTCCTTCCTGAGCCATCTGTCAAGGGCTAATGGTAACCCCGGTTCTAGACAAAACCCCGCACACTGCCTTGTGCCTAGGACTTATCTTCTTGGCCCAGAGTACTCGACTAACTGCCTGTAGTCTTTTAGGCGTCCCTATGTACTCTTGCTTTAGGTTTGCTAGAACCTTCAATAACGATGAGATCCAAGCCTCCTTGTCATCCTTCTTGACGACTTCTTTCAACTTAGCCCAAGCTTCCTCTTGAGCAATCCATTATCAACCAACTTGAACTACCCTTCAAGTTATCAACATGCTTGGAATGATCCCTGCCTGGATTAAGCCAAGACTCACATCATACTTCGCTTCATCGTACCAAAGCGAAGTCTCAACTCAACCATACTTTGCCTTTTCGCATCCTGACAAAGTCCCATCTCGATCTCATACTTCGCCTCTTCGCATCACGGCAAAGTCCCATCATCGAATCCATCCATATGAGCTTCCACATCCGCTTCATATACCATCGGCGGCTTTCACCATTCAAGAGCCTTTCCACTTAGCTTTTGAATCATCTTCAACCATCTTGTTCCAAATCAACTACAAGCTAACTTGGAGCAATCAAATCTAACATACATTCAAACATTCAAGCATTCAAACAAGATATATTAAACAATATCAACTATAATGGCAATTTCGTAATTAAGTGAGCAAAAGTCCAACATATGTGAAATCATAGTTTTTAGCATAGATCTATCAAATCTAAAACATGGGTTTTATCTCTAATACTTGATAAATAACTTTCATAAGCAAACATCTTCAAATATGATGGATCTACATGCAGACTTAAGGAAAATGCGAGAAAACGCTAACTTTAACACATAAACAAGTCACCAATCCCATATACTCCTTTGGATCCGCGTGAGAGATAACTACCACTCACCAAATCACCAAAACAACCTAAAATCAATCAACTTCAGATCTGGACAGCAAGAACTTGAGCTTGATCCGGAGAAATTTCACTTGAAACGGTGAAATCTAGCTTCTTCGGATGAAAATCTTCAACTTTGGATCTTCGATCTTTGATCTTGATCTTCGATCTTCAATGGATGTTAGCACTTGATGGAAGTAGAGAAAGAAGTGAAGAAAATACTGTAGTCGAGTCTCCAAAATGGCAGCACTTCGTCGCTTCGAAAACCGGTGCCAAAAAGTGAGCCAAAGTCCACTATTTATAGGCTGAAATATCCCTAAGTCGTCGCCTCTTAAGTCGTTGCCGACCTAAGCCATGAGTCGTTCACGACTCATCCCCCACGACCTACCAAAGCAGCCAACTTAACATCCCTACGACCTAAGCATCTCAGCTCACAGGAGCCCTAAGTCTTAAATCGTAGACGACTTACGAGATACGACCTAACTCCAGCGACCCATCATGCATACGACTCAACACACACACGAGCTAACAACAAACACCTTAACTCGTATACGAGTTACTACCTATCCATCCTAACAACACACGGCCTAAGCAACCCCAAGGCCGATCTATCTGACACAACACACAGCCGCTATCAAGACTTAAGTCGTACGACGACTTAACCAACATGCCGACTCATCATAAGCCGGTCACGACCTAAAAACTTCCGACCCAAGATACTGCCGCGTCTTCCCCAAGTCCTAAGTCGTACGACGACTCAACAATACACTACTATGCCGACTCACGACTCATCACTTGAGTCATTCAACGACCTAACTAGTATGCGACCTACCCATAGCCGACTTAAGACCTAGCACCTTAACACGGCTTAACGACTCAAGCACACTGCCGACTCAACTCAAGGCCGACCCAACGACCTAAGACCCTAGACGACATACGACTCACGACCCAAGACTCACCAAATCCTAAGTCGTTCGATGACTCAACCAACACCCACCGACTCATCCCATGAGTCGTCCCCAACGACTCAAACCTACCCCGAGTCAAACGACTCATCACTATACCAAACGTGACGACTCACGACTCACGGCTATGCTACTATGAGTCATTCCTACCCCTAAGCTGCCAACCACCTATGAGTCGCTCAAGTCTATGAGTCGTTCCATACGACTTAAGACTCAACCTTAACTCCTTAGCCACTGACTCGCTACCCCTATAAGTCGGTCCATCCTTATCTCGGCCAATTCCTTGAGTCGCCTAACTTCTTGAGTCGGTCCCTATGAGTCGGTCACGACTCATCCCTTCACCCGGGTCAACTTCTAAACGACTCAGGCTAGGAACAACACAAACAACGCTAACGACCTGCAAATTCTACGATTTATCGACACGTAAAATACGGGTCGTTACATTCTCTCCCCCTTAGGAATTTCGCCCCCGAAATCCCAAGCAAACAACAGCAATCATAATTATTCCGCATGCCTACCATCCATAGCAATCAACAAACCATGCAACCAATTCTAACCTAGCATGCAGAATTCTAAGACTTAGAACAAGCTACAAATTCATGAGATGTCACGACACTTTAGGGCCATACCTCGAAGAGTCCTGGATGAGCTGCCTTCATCCTCTCTTCCTCCTCCCACGTACAGTCGTTAACATCGTCACTCCATTGTACCTTGAGCAACGTAATCGTCTTCCTCCTAAGCTGTTTCGTATCGGTTTCAACAATACGAAGCGGCTTACGAGGTCTCGTAACCACTGGATCAACCTCCAAGTCTTCACAGCTACCAGCAGAAACCACCGTACTTGGGTCGTGCACATACTTCCGTAGATAAGATACATGAAAAACATTATGCACACCCGCCATCTTTTCCGGTAACTCCAATCTATAAGCGAGCTTTCCTATTCGCTCGACAATCGGGAATGGTCCAACGAATCTCGGAGTTAACTTTCCTTTGTTCCCGAATCTTATAACATTCTTCAATGGAGAAATCTTCACAAAAACCATATCGCCCACGTCGAATTCCAAATCCTTTCGACGATTATCTGCATAACTTTTCTGACGATCTTGGGCTGCTTTCATTCTTTGCCGAATGATCTCTATACAATCCGAAGTCTGTCGAATCATCTCTGGCCCAAGCATCAGCTTTTCTCCAGCTTCCAACCAACATGTCGGAGAGTTACACGGTCTTCCATATAATGCTTCATATGGTGCCATACCAATACTCGACTGATAACTGTTATTATAAGCAAATTCCACCAAATGAAGGTGATCTTCCCATGATCCTCCGAAGTCCAAAACACAAGCTCTAAGAAGATCTTCCAAAACCCGGTTGACTCTCTCAGTCTGACCATCGGTTTGAGGGTGATAAGCTGTACTCAAACACAACTCGGTTCCCAAAACTTCCTGGAAGCTCTTCCAAAATCCACTAGTGAACAATGGGTCTCGATCGCTCACTATACTCTTCGGAACACCGTGGAATCGAACAATCCACTTCACATACAACTCAGCCAACTTCGATGCAGTTCTTGTCGATCGAACAGGAATGAACCTTGCACTCTTGGTCAAACGATCTACAATGGCCCAAATCCCTTCATTCCCTGCCCTGGTTCTAGGTAGACCATCAATAAAATCCATCGACACTTGCTCCCACTTCCACGTAGGAACTTCTAATGGCTGAAGTAATCCACTGGGCTTCTTCTGCTCAGCTTTCACCAACTGGCAATTCATACACTTGGAAATAAAATTTCCAACATCCTTCTTCATACCTTCCCAGTAGTAAGCTCTCTTCATATCCCGATACATCTTATTACCACCTGGATGAATTGTCAACTTCGAGTGATGACTTTCCCTCAGAACTTCATCTCTCAATCCATCCACATCGGGAACAACCAATCTTCCTTGCTTTCGAAGCCAACCCTCTCGATCGACCTCGAATCCCTTATCCTTCTCTGGTTCCAATTCAGATTCCAAATCACGGATAATCTTGACAAGCTTATCATCTCTCTTTTGGCTCTCGCCAATCCTTTCCACAAGAGTAGGCCTTATCGATAAGTTTGCCAACATCTCAGGTTCTAATTCACATCTAGGCCTGAAATCAAATCCAGCCAAATACTCAAGACTCTTCCATTCCGAAAACATGGCTCCCAATCCTGCATGTCTTCGACTTAACGCATCAGCCACTGCGTTACCTTTCCCCGGAGTATAGGCTATACCAAAATCATACGATGCTAGAAACTCTAACCACCGTTGCTGTCGAAGATTCAAATCCTTTTGGGAGAACAGATACTTCAACGACTTATGATCTGTAAACAACTCGAATCTAACTCCCAATAGATAGTGTCTCCACATCTTCAAAGCAAACACAATCGCCGCTAACTCCAAATCATGAGTCGGATAATTCCTTTCATGCGGCTTCAGTTGTCGACTAGCATACGCAACAACTTTATCCTTCTGCATTAGCACCGCTCCTAGTCCAGTGCCACATGCATCGGTGTAAACCACCATCTCATCATTCCCACTTGGAATAGTCAAAACAGGAGCACTCGTCAGTCGCTCTTTCAGGATTACGAAAGCTTGCTCACACTTGTCATCCCATCTGAACACTTGGTTCTTCTTCGTCAATCCTGTCAATGGGGCAGCTATCTTGGAAAAGTCTTTGATAAACCGACGATAATATCCAGCTAATCCAAGAAAACTTCTCACATCAGATGCATTCTTAGGTCTAACCCAATCCTGGATCGCTGCTACCTTAGCGGGATCAACCGCTATTCCACTTCCAGAGATAACATGGCCTAAGAACCTCACTTCATTCTTCCAGAAGTGACACTTTGAAAACTTAGCCTTCAGCTGATGTTTCCGCAAGATTTCCAAAACAATCCTCAAGTGCGTCTTGTGCTCTTCCTCGGTTCTGGAATAAATCAGAATATCATCCACGAACACAAGCACGAACTTATTCAACTGATCTCTGAATACTCTATTCATAAGATCCACAAAATATGCTGGCGCGTTAGTCAACCCAAACGGCATTACCAGCCACTCATAAAACCCGGACGGTGTCCTGAAAGCAGTCTTCGGCACACTATCCCTCGCCACTCTTAACTGGTGAAATCCCGTTGCCAAATCCATCTGAGAAAACACCTTAGCCTCGTGAAGCTGATCAAACAAGTCATCTATTCTCGGCAATGGATACTTGTTCTTCTTAGTCACCTTATTCAGCTCACGATAATCAACACACAACCTCAACGATCCATCCGCTTTGGTTGCGAACACAACGGGCGCACCCCATTCGGACACACTCCTCCGAATGAATCCTTTCCGCAAAAGGTCATCAATCTGCACCTTCAGCTCTTGCTGCTCCCTCGGTGCCATCCGCCTAAGAGGCATCACAACAGGTCTGGCTCCCTCAACTAGATCGATACGAAACTCGATCTCCCTATGCGGCGGCAACCCTTTGACTTCGTCAAAGACATCCTCAAATCCATTCCCAATAGGCACTGATGACAGTCCATCCCGTGGAACAACCAGCGAATACATGAAGCTCATGAAGACGCCTTCCTCATGCTTACATCGTATCACAACCTTTCGCCCATCCACATCCCCGACTGTCACCTCCAGCCTCTCACAATCAATCCTAGCCGCATACTTCCTAAGCCAGTCCATACCCAAAATAATTCCGAACCCCGCAAAGTTCAGAACAAAGCAATCACAAACAAACGAGCAATCATGACTCGATACAACCAGACCACGGCATATCATACACAAACATGACGAACCCCCAACTGGATTAGTCACAACCAATGGCCTATCAACAATATCCGGTTTCAAACCTAACCGGCCTACCAAATCATCACAAACAAAAGAATGCGACGCTCCAGTATCAAACAACACTCTAACTGGAACACCACAAATGGAAAGAGTACCTTGAACCACCACACTCTTCCCCTTCTCTTCAGCAGTAGGAGCTCTTGAAGATGACGGCACAGCTTCCAAAGCATAGGCCTGCACAATCTGCCTATTTTTCCTCGGCTCTGGGCAATCCTTCTTGATATGTCCCAGCTTATCACAGTTGTAACATTTCCCCGGCACCTTGGGATTCTTACAATCTTTGTAGAGATGGCCCTTCTGCTGACAGTTATAGCAAGTCAACTCACCCTTCAGCTTCTTCTGGCCATCCTTGCCCCTCTGTTGCTGCTGCTTCCTCTTCTTATTTCCACCCTGCTGTGGTTTAGATCCTTCCCTGGTTATAGCAACAACAGAACTTTCCTTAGGGAACAAACTCTCATGCCTCAAAGCTTTCTCCACCAGCTTCTCAAATGGATCGTCCAAGTGATCCACCAACTGCCTTCCAAGATAAGCATCCAGACCGGTCACAAACTTTTCATTCTTCTGGTATGGAGAATCAATATACGATCTGGCATACTTAGACAAAGCTTCGAACTCAGAAATATACTCCAGAACTGGCCTCCCTCCCTGCTTGAGCTCTACAAATCTCTTGAACAAAACAGACTTCTGAGCCGTAGAGATGAACTTGGCTTCAAATCTAACTTGGAATTGCTCCCAAGTTATCTCCTCCTCTGGTGTATCTATAGTGATAGAATTCCACCAATCCGCAGCTCTCCCTTGAAGCTGCCTCGATGCAAGCTTTCTCTTGGTTGCATCCTCAATCCCTAGATCACCAAAAATCCTTCGGCAAGCATCCATCCATCTCTGCACTTCAATAGTAGATTCCGTCCCCAAGAAAGCTTTTCCTCCGAGAGAAGTATAATCCTTGCAAAGCTTGGCGAAATCCACCGGTCTCGGAGCTTGGACCTGAACTCCAACATCAACAGTAGGCCCTGGAACGGGCATCCTCCTCATGATCGAAGTCATCATTGCTTCGAACATAGCCCCATAATCTGCAGCTCCTTCTGTAGCATGGCCTTCCCTAGCAGCTGGTCTTCCCCTTCGACTCATCCTTAATATCTGTAAAAAGAATGATTAGAACACCTTAAGAAACAACTGCATAAGGAGTTCAAATCCTTCTAAGCTACTATATTATATATAGTAATCATCCATCAAAATACAATTACGTCTCTCTTACGTAACTACGTCAGCGAGCGTTGGCTAAAATCGATTAACCAAAGCTCTGATACCAAATGTGACGACCGCCCATGACTCCCGCACCAAAACAAGAGAAAAGAGCGCTGAAAGGTGTGCCAGGCAGCCATGGACGATAGTCAGGGTAAAATAAAATCGCAGAATCTCTATCGTAACTCACAGCGCATGGATAAAATACAATAGAGAAATATATAGTGAAGTCTCATAACAGAAAATCATCATATAAGCATCACAGAAGTTTTATACAATCATCTCAACAAATCCATACATCAAGACCTCACTACAAGCACTCATCAAATACAGCAGCGGATACCCAGTACATATAAGAAAAATAATATGCATAGCCTCCTGCTCGTCTTCGCCATCATCAACGGAAAACTCTACTCTAAGCACAGCACCTGCCACCTGCTATCTAGTCTGCCCATCCCAAACATGGATGAACAGCCCAAGGTAATAAGAGGAGACATAAAACCTTGAGTCAGACAAAGTCTTAGTGAGCAGTAAATTAACAATCAAGCATACCAAAAGAGCATAAGGAAATAAAGGAATAGGAACCAAACCATCCCACTCCACCTCTTTCTACAGTGATAGCCCCCAGACACACACTAAGGAGAAGTAGGCATAACATAGCAGATAAGTAAGGTAAAGCAATAATCACTCGAGTCAAGGACGATGTTTTCCAAATACAAACCCCCAAGGCCTAAACCAAGATCAGATAAGCACCCAGAAAACACCGCTCTTGAAGCCGAATGATGATACAACCAAACATCCAAACATCCATGACTCTGGCTATCACTGTTAACCTTGCTTCGAAATCACCGTTAACCTTGCTTCGAAATCACCGTTAATTGAATGACCGACTCCTTCCTGAGCCATCTGTCAAGGGCTAATGGTAACCCCGGTTCTAGACAAAACCCCGCACACTGCCTTGTGCCTAGGACTTATCTTCTTGGCCCAGAGTACTCGACTAACTGCCTGTAGTCTTTTAGGCGTCCCTATGTACTCTTGCTTTAGGTTTGCTAGAACCTTCAATAACGATGAGATCCAAGCCTCCTTGTCATCCTTCTTGACGACTTCTTTCAACTTAGCCCAAGCTTCCTCTTGAGCAATCCATTATCAACCAACTTGAACTACCCTTCAAGTTATCAACATGCTTGGAATGATCCCTGCCTGGATTAAGCCAAGACTCACATCATACTTCGCTTCATCGTACCAAAGCGAAGTCTCAACTCAACCATACTTTGCCTTTTCGCATCCTGACAAAGTCCCATCTCGATCTCATACTTCGCCTCTTCGCATCACGGCAAAGTCCCATCATCGAATCCATCCATATGAGCTTCCACATCCGCTTCATATACCATCGGCGGCTTTCACCATTCAAGAGCCTTTCCACTTAGCTTTTGAATCATCTTCAACCATCTTGTTCCAAATCAACTACAAGCTAACTTGGAGCAATCAAATCTAACATACATTCAAACATTCAAGCATTCAAACAAGATATATTAAACAATATCAACTATAATGGCAATTTCGTAATTAAGTGAGCAAAAGTCCAACATATGTGAAATCATAGTTTTTAGCATAGATCTATCAAATCTAAAACATGGGTTTTATCTCTAATACTTGATAAATAACTTTCATAAGCAAACATCTTCAAATATGATGGATCTACATGCAGACTTAAGGAAAATGCGAGAAAACGCTAACTTTAACACATAAACAAGTCACCAATCCCATATACTCCTTTGGATCCGCGTGAGAGATAACTACCACTCACCAAATCACCAAAACAACCTAAAATCAATCAACTTCAGATCTGGACAGCAAGAACTTGAGCTTGATCCGGAGAAATTTCACTTGAAACGGTGAAATCTAGCTTCTTCGGATGAAAATCTTCAACTTTGGATCTTCGATCTTTGATCTTGATCTTCGATCTTCAATGGATGTTAGCACTTGATGGAAGTAGAGAAAGAAGTGAAGAAAATACTGTAGTCGAGTCTCCAAAATGGCAGCACTTCGTCGCTTCGAAAACCGGTGCCAAAAAGTGAGCCAAAGTCCACTATTTATAGGCTGAAATATCCCTAAGTCGTCGCCTCTTAAGTCGTTGCCGACCTAAGCCATGAGTCGTTCACGACTCATCCCCCACGACCTACCAAAGCAGCCAACTTAACATCCCTACGACCTAAGCATCTCAGCTCACAGGAGCCCTAAGTCTTAAATCGTAGACGACTTACGAGATACGACCTAACTCCAGCGACCCATCATGCATACGACTCAACACACACACGAGCTAACAACAAACACCTTAACTCGTATACGAGTTACTACCTATCCATCCTAACAACACACGGCCTAAGCAACCCCAAGGCCGATCTATCTGACACAACACACAGCCGCTATCAAGACTTAAGTCGTACGACGACTTAACCAACATGCCGACTCATCATAAGCCGGTCACGACCTAAAAACTTCCGACCCAAGATACTGCCGCGTCTTCCCCAAGTCCTAAGTCGTACGACGACTCAACAATACACTACTATGCCGACTCACGACTCATCACTTGAGTCATTCAACGACCTAACTAGTATGCGACCTACCCATAGCCGACTTAAGACCTAGCACCTTAACACGGCTTAACGACTCAAGCACACTGCCGACTCAACTCAAGGCCGACCCAACGACCTAAGACCCTAGACGACATACGACTCACGACCCAAGACTCACCAAATCCTAAGTCGTTCGATGACTCAACCAACACCCACCGACTCATCCCATGAGTCGTCCCCAACGACTCAAACCTACCCCGAGTCAAACGACTCATCACTATACCAAACGTGACGACTCACGACTCACGGCTATGCTACTATGAGTCATTCCTACCCCTAAGCTGCCAACCACCTATGAGTCGCTCAAGTCTATGAGTCGTTCCATACGACTTAAGACTCAACCTTAACTCCTTAGCCACTGACTCGCTACCCCTATAAGTCGGTCCATCCTTATCTCGGCCAATTCCTTGAGTCGCCTAACTTCTTGAGTCGGTCCCTATGAGTCGGTCACGACTCATCCCTTCACCCGGGTCAACTTCTAAACGACTCAGGCTAGGAACAACACAAACAACGCTAACGACCTGCAAATTCTACGATTTATCGACACGTAAAATACGGGTCGTTACAAGGTATTACGGTACTGTATAGACTATTGGCATTTTACGTGTTAAGGTGGAAAATGTAAAGCCTTAACGCTATTTAAAAGTAAGTTTATTTTATAAATAGACACTACTATAATAGCGCAATATACTACATAGTAAATAGTTTAACGGATCCTTAGGAGATGTAAATCCCGAACATCTCTTGAGTTACTGTACTCATATTTATTTCTGTTAATTTAACTCACATAAGATCTTTTAGTCTGACTCGAGTGTTTTTGTCTTTTCAAATTCGCTCGGGTCAGTCCGAGCGTTTCAGGATCGAAGACTTTAGCTTTGGAGGACGAAGACGAAGGAGTCGTATTATTTTATTTATAGTATGGCACCACACTCATACTGTTCCGCTGCATTGTTTGTATTGGTATGTGTAACTCTGATATTTATTGTATAAAGAAGAATTAACTGTTTTGTAACCGTTTATGAACTGTATATTTATTATTATATTTTATCCTTCCGCTGTGAGATTCTATTTTGTTTTATTTCTTCTCTGTTTTTCTTATTTACCCCATAACAATCCGCCCTTGCGTATGCTTTTAATTGGCACGTGTGTCGGTTTAAAGTGTGCGAAAAGGCGGGATGTTACACCTTATTTTAACATAAATGTAACATTTTATTAGATTCGTTGCAATTGATTCCAATTCAATCCCCATTTCTTAATATACTCAACTTTCACACTTCTAAAAATTTTATTTCCTTTCCCATAAGTGTAACATTTATTTTATAAATATTTATTTCCAATTCCATCAACAAATTAACAGGTAACTTTTAATAATTGTTTTCAAGCCAAATGTTCCACCTAAGTTTATGTTGTATTCTACTAACTACCATATTATGAAGAAAATTTACGTTATTCCCCACTATTACCTTAATTTATATCAACGTATCATTTAATTGACTCTTCATTCTATCATTAAACCTATTAGTATTAAATAGATGAAACTAACATTGAATTCATACTCTATTACGTAGATATCTTTAAATTTTATCTAAGTTTATATTTACATAATATTTAAATATTAAATTTCATTTTTTTATTTCAATTAAATCCAATTACCTTAAATTTACATTCAAATAAATATATCCCGATTTCCATTCTTATTATTCAACAATCATTATACTATAACATATTTAACATTTGTTTGCGTTTCATTACACTGATACTTCCAATTTCACCTTTATTACATCAATTGTTACTTAAATTTACACTAACCAACGTTAAATCAAGATTTATTGTAATCGATTCCCAAAATTTATTTACCCCATTTAATTAACAGGCAACCTACATAAATTTCAACTTATGTGCTTTTAATTGCATTTTTCAGTTCGTTACTTATCCATCTAGATTATAATTCCATATACAACGCTAATTTAATTTCCTTACATTAATTACTATTAAATGTTCTCAAAAATTTACTTACTTGGTTTTAAACTTTCTTTACATCACTTCCTAACCTATAAAAAAATCTATGTTTCTATTTTATTTACATTTATTAAAAATTCATTTCAAAATCAATTAATAATAGGTAACGTACAATTTAGCATTACAGTTACCCTTTAATCACATACATAAGCTTTTACTACATACAAATCAATGTTGTCATTTATTTATAATTTTAGCATTTACTTATTTCTTCCTAAATTTAATTACAAAATCTTAATTAAATTAAGTAATTGATTTCTCAAAATTTACAGGTCATTACACTCTCCCCCACTTATAACTTTTCGTCCCCGAAAAGGAAAAGAAGGGAAAGAGGAACTTATAAATTAATATCTACTATGTAAATCATTATATTCATAATGATAAATTTACAGAATAGGATAATTTAAATAATATATATAGATTTATAGACATTTAAATCTTTTATATTCAAATTAATACGGTTTAGAAAACATTTTCAAAATATTTTCTAAGTCTAAAATTATCGAAAAATTTCGGCAGAGTCTCCTTTGTACGGAGAGGCTCAGGAGAAAATTTAATATCAAATATAACAATATCTAACATATTTTCCAAAATAAAATACATCCCAACACGGGAAAATATAAAGAATAGCGCTATAAAATCATAATGCGAAAACGTACCTATTTGTCGGGCAATTAACGCTTATTTTAAGGAACCAAAAGCAGTAGCAATTGCTTCCATAACCTACGCTTTACTCATATAATCTAAAAGGGTTAACAATTATATAAAATGAAATATTTAAAGTAGTTTCAATCACAAGCAAACAAATCAATACAGACATCAATCACTTGCAACAACAACATACACATCAACCACAAATCAACCATTCATTCATAACAACAAAACAAATAGTTGTTCGAGTTTAAAACTTCAAATTGTACAGGATGAAAAATAAACTATCAAGTGCATCATTTACTCAACAGTCTTATATGAAACAAAATAGATTATCTACTCATCCAAACAATTTTAAATTTACTTACCCAAACAACCACAAACCAAAACAACAACAACGATTAGTTTATTCCTATTAATTCTATTCATTTTCATTTATTGCCTACAATTATTCATTTTCATATATTCGGGTCATGTAAGTTTCTATTTATTGCATTACATTTATGCATTTCTCAATTTCATTCATTTATTTAATGCTTACATTTCTATTATATTTAATTATGGTAAAATTTTAATTGCAACTTAAATTTATAACTCTATAACATCAATTCTTATAAATAAAGAATTTCATTAATTACCTTCATGTATTAAAAAATTTCATTGAGTACTTTCATTACCTTAAGTTAATATCTTGTATAATATCTGTTACATTTTCTTATTAACATTTTCAACTTTTATCTCTTTTGTTAAGTTATATATATGCCTTTAAGAATGTAATTGAAAATTATACAAATTTTCTCATTTCTTTTAATTAATTTAATGTTCAATAACTATATCTTTCATTTTATAAGATTACAATTTATACTTTCTTGTTATTTCATTTATAACCTATCCTTAAATTTCTTTTTATTTATAACTTAGCATTAAATCTCTTATTTCCCTTAGAGGTTTCAATTATTAATTACTTACGTTCAAATTCACTACAATAACTGAAACTATTAATTAATGCAAACTTAAGGATTTAAATACCGGGTTAATTGCAATCATTTCAAATAATATATATATATATATATATATATATATATATATATATATATATATATACTTACAGCTTATAAATCCAATTATATTTAAAACAATTTAAAATTTATATTTGTTTATCAAAACAAATCTGTAGTAAAACTACTATAGTGGCCTTCCCACTTTGAAACTCGAAAATGAATGTCGATGATGCGTGCACTCATCACCGAAATTATTTTCCAACGGAGAGGGGAGTACAAAACTTATTTTCTTTCAAAATTCCTTTAAAACAATTCTTTCAAACCATATTGAAATATTTATATCAGAAAATATTTCTAATTAATAATATTATTATTATTTATATTCCAAAATCATTTGAAAGAAAGTTTTCAAAACCCCGGAACTTAAGTTCTAAATTTCCATATTTCACATATATCTTATTTCGACTATTATTTATAAATTTCATTACCTAACAACCAATATAACACAACCAAATATAATTATCATTTATAAAAATTTGTTTTATATATAGAAAATATAATAGGCAAAATTATTTCATTTACCTATATTAAAAACAAATATTATGTCGGTCAGTCCTATTAAGTGTTCAGAAATCCCTATTGATGTCATAGCGTCCCATGCGTCAACCGAAATTTATAAATACAAAACGGAACAGATTAACACAATATAAAAACCTTTTTATAACACTAACAAATACGTTCTCTCATATATACACTCAACGACTCCCATAGGGTATTACAACCCTATTAATAAAGAGTCAGACCCCACAAAGCTAAGGTTTGTCGCTAAACCAAAGCTCTGATACCAGATGTAACGTCACGCCTTTCCGCACGCTTTAAATCGACACACATGCCAATTCAAACCACACGGAAGGGCGGATTGTTATGGGGTAAATAAGAAAAAGCAGGGAAAGAAAAAAAACAAAATAGAATCTTGCAGCGGAACGATAAAATATAATAATCAAATATACAGTTCACGAAGCTGTTTTATAACCATTTGATTATATTTATACAATACATATCAGAGTTGCACATAACAGTGAATAATAATCAATCCAGCGGAATACAGTGTAGTGGAACAATATAATATATAATAATAATAATAAAATCTATGTCTTCGTCCTCCAGAGATTAAGCCTTCGATCCTGAAATGCTCGGACTGACCCGAGCGAATTGAAAAGACAAAACACTCGAGTCAGAACTAAAATATCTTATGTGAGTTAAATCACAGAAATAAATATGAGTGCAGTAACTCAAGAGATGCTCGGGATTTACATCTCCTAAGGATCCGTTAAACTATTTACTATGTAGTATATTTCGCTATTATAATAGTGTCTAATTGTAAAATAAACTTACTTTTAAATAGCGTTAAGGGGTTACCTATATTGCCCTTAACACAAAATATATTTCCATAGTCTATACAGTACCGTAATCTCCCCCGTACTGGGCGTCGTCAGAGGACACTCCATAGGTATGGTACAAAACAAAATCGTATAAGGCGCGCTAGGGTAGGTGACACGACACACTAGGCAATGCCAGAGTAGATATACCAATTGCTATCCGGGCTGGTGGTAACGCATAGCCGCAGCTACCGCCTACTTCGAGCCACACCCCCAAATAAAAAAATCAAAAGTGGCCACCGGATCAAATCCAAAAGTCAAAGTATAATATCGAAGGGATGTGTCCGATCAAAGGTGATACCTCAATTGGCCCGAGAATCGCTCCTGTTTTAGCCACCTTATGCCAACTCACGGGAGTTGGGTCCACGTATTTACCTCAAAGGAAATGCCGCCACCATCCTACTTCATTCTGAAATCTCCACCGCGTACACGGTTGTTAAAGTGGTTTTCGGGGTTGGTAGAGAGTATGACAACTTCCGATCCAGGTCTCTTTAACAACCAATCGTTATTATAACACCGCGGTCATTTTAAAAATAATTTATACTTCAAACCAGAATATAATATCCCTTTCAAACCATATAAATACGATACCATTTATATTTTAAAAACCCAAATCAATATGATATCATTTTTTTAATTTTTTTTAATTTTTAATTTTTTAAAATCCCTTTTCCCCAAAATCATAATATTTTCAAATATATCTTTTCCAAAATCATAGTTTTTTTCAAATCTATATACCTTGAAACCATAGCTTCGAAACATAACTTTTAATACTTAATGGTTTAAATACTATATTACTTTATATAATAGAATAGCTTCTTTAAATTTCACAATAAATTCCCAATATCAATTAGAACCTCCAAATAAACCATTTAATTCCCATATATTTTAAAGCTTAATATTCTACATTTCAAAACTTAATTTTTTATAGTTCATATATTTCAATATTTAAATATTTCACTATTTCAAAATGGATTCTTTGATAATTTAATATATATCAAATCCAATTCCTATTATTTAAATTTGAAATGTTTACTTAATAAAACAAATATTATTTAAGTAAAACCCTCAAACTTCAATAACAAGATATTCTTTTAATTAACTTGATAATATTCTTTAAATCAATTTGATATTCATTTAAATCCTCCAATCAAAATCAAGTTATAAAATCATACCATTTAAATCCTAATTTATTTACATTTCAAAACAAATTTTTCGAGGATAATTCTTAAATACTTTAATTCAAATCATATTCACATTTATCTTCAACCTTACTTTTATTTGAGTTATTATAAACTCTATATACAATAAAATTTTAAATAAATACTTAACCATATTTTATAAAAGAAATCAAACTTCATTATTTAACTTATTTTATGATTCAAAACAAATTTATACATAGCTAAATTCAAAATAAGATAGCATTTATCAAATATTTAAAATAAATATCTATATACTCATATATTTCTTTACAAAACCATAGAAATCATTTTAAACTAATTTTACATATAGACCGTGGTGTTTGTATATAATTTTCTATCCTATGGTCAAGTGATACAGATATTTATCATTTCAATCCGCAATTTAAAAATAAAAATTACGGTTATATATCATTTTAAACCGCAATTCGGAATGAGATGAAAATGCATAATACCTGCAGTTTATAACAATATAAAATACAGCATCCATTCATCCAATATCAACCATCAACCATTTATCGCAATCATCATCAAATTCAAACAATAGCATCAATATATACCAGATAATAAATAACAGGTATCAACTATCAGTTTATATTCAAAAATTAATTATACTGTTTAACTACAGTTTATATGCAATAAAATAAATAACAATTTAACTGGCAGTTAATAAGCAATAATGAATTAAATAACAAGCTAATTAAATAAATGCAAATTAACTGAGATAATGATGAAATATATGCTAAACAGCTATAAATAAATTTCAAATCACATCATAAATGAATTTAACAAACATAAGAAATTTTAGAAGTTGTGAATGGGTTAAAACACTCACCTTTTGAATTTAAATTGAATTTAAATCCAATTTAAACCCAAAAATTGCACAGTCTCCAAATTCATCCAAACTAGTGTCAAAAGATCCGGAATTTTATTACGATCCTAACAAAAAAAATCGCATGTGAAACGGAGTTCGTATGAGAAATTTACACGTGTTAAATCGTTTGAAACAAAATTAAATTTTAAAATAAATAACCTGCCTCACATTTACTTGCCACGTCACGCATACAACGCGCGCACGAGATAACATCCAAAACCCTAATCTTTCGAACACGTTTCTCGCCTTTATCAGCCACCACCGACGTCCACTTCCTTCAATTTTCGCCACCAATCCTTAACTCTTCAACCAGATCCGGATATGCCATGTCTCTCCTCTCGTCTGCCGACCCCAGAGACCCCACGCGCGGCCACTACGACGCCAGAAAATTGCTCCGGAACCCGCTCCCTTTGCCTTCGATTTCTGGTGAATTCTGACAACCATTAAGCGAGCGACCACATCCCCAATCCCTCCTCGACGTGCCCTTCAATGCAGCGCTTTCCGATCGCAAAGATATCGAAAATCCACCGTTGGATCGAAACCCTAGCCGTTGAACGGCTGAGGTTCAACTTCTATTTCTGAACAAACGGTAACTCGAATTGAAAAATGAATTCTACCTGAAAATTACGCTCATCGAGAGCTTCAATATTTTTTTTCCAGATTTTTCCGAGGACTTCGAATTTTTGACTTTGATTTTTAACTGTAATTGGATCTAGAGTTTGTAGCCGTTGGAAAGGAGGAGTTGAGAAGAAGATATACATACAGATAAATAAGAATTAGGGAGGCTAGGGTTTAGCAAAGATATTTATAGGCAAAGTTGAAATAGGATGGATCGGGTAAGATAGACGTACGCGCTAACGGCAAAGTGGCCCAAAAAGCCCGTTATGACTCTGGAACGAAATTGGGTAAACTCATATATCAAAATAGATGTTTTAAAATATTTTAAACGCAATGGAAAAGATATCAGGTTCAAATTGCATCGTATGAACAAGTTTTGCTAAAATCGATAATTTCAAATTGATTTCAGTTGATTTCAATTTATCGATTTTAAGGCGTTTCAAGCCCATACGATCAAACGACAAGTCCGATCGATACGAAACTTGAAATCCTATAATAATTCACCGTTACGGATCCGATGAAATTGGTTTCTTCGAAATTCGAGTCAGTGGTCAAAATGGCTATTTTCCATTAAATAAATAAATTAATATTAACTTAATTAAATCACTATTCCAATCCAATTTGTAAAATTTATAATTTATAAAATTTATCACTTTTGATTCCTTAAACACTTTTAATAACCAACAACAAATTCTATGTTAATTCAACATTAAATATTTCGTAAATTACGATATGAACTTTCATTTATTCGCAATAAATCAAATTATAAATTTTAAATTCCAATAAATAAATAAATCTTGATTTTTCCATCCTTTTTAATTCCACAACTTGTTCAATTATGAAAATCATTATCATTATCTCCAAACATTACCTTATTTTAACATAAATATAACATTTTATTAGATTCGTTGCATTTGATTCCAATTCAATCCTCATTTCTTAATATACTCAACTTTCACACTTCTAAACATTTTATTTCCTTTCCCATAAGTGTAACATTTATTTTATAAATATTTATTTCCAATTCCATCAAAAAATTAACAGCTAACTTTTAATAATCGTTTTCAAGCCAAATGTTCCACCTAAGTATGTTGTATTCTACTAATTATCATATTATGAAGAAAATTTACGTTATTCCCCACTATTACCTTAATTTATATCACCGTAACATTTAGTTGACTCTTCATTCTATCATTAAACCTATTAGTATTAAATAGATGAAACAAACATTGAATTCATACTCTATTACGTAGATATCTTTAAATTTTATCTAAGTTTATATTTACATAATATTTAAATATTAAATTTCATTTTTTTTATTTCAATTAAATCCAATTACCTTAAATTTACATTCAAATAAATAAATCTCGATTTCCATTCTTATTATTCAACAATCATTATACTATAACATATTTAACATTTGTTCGCATTTCATTACACTGATACTTCCAATTTCACCTTTATTACATCAATTGTTACTTAAATTTACACTAACCAACGTTAAATCAAGATTTATTGTAATCGATTCCCAAAATTTATTTACCCCATTTAATTAACAGGCAACCTACATAAATTTCAACTTATGTGCTTTTAATTGCATTTTTCAGTTCGTTACTTATCCATCCAGATTATAATTCCATATATAACGCTAATTTAATTTCCTTACATTAATTACTATTAAATGTTCTCAAAAATTTATTTACTTGGTTTTAAACTTTCTTTACATCAATTCCTAACCTATAAATAAATCTATGTTTCTATTTTATTTACATTTATTAAAAATTCATTTCAAAATCAATTAACAATAGGTAACATACAATTTAGCATTACAGTTACCCTTTAATCACATACATTAGCTTTTACTACATACAAATCAATGTTGTCATTTATTTATAATTTTAGCATTTACTTATTTCTTCCTAAATTTAATTACAAAATCTTAATTAAATTAAGCAATTAATTTCTCAAAATTTACGGGTCGTTACAGTTACCACCAGCCCGTGTGCGTAATTGGTATATCTACCCTGACATTGCCTTGTGTGCCGTGTCACCTACCCTAGCGCGCCTTGTACGAGTTTGTTTTTCTCCCATAGCCCATGGAGTATTTAGGGTAGTCTCCTGATCTGGAGATGCGCTGATACTGGATGGACTACTAGGACAATTATATGGTAAGGGCTATATGGGTAACCCCTTAACGCTATTTAAAAGTAAGTTTATTTTACTATAGACATTATTATAATAGCGAAATATTACTATATAGTAAATAGTTTAACGGATCCTTAGGAGATGCGAATCCCGAGCATCTCTTGAGTTACTGCACTCACGTTAGACACTAGATAGGAGATGTCAAATCCCGTAAACATCTCCGATGCCGTTCCACTCATATTATTTACCATTGATTTAACTTACATAATATCTTTTTGTTCTGACTCGATTGATTTTTCTTTTTAATTCGCTTGGGTCATCCTGAGCAATTTCAGGAATGGAAGGCCTTATTTTTGGAGGACGAAGACGAAGACTGTATTATTACTATTACTTACTATAGTGTTCCACTACATCACATTGTTCCGCTGCGTTGTTATTAATCTTTCGTATGTGTAACTTTGATATATATTGTATAAGAATAATCAAATGTTTTTGTAAAACAGCTTCATGAACTGTATATTTGATTATTATATTTTGTCGTTCCGCTGCAAGAATCTATTTTGTTTTATTTCTTTCTTCCATTTTCTTGTTACCCCAATAACAATTCGCCCTTCTGTATGGCTTAAGTCTGACGTGTGTGGTTTATCGTCGATTTAAAGCATACGTACTGGTGGGACGTTACATAGCTCGTCTTTTAAAGCTCCAAAGTGTCCAGTTAAATCTAGAAAATATACTCGGGGTGACAAGCATTATAAAAAAATTAAAATCAGATCAGTCTGGTAAAATCAGCTTGAGAAACACAATCTAACAGATTCTTAATATTTTTAATAAAGCTTTCGAAATAAAGATATATCGTAAGACCATGTCGCATATATACACGGACGGGTTTTTACCTTACGATAACCAAACCATTTTTATAAAAAATCCAATGGTATCATAATAATGTTTAGGGTTTAAGTAAATATTGAATCATAGCCTAAATTATTACATTAATTATTTTCTAGCATAAGAGGCAAATAATTAAATTCGAAGGCACTTATTGGAGATTGGGTTCCACCAATGAAAAGATAAGGGTCTACCTTCTGTACAATACATATCGAGAGAAAATTTATCAAGGCTGCCTTAATCTGCACCTTTGCTACTCAAGATCGGCCTACCCCTTTCTATATTGTACCAAATATGATTACCTCCTGGTTGTCCCTAACAAACCATCTCCGTATTCATAAACATACATACTCCATAAATAAATGTCGATCTGGATACAGATGATGATCAAGCCTTAATAGGAGTTACCTACACAGGTCTACTGCATGTCCCTGCTTCAGTCGTTTATCGGGTGTGAGGCCTGAGATAGCAATCTCACTTAGAATTCTAACACCGTTGTAACAACCCACCTTTTTGGACGGTTTAAATCGACAATAAACCACACATATTAGCTTAAACCATTCAAAAGGGAGGATTGTTAATGGGGTAAATAAGAAAATAAGAGAAAAGAAGGAAAAATAAAACATAGAATCTCATATCGGAATGACAAAATAATAATAATCAAATAAACAGTTCATGAAGCTATTTTACAAATAACATTTGATTACATTACAATATATCAGAGTTATACATACCGTAGGAATAAATAAATAATGCAGCGGAACAGCGTGATACGGTGGAATAATAATAATACAAATAGTAGACTCATCTCCATCTTCATCCTCCAAAAATAAAATGGTCTTCAATACACTTAAAAGCTCTATCTGATCCGAGCATAATGAAAAGATAAAACATTCAAGTCAGAACTAAAAGGTCTTATGTAAGCCAAGTCAAAATAAGTAAAAATAGAAATATAGTGTAATGGTTCAAAGAGTCATGTGATTTTCCATCTCCTATCTAGTGTACAACATGAATATAACTATTTAAAAGATTTCAAATAATTCGAAATACCAATTTTAACCACTTTAATTAAAATAAATTCGAAGTCTAAATGAAAATTTAAACCTTTCAGATAATTCAATTCCAATACATAAATCCTAATTCAAGAAATAATATGGGTATATACCATTTCAAGCAGTATCCCAAATCAAAATTTCCAAATAAAATAAAAATCCCTCAGGTTTACCATTTCAACCCATAATGACTTTTCCTAATGTATAAGATTGTTCGGTCTGTATCATTCCAACCCATAGTGATAACAGAGATATAGACATGAATAAACATCCAATCGTCCAATATATCAATCAATATCATTCATCACAATCAACATCCAATTAGCCAATAATTACAACGATTAATTGGTTACCATTTCTAAGTGTTTAACTAGCAATTTAAATTCAATATTAATTAAATGGCAATTTAATTCGATATTTAAATTAAATTTGAATGACATATAAAATACCAAACAGTAATCAGTAAATTTCTAATCACATCATAAATTTAATTTGTCTAACATAAGATAGTTTAGTAGTTGTGAGTGGGTAAAATGATTTACCCTTGATTTTCAATCGATTTAAAATTCAATTTAGGTCCAAAAATCTAATAATCTCAAAATGTAGCCAAACTAGTTCCATAATGTTCGGAATTTCGATACGATTGTAATGGAGAAAACTACACGTGAATCCAAGCTCATATGCAAAATTTATGACGATTAGAAGATTTAGAATTTAAATTAAGTTATTAACCAAGGGCAGCTCTATAATTCTGTACTTCACGATACCCTAGCCTCTAACAAGAAGTTGCGCACGCAACCTGAGCTACATCCGCCATCGTTAATCCTTGTAGTCGTCGTCACCTAGGGCCTCCGTGCCTAGACTAGACATCGTTGCCTCCTCCCCATGACCTGCCACCCACTTTAGAGACACACGACCTCATATCGTCGCCCAATTTGAGCCGCCGCCGCCCTAAATATACAAACCCAAATCAAATTTAGCCACCGATTATACCGTCCCGCCTTTTTGTACGCTTTAAATCGACGATAAGCCACACACGTTAGACTCAAACCATACATAAGGGCGGATTGTTACTGGGGAAAATAAGAAAAACAGAGAGAGAAAGAAAATAAAACAGAATCTCGTAGCGGAATGGCAAAATATAACAATCAAATAACTGTTCATGAAGCTATTTACAAAACATTTGATTTTACTTACACAATACAAAATCAGAGTTACACAAACCAGAGAAAAATAAATAACAATGCAGTGGAACAATATAGTAAATAATAGTAATAACACAATCTTCGTCTTCATCCTCCAGAAACAAAGTCTTCAAACCCTGAAATGCTCAGACTGACCCGAGCGAATTGAAAACACAAAATACTCGAGTGAGAACTAAAAGATCATATGTAAGTTAAATCAACGGTAAATAATACGAGTGGAACGGCGTCAGAGATGTTTACGGGATTTGACATCTCCTATCCAGTGTCAAACGTGAGTGCAGTAACTTAAGAGATGTTCGGGATTCACATCTCCTAAGGATCCGTTATACTGTCTACTATGTAGTAATATAATCTATTATAATAATGTCTATAGTAAAATAAACTTACTTTTAAATAGCGTTAAGGGGTTACCCATATAGACCTTAACACATAATAGTCCCAGTAGTCCATCAAGTATCATGGTTCCTCCTGATCGGGAAACCACCAGAGGATACCACACGGGCTACGGGAGAAAACCAAACACGTACAAGACGCGCTAGGATAGGCGACACGGCACAACGAGGCAATGCCAGGGTAGATATACCAATTACGCATTTGGACCGATGGTGAAGCAGAGCGCGTAGCTACCGCCCACCTCGAGCCATACCCCAAAAAAAAAATCAAAGGGCCCTAATCAATCACAAAGTAATAGGATGGTATCGAAGGAGTTTGTCTGATGAGAGAGGCTACCTCACTGGCCCATAAGCGCTGCTGTTTTAGCCACTTATGCCAACTCACGGAGGTCGGCTCCATGTATATACCTCAAAGGAAATGCCGCCACCATCCTACTTCATTCTAGGTTCTCCACCGCGTACGCGGTGTTAAAGTGGTTTTCGGATTTGGTAGAGAGTATGAAAACTTCCGATTCCGGTCTCTTTAACAAACAAACATTATTATGACACCGCGGTCATTTCAAAATAATTATACTTCAAAACCATAATATAATATCCATTTCAAAACCATATAAATACGATATCATTTTCATTTCAAAACCAAATCAATATGATATCATTTTTATAAAAACCCAAATCAATATAATATCATTTTTATTTCAAATATATCCTTTTCAAAAATCATAACACTTTCAAAGTTATACACTTCAAACCCAAACACTTAAACTTATAACACTTTCAAATCGTAATATTTTGAGACTCGTAACTTTGAAACATAACTCCCATCACATAAATGGTTTAAATATTAAAATACTTTATATAATAAACAGCTTCTTCAATTTCTCAAATTAATTCCAAAACAACTCGAATTCCAAAATTTATATTTAACCAAATCCCAAATCATAAATTACAATACGATTCAGTTTCCAAATAATCTATTCCAAATTTTATCGATTTCAAAACAGATTTGATCCACAAAATAAACCATTTCGATTTCAATATATTTCAACTTTAAGTATTCAACAATTTCAAAACTAAGTTGGTAATTATGATTCAACGATTAAATTTTCTATTATTTAGTTTTGAAATATTTACATAATAAATCCATTATCATTTAAATAAAACTCAAATTACAAAAAAATAAATATTTCTTTCAATGTATTTATACTTAAAATATTCATTTAATTCACCTTAAACCAAAAATAAAGTTATAATAATCATACCTCTTAATATTTCAAATTTAATAAATTTCACATCAAATTTATTTGGGTTTAATTCTTAAATAAATTCAGTTTCAAATAAATCTCAAATTTATCTTCCAACCATATTTAATTTAAATCACTATAAACTCTATATTGAAATAAAATTAAACACTTAACCATATTATCCTCAATAAAATCAAATTAATTATTAAGCTTATTCTATATTAAAACAAATTATTCATAGCTTAAAATCAAGGATAAAATAGTATTTATATAATATCTAAATTCAATATTTGTCTAAACCATATATTTCTTTACAAAACCATAGAAATCATTTCAAAATATATTTTTATATGTAGAGCATGGTGTCTGCATAAAATTTTCTATCCTATGGTCAAGTGATACGGATATTTATCATTTCAATCCGCAAGTTAAAATATAAATACGGTTATATATCATTTCAAACCGCAATCCCGAATGAAATAAAAATCCATAACCACTTGCAGTTTATAACAATATAAAATACAACATCCATTCATCAAATATCAATCATCAAACATTTCTCACAATCATCATCCAATTCAATCAATAACATCAACGTAGACAGATAATAAATAACAGGTATTTACTGGCAGTTTATATTCAATAATAAATTAAATAACTATTTTATCCAAATAAATTCAAATAAATTGATATGATGATTAAAAATATGCCAAACAGTCATAAATAAATTTCTAATCACATCATAAATTAATTTAACAAACAGAAGAAATTTTAGAAGTTGTGAGTAGGTTAAAACACTCACCTTTGGAATTTAAATTAAATTTAAATGCAATTTAAACCCAAAATTCGAACAGTCTCAGAATTCATCCAAACCAACGTCAAACTATCCAAAATCCTGATACTATCCCAGCGGATCAAACCGCGTGTAAAACCGAGTTCGTATGTAAAAGATACGATAGTTAGAACAATTGAAATTAAAATTTAAATAAAATAAAAGTAAAACAAAATAAACCTTTACCATGCGAATGGCCACGTGTCCTCCTTCTCCCACACACATAGATTTAATTAAACAAACCCTTGCAGTATACGTTCATAGTTGCCACCATCCTATTCGCGATCGCCGCCGCCACTACTGGCAGCTCCATCAAGGTCTGAAGCCACCACGAGCTTGCGCGACCCCAACTCCCTACGCGCGATCGCCCACTACGCCACCGGCCGCTGAGATTCATAACCCTAATCCAATTTTCAAGCCTCATCCAACCGTTGATTCGACGAACGAATTTCACCGATGCACTACACTTCATGCCCTCTACAATACGGTAAGGTCGATTCGATGATCTGTTGAAGTTGATCATCGCGTGATGAACGACCGAGAATAATTCATCGATTACCGGCCATACTGAAACCTAGATTGAAAAACGAATCATGTATTTGACTTGCGCTCGTCGAGAGCTTCAAATTGATATATAATTCGATATAGTTTGAGGAGATTTAATTTTGAAGTTGTATTTTGAATTGAAATTGGGTTGGGAAGATTAGGATTTTCAGCCATTGAAGAAGAGGAGCAACAGAAGTTTCTGTACATATAGAAATGAGAAATAGAAAGGCTTCTAGTGTTTATAAATGGATATATATAGGTAGAGCTGAGAAATAGAGGAACATATACGATTGGTTTGGACCATTGAACGGTAAATGGCCCGAAACCTGTTCTGACTTCGGAACGAAATTGAGTCAATCCATATGTCAAAATAGATGTTTTTGAATATTTCAAAATCGATGGAACATGTTTCAAGTCCAAATTCCATCATATGAAGAAGTTACGTTAAAATTAGTTTATTTCAAATTGATTTCAATTTAATTGATTTCTGGGCATTTCGAGTCCGTACGATCAAATGACAAGTCTGATCGTTACGAAACTTGAAATCCTACAATAATTCACTGTTACGGTCAAAATCCGAGTCAGTGGCCAAAATGGCTATTTTTACATTAATAAAATAAGTTAATAATTAATTAATTAAATCAAAATTTCAATTTCAATTCTATAATTGAAAATTCTTATCATTTTTAATTTCTTAATCATTTACACTAATTTAACAAATTTAGATGTAAATTTGAAGTTAATTAATTTATCAATTTCAGAGTAAATCCAAGTTTCATTAAATTCAGAAATTATAAAATAAAATTTCAAAAATCCATTTATTAAATTTTTAAACCTTGTTATTCAGGTCTTCTCTTTCAATCAGGATAAGACTAACATTGGTTTATATCTTAGTACATTAATATTTCCCAATTTCATCTTAATTTCTATTTACGTAATACTTAAATATTGAACTTCATTTATTTGCAATTAATCTCATTAACTCCAGATATTATCTTAATTTACATTAACATGATATTTAATTACATTTATCGAAATTCATTTTCAATTTAAATTAACAGGCCAAATGAATAGGTAATATACAGTAATTTTTACCATTAACTATACGAATTCATTTATTTACATAACACTTACCCTTGTTTACTTATCCAATTTTATAACCAAGTGCAATAATTTACACTATTTCATTATTCAAATTCCACTTAAATTGTCAATAATTAGTTTCAAATTACCATTGCTACATTCCATTTTTAACATTCACTTCATTATAAATTATAAAGTTTTTATTTCTTTCTAAATTTAATTACAAAAATTTATTAAATTAACCAATTTAATTATCGCAATTTACGAATCGTTACACTCTCCCTCAGTCAAAACTTTTCATCCCCGAAAAGGAAAAAGAAGGGAAAAGAAAGAATTAAGTAAACAATGCATCTTATTCAAAATTATTAACTTTATAAACAAATAAATGTGCAAAATTAATTAATTTTAGTAAAATATACCAATTTATAACCATTAAATCTTTTTATACCCCATTTAATAAAGTTTGGAAACAATTTTCAAAATTTTCATAATCCAAATATTACGGAAAATTTCAGCAAAGTCTCCTTTGTACAGAGAGGCTCGGGAGAATTAATATTATCAAATATAACAATATACAATACATATTTTCCAAAATAATATATATTCCAACACGGGAAAATAATATAATAACGCTATAAAACCGTAATCCGAGAAAGTACCTATTTGTTGGGAAATTAACGCTTATATTATGAAACCAAAAGCAGTAACTTCCATAACCTGTATTCCATTTATATAATCCAAAAAAATTAATAATTATATTAAATGGAATATTTAAAGTTGCTTCAACCACCAACAAACAAATCAATATAACAACAATAACTTGCAACCAATATACAGTCATCATATAAAATCAACTAATAAATTTGTTCATCCACATCAACCAAAACAAGTAGTTTGTTCAGGCTTAGACACTTTTAAATTGTTTAGAATGACAAATAACTATTAAGTATACCATTTACTTAACAGTCTTAGATAGAACTGAATAGATTATTCACACTTCCAAACAAATTTAAAGTATCGTTGCCCAAACAACCATAAACCAACAAACGAGAATTTCAAATAATAAATCAAGTCCATTAGTACTAATTTATTTCATACATTTGTTATTTGATTCCTTTTTCATTCCATATAATGATTTATCTTTTTAATTTACATTTATTTCCTGTAAATTTTCAATTATTTTCATTTATTTCTCCATAGTATTCATGTTCAATTCAATTCCATATCAATTCATTTACTTAAGTTTATAATCATTTATTTGTAATACTTACCTTCTATTATATTTACTTATGGTAACATTTCAGTTATAACTTAAGCTTATAACTCTATAACATCAATACTTATTCATTAAAGAGTTTCATCGAATACTTTCATTATTTCAAGTTTTTCTTGTATAATATCCTATTACATTTTCTTATTAAACATTACAACTTTTACAATTTGGTAAGTTATATATATATATATATATATATATATGCTTTAAGAATGCAATTGGAAGTTATACAAGTTTTCTCATTTCTTTAATTAATTAAATGTTCAATAATCATATCCTATGGTTTATAGGCTACAAATTTCAACTTCCTTGTAATTTCATTTATATCCTAGCATTAAATCTTTTATTTTTAAATTAAAAGTCCCAGTTACTGATTTGTTACATTCCATTTCACTACAATAATTGAGAGTATTAATTAACGGAAACTTAAGAACTAAATACCGGGTTAAATTCCAAATCATTTTAAAATAATAGATAAATGTATATACTTACAACTTATATATATCTAATTATATTTAAAACAATTTAAAATTTATAATTGTTTATCAAAATAAATCTGTAGTAAAACTACTACAGTGGCCTTTCCACCTTGAAACTCAAAAATGAACGTCGATGATGTGTGCACTCATCACCGAAATTATTTTCCAATGACAGAGAGGGGAGTACAGAACTTATTTCTTTCAAAATTTCTTTTAAATTCTTTAAATCATGTAGAAATATTTATATCTAAAAATACTTCTAATTAATATTATTATTATATTCTAAAATCATTCGAAAGAAATTTCCAAAACCCCGGAACTTAAGTGCTAAATTTCCAATTTATTCTCATTTATGTTACTTTTCAAATCTTATTTCCAACTAACATGTAAAAATTCACTACCCAACAAACAAATATATTACAGCCAAATATACTATTTATAAAATTTATTACTATATATACAGAAAATATAATAGGCGAAATTATTTCATTCGCCTATATTCAAAACAAATATTGTATCGGTCTATCCTATTAAGTGTTTAGAAATCCCTATTGATGTCATATCGTTCTATGCACCAACCAGAATCTATAAATACAAAATGGAACTAATTAACACAATATCAAAACCATTTATAACACTAACAAATACACTCTCTCATATATATACTCTCAGCGACTCATCATAGGGTATTACCACCCTATTAATAAAGAGTCAGACCCCACAAGCTAAAGTTTATCGCTAAACCAAAGTTCTGATGCCAGATGT
Source organism: Allium cepa (assembly GCA_030765085.1). Classification (NCBI taxonomy): domain Eukaryota; kingdom Viridiplantae; phylum Streptophyta; class Magnoliopsida; order Asparagales; family Amaryllidaceae; genus Allium; species Allium cepa. The sequence continues at coordinate 490,133,582 of CM060937.1, read as the reverse complement.
ACTGTCCTGCCTTTTTGTATGCTTTAAATCGACAATAAGCCACACATGTCAGACTTAAACCATACATAAGGGCAGATTGTTATTAGGGAAAATAAGAAAAACAAAGAGAGAAATAAAATAAAACAGAATCTCGCAGCGGAATGACAAAATATGATAATCAAATAACAGTTCATGAAGCCGTTTACAAAACATTTGATTTTACTTATACAATACAAAATCAGAGTTACATATACCAGAGAAAAATAAATAACAATCAGCAGAACAATATAGTAAATAATAGTAATAATACAATCTTCGTCTTCGTCCTCCAGAAATAAGGTCTTCAAACCCTGAAATGCTTAGACTGACCCGAGAAAACAATCGAGTTAGAACTAAAAAATCTTGTTTACGTTACATCAATGGTAAATAATATGAGTGGAACGACGTTAGAGATGTTTATGGGATTTGACATCTCTTATCCAGTGTCAAACGTGAGTGTAGTAATTTAAGAGATGTTCGGGATTCACATCTTCTATGGATCCGTTAAACTATCTACTATATAGTAATATACGCTATAATAATAATGTCTACAGAAAATAAACTTACTTTTAAATAGCGTTAAAGGGTTACCCATATAGCCCTTAACACGTAATAGTCCCAGCAGTCCATCCAGTATCATGGTTCCTCCTGATCGGAAAGCAACCAGAGGATACCACACGGGCTACGGGATAAAACCAAACTCGTACAAGGAACGCTAGGGAAGAGGACACGACACAATGAGGCAATGCCAGGTTAGATATACCAATTACGCATCAAACTGATGGTGATGCATAGCGCGCAGCTACCGCCCACCTCGAGCCATACACCAAAAAAATCAAAGGGCCCCAATCAATCATAAAGTAATAGAATGGTATCGAAGGAGTGTGTCCGATAAGAGGGGATACCTCACTGGCCCGTAAGCGCTCCTGTTTTAGCCACCTTATGCCAACTCACGGGAGTCAGGTCCATGTATATACCTCAAAGAAAATGCAGCCACCATCCTACTTCATTCTGAAATCTCCACCGCGTACACGGTTGTTAAAGTGGTTTTCGAAATTGGTAGAGAGTATGACAACTTCCGATCCTGGTCTCTTTAACAACCAAACGTTATTATAACACTGCGGTCATGTAAAAATAATTATACTTCAAAACCAGAATATAATATCCATTTCAAAACCATATAAATACGATATCATTTCCATTTCAAAACCAAATCAATATGATATCATTTTTATAAAAACCCAAATCAATATAATATCATTTTTATTTCAAATTCATCCTTTTCAAAAATCATAGCACTTCAAAGTTATACACTTTGAACCCAAACACTTGAACTATAACACTTTCAAATCATAATACTTTGAAACATAACTTCCATCACCTAAATGGTTTAAATATTAAAATACTTTATATAATTAATAGCTTCTGCAATTTCGTAAATTAATTCCAAAACAACTTGAATTCCAAAATTTATATTTAACCATATCCCAAATCCTAAATTTCAATACGATTCAGTTTCCAAATAAACTATTCCAAATTTTATCGATTTCAAAACAGATTTGATCCACAGAATAAACCATTTCGAATTCAATATATTTCAACTTTAAGTATTCAACAATTTATTTATTTATATTTACATAATATAAATAATAGCTTCTGTAATTACGACTCAACAATTAAATTTTGTATTATTTAGTTTTGAAATGTTTACATAATAAATCCGTTATCATTTAAATAAAACTCAAATTACAAATAACTAAATATTTCCTTCAATTTATTTATACTTGAAATATTCATTTAATTCACCTTAAACCAAAAGTCAAGTTATAAAAATCATACCTCCTAAAATTTAAAATTTAATAAATTTCACATCAAATTTATTTGAGTTTAATTCTTAAATAAATTCAGTTTCAAATAAATCTCAAATTTATCTTTCGACCTTATTTCATTTAAATCATTATAAACTCTATATTGAAATAAAATTAAACACTTAACCATGTTATCCTCAATAGGTCAAACTTATTATTAAGCTTATTCTACATTAAAACAAATTATTCATAGCTTACAATCAAGGATAAAATAACATTTATATAATATCTAAAATCAATATTTATCTAAACCATATAATTCTTTACAAGACCATAGAAATCATTTCAGAATATATTTTTATATATAGACCACGGTGGCTATATAAAATTTTCTATCCTATGGTCAAGCGATACAGATATTTATGATTTCAATCCGCAAATTAAAATATAAATACAGTTATATATCATTTCAAACCACAATCCCAAATGAAATAAAAATACATAACCACATGTAGTTTATAACAATATAAAATACAACATCCATTCATCCAATATCAATCATCAAACATTTCTCACACTAATCATCCAATTCAATCAATAACATCAATGTAGACGGATAATAAATAACAGGTATTTACTGGCAGTTTATATTCAACAATAAATTAAATAACTATTTTTTCAAAATAAATTCAAATAAACTGAGATGAAGATTCAAAATATGCCAAACAATCATAAATAAATTTCTAATCACATCATAAATCAATTTAACAAACAGAAGAAATTTTAGAAGTTGTGAGTGGGTTAAAACACTCATCTTTTGAATTTAAAATTGAATTTAAATCCAAAATTAAAATAGTATTAGAATTCATCCAAATAAGCGCCAAACTGTCCGAAATTCTAATATGATCCCAGCAGATCAAACCGCGTGTAAAACCGAGTTCGTATGTAAAAGATACGATAGTTTGAACAACTGAAATTAAAATTTAATAAAATAAAATAAACCTTTACCACGCTAACGACCACGTGTCCTCCTCCCATATGCACAGATCTAGTTAAACAAACCCTAGCAATATACGTTCATAGTCGCCACCATCCTATTTGCGATCGCCGTCACCACTACTGGCCGCTCCATCAAGGTTTGAAGCCACCACAAGCACGCGCGTCCCCAGGCGACACCAACCCCCTATGCGAGATCGCTCACAATGCCACCGACCATCGAGATTCATAACCCTAATCCAATTTTCGAGCCTCATCCAACCGTTGATTCGACGAACGAATTTCAGCGATGCACTACGCTCTGTGCCCTCTACAATAGGGTAAGGTCGATTTGACGATCTGTTGAAGTTGATCATCGCCTAATGAACGACCGAAAATAATTCATCAATTTTCGTCCACACCGAAACCGAGATTGAAAAACAAATCATATATTTGACTGGCACTCGTCGAGAGTTTCAAATCTATATATAATTCGATATTGTTTGAGGAGATTTAATTTTGAAGTTGTATTTTGAATTGAAATTGGATTGGAAAGATTAGGGTTTTCGGCCATTGAGGAAGAGGAGCAACATAAGTTTCTGTACGTATAGAAATGAGAAATAGAAAGGCAGCTAGGGTTTGTAACTGGATACATATAGGTAGAGCTGAGAAATAGAGGAACAGATACGATTGGTTTGGACCGTTGAACAATATATGGCCCGAAAGCCCATTCAGACTCCAGAACGAAATTGGGTCAACCCATATATCAAAATAGATGTTTTTGAATATTTTAAAATCAGTGGAGCAAGTTTCAAGTCGAAATTCCATCGTATGAAGAAGTCACGTTAAAATTAGTTTATTTCAAATTAATTCCAATCGATTTCAATTTAATTGATTTCTGGGCATTTCGAGTTCGTATGATCAAACAACAAGTCTGATTGTTACGAAACTTGAAATCCTACAATAATTCATTGCTATGGATCCGATGAAACTAGTTTCGTCGAAATCCGAGTTAGTGGCCAAAATGGCTATTTTTACATTATTAAATAAGTTAATAATTAATTAATTAAATCAAAATTTCAATTTCAATTCTATAATTGAAAATTCTTGTCATTTTTAATTTCTTAACCATTTACACTAATTTAACAAATTTAGATGTAAATTTAGAGTTGATTAATTTATCACTTTCAGAGTAAATCCCAATTTCATTAAATACAGAAATTATAAAATAAAATTCCAAAAATCCATTTATTGAATTTTTAAACCTTGTTATTCAGTTCTTTTATTTCAATCAGGATAAGACTAACGTTGGTTTATATCTTAGTACATTAATATTTCCCAATTTCATCTTAATTTCTATTTACGTAATACTTAAATATTGAACTTCTTTTATTTGCAGCTAATCCCATTGACTCCAAATATTAACTTAATTTATATTAACATGATATTTAATTACATTTATCGAAATTCATTTTCAATTTAAATTAACAGGCTAACTGAAAAGGTAATATACAATAATTTTTACCATTAACTATATTAATTCATTTATTTACACAAAATTTACCCTTATTTACTTATCCAGTTTTATAACCAAGTGCAATAATTAACGCTATTTCAATATTGGGATTCCACTTCACTTGTCAATAATTAGTTTCAAATTACCATTGCTACATTTCATTTTTATTCACTTCATTATAAATTATAATGTTTTTATTTCTTTCTAAATTTAATTACAAAAACTTATTAAATTAACCAATTTGATTATTGAAATTTACGGTCGTTACACCGATCCAACCATCATTCTTCTGAATGAACAACTCCAATGAACTCCCTATGCCAATCTCCACAAGACTGTACCTTCGAACAGAGGCATAGTCGCCGTCTATCAATCACCAAAATCGACGGTCGAAAATGAATCGTCAATTTCTGGCCAAAATGTGATTCGATTACAAAATCGAATTGCAGTAGTAGATTGTGCTCATTGAGAGCTTTCCAATGATATATAATATGACATAGTTTGGCGAGTCTGAAATTTTGAATTTGATTTTCGATTTGCAATTGAATTTGGGAATTAGGGCTTTTGCCATCGGGAAGGGAGGAACGAGCAAATGGAAATGCACGTATAGAAGTACGAAAAAGGCTGCTAGGGTTTCAAAATAGAAATTATTTATATGGACGAAGCTAGATAAGAATGAATGGACAAATCGAATTAGTCGAAATGATAACGATGATATGTAAAGCCTGTTTCGTTTCCGAAACGAAATTGGATTCATCCAATATACCGAAATGTAGGTTTTCGATTTTTTTAAAAATAAATGGAACTAGTTTCAAACCCTAATTCAAAAGTATATAGAATTTACTTTTTAAAATCAAGTTATATTTATTTAATTTCTTATAATTGATCTCTACGCGTTTCGAGCCAGCATGATCAAACGACAAGTCCGATCGCTACGAAACTTAAAATCTTCTAACAATTCACTATTACGGATCTGATGAAACTGGCTTCGTCAAAGTTCAAGACAATGGCCAAAATGGCTAATTTTCACCTTAATTAAATAAATTATTGTTAAACTAATTTATTAACTATTAAATTCAAATTTAATAGTTAACAATTTTCATCATTTCTGATTACACAGAAGTAAAAAATCTTTTACAATACATTTTCCATGTTAAATTCAATATTTATATATTATATTAATTTCAGTTCAATTACAACTGAAATAAAATTCCAATTAATTATATTTTTAGTTTCAATAATTTCTTTTATTGTGATTCTCACTCTTATTAATAAATCATAAAATATCACATGAATATAATTAACTTTAATTTACACTTTATTACATTTTATTACATTCATATTCTACAATTATCACTTAAACTCATATTAACGCTAATATTTAATTTCATTAATTCCTTTAGTTGTCAATTTAATTCCTTATTTACAATTATGAAAAAATTAACTTTACAATTATTTCAATTGGTTGAAATTGCATTAAAATGATTGTTAATAACATTCAAACACTAATTTTAAATCAAATTCTAATTATTTTCTCATTAATAAATCATAAATTTTTAATTTCTCACAATAATAAATTGCCAAATCTTATTTAATTTAATAGTTTAATTACCAAAATTTATGGATCGTCACACTCTTATCTACTCAAAACTTTTCATCCTCGAAAAGGGAAAAGGTGGAATTAAGAAACTAATATACTTTTATTCAAATAATCCATTTATAAACACTTTTAAACTTACATAATTAAGTATTTTAAATAAAATATATCAATTTATAAACAATGAAATCTTCGTATTCAGTTTAATAAAAGTTTAATATACTTTTATTCAAATTTTCTAAGTCTTAAATTCACGATTTTTATTGCAGAATCTCCTTTGTACGGATAGGTCCGAAAAAATAATGACATCAATGATTACAATATATATATATATATATATATATATGTATATCATATTTCAATAATAGTATATCCCAAACCATGGAAAAAACAATAAAATATCATTTCAAAACCGTAATCCGAAAACGTACCTAGTTGTCGGGCAAACAACTTTATTTATGAAACCAAAAGCAATAACTATTGCTTCCATAAACATGTATTTCACTTATACAATTCAAAAAAGTAAGAATTATGCACAACAAAAATATTTAGTTGTTTCAATTAGTAACAGAACAAATCAACATAAAAAATATGCAAACAAAACATCACAACTATCATATGCAACAAGGAATCAATCATACGTCCATAGCAATAAAAAATTAATGGTTTGTTCAGGTTCAAACACTTTTCATCATCCAAGAGTGCTAAATAAACTACCAAGTGTACCTTACGGTCAACAGCCTTTGGTAATTACTTAATAGATTATTCATATAACCTTAAACAATTTGACGTATCATTCCCAAAACATCCCATAAGCCAAACACATAGGATTTTAAAATATTATTTAAGTTTATTCGATTGGTTTTTTCTCTTCATTTACTTTTTCATTTATTTATTTATATAAAGAACAAACACTTACATAATTTGTTTTCCATTAAATATTTAAGTCAATAACGAATCATTTCATAAAATATTACTTAAGCTTCTACTGCCTTACTTAAGTTTATAACTTAATTCGGTTATAGAATAAAATTTAGGGTTTTGGTATTCGCCCTTGAAGAGAAAAGAAATATTTCAATATATCTAAAAATTCAATTAAACATTTAACCTCATAGCATTATGTGTCCAAAAAGTTTAAAACAATGTTAGAAATTTATATCAAAACATTATATAAAGCTTTAAACTAAAGTTCCTTAAATCCGATAATTTATTAGACTCATTATTTTAAAATAAGTACTCAAAATTATTAAACTAAAACCAATAGTATACTCAAATCGTACATAAAATTTCAAAACCAAAGTATAAAATTCCATATTCATAATTATTTTTACACACATTTTTTAAAAATGAATATTCAAATCATGTAAAAACATTTATTCTAGTTTAAACAAGATTCAAATGGTAAATAAACCTTTAAATTTACTATTAGTACTTCGAAATCAAGCAAATATTTCAAACCTACTTTCAAAAATAGCAATTCCAATTTATTTTTCAAGCATATTACTATAGATTAATTTCTCAAATCATTTGTTTCTTTTTTTTTGTAAAATTTTAAAACGGTTATTTTTAATGGTCCATTTATTTCGTAAACAATTTTCAGGTCATGACTTTATTTAAAATCATTTCATCTTAATTCATGTTTGCTTATCCAATTAGTATTCACATTTACTTCCCAATTTTTTCTAACACATTTCATAAATTGTTGACTAAGTTCACCACTACAGCATTTCTTTAATCCAAATTTCAATTTAAACATTCCAAGGCTTAAAGTTCACACTTGTATATTATTACATTACATGCCAAGAATGATGCAACAATTTTATTCATTTGCAAAATATAGATATAACAAATTAAACCTTGTTTCACTTACATTCAAATTAGGGTTATCAAATTCAACTGCACAATTTTACATAATTACTAAATTTCAAATCATATATTAATTTAGAAGTTATTGACTATCCAAAATATCTAGATATTCCATTTTATTTCAATAGCTGAAACCACCAATCAACAGAACAACAAGATTCACAACAAAACATTTCAATTTCATAAACAAATATCCTAATTATTCACTTTTGAATAATACTACTATTATTTACAAAATATTAGGAAACCAGTTTCCAAAACATCAGAATTTTAGTTCTCAAATTTTCAGTTTAAATTCTCTTTATTAAGAATAAACTTAGAAATCATGTTCATATAATCATTCACTTTATTTTCTTTAATATACCATTATTAAACTAGTGTTTATTTCATAAATTCAAATCAACAATAATAGGCAATACTTGTAACTAACTAAATACAACTAATCAACAATAAATGGTAATATTAAATATTATCATTTCCAAAAACAAATATAGTACAAATAACTATATTAGTTATAAAAAAAATTATTTCTTTATATATATAACATAAAATATTAGGAAAAATTATTTCATTTTGAAACTATATAAAACGTTTTATAACACTAACAAATAAGCGCTCTCATGTGTGTGTTTTTTTGTATACACACTCAAACTCTTTCTAGGGAAAAATTAACCCTATATCTAATAAGTTAACCCCAGCAGGATAATGTATATCTAAACATGGCTCTGATACCAACTGTAACGACCCACCTTTTTGGACAGTTTAAATCAACAATAACCACACATGTCAACTCAAATCATTCAAAAGTGAGCATTGTTAATGGAGTAAATAAGAAAATAAGAGGAAAGAAGGAAAAACAAAACACAGAATCTTACAGTGGAATGCTAAAATATAATAATCAAATAAACAGTTTGTGATGGTGTTCTACAAATAACATTTGATTACACTTTACAATATATAAGAGTTATACATACGCAAGAATAAATAAATAATGCATCGGATCAATGCGATACAGTGGAATAATAATAATATAAATAGTGAACTCATCTCCATCTTTATCCTCCAAAATAAAATGGTCTTCAATACACTGAAAAGCTCAGACTGACGCAGCGTAATGAAAAGACAGAACATTCGAGTTAGAACTAAAAGATCTCATGTAAGTCAAATCAAAATAAGTAAAGATAGAAATATTAGTGCAATGGCTTCAAAGATGTTACGAGATTTTCCATCTCCTATCAAGTGTACAACGTGAATTCAATTATTTAAGGGATTTCTAATAATTTGAAGTACTAATTTTAACCACTTTAATTAAAATAAATCCGAAGTTTAAATGAAAACTTAAACCTTTCAAATAATTCAATTACAATACATAAATCCAATTTCAAGAAATAATACGGGTATATATCATTTCAAGTGGTATCCCAAATCAAAATTTCCAAATCAAATAAAAATTGGTCAGGGTTATCATTTCAACGCATAAAGTCTTTCCCTAATTTATAAGATCTTTTGGGTATGTATCATTTCAACCCATAGTGATAATAGAGATATAGACATAAATAAACATCCAATCATCCAAAATGTCAACTAATAGCATCCATCACAATCAACACCAAATCAGCCAATAAATACAACGATTAATTGGTTATCATTATTAGGTGTTTAATTAGTAATTTAAATTCAATATTAATTAAATGGCAATTTAATCCAATATGTAAAATTAAATTTGAATGACAATATAAATACCAAATAGTAATCAGTAAATTTCTAATCACATCATAAATTTAATTTAACTAACATAAGACAATTCAGTAGTCGTGAGTGGGTAAAATCACTCATCTTCTATTTTTAGTCGATTTAAAATTCAATTTAGGCACAAAAATCTAACAGTCTCAATATGCAGCCAAACTAGATCCATAATGTTTGAAATTTTGATACGATCGCAATAGAGAAAACCGCACGTGAATCCAAGCTCGTATGAAAAAAATTATGGCTATTAGAATATTTAAAATTTAAACTAATTATTAACTAAGGGCAATTCTGTAATTATGTACCTCATGAAACCCTAGCCTCTAACAAGAAATCGCGCATACGACCTAAGCTACAGCTGCCATCATTAATCCTTATCGTGGTGCCCACCTAGGACCTCCATGCTTAGACCAGACATAGCTAACTCCTCCCCACAACTTGCCGCCCTCTTCGGTGACTCGCGACCCCACATCATCACTCAATTTGAGCCGCTGCCGCCCCAAATATACAAACCCTAATCAAATTTAGCCACTGATGCAACCATCATTCCTCTGAACTAATGACTCCGATGAACTTCCCATGAAATTCTCCACATGACTGTAGCCTCAAACGATGCATCATTGTCATTGATCAACCATCAAAATCGATGGCCAAGAATGAATCACCAATTTCTGGCCAAACTATGATTCGATTGCAAAAATGAATTGCAGCAGTAGATTGCACACGTCGAGAACTTTCCAATGATATATAATATGACATTGTTTGGAGAGTTTGAAATTTTGAATTTGATTTTTGATTTGCAATTGAATTTGAGAATTAGGGTTTCTGCCACTGGAAAGGAAAGAAGGAGCGTATGCAAATGTATGTATAAAAATAAGAAAAAGGCTGCTAGGGTTTCATAAAAGAAATTTATTTTTATGGACAAATCTAGATAAGAATGAATGGACCAATCAAATTAGTCGAAATGATAACGATGACCCGAAAAGCCCGTTTCGTTTCCGAGACGAAATTGGGTTCATCCAATATATCAAAATATAGGTTTTTGATATTTAAACTCAATTGAACTAGTTTCAAACCCTAAATCAAAAGTATATAAAAGTTAATTTTTAAAATCAGATTATATTCATTTGATTTCTTATAATTGATTTCTACGCGTTTCTAGCCCGCGTGATCAAATGACAAGTCCGATTGCTACGAAACTTGAAATCTTATAATAATTCACCGTTACGGATCCGATGAAACTGGTTTCATTGAAATCCGAGATAGTGGACAAAATGGCTAATTTTCACGTTTATTAAATAAATTATTATTAAATTAATTTAATCAATTTTAAATTCAAATTTAACAGTTAATAATTTTCATCATTTCTGATTACACAGAAGTTAACAATCTTTTACAATACAATTTCCATGTTAAATCCAATATTTATATACTATATTAATTTCAGAGTTCAACTACAACCGAAATAAAATTCCAATTAATTATATTTTTAATTTCAATAATTTCTTTTATTATGATTCTTACTCTTATTAATAAATCATAAAATATCACATGAATATAATTAACATTAATTTACACTTTATTACATTTTATTACATTCATATTCTACAGTTATCACTTGAACTCACATTAACTGTAATATTTAATTCCATCAATTCCATTAATTGCCAATTTAATTCCTTTTTTACAATTATAACCAAATTAACTTTGCAATTATTTCAATTGATTGAAATTGCATTAAAAATGATTGTCAATAACATTCAAACACTAATATTAAATCATATTCTAATTATTTTTTCATTAATAAATCATAAATTTTTAATTTCTCACAATATTAAATTGCAAAATCTTAATAATTTAATAGTTTTAATTATCAATGTTTACGGGTCATTACATCTGCCTTCCAGGCAGCAACACAATGTTAGCATTTGTGCATATAAGTTGTTCAGGATCAAAACAAACAGAAGGCAATACTTCTGCTACATCCATTTTGGAATCACACTCATAATTAGTAGTAAGTAACCCCTGCACTTCAAATAGCCCCTTTTCAATTCCATCATCTTCAAGCTATCATCAATTTGAATGCTTGAGTTGGTTTGAAGTAGTTTTCAGATAATCATACTTATCCGATCCTGGTCTCTTCGAACCAGCATTCAATAGTTTCCAATAAACTCAACCTCGATTCTTTATGAAATAAATTGACAACACATAAACGAAGGTATCACCCCCCAACCATTTTAGTGGACGAGTTTCCTTATTATTTGTTCTAGAAGAACACAACAAGTTTATATGTAAAGTAGAATCAACAAAGATCACTTTACTGTATAATTTTTGTGTTTCCCTTAGATATTTCCAAAGTTGAAAATTGGTCAAGATTTGACTGTTGGTTATTTAACTACCAAATAAAAAACAATCCAAACGTAGATTTAATTTTATATGGGATCCACTAAACCTCATTATTAATCATCATTAATTAAATATTTTAAATTATCTATATACTCTTAAAATGTTATAAGAATATTCACAAAACATTTAAGAGAGATTTCTTATTTTAAAATCATATTAAATGGATCGAAACAATGTTATTCAAAATGTTGTTTTGTAACATACCCAAACCACTAACCCTTCTGTGTTAAGTGTGGAAAATACTTCCATACCACCAAATTTAAGAAGGATTGTTTATTTTGTAAACTTTATTTTTACAAGTGATCCAGTTCATATAAAATCAAAGTTCTATAAACCCCATATGTTCTTCCCAAAATCCAAGATCTCCTTCCAATTTATAACTTTAACGACCTTTTATTTAAAAATAATACGTTTTATAGAATAATTTATTACCTTTGAACACTTTTATTTAATAAATTAATTACCCTTAGAACCTTCCTAATAACTATTTTATTAAGTTTAAAGCATCATTAGTAAATAATAAATTAACTTTAAAACACTATAATGAATAATTAATAAACTTAGTCACTATTAATTAAATGATTAATTAACTTAAAACATTCTTAATAAATAATTAATAAATTTCAAAACCATCATTATTATTTAATTAACTATTTTAAAATATCATAAATAAAATAATTAATTTAATCAAAAATAGCTTAAATAAAATAATTGATTTAATTTAAATATCATTATTAAATAATTAATTAACTTTAAAATATTATTATTCAAACAATATTAACTTAACAATTTAAATTTTGAAAACACTTTACTTCAAAATATTTTAAAGTTAAAACAAATTTAAATCCATTTCTTTTTAGATTTGGAAAGAGGCTTAGACCCAAAATGGCCCTTAAATAAGCTACTATTTATTTTCAGTTAAACAATCCAAGTCATATCACTGATATTTACATAAGCAACAGATATGTAAATAAAATTCATAATCAACAAATGACAGATAACATGTCACTTGTCCAAGTCAACTAATATGTTAATGAATGTCCAAATTGGTAAAATAGTAGAACGAAGATTTATTCTGCTAGATTTCCAATAAAATCTACTAAACATAAATATAGAAGAACAATGTTTTATTCTCCTAACTACATGTCAGCGATAAATTATAATTACCAAATAACAGGATTATTATTTATGAATATAATCTTATTAGTATTTGATACCACTACAAATCTTTTGAATACTTGTTCAAGTGCATTCGATTATGTGATATGAATCCAGCATCGAAATTTAGAGGTTAAACGGATTTCATATGGATGCGTTATGATTTTTCAAAGTTCAAATTCTCTCTTATTTACTAAAGAAATTAACCTAAGTATTTAAATCTACCCCTACTCATAAGCCTAATGCCTATTAACCAAAAACAATACAAACTCCTGCTTCCAAAAAAAATCACCCACACAAAACCTAGAGCCAAATTTTGAATGCACGAACATGAACGTGTGCATGTGCATGCCTTACCAAGGCCATTGATCACCGCTCCGACCGCCATCGCTCACCCTATTGACCTTACGCTACACATTGCCACCCACGTCGTCCTTCCGGTGTCCCCAATCAAAATCGACTTACTCCACCCAAATCAAAGTCGCATGTGGGCAATTAAAACACCTCAATGCCATTGCCTCGACCAACTTCAGACCCTGCCTTGCCGTCATTAGCACCACTCCCCAACACCTCGCCTTCCAGACCAACTGCACCGTGGGCGACGCAACCTACCACCGTCGACGACCCAAAATTTGAGCCAAAACCTATCACACCTTTAAATCCTAATTCGGGCTCTTTGGAGCACCAATGGCCACCAGAGACTGTTACGCCCCACTCCGAGAGCCTCATTAACATAGAGTATTATAGGGATAATACCGGTTGCTAACGCGGACAATAGAGTATAATGGAAGCGACCATGTGTAATCTTACTTTAACTATCTACTGAACACGTCGAAAAGTGGAATCTATTTTTTCCCCATCTCATGTGGTTCGACATATTCAATAAATACTTAAAGCAAAACTACAATGGCTAAAAGATCTATTAGAACAAAGCATAATAGCAAAATGAACATCATCAGATAATAAGCGAATATTCTCATCACAATACAACATCAAATAAAGATCCAAATATAAAAGTGGGTATAAAGCCACTACTCACACATCCGAGAGTCAAAAGAATACACACAAGATAGTCATAATATCAGAGTATCATAAAGGATGGATAACATGTAGAGCTATCTATGGTATAGCGGATATATCTATAGCGGAAGCACCAAAGCAAGCTAAGCCCAAAGCAACCTAACCTGAAACAACTCGGTCTGACCCGAGCATAAAATACTCGGGTCAAGCTAGCTAAACAAATCAGTTAGATAAACTGAACAACTATCATTATAAGATAATGAGGCAACATATAACATAATAATCTCCAAAAGAGAAACCTATATCATGGTAATAAAGACCAAAATCTCTCACATAGTGAAGAAACAAACATCTAAGTAGAGATGTATAACAAGCCTTATATCATCGGCATAACATAAGCACAAGTGCCAGTGTAGGCATAAAACAAGTTCCACAAGGTAGTCGCGCTTATATCGTGTGGTTGCATAAAATCACCACCGAATGGCACTACACGAGGGAATATAAATCACACAGGAAAACATTAGCGCGCTAGTACTGTACTCAATCACACAGGAAATATACCCCAGTGACACACCCATCACTTTTGCTAACGGGAAACGCCTAAAGGAGACAGTCCAAAGACAATATCAAGAAGGTGATGAGCTAGAAGGAGACTGTCCGAAAACACTATCCCAAAGGCAATAAACCCAGGGAGACAGTCCGAAGACACTATCCCAAAGGTATCACTCAGGAAACACGTCGTAGTGGTAAAGGCTCATAGGCCCAGTATTCGTTTACCACTAACGGTAGGAATGTGTCACGAACTCTTAGCAAGGAACCCGTAAAGTAGTAACGTGAGTCCCATACCCCGACGTTCGCACTAAATGGTTTATTAACCAATAGTAAGCTTCCACACTCAAAGCAGTAAAAAGTTCACCTCATGTTATCGGTAAGCTAGGCCAAAAGGCCAAAACGATCAATCGAACAGGTTGGGGATTAATCGGAAAGATAAACGCAATGATTCATGGTCCGTGTTTTACCTAACCATTTAATCACATTTCCACTTCGCTCAAAGTGCAAAAGAGTGTATTTTTAGTTAGAAAATAGTTGGAGAAAGTGGATTTTTAATCGTTTGAAAACCTCTTTAGAAATAGACTTTGAGATTCTCTTATTATGAAGTAATTAATTTAATATTTAAAATAATACTAAATAATAGTTTCAAAAGTTGTTTTGATGGAAAATCACTTTAAATTGATTTATAAAATCCGTGCACGAAATCTAGAGACACATCTCAAAGAATCGGAAAATCTCAGAAAAATAGTCGAAATAATACTAAGTATAAAATCGCTGAAAACAAGTCGAAGTCACTAGTTCGACGGCAGATTTGAACCTGCAAACAGAGACCAAATGGCATGAAAATAGGCAGCCATGTAGACCAACATCCCTACTCCAAACTACAAAAAGAATCGGGCAATTCCGACTTGAAACGAAGAAAGCGTCGTCTCAAAGTCGGACAAAAGTCACAAATCTCTGCTGTGTCAAAACAGTGCAAAGGTCCAACTTCGACGACATGGTCGAAGGGTCATATTAACCCAGATCTTGATGAAAATTTGCAAGAGCATAGTACAGTACTCCTACTTTGATATGTAACAAGATTCGTTCAGTTTCGACTTGAAAGAAGGAATGGCAATGTCTCAAAGTTTGTCCGACGATAACTGAAAATGATCACTGTTGTAAAACAGTTTCAGGGTGCTACTTTGGCAATAAAAACGAAGTATCTAACACACCCAGATCTAAACCAAACTTTGTAAGGTTGAAGATCTCGACTTCATTTTCCAATGAGAATGAAATCGATGAAATCCGACATCGAACCTGCTCACAGCGAGGTTGCGAAGTTAGCCGTTTGAACTAAAATTAATCACTGTTTTTCAAAACAGTTTCTGGGTGCTACTCCGGCAATAAAAATGAAGTATCAAACGCACCCAGATCTTAACCAAATTTTGCAAGGTTTGATCTCGACCTCATCTTTCCAACGAGATCGAAATCGATGAAATCCGACATCGGACCTGCTCGCAGCGAGGTCGCAAAGTTGGACGTTTGAACTAAAATTAATCACTGTTTTTTAAAACAGTTTCTGGGTGCTACTTCGGCAATAAAAACGTAGTATCAAACGCACCCAGATCTTAACCAAATTTTGCAGGGTTGAAGATCTCGACCTCATTTTCCAAGAAGACCGAAATCAATGAAATCCGACATCGGACCTGCTCGCAGCGAGGTCGCGAAGTTTGACGTTTGAACTAAAATTAATCGCTGTTTTTTTTTTCAAAACTGTTTCAGAAACTTGCAAACCAACATTCCAACCATAGAAAATATCAAATGGGTTTCTAGCTAGCATTTATTACCTTTTACCAAGCAAGAGAATGATCAAACACAAAGATTACCAATCCCCAAGCAAGAAGATGAAGATCAATGAGCTTGAGTCGATGAAAATGCACAAAAACAATGGTTACTAATTTATTTCAGAAATCAAAGAATGAATTAGGGGTGGGTTTTGTGATTGCTATTACCTCTTTTAATGGTTTGGATTAACTCTCTTTGATTTGGTGTAGATTGGAGTTTTGCTTAGGAGGCCATGGCTAGGTTTAGGAACTTTCTAATTAGGATTTGGTGGTAATGAAATGAAGTGTTGGTTGAAATGGAAGACTAAAAGATAATTTATAGGCTAATGGTTAGGGTTATTGGGTCTAATACCCAGTAGGACTTAGTATTATTCATGTGCATATAAATAGGAAATTTCCTCTAAGTACAATCTACATACAAATTACTAAATACAATTCAAACCATAGAAAATTATGAAAAGATATTAACAATTATTTTTAGCCATTTCATAAAATCCTATATCAACAATATTTTACATTTTGACCCTTAATTTCCCCAAACACCGTTTATAGTTAATATTAGCCAAAAAATCACCATTTTGCAAATAAATTGCAAATTAAATTCCCAATCAAATATTGCACTATTTTACACATATAAAATTTTGCAATTTTATAAATTTCAAATTTCCATAATTAATTTCCGTAAAATGCTCCATTTTACACTTAAGCCCAAAATATTAATTTATTCAAAATAACTAAATTTTGAACAAATTAGCCACATTAAAAATTCATTAATAGCTCCAATTAAATTAAAATCACAATTTTAATTTATTATTTGGTAATTTCAACTAAGGGTTGTTACATACTCCCTCCACTTAAGAAATTTGCGTCCCCGCAATTCCTTAAATATGGAAGTTATCTATAACATTTAATCCTCAAAATAAATCAAACAAAGTGAAGTAAAGATACTCACCAGAAACAGATGAAGATAGAAAACCAAGACAAGTACGCTCGATAAATTCTTTGGTCTCCCAAGTGCAGTCTTTAGGATTAGACGACCATTGAATTTTAACAAGCGGGACCTCTTTGTTTCGAAGGCGTCTAACCTCCGAATCAAGCACACGAAGAGGTTTTTGATCAATAGATAGACCAAGAAAAATCTCTAAATACGATATAATAAGCGGATCAATAACAGAATCAGATCGCGAACACACATGCGAAGTTAAGAAACATGGAACACGTCATGCATTTCGAAAAAATGAGCAGGCAGAGCAACACGATAAGCTACGGGGCCAATGCGTTCCGTAATAGGAAATGGCCCGATATAGCAAGGATCCAATTTCCCAGTGGAGCTGAAACGCACAACCCCCTTCATAGGAGATACCCAAATAAATACAATATCCCCAATCAAGAATTCAAGAGGCTTCCTACGGTTGTACGCGTAGGATTTCTGATGGCTTTGCGCCTCTATCATTCTCTGACGAATAAGAATAATCTTCTCAGAAGATTCCCGAACTGAATCTGGACCAAGAAGAAGCTTCTCGCCAGATTCTAACCAACAAGATGGAGAACAATATGGCCTTCTGTATAAGGCTTCAATATGAGCCATGCCAATAATCGAATGAAAACTGTTGTTGTAGGAGAACTCCACAAGTGGCAAGTGGTTCTTCCAACTACCTCCAAAATCAAGAATACAACAGCGAAGAAGATTTTCCGAGACACAATTCACTCTCTCAGTCTGACCATCAGTCTGAGGATGATAAGCAGTAGAAAAATTCAGCTTTGTGCCCAAAGCTAATTGAAGACACTTCCAAAAGTGACTAATGAATAACGGGTCATGGTCACAAATGATGGAACTAGGGATATCATGAAGTCGAACGACTTCCGTCACATAAAGCTTAGCCAAAAGAGGAGCAGTTCGAGTGGACTTAATCGGAATAAAGTGAGCAGACTTGGTCAGTCGATTAACGATGACCCAAATAGAAGTATGGCCCGACCTCGATCGAGGTAGACCATCACTAAAATCCATCGAAATCTGATCCCATTTCCATAATGGAACATCTAATGGTTGAAGAAGACCGGAAGGGTGCTGATGCTCGGCCTTGATAAGTTGATAAGTCATGCAATTGCTCACATAACTTGTAACATCACGCTTCAGGCCTTCCCAATAATATAAGCGACACATGTCGGCATACATCTTGCTAGAACCAAGATGAATGGTATACTTAGTACGATGACAATCGTCAAGAATTTCACGCCTAAGTGCAGAATCAGAAGGCACAATAGCACGGTTCTTCTTGCGAAGGCTGATGAGAATCAATATTGTAATCCAATGACATCTCATCACTGGATCCGGTCTGAACAAGATGAATGAAAGGCAATAAATCTGGATCTTGCCGCTGAGCATGGGCAATGCGATCCAATAAGCTAGGTCGAGCTTCCAGACCAAATAATAATACCGGAGAATCAGGAGGCAGAGCTCGATCACGAATATCACAAATAGATAATGTCTCAAGAATATCCCATTTGGCTATCATCATAGGAACTACAGCCGAATGCTTATGACTAAGCGCATCTGCTACACAATTACCCTTGCCAGGGGTATATTAACGTCAAGGTCATATAAGGCAAGGAACTCTAGTCATCGCTGTTGCCTCATATTAAGATCCTTCCGAGTGAAGAGATATTTCAAGGACTTATTATCGGTATAAAGAATGAAACGTTCGCCCAATAAATAATGGTGCCATATCTTTAAGGCAAAGACAATGGCAGCTAACTCAAGATCATGAGTAGGATAGCGAACCTCATTCAGACGTAGTTGCCTAGAAGCATAAGCAACCACCCGATCCTTCTGCATGAGAACGGCACCGAGACCACTACCGCATGCATCAGTATAGACAACAAGATCATGGTTTCCTTCGAGAACCACAAGAATAGGAGCATGAGTGAGAAGTTCTGTCAATCGCTGAAAAGAATCTTCACACTTGTCTGACCAGATATAACGGACGCCTTTACGAGGAAGGGTAGTCAATAGAAGCACAACACGGGAAAAGTCCTTTATGAACCGGTGGTAATAACCTGCCAGTCCCATGAAGCTATGAATCTCATGCACATTCTCAGGTCGCTTCCAATTCTGAACGGCTTCGATCTTGGCGGGATCGACAGATATGCCTTCAGAAGATTCAACATGACCCAAGAACCTAACCTCATTCTCCCAAAAGTGGCATTTGGAGAATTTGGCTCTAAGATGATGAAGACGAAGTGTATCCATGACAATCCTCAAATGATGGGCATGCTCTGTCTTGGATCTAGAATATATCAAATGTCGTCAATGAATACAAGAACAAACTTATCGAGATATTCCCGGAATACTCGATTCATGAGATCGACAAAGAATGCAGGAGCGTTCGTCAAACCGAACGGCATGAATAACCACTCAAATGAACTATATCGAGTACGAAAAGCTGTAAGTGGCAAACTATCATCCGTAATTCGGAGCTGATGAAATCCTTTGGCAAGGTCAAGCTGAGAAAAGACCTTCGCACCAATGAACTGATCAAACATATTGTCAATCCGAGGCAATGGATAACGATTCTTGATTGTCACCTTATTAAGCTTGCGGTAATCAATGCAAAGCCTAAGAGAACCATCAGACTTCTTCACGAAGACCACCGTGGCACTCCACGGCGAAGAAATGGACTGAATAAAATGCTTTGCTTCGAGTTACTAATTGCTTCTTGAGTTCCTCATTTTCTTTTGTAGACATCCTCGTGGGAGGACGACTAACTGGATGATAACCGAGAATGAGATCAATACGGAACTCAATAGCCTGCTTAGGCGGTAAACTCAAAACTGGCTCAAAAATATCGGGGTAATCCCGAACAATATGAATAAGAGATATGTAACGCCCCGTGAATTTTCGACTTTCGAAAATTCAACATCGATACTCACTTTATCGACTGCCGAGAAATCGAAGGCCGGAAACACGGAATGTTATGGGTTTTAAAAAAGAATTTAAGAAAAGAAAAGAGAAGAAGAGAGAAGATAGAAAATAGAGAGAAAAGAGAAAACAGAAGATAGAAAATTTTAAAATAGAAGGAAAAGAGAATAGAGAAAGATAGGGAAAAGGAAAATAGAGAAAAGAACATAGAACAGAACAGGAAACAACAGAACAACAACAGAATCTCACAATTCGCAGCGGAACAACATATAATAATAAATGAATAATCTTTAAACAAAGAACTATATCAGTTATTACATTACATTATATTACATTACATCAAATCATCAGAGTATACAACAATATACAACATCAAACAGTGCAGCGGAAAAAGAAATACTATATACTAGTAATACGCCATGCCATCCAGCTTGCCTCCAACAACTCTTGAATATCCATAATATCCTGATAAACCTAACTCTTGACTGCCCGTGTGGAAATTGGTGGGCACCCAGAGTTTAGGAAGGAAAACAATAAACTCCAAGTCAGTCATGAGACTGGTGTGAGAACTCAAAACAGTTTATTTATCTTTAAAATCAAAATAGAGGAATATTTTTAAATTCAATTCGCAATGCTTTTAAAAATGAGACTACCATAAGGCCTCCCGCACACACACACAATGCAAACGCAGAATCGGAGGAGATTTCTCCTTATGATAGTCAAAGATGCTTGATACGCATTTAAAATAACATTTGATATTATTATTAGTGCATAGAGTAGGAAAAATTTATTTCGAAAGTAGAATATAAATCTTAGCCAACATACGACCATTATCGTATGCCTACTATAGCTAACTATGTTCAATAGCAGGTTACCGCCACATTCATAGCAGGTTATACAACTAAAACCGTACAAGTCACGTATTGTTTCTTTGGATTTCCAACGAATGATCAGGCCAAGGAACTTCCCATTGCCACATGAGAATGCCTCTGGATGGACATCCCCGAGAACCAAACCGGATCTCTACCAACACAAGGCCGGGTTACCCCTAACTGAGTAACAACTGACCGAATATGCCATCCCCCGGTCCTTTGGGACCTTTATCACCGAGCGCTCGTAATCAATTCACACAATCATAACAAAGTGTTTTCAACATGAGTAAGCATCTGGGCTCCATACCATGATACCACCCTTTTCCAGAAGGAAATGGACACATCCTAAAGGGTGCTACCCCTCATAACCTTGCTGCTTCTTTCCTGTTTTGACCATTCACGGGGTGTGAGGCTCGACGAATTCACGTCCACAAAAACATACTTTATACAAAAGCCATGCTTTGGGTCAACAAATGATCAACACAATGATCACAAGGATAGACGATCAAATAAACGATCCTATCACAAATAATCAACACAATTATCATTTCAGCATCACTCAGCATGTCACATTACCAAATTGGGAATATATCGCTGATAACTTCAACTATATAACCTCTGAGCTCGTACGTCTCAGAGAAGGGTGTTAAGCTAAAAGAATAAATTCTCCGCCACCAACAGAAATATATTTGAAAGAAATCGGCTTTATATCTCAACTTGTAATGTCAGGCATACAATCCATACAAGTCTGTTCCGGGCTCGAACAAAACCGAAGGTACTTCTTACGAAGCCCTTGCAATCCGGGTATTCACAATCCCGATCGAATTTCCCATCACTTAGGAGATCTCTATACCAGGAGCTACCCAGTGCAGAGACAATCGATAGGTCATCCTATCGCTTTCACAAATACTCGGTCTTCAACACCGATCTTCAAATGCAATTTATAACGACGTATCACATATTCGGAATGGGTTATACGACCCCATGGTCCTTTCCCGGTTAACCCGAATAGTGAGCGCTTATTCAAAATATAAGTGTAGCATTCACATTCAAACAAATCACATCAATTACCCATTCA
Organism: Allium cepa; assembly: GCA_030765085.1. Taxonomy (NCBI): domain Eukaryota; kingdom Viridiplantae; phylum Streptophyta; class Magnoliopsida; order Asparagales; family Amaryllidaceae; genus Allium; species Allium cepa. The sequence continues at coordinate 490,111,225 of CM060937.1, read as the reverse complement.
AAGGGAAATATTGATAGTCGGTTATTGAACTATCAATGGATATGCACACATCACCAGTTTCCAAATAATTTTCCAAATTATTTATTTTCCAAAATATCTTCACTAGATATATAATTTCATACTTCAAAAATAAATCAATATTTATTTTTAAACCAATTCCACCTTCTTTTATAAATTCACTGGTGAATTTATATTCCAAAATATTCATGCATATACGATTTCAACTATTCATTTTCAATTTATCTTCAAAAGATAAATTCTAATTTTTCACTTCATATTGGAAAACAATTCCATACTTATTTAATAAGCAATTCACAAATTTTATTTATTTTCAACACTTGGAAAATATTCAATATACTTAAATCGAGATTAAGTATATATTTCATTCTTTTAAGGAAATCATTCACTTAAACATACTTATTTGGGTCAAAACGAATGTTACGTAAAACATTGTTACGACAACCCAAAATCACTAGTATAGGGATTCGAAATTAAATAGATATATAAATCCCAATACTATGCAAAACATTTCCTTTCGGAAATCATTTACTATAACAACAGTGTTATAGTCCACCATTTCCCTTTTATTTCTCGAAAATGTCTATTTCAACAATGAATGTTGAAATCTATGGTTTCGAATCATAACACATTTTAAAACATCGTTAGATCGTTTTAATTCTATTTAAAACATCACATCTAAAACAATTTCTTTAACGTATTATTCACTATTCAAAAACGTGAATATACTTCATTAACAATTTCATCCTTTTATTCATTTTTTATTCAAAGGATTATTCACGATTCAAAAATGTGAATATAACTCCATTAATAGGTTTCAACAATTTACTTATCAAAATAAGTCATTTGCGAATTTATAAAACAACGTTTATAAATTCTATTTCTATTTATTTATAAAAACTTCCTTTTTATAAATTCTTTTATTAACATATTCCAGTTTATAACTCAATTATAAACTAAAAGTTCATATTATAAGTTAAATACTTATAAAACGATTATTTACAAAATCGTTCCTTTTAAACTTCATAATCATAAATCTTCTAATTTATAAGATTGTTTATTTATCCAAAATTCATTCTTTCAATAACTTTATAAATTTTATAAACCTACTGTTTATAAAATTCCATTTATAACTTCACTGTTTATAACTCTATAAATTCCATTCACTTATGCAATCCATTTGCACTTCGTTCAAACACTTATAAAAACTTGTTTTATAAATTCAATATCTCAATTTATAAATATCCATTTATAAATCTCTTATATAAATCAATTCATATTAATATTTTAAAACGTCTTCGAATTCCTTTAAAAACTTCATCCTTTTGATTTATAGAATAATCAAATTTTATATATCCTATATTTAAACTTTTCACAATTATTTCAGAAATCCCAATTTAACTATTTTATAAAGTCATTAATTCCTTATTTCCAAAAAATCAGCTTTTAACTATATTTCTTAAAAATCATAATTTTTATAACTTTAAAAATTATAACGTTTATTTATTTAGAATGGATCAATTCCAAAAATATTTTATATTTTATATTTTCAAAGATCACTTTAAAAATCATTTTAAAATCCCAAAATCTGGGTCCAATGATGCTACACACCAAATAGTCAATCACGACAACAACGATATCATATATCGATATGATAATCAATCAAATATCAAAATATCTGAAATTAAATAAATACTGTTGAGGAATCCAGTTGGATCCCTCCAACCTGTTTTCCTGCATCCAAAAACATTAGCACAATACCAATTTCGCTCCAGTACGAAATTATCGCGGTATATGTTCTTATTAAATATTATCCGCTTAATAACGGCGTAATAGGGTCTCATCCGCTAAAAAATACGGGAAATCAATCAACTGCAATATATACATATGCCAATATATATATATTGATATTATATATAATACCAATTTCACTGTTTATGAAATATTCGCGGTATATGTTTTTATTAAATAACATCCGCTTACTAACGGCGTATAATGTCTATTTTATCAATCAATAGATAACAATCATTATTCAAACATGCATTCAAATATTTTAAATCTAACTATTTAAAATAAAATCGAAACTGATTCGATTGAGTGAGAAGTTCTCACCTTGATTTTAATTTCGTTTTAGCGATTTATTTCGAATAAAATTAAACGGACGTTTAATTTTACCCAAAATTCTCACTAACTCCAAACGACTCCAAACCAACTCCATCGCGTAGTGCTCGTCCATACGATTCCAACGCAACTGGTTTCGCGCGTTTTCGACCTCGTATGAAAATGTTATTGATTTTACAAGTTTGCACACGATTTAACAAATATAAATTTACAACTTATAATTAAATTTTGCAACCAATACCATCCTAGCCCTTGGATCATTCCTACAGCATCAAGACCGTTCCCCCCCTTCTCTCCTCTTCACGCAAATATCTCCAGGAAGGAGCACGCAAGCATAAACCCAACATAGATAATTAGGGTTAAACATCGCGACTTCATCGTTCAACAATACTTCGATCAGATAGCGCCATTGTCCTCGCCTCCATCCACTCCACACACGGCCACAATAGCATAGAGTTCGGTCACCCCTGGATGCTCGCGCACGAAGGTGAACAGCCCACAAACGCAGGTGCCTTGACGAAAATCCGTAGCTCCAAATGCGATCTCCACCGTTGAAAACGTAGTTCTCATCGCCCTCTCCAACTTTCATGTTGACAACTTCCTCTAATTGTTGACGGATTGGAAGATCTAGAGAGAAGAAGTTGGAACATTTCTGGCCATTGAACCTAAAAGTGGCGGCTAGGGTTTTGTAATTAGGTTTTAGTTATTTTTTTATATTTATTTTCTTGAGTGAGGGGCTATTTATAAGAGAACGAACGACACTATTCATCCGGAAATTCCGAACTCCGATTTACGTGCCGAAACTGACGTTCCTAGGGTTTACCCCGTGTTCCGGACACAATGGAACAGGTTTCGAAAGCTAATTCGGACATCTGTGCGAGTTATGGCTATAAACGCTCAATTTGAATTAAACCGATTTAAGTCGATTTCTAGGCGTTTTAATTTGTACCGGACAAACGGCAAATCCAATTGACTTGAAATTTGAAACCTTACAATAATATCACATTACGGATCCGATGAAACTGGTTTCGTCGAAATCCGAGACTTTTTGAAAAATGGCTATTTTAGCTCGCCAAATTTAAATTAAAAATAAATCGATGCGTTTCGAGCTGCCACGATCAAACGATAACTCCGATTGACACGAAATTTGAAATCCGGTAATAACTAACTATTACGGATCCAATGGAACTGGTTTCGTTCAATTCTGAGACTGTCCAAAAATTGACTATTTTCACTAGTCGATTAAATATTAAAATATTCAATTTTCACAAAGTAACTTTTAATTCAATTTTAAAAGTTCTAAAATATCGTTCTAACTCCAACATGATAAAATAAAATTTTACAAATCATTTCTAACCATATTTAACCCAATTTTCAATTATCTCCATAATTTAATGTATTAAATTATCGATTTAATTATCCAATTAAATCCAAAAATTCAAATAAAAATTTATTTGACTTATAAATTCACTTATAAATATTTAAAATTAATTAAATATTCATATTTTAATTTCTAAAAATTCTGGGTCATTACAATCTTCCCCACTTAAAAGAATTTCGTCCTCGAAATTATAAGTAAGAAAAGTTACAGAATCTATTAATTTTCCCAAAATCCATAGTTAAACTTCTTACAAATCTTTACTAAGTTTTCCAAATCATACTTAGTTATCTTTTCAAAAACAAACTACTATTGTTTAACTTTCAATTCCAAAATCAAAGTTAAAGTTTTCAAAATTTTCCAATTTTCTCAAAATTTTTCTAACGCCTTAAATTTTCGGAAAAATTCGCCATAGTCTCCTTTGCGCGGCTCGATCCGAAAAAAAAATGACAGTATATATATCACAAATATACATCTCATCAAGTAATGAGGCATCCCGAAGGGAAAAAATGTAAAAGTGCGATATTTAATCCGAGATATGTACCTTATATTTTATTAGCGAGCATATACGGCTAATATAGCGCGAAAGCGAGCTCCAAATGCGAAGCAAATGCGATCCGCACCTACTAAATACTCAACAAACAACATGAGAACATGTACATAGACAATAACCTCGATATACAACATATAGCAACATATCAACTATATATGTCACATAGCAAATGCAACTAAACAACAAATGCAATATATATTCAACCATCAACCAATTATCATCCAACTAACATTCATAACCAATAATATTCATTTATATACAATGAAATAGGTTTTCAATTTAAATCATATTTGATTCATTCACATTGGATTTTATCAACATTCCTTCTCAATTCAATTAGTTATTATTTACTAATCCATATTCAAGTTGGTTCACTTCCAAATTAAATTCAATTCTATTCAAATTTATTTACCTTCAATTTGAATTTCAATTACTTTAGCTTTCCATTTCATTAACTACTTAATGAATTACATATAATCAATCAACAATCAACTAACAATCATATAACAATCAATGTATATTTATTATAACCAAATTCCTTTACTTATTCATTCATCTGGTTTAACACCATCACTTTCAATTGGTTTAATTAAATTGATTTTCATTCAACCTTTCAACTCCCAATAACATTAGATTTTAATGAATTAACACTTTCATTCATTATTCCATATCCAATTTAATTCACATTTAATTGATTAATCATTCAATCCATTCATTCAATTCATTTACACAGTTGAATTTCATTTATATAACTCAAGTTCACATCCATTTAATCCACTTGATTATTTACTTCGATACCAAAATCAATTCCCTTCAACAACACTTAAGTTATATTCCATTTAACTTTAAATTCATTTTTATTTACTACTCATATTCATAAACATATTCATATAGTTTCACTTCTCATATATAAGTTTATTTCACAATTGTAAATCACTTTAATTATAATTTAACTCTTATAATTCATTTGCTTATACAATTATTCTTTTATTTAGATTATTCAAACAACTAAACAATCAACTTATATACACTTTAATAATTCTGAAAATTATTTCTTTATATATAAAATATAATCAAGTAAAATTATTTCATTTACCCAATTTAAAACAAATATTGTGCCGAATTGTTCTATTCAAGTGTTTAGAAACCCCTTCGGCATAGTCTTGCGGACCACGCTGACGAAAGTTCATATGCCACTCAATAAACCAATCATCACAATATAAAACAATTTTATATTCACTAACAAATACGCTCTCATAGCTATTATTACACTCAAATTCATTCTAGAGTACTACTGACTCTATCTCTAATGAATTATACCCAACAGAACCATGGTTGTCGCTTAACCATAAGCTCTGATACCAAATGTAACGCCCCGGAAATTTTCGACTTTCGAAAATTCAACATCGATACTCACTTTATCGACTGCCGAGAAATCGAAGACCGGAAACACGGAATGTTATGGGTTTTAAAAAAGAATTTAAGAAAAGAAAAGAGAAGAAGAGAGAAGATAGAAAATAGAGAGAAAAGAGAAAACAGAAGATAGGAAATTTTAAAATAGAAGGAAAAGAGAATAGCGAAAGATAGGGAAAAGGAAAATAGAGAAAAGAACATAGAACAGAACAGAAAACAACAGAACAACAACAGAATCTCACAATTCGCAGCGGAACAACATATAATAATAAATGAATAATCTTTAAACAAAGAACTATATCAGTTATTACATTACATTATATTACATTACATCAAATCATCAGAGTATACAACAATATACAACATCAAACAGTGCAGCGGAAAAAGAAATACTATATACTAGTAATACGCCATGCCATCCAGCTTGCCTCCAACAACTCCTGAATATCCAGAATATCCTGATAAACCTAACTCTTGACTGCCCGTGTGGAAATTGGTGGGCACCCAGAGTTTAGGAAGGAAAACGATAAACTCCAAGTCAGTCATGAGACTGGTGTGAGAACTCAAAACAGTTTATTTATCTTTAAAATCAAAATAGAGGAATATTTTTAAATTCAATTCGCAATGCTTTTAAAAATGAGACTATCATAAGGCCTCCCGCACACACACACAATGCAAACGCAGAATCGGAGGAGATTTCTCTTTATGATAGTCAAAGATGCTTGATACGCATTTAAAATAACATTTGATATTATTATTAGTGCATAGAGTAGGAAAAATTTATTTCGAAAGTAGAATATAAATCTTAGCCAACATACGACCATTATCGTATGCCTACTATAGCTAACTATGTTCAATAGCAGGTTACCGCCACATTCCATAGCAGGTTATACAACTAAAACCGTACAAGTCACGTATTGTTTCTTTGGATTTCCAACGAATGATCAGGCCAAGGAACTTCCCATTGCCACATGAGAATGCCTCTGGATGGACATCCCCGAGAACCAAACCGGATCTCTACCAACACAAGGCCGGGTTACCCCTAACTGAGTAACAACTGACCGAATATGCCATCCCCCGGTCCTTTGGGACCTTTATCACCGAGCGCTCGTAATCAATTCACACAATCATAACAAAGTGTTTTCAACATGAGTAAGCATCTGGGCTCCATACCATGATACCACCCTTTTCCAGAAGGAAATGGACACATCCTAAAGGGTGCTACCCCTCATAACCTTGCTGCTTCTTTCCTGTTTTGACCATTCACGGGATGTGAGGCTCGACGAATTCACGTCCACAAAAACATACTTTATACAAAAGCCATGCTTTGGGTCAACAAATGATCAACACAATGATCACAAGGATAGACGATCAAATAAACGATCCTATCACAAATAATCAACACAATGATCATTTCAGCATCACTCAGCATGTCACATTACCAAATTGGGAATATATCGCTGATAACTTCAACTATATAACCTCTGAGCTCGTACGTCTCAGAGAAGGGTGTTAAGCTAAAAGAATAAATTCTCCGCCACCAACAGAAATATATTTGAAAGAAATCGGCTTTATATCTCAACTTGTAATGTCAGGCATACAATCCATACAAGTCTGTTCCGGGCTCGAACAAAACCGAAGGTACTTCTTACGAAGCCCTTGCAATCCGGGTATTCACAATCCCGATCGAATTTCCCATCACTTAGGAGATCTCTATACCAGGAGCTACCCAATGCAGAGACAATCGATAGGTCATCCTATCGCTTTCACAAATACTCGGTCTTCAACACCGATCTTCAAATGCAATTTATAACGACGTATCACATATTCGGAATGGGTTATACGACCCCATGGTCCTTTCCCGGTTAACCCGAATAGTGAGCGCTTATTCAAAATATAAGTGTAGCATTCACATTCAAACAAATCACATCAATTACCCATTCAAAGGGAAATATTGATAGTCGGTTATTGAACTATCAATGGATATGCACACATCACCAGTTTCCAAATAATTTTCCAAATTATTTATTTTCCAAAATATCTTCACTAGATATATAATTTCATACTTCAAAAATAAATCAATATTTATTTTTAAACCAATTCCACCTTCTTTTATAAATTCACTGGTGAATTTATATTCCAAAATATTCATGCATATACGATTTCAACTATTCATTTTCAATTTATCTTCAAAAGATAAATTCTAATTTTTCACTTCATATTGGAAAACAATTCCATACTTATTTAATAAGTAATTCAAAAATTTTATTTATTTTCAACACTTGGAAAATATTCAATATACTTAAATCGAGATTAAGTATATATTTCATTCTTTTAAGGAAATCATTCACTTAAACATACTTATTTGGGTCAAAACGAATGTTACGTAAAACATTGTTACGACAACCCAAAATCACTAGTATAGGGATTCGAAATTAAATAGATATATAAATCCCAATACTATGCAAAACATTTCCTTTCGGAAATCATTTACTATAACAACAGTGTTATAGTCCACCATTTCCCTTTTATTTCTCGAAAACGTCTATTTCAACAATGAATGTTGAAATCTATGGTTTCGAATCATAACACATTTTAAAACATCGTTAGATCATTTTAATTCTATTTAAAACATCACATCTAAAACAATTTCTTTAACGTATTATTCACTATTCAAAAACGTGAATATACTTCATTAACAATTTCATCCTTTTATTCATTTTTTATTCAAAGGATTATTCACGATTCAAAAATGTGAATATAACTCCATTAATAGGTTTCAACAATTTACTTATCAAAATAAGTCATTTGCGAATTTATAAAACAACGTTTATAAATTCTATTTCTATTTATTTATAAAAACTTCCTTTTTATAAATTCTTTTATTAACATATTCCAGTTTATAACTCAATTATAAACTAAAAGTTCATATTATAAGTTAAATACTTATAAAACGATTATTTACAAAATCGTTCCTTTTAAACTTCATAATCATAAATCTTCTAATTTATAAGATTGTTTATTTATCCAAAATTCATTCTTTCAATAACTTTATAAATTTTATAAACCTACTGTTTATAAAATTCCATTTATAACTTCACTGTTTATAACTCTATAAATTCCATTCACTTATGCAATCCATTTGCACTTCATTCAAACACTTATAAAAACTCGTTTTATAAATTCAATATCTCAATTTATAAATATCCATTTATAAATCTCTTATATAAATCAATTCATATTAATATTTTAAAACGTCTTCGAATTCCTTTAAAAACTTCATCCTTTTGATTTATAGAATAATCAAATTTTATATATCCTATATTTAAACTTTTCACAATTATTTCAGAAATCCCAATTTAACTATTTTATAAAGTCATTAATTCCTTATTTCCAAAAAATCAGCTTTTAACTATATTTCTTAAAAATCATAATTTTTATAACTTTAAAAATTATAACGTTTATTTATTTAGAATGGATCAATTCCAAAAATATTTTATATTTTATATTTTCAAAGATCACTTTAAAAATCATTTTAAAATCCCAAAATCTGGGTCCAATGATGCTACACACCAAATAGTCAATCACGACAACAACGATATCATATATCGATATGATAATCAATCAAATATCAAAATATCTGAAATTAAATAAATACTGTTGAGGAATCCAGTTGGATCCCTCCAACCTGTTTTCCTGCATCCAAAAACATTAGCACAATACCAATTTCGCTCCAGTACGAAATTATCGCGGTATATATTCTTATTAAATATTATCCGCTTAATAACGGCGTAATAGGGTCTCATCCGCTAAAAAATACGGGAAATCAATCAACTGCAATATATACATATGCCAATATATATATATTGATATTATATATAATACCAATTTCAATGTTTATGAAATATTCACGGTATATGTTTTTATTAAATAACATCCGCTTACTAACGGCGTATAATGTCTATTTTATCAATCAATAGATAACAATCATTATTCAAACATGCATTCAAATATTTTAAATCTAACTATTTAAAATAAAATCGAAACTTCCTCTAATTGTTGACGGATTGGAAGATCTAGAGAGAAGAAGTTGGAACATTTCTGGCCATTGAACCTAAAAGTGGCGGCTAGGGTTTTGTAATTAGGTTTTAGTTATTTTTTTTTTATTTATTTTCTTGAGTGAGGGGCTATTTATAAGAGAACGAACGACACTATTCATCCGGAAATTCCGAACTCCGATTTACGTGCCGAAACTGACGTTCCTAGGGTTTACCCCGCGTTCTGGACACAATGGAACAGGTTTCGAAAGCTAATTCGGACATCTGTGCGAGTTATGGCTATAAACGCTCAATTTGAATTAAACCGATTTAAGTCGATTTCTAGGCGTTTTAATTTGTACCGGACAAAAGGCAAATCCAATTGACTTGAAATTTGAAACCTTACAATAATATCACATTACGGATCCGATGAAACTGGTTTCGTCGAAATCCGAGACTTTTTGAAAAATGGCTATTTTAGCTCGCCAAATTTAAATTAAAAATAAATCGATGCGTTTCGAGCTGCCACGATCAAACGATAACTCCGATTGACACGAAATTTGAAATCCGGTAATAACTAACTATTACGGATCCAATGGAACTGGTTTCGTTCAATTCTGAGACTGTCCAAAAATTGACTATTTTCACTAGTCGATTAAATATTAAAATATTCAATTTTCACAAATTAACTTTTAATTCGATTTTAAAAGTTCTAAAATATCGTTCTAACTCCAACATGATAAAATAAAATTTTACAAATCATTTCTAACCATATTTAACCCAATTTTCAATTATCTCCATAATTTAACGTATTAAATTATCGATTTAATTATCCAATTAAATCCAAAAATTCAAATAAAAATTTATTTGACTTATAAATTCACTTATAAATATTTAAAATTAATTAAATATTCATATTTTAATTTCTAAAAATTCTGGGTCGTTACAAGATATATCATAATCACCATCTCGTGAATCAAGAGCACATAGAGATGCTTCGGAGATATCTACATCCCGAAGAACAAGAGCTAACTGAGCGGAAGACTCAGGGTGACTAAGAAATAGTACCCGCTCAGAACAAATGATCTTGGCATCATATCGAATGAGCCAATCCATCCCCATATCATGTCGAAATCCCATTAGCCATAACTTGCAGATTCGCATGGAAAGAAAAGCCACAAAGATCAATATCAACATTCTCACAAAGCAAGCTAAGGGTCATGGATCCGCCAATGGGATTCACAATCCTTAGAGAAGAAACCAAACAAGAAAAATCCAAAGACATAATATCAACAAGTTCCTTTGATACGAATGAGTGAGAAGCACCCGTATCAAAGAGAACTCTAATAAACCGATCTTGAAATAAAATAGAACCTTCGAGAATGAAAGGATGCGTGCCTCGAGGCTGAGATGAAGATGCAGGGGCCTTGGTAGCATTAAGCTTGCCAGATCTAGGAGGTGCAGTAGGACAAGCGGAAATAAGATGACCCTCCTTCTTACAGTAGCGGCAGATAAGAGGTTTGGCACACTCTCTAACCATATGGTCGGTAGATCCACAGTTGAAACACTTCCGAATGGAAGGTGTTCCACTAGGCTGAGACTGAGGCTGAGAACCAGAACCAGAACCGATGAACTTCTTCTTCTTCTTCGGGGAAGAGGAAGAATTAGGCTTGTGGAAAAACCTCTTCTTGTTGGGGTGCTTGGGCACCTCAACATCATCGTCACCATCCTTCTCCCTCTCGACTGCTTCAAGGTGAAGCGCCGAATCTAAAAGCTCTTCGAATGAAAGCTTGAGTTGAAGCATCAGTTGCTTCTTGAGGTACTTCTTCAGACCCTCAACAAATTTGATTCTTATGTGGTGTGCTAATGAACTCGAGGCCGTACTTGGACAGGACCTCGAAAGAAGAAACATAATATGAAACAGCGGATTTCCCTTGCCTAAGATCAATAAAGCGGCGGGAAAGAGAGATCTTCTCGGATTCCGGAATAAATTTGAGCACGAAATGCTCATGGACCTGTGCCCAAGTAAGAGTGGTCTCATCGACCTCGACAATGAGAAGCTCATACTAACCCAAAGCGCGTTTCTGAAGCATACTGGAAGCTACAAGAACTCTGTCATGATCAGGAAGTGTCATGCGAGAAAAGACGCGCTCGCATACGCGGATCCATGCCTGGACCTCAAGAACAGACTCGGAGCGATCGAACGGCTTTCCCCCGAGATGTGAGAAATCATTGCAAAGGCGCGCAAAGGCAGACTTGCACGGTGCATCAGAAACTGGAGTACGAGGCTGAGAGTTCCGAACAAGCTCCATAATCTGATCGGTAGTCATAAAAACGCCTCCCGGATGTGGGTCACCGGATTGCCCAGCATCCGCAGAACGACGTGTCCTACCTCTTTTAGACATACCGAAAGTTAAGATAAGATACGAGTTAAGCATTATTCAAAGATAGATAAATCAAAGTGGAATACTATGAAATATAAATGTATTCCTACACATATTCCTAACTTATCTATCCAATGTCATGAGGAAAGGGCTTTGTAATATTTGAATCATACTAGGATGTATTGGACTAAGTGTTACTGGTCTGTGTTTATTAGACTTAGTTCTGAACCTCACTTTGATACCAAGCTGTTACGCCCCACTCCGAGAGCCTCATTAACAAAGATTATTATATGGGTAATACCATCTGCTAATGCGGACAATAGAGTATAATGGAAGCGATCATGTGTAATCTTACTTTAACTATCTACTGAACACGTCAAATAGTGGAATCTATTTTTTCCCATCTCACGTGGTTCGACATATTCAATAAATACTTAAAGCGAAACTACAATGGCTAAAAGATCTATCAGAACAAAGCATAATAGAAAAATGAACTACATCACAGAACAACATCAGATAATAAGCAAATAGTCTCAGCACAAAACAACATCAAGTACAGATCCAAATATAAAAGTGGGTACAAAGCCACTACTCACACATCCATGAGTCAAAAGATTAGACACAAGATAGTCATAATATCAGAGTATCATAAAGGATGGATAACAAGTAAAGCTATCTATAGTGTAGCGGATGTATCCAAAGCGGAAGCACCAAAGCAAGCTAAGTCCAAAGCGACCTAACCTGAAACAACTCGGTCTGACCCGAGCATAAAATACTCGGGTCAAGCTAGCTAAACAAATCAGTTAGATAAACTGAACAATGATCATGATAAGATAATGAGGCAATATATAACATAATAATCTCCAAAAGAGAAACATATATCATGGTAACAAAGACCAAAATCTCTCACATAGAGAAGAAACAAACATCTAAGTAGAGATGTATAACAAGCCTCATATCATCGGCATAACATAAGCACAAGTGCCAGTGTAGGCATAAAACAAGTTCCATAAGTTAGTCGCGCTTATATCGTGTGGTTGCATAAAACCACTACTGAATGGCGCTACACGAGGGAATATAAATCACACAGGAAAATATTAGCGCGCTAGTACTGTACTCAATCACACAGGAAATATAACCCAGTGACACACCCATCACTTTAGCTAAGGGGCAACACCTAAAGGAGAGAGTCCGAAGACGCTATCCAAAAGGTGATGAGCCAGAAGGAGACAGTCTGAAAACACTATCCCAAAGGCAATAAACCAAAGGGAGACAGTCCGAAGACACTATCCCAAAGGTATCACTCAGGAAACACACCGTAGTGGTAAAGGCTTGTAGGCCCAGTACTCGTTTACCACTAACGGTAGGAATGTGTCACGAACTCTTAACAAGGAACCCATAAAGTAGTAACGTGAGTCCCATACCCCAACGTTCGCACTAAATGGTTTACTAACCAGTCTTAAGCTTGCACACTCAAAGCAGTAAAAATTTCACCCCTTGTCACTGGTAAACTAGGCCAAAAGGCCAAAACGATAAATCGAATAGGTCGGGGATTAATCGGAAAGACAAACGCGCGGATTCATGGTCCGCGTTTTACCTAACCATTTAATCACATTTCCACTTCGTTTGAAGTGCAGAAGGGTGTATATTTTACTTAGAAAATAGTTGGAGAAATCGGATTTTTAATCGTTTGAAAACCTCTTTGGAAATAGCCTTTGAAATTCTCCTATTATGGAGTAATTAATTTAATATTTAAAATAATACTAAATAATAGTTTCAAAAGTTAATTTGATGGAAAATCACTTTAAAATAATTTGTAAAATCCATGCATGAAATCTAGAGACAAATCTCAAAGAAATCGGAAAATCTCAGAAAAATAGTCGAAATTATACAAAGTATAAAATCGCTGAAAACAAGTCAAAGTCACTAGTTCAACGACAGATTTGAATCTGCAAACAGAGTCCAAATGGCATGAAAATAGGCAAACGTGTAGACCAACATCCCTGCTCCAAACTGCAAAAAGAATCGGGTAATTCCGACTTGAAACGAAGAAATGGCATCGTCTCAAAGTCGGACAAAAATCACAAAATTCTGCTGTGTCGAAACAGTGCAAAGGTCCAACTTCGACGATATGGTCGAAGGGTCATATGAACCCAGATCTTGATGAAAAATTTCAAGGGTAGAGTACATACTCCTACTTTGGTACGCAACAAGAATTGTTCGGTTTCGACTTGAAACGAAGAAATGGCAACGTCTCAAAGTTGGTCCGACGATAACTGAAAATGATCACTATTGTAAAACAATTTATGGGTGCTACTTCGGCAATAAAAACGAAGTATCTAACTCATACAGATCTAAACCCAACTTTGCAGGGTTGAATTTCTTGACCTCATCTTTCTAACGAGACTGAAATCGATGTAATCCGATACTGGACCTGCTCGCAGCGAGGTCGCGAAGTTGAATGTTTGAACTAAAATTAGTCACTGTTTTTCAAAACAGTTTCTGGGTGCTACTTTGGCAATAAAAACGAAGTATCAAATGCACCCAGATCTTATTTTTCAGAGTTGAAGATCTCGACCTCATCTTTCCAACAAGACCGAAATCGATGAAATCCGACATTGGACCTGCTCGCAGCGAGGTCGCGAAGTTGGACGTTTGAACTAAAATTAATCACTGTTTTTTAAAACAGTTTCTGGATGCTACTTCGGCAATAAAAACGAAGTATCAAACGCATCCAGATCTTAACCAAATTTTCTGAGGTTGAAGATCTCGACCTTATCTTTCCAACAAGACTGAAATCGACGAAATCCGACATCAGATACTCGCAGCGAGGTCGCGAAGTTGGACGTTTGAACTAAAATTAATCACTGTTTTTTTTTCAAAACAATTTCAGAAACTTGCAAACCAACATTCCAACCATAGAAAATATCAAATGGGTTTCTAGCTAGCATTTATTACCTTTCACCAAGCAAGAGAATGGTCAAACACAAAGATTAACAATCCCCAAGCAAGAAGATGAAGATCAATGAGCTTGAGTCCATGAAAATGCACAAAACAATGATTACTAATTTATTTCAGTAATCAAAGAATGAATTAGAGGTGGGTTTTGTGATTTCTATTACCTCTTTTAATGGTTTGGATTAACTCTCTTTGATTTGGTGTACATTGGAGTTTTGCTTAGGAGACCATGGCTAGGTTTAGAAGCTTTCTAATTAGGGTTTGGTGGTAATGAAATGAAGTGTTAGCTGAAATGGGAGAGTAAAAGATAATTTATAGGCTAATGGTTATGGTTATTGGGTCTAATACCCATTAGGACTAAGTATTATTCATGTGTATATAGATAGGCAATTTTCTCTAAGTACAATCTACATACAAATTACTAAATACAATTCAAACCATAGAAAATTATGAAAAGATATTAACAATTATTTTTAGCCATTTCATAAAATCCTATATCAACAATATTTTACATTTTAACCCTTAATTTCCCCAAACACCGTTTATAGTTAATATTAGCCAAACAATCACCATTTTGTAAATAAATTGCAAATTAAATTCCCAATCAAATGTTGTACTATTTTACACATACAAAATTTTGCAATTTTATAAATTCCAATTTCCCTAATTAATTTCCATAAAATGCTCCATTGTACACTTAAGCCCCAAAATATTAATTTATTCAAAATAACTAAATTTTGAAAAAATTAGCCATATTAAAAATTCATTAATAGCTCCAATTAAATTAAAATCACAATTTTAGTTTATTATTTGGTAATTGCAATCAAGGTTTGTTACAGAGACCCTACAGCTCCACCAACGTCCTCGCCAAGTCCTCAGCCTCCTTCCATATCTATAATTCCTCCCCTTGTCGCTTCGGTTGTTGAAAATTCTCAAATAACTCAAATCCGTTCATCAAGCTATCATGGCATAATCACACTACTCAAAATCATAGGGGTGCCTCTAAAAATCATAATTTGCCAAGATGATCATGATTATATACTTCGTTCGTCGATTCTTGCTTGTCGGCAAACAACCATCATTCGTGCACTTACTGTAATTTACAATTTTCGCCCTATAGACTTGATGAAAACCCTTATGACTATTTTTATACAAACTGGACTCCGAGATGAAAAACTTCTTAATTGACGGTTTTGGCTTAATCGAAACGTTTTGAGAGTTGTAAGAAATTTTCTTTTTAAAGTAAAAGATGTGAGATCTCACCTTCCGCAAGTTTTAAAATGCTTCAACATTTGATCTTAGGAGTAGTAAGAAATTTTCTTTTTGAAGTAAAAGATGTAATTTTTACAAAATTTACAGAAAAATAACCAAGGAGTTATGAAGACGAATTAAAAAAAGATAAGATTGTGTGTATATATAAGGTTAATCAAATAAAAAATAGAAATAAAATAGGGATGCTTAAGGACCAAAATGCCCTTAAATCAAGTTTCCAACTCTCCCACCATTTGTTAAACCATCGAAGCACCCACCAATAGGAAACATGTTGGACGTTTGGGTGGTTCTTGTACCTTTGTTCACTTATTTACTTAGAGCATTATGAAAAGTGCACTCAACTTCAAATCCATCTTTTTAATTTTCAAATTCAAAAATATTATACAAATATTAATTCTTATTAATTTATTTAACTAACTTTTCCTTAAAATATTTATGTATTCCAATGTTTTTTTAACATGTAAACCAAGGTTAAACAACTTTCTACAACTTGTTGCTAGATGAAAAGTCAAAAATTCGAAATACGGGTTTCGGCCACATTTTATGTTTTTCATCAAACGACATATTTCAGTAAATAAAATTCAAAAATGAATTTTCTACCATTAGTGATAAACAAAAGAGGTTTATTTAATTATTAAAACCATAAATTGAATATTTAAAATCAATTAAACATTCACAAATCAGAGTGACAAAATTCCGAGTCATTACATTCTCCCCCCTTAAAAGATTTTCGCCCCAAAGATTTCACCACATGAAACCCAACATTATTCATAATCTGTATGATGTACATAAATCATCCATATGCAAAGTTTGATTTTATCTCTTCTTGAATACATAACTTCACTTTTGAACAAGTATCTCTCACCTGATTCCCTAATGTGGATTCCGATTAGGCTTCTTATTTAGAAATCTCTGTTTTCCTTACATAGAAATATAGTTATAGCATTAAACTTTAGTTCCATAACAAGAACCCTCACCAAGTGTTCATCATCAAGAATAAACTGATAGATCCTTATTTGGGTCGGTGTGTGAACTCAAAGTCACATACTCGAATCTTGATTAAGAACTATGTGAAGAAATGATCTATGTACAACTTACTTACTTATTCTTATTAGTTCTCACTAATACCAATTTATTTTTTTGTTAAAATTATTTATGGAAACATTTCATAAAAACTAAAATTAAGTTTAATTCGTATAATACCTGCAATGATCTGATTTTTCGATGCCCGAAAATCGACATCAATACATCCACTGTATTGAATGCCGAATAATCGTATGTCCGAAAACTGAACCATTAGGGTTAAAGAAGAAGGAGGTAGAAGAAGAAATAGAAAAAACAACAACAGAATCTTACCACCACAGCGGAATAAAATATAATAGATAATAACTAGTCTCTACACAAAAAGAAACTATATCTGTTATATATATTACACCATCAGAGTAGAAAAACAAACCAATAGCACAATTTAGGATAGTTATAATATCTTGTCCTTCCAAAGCTGAATATACAACTTACACTGCACCGGAAATATGAATCTACGGAAATACGCCTCGTCATCCAGCTCGTCTCCTGAGCTCCACAGCAGTTCATCTAGAATCTGTACTCTATAATACTCGGTCTGACCTGAGCATTATAGTTAAATAACACCCGAGTCAGTCTGGAAAACCAGCGTGAGAAAACACACTCAATTGGATTAATAAAGTTTTCAAAATAATTTGAAATCAAAGGTATCTCGTAAGACCACGCCACAAATAAACATGTCGGGTTTTTACCTTACGATAACCAAATCATTTCTAATAAAATTCTCTGATATTATAATAGCGTCTATACACAAATACTTATTCAAATAGCCCAAATTGTTACATTCATTAAATTCCAGCATAATAGGTTTTCAAACAAGTCCGAAGGCGCTTATTGGAGATCGAGTTTCCATCAATGGCAGGCCTACTGGGGTACCACCCGTCAAAGTACGTGGTCTAGATCACCGTACCGAGGATCCGCCCAGATCCCCTGCATCACAAGACCGGAGCTACTCCTTACTGGATAGTACGAATAAGTTCACCCCACGGTTGGGATCAACAACTACCCACACAACCAAAATGAAGGGACATCTAAACAGGGGTGACCTTACTTTAATTGGTTGCTAGCCACTTAGCCTTGTGTACACCTCCCTTGTTTTAGTCATTCCCGGTTGATGAGGCTCGAGGCTATGCGTTACCTTTTAAGCACACATGCACTTACAATGCTCATCGTCCACCTAATGACGTTCTGATAGCATTCATCCAAACAAGTCCGCACCGGGTTCGAACGGAACCGAAGGCACTACTCCTACTACATCCATTTTGGAACCACCCTCAGGATTAATAGCGATTAGCCCTTACACTTCACTGCTCCATCTTCGACTCCAAGCTCTTGTCTTCCTCACAAAAACTTTCAAACCGGATCGAAGTGGTTTTCGAGAAATAAATCCCGACCCCGGTCTCTTCAAACGATCAGCTTTTTGGCCAATATTGATAGTCGGTTGTTTAACTATCAAATAACATTCACAAACAACCATCAGACCTTTAAATAATTTTCCAAATTATTTATTTCAAAATATCTTCGCAAGATATTTTTCTACACTTCAACCCTTTGAAAACAGTTTTCAAATTCCTTTTCTCCTGCGGAATAAAATTCGAAATATTGTTTATTACCACTAAAAATCACCAAGTCCAAATACTTAAGATTTTAAAATAATTTAAAACACTTAAAAATATACCTTTAAAACATTTAAATTAAAACTACTTAAACACTTTATTCAAAAATATATACTTTAAAACACTTTAACATGAAAACTATTTTAAAAACTTTATTTAAAATACTAGTTATGAATTTTATAATAATTTCTCATGTAAAACTTTAAGATAAACAAAACTTAAAATAAAAGTTATGAAATTCTATACAAGTTTTCCGAATAAAAACTTAAGCCAAACTATAAAATAAAACTACTTTATAAAATATAAATATAAATATTATATTTTTAAATCAACTACCAATTAAACCTTTAAAAATAATTACTACTATAACTAATTTAATAAATAATTATTTTTAAAATTTTAAACAACTTAAATAATAATTTCTCAAATAACATTCTTTCAAAACAACTTTAAAATCTTTAACGTATACTTAAAAATTTGCTTTGAGCAAACGTACTTGGTTTTCTAGGGAAATACACTTCTCTTTCACTCCTTTAAAAATAAACCACTAATTATTTTTAAAACAAATTACCCATTCCTTTATAAATTCCCGCCATGAATTTATACTTTCAAATAACCACTGATATCTTATTTCACTTTATAAACCCAATTTATAAATTCCTTCACCATTACAATACTAAATCAGTATCCAAACCGGTTTCCAAATCTAACTCTATTTTTTAAATAAACTCCTTTACTTACCCAAATTTATTTTAAAATCTATAAATTTCCATATTCCACTCCTTTATTATGATACAAAATCTTATTTAAACTGAAAATACTAATCTCATACTTTATTTCATATTTCTTCTTTTATTTCTTCCTAAAACCATTTAAATCCTGAATTTAATAAAAAAAATCGTTTATTCCTTTAAATAATACCACTAAAGTTTAAAAATTCATTTATTTCCATTTATTCAAAATCTTCTTTACCATACTTGGAAATTCATTTGTTAGAATTTAAAAAATCAACTTCTATCCATTTCCAATTTATTTATCCAAACCTCTATAATTATTTACTTAAGAATTCTCCTTTTTGTTCCCCTTCAAAAATCCAATCTATATATTTTTGATAACTCAGTATACCCAAATATATTCAATCAAACCATAGCATCCAAATATTTCATTTACCAATATAATTTATCACAGATCATCAAATAAACCATATCACATAATATTAAAACAATCTAAATAATTTTGGAGAATCCAGTTGGATCCCTCCAACCTATTTCTCTACATCCACAGATGTCAGCACAATATAAAAATACCCATCCCACTTCAAGGTTGGATATCGCGGTATATGGGGTCATCCGCTATTATGCGAGGCACATATGGTCTCATCTGCTATATAATGCGGGCAATCAATCACTCCAATATATATATATATATATATAATATCACATCCAGTCAATCCAATCATTCAATCAATAATTTAAATTTAACTATTTAAATTTATAAGGTAAACCGAATGAGTGAGATTAACTCACCTTTATTTTTTTTGCAACCCATTTCCAATCCGGCTTGCTTTCTTTCAGATTTTTGACCTTGTATAAACATTAGATGATTTTATTAATATTCAAACCAATAAAACAATTAATACCGTTTAATAAATCTATTTTTAATTTTAACTAATAATTTAATTTAAACAAATAATTAAATTTTAAACTAATTTCCCTTTTAAAATCTTTTGGTAACTAAAATAATTTTAAATAAGTTTATTAAATAAAGTTATCTCCATACTGAATTATTTGAAAATTAAACCAGTAGATTTAAAATATGTATATCTATTTTTTCTTTTGAAACTATATACTTAAAATCTGGTTTTGTATAAACTGCTCGATATTTAAAATTCTTATATTTTCCAAATCTTGTATGCATATATATGTTTTAAACCCTCTACATGTTCAAATAGAAATGTTCTTATACTTAGCCATATTTATTTGTTTTTCTACTTCCTGAATAACTATATATATATAGATTGAAAACTGCATTACATATACCTTACTGTAAATATTTTTTTCTGTTTCCAGCATATATACGCTTCTAACTAAGAAGCGTATTATCTGCTTCAAATCATATATATTTTTCCTCTGACTTATGCATGTAAATAAAAATTAAAATTAACTACCAAAAAACCCTTACCAAAATACTCGCGAAGCCATAGCCTCGTCGAACCCTTCCCAAAACCACACGCCACCACCCAACTTCTTCCAGCGACGAAAGCCACATGTCGTTCAATCCTCGAGTCACCCCACGCGACCCTTCCTTGACATCGCGCAACCCTCTCGAGCCCTGACTCATGTCACGACCATCCCTATCGTCGTCACGCAAAACAGGATCGCCACCTCCGCATCGCTCTACCCTGAAGCCACCACACGCGAGCGTCGAGATACCCCCTCTAGATCGCCTCCTGCTAGAATTGAACTTGGTTTCGATTCAATTACGAAAATGAAGAGGCAGCCATATTTTTCGATTTTTATTTTCTCGAAACGACCCAGAACGAAAATTGGAACGGATGGCGACTTCCCCAATTTTTTTCTTTTTTCGATTCGAATAAATTTTAAACCGAAAATGAAAAAGAGGAAGAAACGGGTTTCTTTTTTAAAAACAAACCTCATTTCGACATTCCAATAAGGAAGAAGCGTGTTTAAAGAATGAAGGTCAAGTGTAAAAAAAGGCCAAGTGTTAGAAGAGAAGAGACGTGTATAATTTGCCTTGTGAAAACATTATTATTTTTAAATTTAAATTAAATTTAAATTGTTTAGAAAACGAAGCCTTAAATCTTGATCTCATATCGAGGCGTGCTGCTAGGCGTTTATAATGTTAAACCCCTATTCTGAATGAAACGGAAATTTTTTTGAGTCCAAATTCGATCGTATGGAGAAGATAGCTTTTTGGACCCAGTTGTTATATTAAAGTTCGAATAGATTTCAGTGCGTTTATCTACCGTACGTTCATACGACAACTCCAAACACTACGGAATTTGAAATCCGATAATAATACACTATTACGGATTTAATGGAACTAGTTTCGTTGAAATCCGAGACTGTGCCCCGGAAGGCTATTTTTAAATATCAATTTAAACGATATGTTTTTAAAACTGAACAAAACATTTTCAAATTCAAATTTAAAAACTTCTAATATGTCTAGTATTATAAATATAAATTTTCAAAGCTTTCAAAATATTTTCAACTAGCTTAAAAATCAAGATTCAATATTTTACCCAATCTCTAATTATAAATTCAATAAATTAATTGCCAAATGAATAATGATATTTGAAATTCAAGTTAAACTAGCTTTCAAATATTTAAAATCAATTAAATATTCCTATTTCAAATATAAATTTTTTTGGATCATCACATTCCTCCTCCCTTAAAAGAATTTTATCCTCGAAATTACTAATTAAGAGTAATGATGCTTAACCCGTTAACTATTTTCCTAGTCCAAATAGTCTTATCAACTTCCCATACCAAATGGTTTTTAATAATACCCAAAATAATCTTTTTTATTAAAGACACACTAACACTCTTACTAACTTTTCAAATCCAACCATAACTTCTAAACAATATTGTTTACTCAATAATTCAAATTTTAAATTCAAAACCAAGTTTTAAATTATCAAAATTTTCTAACTCGCTAAATTTTCGAAAAATTTCGCCAACGTCTCCTTTGCGCGGCTAGCTCGGTTCAACTACAAAATGCTTTTACAGGCCCCCAAATTTCAAAAGAAAATTAAAGGCCAAGTGGCTAGACAAGAAAATCATCAAATTTCATACAGAAATTTAAATACGTACCTTTTGTTGCAATTCCATTTATCTTTTGTAATAAAAAATTCCAATTTTCCTTTTGCTTTTATACACCTATATCTTACTAATAACTAATGTTCAATTACAACATTCAAAATCACTTTACACATTTCTTTACAAAAGTTTCAATATTTGATTTACTTAAGTTGTACGATACGCATATATTATACATACGCAATACCAACTCCGATCGCTCACTCGATCACACAATTTCATTTCCAAACTAGTATTGTCCACCCAACTTGCTAGTACGGACTCAAATATGATTTCTTGATCAGAAACCGTCATTCTCCTTGCATAGCCACAACTATGATAGAGAATTTTCAAAATCAATCATAAATCCATATCTAGGGTTCCTCGACGAAAATCGAGTGAAAAATCCCAATGCAGATTGATATAAATATCTCGAAATCCTGTGCTCGAATTCTGGATCGAATCGCTATGTGAATTAAATAATATACGTACATCCTATGTATTTTTCCCCAATTGATTGTTAGCTCAATTCTTCTTTTTCTCACATCTATTTTGATTTCTATTCACTTATTTACAACCATCCCATTTCCCAACTACCAGTTTAAATTTCATCCAATTATCAACTTAGTATATTTTCAATACCAAATTTACTTAAGAACTTTCACCCTTAACTTTCCTTAAGTTTAATATAAGCATCTTATATGCTCTTATATTATTACTTTCACTTTACCACTTGGTTTTTATCTACAGTTAATCAATTTGGATTCCAATTCCATATAGATTAAATTTGCATCAATCTACTAATAATTTTCAAATCTCAATACGTTTGTCCAATTTTCATCCAGAATTTCATTTCCAATTCTACTTGAATTCAATTCATCTTCCAACTTTGAATATTGAATTTTATCAATTATTTTCCATTCACAACTGGTTCATATCACTATTTTAAATCAGTTCCACTTACTAATTTATTTCTCAAATAATTTTTTTTATTACCAAACTTTTATTATTTTGGTTCACTTCGAATTAATTCTATAACTTCACATTATTTTACACATTTTAAATTAAATATTATCCAATATACAATTCCAATTCATTTTCTTACCCACTTGAATCAGTTAGCTTACTCACTGATTGTATTTTAGTCCTTTATTTTATTTAGTCAAATCTTGACCATCTTCCATTACACACAATTCAAATTAATTCTCAATATCTAGTTTAAATCCTATTTACTTACAAATGCAAATTCATTTGTCTATCTACAATTTTATTTCCAACTTAACTTTTTACTTAAGTAACTATTTCTCTTAGTTTCCTTAGACTTTCTTTAAATTCAGTTTTAATTAACTATATTTAATTACACTCCAATTCAATTTAAATTTCTTTAAGTTTTTAATTTATTTCCATTCCATTTGCTAACCTTCTTTAGTTTACTTCATTTAATTGCTTACCTTTCTAACTTTATTCTCAAGTCACACTTACTTTTATTTAACCCCTTTCAAGTTGAATCTTATTCCACAAATTTCAAATTTTATAAATTATCAAACTTATTTATATTCCGTAAACATTTTAGTTAAGATTCTAGAGTCTTTTAAACAGTTACTCAATATTTCAAAATAATTTTTGAATCAATTTTATATACAAATTCAATTGCACATCAAATTATCCTTTGAATTTTAAAACCAAACCCAGCTTTACAAACAACCCCAATTTAAACGTTTTGGTAGCAATTCCTCTCTTCGAAACTCAAAAATAAACACCAATGATGCTGCAATCATCACTGAAGTTATTTTCCAGCGATCGAAAAGAGTTCAATGCTTTTATCTCTTCAATACCCCTTTAAATATTTTTAAATTCCAAATCTCACTAGATTTCAAATCCAATTCAAAAATATTTCTAAAATAATATCACTATTATTTCTCCAAAACCTTTGAAAACCATTTTCAAATTCAAAGGAATTTAAATTTCCCAAATTTTCAAATTTCTCAATTTATTTTCAAATAATTCTCTGTAATTCTATTTCAAATTATAAATCACATTTACAGTTTACATTTACAAATTCTATTTGTATATGAATTTATTTCTTAGCTTTTAGTTATGATTTCAATTTCTTATTCAAAATTTATGCAACAATGATAATAATTTAATATTATCATTCCTTAACAATCAAGCAATCATATACTATAATAATTTACAAAAATTATTTTTTTATATACAAAAATAATTTGGGAAAAATTATTTCATTTACCCTATTTTAAAACAATACTGTGTCAGTTTATCTTGTTTAAGAGTTTAGAAATCCCTATCGATGAAATGGCGTCCCACATATCGACCAGAATCCATAAACACTCAATTGATAAGTCAACATAATATAAAAACAATTTTTATATTCACTAACAAATACGCGCTCTTATCTATTAGTACACTCAAACTCATTCTAGAGTACTTACGGACTCTATTTCTAATGAGTAATCCCCACCAGAGGCAAGGTTCTCGCTTAACCTTTAGCTGACCTTGATTTTTCGACGCCCGAAAATTGACATCAATACATCCACTGCATTGAATGCCAAACAATCAAATGCCGGAAAACCTAAGCATTAGGGTTAAAGAAGAAGGAGGTAGAAGAAGAAATAGAAATAAACAACAATAGAATCTTACCATCACAGCGGAATAAAGTATAATAGATAATAACTGGTCTTTACACAAAAAACTATATCTATTGTGTATATATATATATATATATATATATTACATTATCAAAGTAGAAAACAAATCAACAATACAATTCAAGACAGTTATAATATTTTAACCTTCCAAAGCTGAATATACAGCTTACACCGCACAACAGAAATATGAATCTACGGAAATACGCCTCGTCATCCATCTCGTCTCCTGAGCTCCACAACATTCCATCCAAAATCGGTACTCTATAATACTCGGTCTAACCCAAGCATTATAGTTAAATAACACTCGAGTTAGTCTGGAAAACCAACGTGAGAAAACACACTCAGTTAGAATATTAAAGTTTTC
The DNA here is from genome assembly GCA_030765085.1 of Allium cepa. Taxonomy (NCBI): domain Eukaryota; kingdom Viridiplantae; phylum Streptophyta; class Magnoliopsida; order Asparagales; family Amaryllidaceae; genus Allium; species Allium cepa. Next base: position 490,085,544 of record CM060937.1, on the reverse strand, counting down.
AAAATCCTTTGAAATCAAAGGTATCTCGTAAGACCATGCCACAAATAAACATGTCGGGTTTTTACCTTCGATAACCAAAACATTTCCTATAAAATTCTCTGATATTATAATAGTGTCTATATACAAATACTTATTCAAATAACCGAAATTGTTACATTCATTAAATTCCAGCATAATAGGTTTACAAACAAGTCCGAAGGCGCTTATTAGAGATTTAGTTTCTATCAATGGTAGGGCTATTGGGTACCGCCCGTCATAGTATGTAGTCTAGATCACCGTACCGAGGATCCACCCTGATCCCCTACATCACAAGACCGGAGCTAATCCTTACTGGATAGTCCGAATAAGTTCACCCCACGGTTGGGGTCAACAACCGCCCACAAAGCCGAAATAAAGGGACATCTAAACAGGGGTGACCTTACCCTAATTGGTTGCTAGCCACTTAGCCTTTTGTGCACCTCCCATGTTTTATCCATTCCCGGTTAATGAGGCTCGAGGCTATGCATTACCTTTTAAGCACACATTCACTTAGAATGCTCATCGTCCTCCTGACGATGTTTTGATAGCATTTGTCCATACAAGTCTGTTCCAGGTTTGAACGGAACATAAGGCACTACTCCTACTACATCCATTTTGGAATCACCCTCAAGATTAGTAGCGATTAGCCCTTGCACTTCACTGCTCCATCTTCGACTCCAAGCTCTTGTCTTCCTTACGAAAACATTCAAACCAGATCGAAGTGGTTTTCGAGAAATAAATCCCGATCCCGGTCTCTTCGAAACGATCAGCGCTTTGGCCAATATTGATAGTCGGTTATTTAACTATCAAATAACATTCACAAACAACCATCAGACCTTTAAATAATTTTCCAAATTATTTTTTTCATAATATCTTCGCAAGATATTTTTCTATACTTCCATCCTTTGAAAACAATTTTCAAATTCCTTTTCTCTTGCGGAATAAAATCCCAAATATTGTTTATTACCACTGAAAATCACCGATTCCAAATACTTAAGGTTTTAAAATAATTTAAAACACTTAAAAATATACCTTCAAAACATTTAAATTAAAACTACTTAAACACTTTATTCAAAAATACATACTTTAAAACACTTTAACATGGAAACTATTTTAAACACTTTATTTAAAATAATAGTTATGAATTTTGTAATAATTTCTCATGTAAAAATTTAAGCCAATCAAACCTTAAAATAAAGGTTATGAAATTCTATACTAGTTTTCCAAATAATAACTTAAGCCAAACAATAAAATAAAACTACTTTATAAAATATAAATATTAATAATTATCTTTTTAAATCATAATACCAATTAAACCTTTAAAAATAAGTACTACTATAACTAATTTAATAAATATTTATTTTTAAAATTTTAAACAACTTAAATAATAATTTCTCAAATAACATTCTTTTAAAACAACTTAAAAACCTTTGACTTATACTTAAAAATTTGCTTTGAAAACGTACTTGGTTTTTTAGGGAAATACACTTCTCTTTCACTCCTTTAAAATTAAACCCAGTATTTATTTTTAAAACAAATTACACATTCCTTCGTAAATTCCCTCCGTGAATTTTTACTTTCAAATATCCACTGATATCTTATTTCACTTTATAAACCCAGTTTATAAATTCCATCACCACTTCAACACTAAGTCAGCATCCAAATCGGTTTCCAAATCTAACTCCGTTTTTTAAATTAATTCCTTTACTTACCCAAATTTATTTAAAATCCATAAATTTCCATATTCCACTCCTTTATTATGATATGAAATCTTATTTAAACTGAAAACACCAATCTCATACTTTATTTCAAAGTTCTTCTTTTATTTCTTCCTAAAACCATTTAAATCTTGAATTTAAAAATAAATATTTTATTCCTTTATATAATATCACTAAATTTTAAAAATCATTTATTGCCATTTATTCAAAATCTTCTTTGCCATGCTTGGAAATTTATTTTTTAGAATTTAAAAAATAAACTTCTATCCTTTTCCAATTTATTTATTCAAACCTCTATAATTATTTACTTAAGAATTCTCCTTTTTATTTCCCTTCAAAAATCCAATCTATATATTTTTGAGAACTCGGTATACCCAAGTATATTCAATCAAACCATAGCATCCAAATATTTCAATTACCAATATAATTTATCACAGATTTTAAAATAAACCATATCGCAGAATATTAAAACAATCTAAATAATTTTGAGGAATCCAGTTGGATCCCTCCAATCTGTTTCCCTACATCCACAGATGTCAGCACAATATAAAAATACCCATCCCACGTCAAGGTGGGATATCGTGGTAAACCGAATGAGAGAGATTAACTCATCTTTATTTTATTTGCAACCCATTTCCAATCCGGCTTGCTTCCTTTCAGATTTTTGACCTTGTATAAACATTAGATGATTTTATTAATATTCGAACCAATAAAACAATTAATTACCATTTAATAAATCTATTTTTAATTTTAACTAATAATTTAATTTAAACAAATCCTTAAATTTTAAACTAATTTCCCCTTTAAAATCTTTTGGTAACTAAAATAATTTTAAATAAGTTTATTAAATAAAGTTATCTCCATACTGTATTATTTTAAAAATAAACCAATAGATTTAAAATGTGTATATCTATTTTTTCTTTTGAAACTATATACTTATAACAATAATCTATATAGTTTTAAAATCCGGTTTTATATAAGCTACTCGATATTTAAAATTCCTATATTTTCCAAATCTTTTGTGTGTGTGTATATATATGTATATTTTAAATCCTCTATATATTCAAATACAAATGTTTTTATACTTAACCATATTTATTTATTTTTATGCTTCCTGAATAACTATATATATATATATAAATTGAAAATTGCATTACATATACCTTACTGTAAATAAATTTCTTTTCTTCTGTTTCCAGCATATATATATGCTCCTAACTAAAAAGGGAATTATCTGCTTCAAATCATATATATTTTTCCTCTGACTTATGCAAGTAAAAAAAAAATTAATTACCACAAAACCCTTACTAGAACACTCGCGAAGCCTTAGCCTCGTCAAGCCCTTCCCAAAACCGCACGCCGCCACCCAACTTGTTCCAACGATGAAAGCCACGTGCCGTTCAATCCTCGAGTCGCCCCACGCGACCCTTCCCTGACATCGCATAGCCCTCTCGAGCCCCGATTCATGTCACGACCATCCCTATCGTCGCCACGCAAAACCAGATGGCCACCTCCGTATCGCTCTGCCCTGAAGCCACCGCGTGTGAGCGCAAAGATACCCTCTCTAGATCGCCTCCTGCTAGAATTGAACTTGGCTTCGATTCGATTTTGAAAATGAAGAGGCAGCCATATTTTTCGATTTTGATTTTCTCGAAATGACCCAGAATAAAAATTGGAACGAATAGCGACTTCCCCCATTATTATTTTTCGATTCGAATAAATTTTGAACCGAAAATGAAAAAGCATAAGACACAGATTTCTTTTTAAAAAGAAAATCTCATTTCGATATTCTAATAGGGAAGACGCGTGTTTAAAAATGAAGGACAAGTGTAAAAAAAAGGCCAAGTGTTAGAAGAGGAGAGACTTATATAATTTGCCTTGTGAAAACATTATTATATTTGAATTAAATTAAATTTAAATCGTTTAGAAAACGAATCCTAAAATCTCGATCTCCTATCGATGCATGTTGCTAGGTGTTTATAATGTTAAACCCCTATTTTGAATGAAATGGAAAAGGTTTCGAGTCCAAATTCGATCGTATAGAGAAGATGGCTTTTTGGACCCAGTTATTATATTAAACTTCGAACAGATTTCAGCGCGTTTATCTACCGTACGATCACACGACAACTCCAAATACTATTGAATTTGAAATTCGATAATAATACACTATTACAGATCCAATGGATTTGGTTTCGTCGAAATCCGAGACTATGCCCCAGAATGCTATTTTTAAATATCAATTTAAACGATATATTTTTAAACTAAACAAAACATTTTCAAATTCAAATTTAAAAACTTCTATTATCTCTAGTATTATAAATATAAATTTTCCAAGCCTTCAAAATATTTTCAACCAGCTTAAAAATCAAGATTTAATATTTTACCCAATCTCTAATTATAAATTCAATAAATTAATTGCCAAATGAATAATGATATTTGAAATTCAAGTTAAACTAACTTCCAAATATTTAAAATCAATTAAATATTCCAATTTCAAATATTAAAAATTTCGGGTCATCACAATACCGTACTACATCTTGAGAGTATATACCATTATCTGGTTCAAACTTTTCCCTTTTGAATTTATTAAGCAAGCTTGAAACCCAAATACCTAGTTTTTATTTCAAAACTCCCTTTTGAAATGATACTATATATTTTAACCATTGAATATATATATATATGTGTGTGTGTGTGTGTGTGTGTGTGTGTGTGTGTGTGTGTGTGTGTGTGTGTATAGAGAGCCCGAGTAATCCCAAAATGATACTAAAGAACTGGTACTACCGAATAGTATCGTATATTCCCCGACCAAGAGGGTAATTGCTTAAGTGAAGTGTTTACCATTCGAATACTTCTCTTTTTAATTACAGTTATTGTCGAGTCTTTGTTAACTAAAAAAATACTTCTTCAAATTTCAAAATCCCCATTTAGAAATAATACTATATATATATATATATATATATATATTTCAAAATCAATGTTTAAAATGTCTTTTATCGACTTGCTTTGGGTTTCTCCAGATTCGAACTTGTTTCACTCGTATAATGGTAAAGAGAATAATTTACTAAATTCCCCATAGGTTCACCAAGGAACACATCTGCTTGTCACTTAGAAGATTATTCAGATCATCACAAAACAAATCGAGACTCATTCCTTGAACCAATTCAAAAAATGTATACTTTCTTTAAATCTCCTTTCCAAAATATTTATACTTAAAAAATATTTTCAAGTACACTATTACTCCTACTTCCAAAAATCATTTGAAATAATAATAATGTACACATTTCCCTTTTGTAAATCCAGTCCTGGCTTTGGGATAAATTAAAATCTGCTATATCAAACAAACAAATTTCTATAGTAGCATTTTCTCATTTAGAAACTCGAAAATGAACACTGATCATTGGAATTAATTTCCAGTGATAGAAGTAAGTTTAGTACATTCTATCTCCTTAAAAACCTCTTAGAAATATTTCTATTCATAAATACTTTCAAATAATATTATGATTATTTTTCCTAAAACTTTGAAACCATTTTTCAAAAGCACTGAGATTTAAGTTCTCATTTTTTTTCTACTTAATTTATCTATTAATTTATCAACCATATTACTGTAAATCAATTTTATAAAATCAATTTCTCAAATATTTATTCTAAAATATTCTATTTTTCTTTTAATAAACAACTTTTGTTAAAATTCTCCTAACATTGTCATCCCACGCCTTATAGTCAAACTGTGAAACTTAATTCACTAGATGTTGTTTCAAATTCCCACAATTTCTATCTACCTATAATAGGTTATAGAAAGGAAAATTACTTATAAATCAACAAATAATAGTCAATGCCCAAAATTAGATGAGCATGACTACTTTGGCAATGATAATAATTGCATATTATCATATTCTAACAAACAGGCACATTAAAATAACTATATTAATTTTTAATAACTGTTTCTTTATATACAAAATATAATCCTAGGGTAAAATTATTCATTTACCAAATTAAACACAATATTGTGTTGGTTGGCCTTGTTCAAGTGTTTATAGATTACTATCAATAGCGTTAGCTACTCTATTGACCGGAATCCATAAACCACGTAATAGATCAACTAACATAATATAAAACATTTTTATAGCATTAGCAAATACGTGCTTTATATATATATACACCCAAAATCATTCTAGGTGTTGCTAACCCTATCTCTAATGAATTTATCCCACCAATGCCTATGTATTCACTCAACCTAACTATGATACCCCATGTAACAATATGCTTTTTCGATCATTGGAAGTCGACACTAATACATCCATAGGATTCATATGCTAAACATCCAAGTGCTGGAAAGATGGATTATTGAGGTAAAAGAAAAGAAAAGATAGAATAGAATCTCAAAACATGATGAGCAATATATAATATAACAATGGTATTTACAAAAAAAACCGAACTTTAATATAAATACATAAAATTAAAGCAAAACTAATATATCATCAGCCCAAGACTGCTATATCCGTCCTTATAATTGCTGATAAATGCAATAAGAACAAAATAATTGAAGATAAAATGCATGAATATGCCTTGGAGGTTCCAGCTTATCTCTTCAAACTAGGGCTGTCAATGGGTCGGGTCGGGTTTGGGTCGGGTCAAGTCGGGTTCGGGTTGATTTTAAATGGGTCGGGTCAACCCGTTTATTAAATGGGTCGAAAAAGCTCAACCCGAACCCAACCCGTTTATAAACGGGTTAACCCGACCCGACCCGTGTAACCCGATTATAAACGGGTCGGGTCGGGTCGGGTCGTAAATGGGTCAGGTTAACCCGTATAAGGTGTAAACGGGTCGTAAACGGGTCGGGTCAACCCGTATAAGGTATAATTGGGTCGTAAATGGGTCGGAACGGGTCGTAAACGGGTCGGGTCAACCCGTATAAGGTACAAACGGGTCATAAACGGGTCGGAGCGGGTCGTAAACAAGTCAGCTCAACCTATATACTGTATAAACGGGTTGTTAACGGGTCAGTTTCGGGTTAGCGGGTCAACCCGAAACCCACCCGTTTATAAACGGGTCAAATTCGGATTGACCCGAAAATGACCCGCCAATTAAATAGGTCGGGTTAACCTGCTAATTTCCGTGCGGGTTTCGGGTCGTGTAGGAAATTGACAGCCCTACTTGAAACTCCAATGTGTCTAACTAAATTTGAAAAATATACTTAGATTGACCCGAGCATTATAAGAAAAATAATTCCCGGATCAGTCTAGTAAAAACCTATGTGAGAACCACAATCAAATAGATTCTTAATGTTTTAAATAAACCTTTCAAAATATAGGTATCTCGTAAGACTGCATTGCACATAAACACGGACAGGTATTTATCCTGTGATAACCAAACCATTTTGATAGACAATTGACGCAGCGGATTTAACTTCGACGTGCTAATAATGCTTTGATTCAAATTGATGCAACTTTCTTCCTCATGAAATGATTTCGTGTTAAGTAAACCTGATAGAACGATAAATGCCCAATTCCGTTGATCGTGACGATGCCGAAATCTAGCTATCTCCAACCCATTGATCTCGCAAGATACCGTGTTGAAAGATCTACAATTTGATCGTTGATCACTTGCAAGTGATACCGAGAATTGGCTTCTACTTCGTTGATTCATGCACGAATAACCCGAAGAAGGAAAGAACAAGGAGATCACACTCAACTTCAACAATGGTGGCAAAAGCACACACACAAATTTTATTCATAATCAACTCCCTTTACAATGACATCACACCACTATTTATAGGAAAATTACAACACCCTTGCGACTCAACATCCACGACTTACGACCTAACAATCACGACCTAACAAACAATACGAGTTACAACAATACACATACGACTCAACATTACAACACGACATACGACATACGACATACGACATACGAAGATACAATGACTCACGACTTAACAACAATACAACACAAGAAATCAGGGGCTCAACTCATGCGACTCCACAGCATATGACATAAGGGATCAGCGACTTAAGAAATAGCATGCGGCCTAACTGAGCGACTTAAGAAGATAGCGGCATAAGTGAACGGCTTTGATTTCTTGAATGGCATAAGTGAACGACTTAAGGAGCTAGCGGCATAAGAAATGCGGCTTAAGAATGAGCGACATAAGATGCAAGCGACTTAAGAAATGAGCGACATAAGCAACATAGGCGACTTAAGCTTCAAAACGACTTAAGGGAACAAAGCGGCATAGGTTGCTTGGCATAACTCGCTAGGTCGTTCAGGCGACTTAAGACCAAGCGAGCGACTTAAGTAATTGGGGCGACTTAACTCGTTATGTCACGTTTGTTCTGCCTCCTGCGTTGCATCCTCCATCTCGTTACGTCGCGGGCGACTTAAGGCAAGCGAACGACGTAAGATCAACGAGCGACTTAAAGCAAACGAGTTATCATGGTGCGACATAAGATGGTTGAACGAATCGTCATGGTGCACTGCATCATCCTCCCCTGACTGAAAAGAATTCGACCCCGGATTCACACTTTCCTCTCCTTCGACATACTTATTCTCATGATATGGAATCAAGTGTTTGACGTTGAAAACGTCGGCAGTATGGATATGATCCGGCAATCTTAACTGATAAACATTCTCATTAATCTTCTTTATGATTTCCAAAGGACCAATCTTTCTAACAGCTAGTTTGTTGTACGTACCAATAGAAAATCGATCCTTAGTCAAAACTGCATGTACAAAATCTCCTTCTTTGATTTCAACATTTCGTCGTTTAATATCTGTGGATTGCTTATATTTCTCATTCGCCTTAAGCAATCGTTCCTGCACAACCTTGTGGCATTCTTGCAATTCATTCACAAAATCACTAGCTCGTTTGATCACTCTTTTCTGCTGTGGTACTATAGATAAATCCAATGGTCCTTTAGAATTGTCGAGTAAACGACCTGGAATGGACTAAACCTAGTGCTACGATTAACTGCATGGTTGTATGCAAACTCAGCTTGACACAGTTTGGAATCCCAACTCTTCAAATTGTCATTCACAAGGCATCTCAATAGATTACCTAGGGATCTATTCACAACCTCTGTCTATCCATCCGTCTGTGGATGATAATCACTACTAAATTTCAGCTTTGTCCCGACCATTCTTCATAGACTCATCCAAAAACGACTCAGAAAACGAGTGTCTCTATCCGATACGATAAATTCAGGCAACCCGTGACGACGATAAATTTCTCTAAAGTATAACTGTGCGACATTAACTGCATCTGCCGTCTTCTTGCATGCAATAAAATGTACCATTTTTGAAAACCGATCAACCACCACATAGATAGAATCATTGCCACGTTGCGTTCTCCGCAAACCCAATACAAAGTCCATACTAACATCCACCCATGGCTTAGTAGGAATAGACAACGACAAATATAAACCTGCATTTGTCGCGGTTCCCTTTGAAACTTGACAAATATGGCCCTCTGAACAAACTTTCCAATGTAAGGTCTGAAAATTTGATTCATCACCCTCATAAATGTACTTGGTGCATTACATAGACCAAACGGCATGACCAGCCATTCAGATAATCCTTCTCGAGTCTTGAATGCTGTCTTCCATTCATCACCTGGTCTTATGCGAATCAGATGATAACCGCTCTTAAGATCGATCTTCGAAAAGATTACAGACCCACTGAGTTGATCCAATAGATCATCAAGTCTTGGCATAGGAAATCTGTATCTCACAGTTATTTTGTTGAGTGCCCTGCTATCCGTACACATTCTCCATGAACCATCTTTCTTTGGTACCAACAACGCTGGTACAGCACAAGGACTGAGACTCTCTCGAACACGCCCTCGCTCAAGCAACTCCTCAACTTGTCTCCTCAACTCTTCATGCTCTTTCGGACTCATACGATAATGTGGCCTATGCGGTAACACAACACCTGTCACTAGATCAATTTGATGTTGTATATCTCTCAGTGGCGGCAATTCCTTGGGTAATTCCGCAGGAAAGACATCTTCAAATTCATTCAACACCGGTCTAACCTCCGCAGGAATTTCAAAATCTTCACTTGCTTCATATCCAATCAATATAAACATTTCAGCACTATCTTTCACTTCTTCAACAAATTCTCTCTTAGATAATAGGCTAGTTGATTCCACTTTCTTCTCTGCCTTGCTTTCACTTTGCTCACGCTTCTTAGGAACTAAAGTAATTTGAGTTCCTTCGAACATGAAACTGTAGCTGTTGGTGCAACCATTATGTTGTACAGCTCTATCGTATTGTCATGGTCTTCCCAATAGTAAACGACACACATCCATGTCGACAATATCACACCATATATCATCTTTGTACTTCTTCCCAATAGAAAATGTAACAAATGCTCGTCTTTCCACTGTCACTTCTCTACCTTTCTTTAGCCATGTCAGCTTATAAGATCTAGGAAGTTTTTCAGTCTTCAACCCTAACTTCGTGGCGGCTTCTTCAGAAATAATGTTATCACAGCTTCCCGCATCAATAACAAATCGGCAAACCTTTCCCAAGGTAGTACATGTAAGCTGAAAGATATTGCTTCTCGGCCAACTAGAATCATTCTCATGCTTTGGCACTAAACAAGACCTCCTCATCATCAAGTTGCATCCTTCATCTCCTGACACAACTTCTTCATCTTCATCAAATTTCGATGGTTGAGAATAATCAACTTCAGCTTCCACATCCTCATACTCACATCCCTCTGCAGCTAATGCTCTCTTCTTTGGCTTTGTACATTCGTTACTTTTATGGCCAAACTCCTGACAATTATAGCATTTGATACTGTCATTGACCTTTGCTTTAGCGGCTTCTTTGACAATTGGTTTATTGACTGCCTTGGAAACATTAACACTGCTACTAGCACCCTTATTCTGTTTGTTAGAACTCGTAAACACACCACCTCCTCATCTCCCTTGTTTCTCCCAAGCTAAGGCTTTCTGATGTGCTTTAGCAACAGACATTGGATTAAACATATTAACCATGTCTTGAATTTGCGTTCGTAACCCTCCAATATATCTAGCCGTTGGCTGTTCCTCTGTTTCCATAATATCATTCCTTGCAATCAATTGATAGAATTCATCTACATAATCATTCACCGTCCTCGTCCCTTGTCCCAAATTCTGCAAACGTTGATACATAAGAGATTGATAATTGTACGGCAAGAAAGTTGCTTTCATCATCTTTCTCATCTTCTCCTAAGTGACAACTTTTGATTTTCCTATTCTCTCCCAAGTTAGTTTAGTTTGTTGCCACCAAGCCATAGCTCTTCCCCTTAGTCTTGTAGCAACTAACTGGACTCTTCGATTTTCAGGCACCTCCTTGAATTCCAAAATTTCTTCAACATTTGACAACCAATCAAGAAATTTTTCTGCTTGCATACCACCTTTGAATTCTGGAATTTCCATCCTCATACCTGACTCCCATTTACGATCATTTTCTGAATCAAGATATTGATTTCGCACTTGGCCTCAATCTCGATAATGAATACTACCTCCATCACCATATTCCTCAAAATCATACGTAGTTCGATATCGATCTTGACCATCTACATCTCTACGACTACGCATGTCCCTTCTACCCTGTCTTTCAGCATCACGATATGGATCATCTTCAAACCCACGTTGAGTTCTTCTTTCTTCATTTCGATACTCATGATGTTCTCGCATCATTGAAACTGATGATTCTTTCCTATCTTGATAAGACTGGGGTGACGTTCTCCTTTCTCCCGAAACCGATGGTGAAACCCTGTTTCCACTCTGATTCGAAACTGGTGAAGTTCTCCTTGACTTTGATTCATGTCCTTCATCAATTTCTCCAACTTTTCAATACCCTCATTGAACTTTTCATTGTTACGTTGTTCCATCTGCTCAGCTTCTTGTCTTCTATACACATCTTCAACATTATGATAACGATTAGCATGTCTCGGAGGCATGATCTTCAAACAATCTCGTTTCCTTGACTTGGCTCCGATCTAACTTGACACTGCACGACTCTGATCTAGCTCGGCTCTTACTTAGCTCCACGCGGATTTGACTTAGTTCTTACTCTGATATGGATCTGATTCGGCTCTGATACCAAAAAAGTGATGCAGCGGATTTAACTTCGACGTGCTAATAATGCTTTGATTCAAATTGATGCAACTTTCTTCCTCACGAAATGATTTCGTGTCAAGTAAACCTGATAGAACGATAAATGCCTAATTCCATTGAGCGTGACGATGCCGGAATCTAGCTATCTCCAACCCGTTGATCTCGCAAGATACCGTGTTGAAAGATCTACAATTCGGTCGTTGATCACTCGCAAGTGATACCGAGAATTGGCTTCTACTTCGTTGATTCGTGCACGAATAACCCAAAGAAGGAAAAAAGAAGGAGATCACACTCAACTTCAACAATGGTGGCAAAAGCACACACACAAATTTTATTCAAAATCAACTCCCTTTACAATGATATCACACCACTATTTATAGGAAAATTACAACACCCTTGCGACTCAACATCCACGACTTACGACCTAACAATCACGACCTAACAAACAATACGAGTTACAACAATACACATACGACTCAACATTACGACACGACATACGACATACGACATATGATGATACAACAACTCACGACTTAACAACAATACAACACAAGAAATCAGCGGCTCAACTCATGCGACTCCACAACATACGACATAAGGGATCAACGACTTAAGAAACAACATGCGGCCTAACTGAGCGACTTAAGAAAATAGTGGCGTAAGTGAACGGCTTTGATTTCTCGAACGGCATAAGTGAACGACTTACGGAGCTAGCGGCATAAGAAATGCGGCTTAAGAATGAGCGACATAAGCGACATAGGCGACTTAAGCTTCAAAACGACTTAAGAGAACAAAGCGGCATAGGTTGCTTGGCATAACTCGCTAGGTCGTTCAGGCGACTTAAGACCAAGCGAGCGACTTAAGGAATTGGGGCGACTTAACTCGTTATGTCGCGTTTGTTCTGCCTTCTGCGCTGCATCATCCATCTCGTTACGTCGCGGGCGACTTAAGGCAAGCGAACGACGTAAGATCAACGAGCGACTTAAAGCAAACGAGTTATCATGGTGCGGCATAAGATGGTTGAACGAATCATCATGGCACGCTGCATCAAAAATCCATTGATATTATAATAATGTCCAGGGGTTTAAAGTAAATATTGAATCATTGCCAAAATTGTTACGTCGATTAAATTTCAGTATAATAGGTATACAATTAAGTCCGAAGGTAGTTATTGGAGATTGTGTTCCAATAAAGAAAAGGTAAGGGTCTACGTTCCATATACCTCTAGAATTTTTTTTTACCGATGCTACCTTAATTTACACCTCTGCTACTCAGGACTAGCCTAACCCTTCCTGGATAGTACCAAATATGAACACCCCACCGATTGTCTGATAAACTGTCTTGATGACCAAAAACATACATAATCTACAGATAAATGTTGATCTAGATAAAAATAATGATCATACCCTAATGGGAGTGACTCACATAGCCCTGATGCACTTTCCTGCTATAGTCATTTACGGATTGTAAGGGCCGAGGCTACATTTTACCTTTTAGATAGCAATCTCACTAAGAATGCTAATATTGCCCTCCAGGCGATAAGGTACTACTTCTACTACATTCATTTTGTAATCACCCTTAAGATTAGTAGGAAATAGCCCTTGCACTTCAAATAGCTCTTTTTTCGATTCCATCATCTTCAAGATGGTTTTAATTCAAACGCTAAAGTTGGTTCACAGTGGTTTTTAGATAATTCATACTTATCCAATCTCGTTCTCTTCGAAGCAACATTCGATAGTTTTCGGTAAATTCAACTTCGGTTATTTTAAAAATAAACAAACAATACATATAAGCAGAGATCAACCAATAACCATTTTAGTGGACTAATTTAGTCACCAATAGAAAATACTTTAATTTTTTACGTCTTTTCTACGCCAAAAGACGGAACACAGACGTATGAAATTGATACAAAGAGGTGATGTGTAGAAATGGTACAGGGAAGAAACTTTACAACGCCATCCGCCCATCCCTATGAGTTCAGGTTGGATACAAATCAAGATCGCCATTCCAAAATAAAAACACCCAAAATAAAACACCAAAATCTCTGTGCCATTCCAAAATTTCAATATCTCGTATTATTAATAAAAACCAAAATAAGAACCCTGTCTCTGTGCCATTCCAAATCATGGTCGCTGCTCAGATCGAAGGTCGCCTCACGTTCGTCAGATAGAAGGCGCCTCAGTGATCATGTTTTGCTTCACTGCTCAGATCCAATCACGTTTTGAATTACCAAGATCATTCGACTCCACTTTCTTTGGCATCCTGTGACTTCTTGCAGGTGATTCCCATTCAGTGATTATTTGAAGTGTATTTGACGTTAAAATTTCATTGATAATACTCACAAGATATCATGGTGTCATATATTCATGTATTGTTCAACGCATAGTGACAGTAGAACAAGAAAGGTTTGTCAACACAAGCCAATAGGAATTTACTGGACTAGGCTTTCAATGTAACATATAAAGTTTTACTAGTTTTGATATTTAAACAAGAAGTTAGGCTGAACTAAAGGCATTAACTGTAACAGTTTCATCAAGCAGACTTGTAACATTTTAGATTCAATTTTTTTTTTTCCAACAATGAAGTTTTTTCCTTCACGGCAATCCATTCCGGTTGCTTCTATTATATATTTCAAATTAAAGTCTATAAATTTAGTCTTTAATATTATTAGCGCCACTAACTATTTACTTCAAAGGTTATAAAGGAAAAACATGACGTGTGTTAAAATTAGTGAATTGATTTGGACATGTGTCAAATTTAATGAATTGATTTTTGATTTGGGGGATTTTTTAAGAGAGTTGAGTATTATTGAATATTTCTAAATAATTATAGATGATGTAATCGACAACTGTTTATAACTGTTACTCAATACAGACTACGAGTGATTAGTATGTTTTAATTTTCTTTGTTGTTTCAGTGGATTTTGAGAATGAGAAGTGCTGGCTTTGAATTTTAATATCTTGCATTAATATTATATTAAGTAGATGGGAACGATTGATATTTGCTTGCAATAAATGTTCTCAGAACAATGATTGATGTTCGAGGTGTAGACTTTTGTTATAATTAGGCTACGTAAAGGTAGTCATAAAGAATTAACTGTCACGCTTATTCCATGCGCCAACACAAAAAATGTAAGCAGATGAAAATGGTGCGTATTAAAAATTATAGGGAACACAGGGCAGCCTTAAAGCATCTTATGTTATCTGCACCTACAAAATACTTGTATTGTTTCAACTTCATCTATTGTCTTATTGAATCTGGTGATTCTATTTGTGAAAACTACATATTTGATGTTTGAATACATTTCTTTGATAACACTCATGATTTATAGATCCATTTAAAATACATTAACGCGATATGAATGTTTTTAAAAGAATAACTTTCATTACTGCTAAATGAAGAATTATCAAGTATTATCGTATTTGATCTTTGAAAGTTGAAACTAGTAGTAAAATTTGTGGGAACATTTTTAAACTATTCAAGCAGTATTTTTGTATCATGACTGCAGGTTGCGATAAAGCTAAAATATATCCTTGCAAAAATGTACATACCTGCCATTACAAATTTAAGCCTATAGTTTACAATTTTATTCTCACTAATTTGAGAACCGAAGTTTGTCCAATCTCATAATACTCACATATGATGGAATCAAATAAACTCAAAGCCAAGCCAAATGCATTCTTTTTCATTGTCATGGTCTGATATTAACTTTCAGAATATTTATGCTGAAATTTATTTAGAAATCCATGCATAATTTATTACCATATTATGCGTAGGTCTTTTATTATCATATTATGTCCAACGTTCACCAATCCAAAAGTGAATATTGTATATTAGGTTGAATCATTTTTAGTAGACAACAGCCGATCTTTTTATCATATCCCAACAGCTACGGTAATATAATAATGAATCGTGTTACTAATAAAATAATAACATTAGGCATTATTACGATAAAGAAAAATAATAATGTACAGTACCGGCCCAAACGTAACTGTTGCCTCAGACAAAAATAAATGACATCATGCCAGGCTCGAACCTGGGTTGTCCCAGACAAGAAGAAGATACATAGCCACTAGACTACAGCTTGCATTGTAAAAGTTTATATACAAACATACTTGACTAATTATAATACATAATCAAGCTACCGTCGGAATTGTTGCCCCTACCGGATTGGTTGCCCTAGGCGACCGTCTTGCTCGCCTTACCCTTGGGCCGGCTCTGATAATGTACAAAAATAAGAATAATATACGCCTTTATTAAAGATAAAAGCATAATTAGTCTTTTTAAATAAAAATATCCGTGTAATCAGTTTTTTGAATAAAAACTAATAATGTGTAGGGTATTTTCTTAAAAGCTGGAAATATACTTGTTAAATATATTTGTTAATTTTTAACATTAATTTATTGTATAAAATATAATTTAACTTTTATTCCTAATTGTACAGTAAAAGATGGATTATATGAAAGTTCGAACCTGGATGTATGAGTTTCGATGGAAAGAGGATCGATATCATTGCATTTTAGAAACGGCGTGAAAACATTTCTTAAAGCGGCGTTTTGTAATAAAACAAAGATGAAAGAAATTCGATGTTCGTGTAAGAAACGTCGTTGTATGAAACTTCAAGATTACGAAACTATAGCTTTTCATTTGCATAATCATGGTTTTATGCCGAATTATTATGTGTGGAGATATCATTGTGAAGCGGGGACAAAGCATGGTTCGACGGTCGTAGTTGAAAAGCGACCGAAAACATCGATGTTTATTTTGATGACTATAGCATGAGAGATAGAATGACAGAAATGGTCAATGATGTTATTGGTCCAAGTATGTGGACCGACGAACGTAATATAGAAGAAGAACTTGGCTCGAAAGTTAATTTTTTTTTTTGATTTATTAGAAGCATCGAAACGACCACTTTATAAAGTTGTACAATGACAGACTTGTCGGCCACATCTAGGTTAATCGCTATAAAATCTGAATACAATGCATCAGAAAACACGATGAATGCGATTCTAAATCTGTGTAAGGAAATGCTTCCACCTGACAATATGTTGTCAGGTAACTGGTATTTCTTAAAAAAGGAAGTATCTGCATTCGGTTTGTCGTATAAAAAATTGACACATACCCAGGTGAATGCATGATATATTGGAAGGAAGATAAAAACCTTATGAGTTGTAAGTTCTGCAATAAAAAAAGATATAAGTCTAAAAAAACAATGGAAAAGGTGTACCTTTCACTCGTATGCATGATTTTCCGTTTGCACCTAGATTACAAAGGTTATGTGTATCTTAAGCTACCGTGAAACACATGCGATGGCATAATGAACGACAATGGGAGGAAGGGGTTTTATTTCATCCTTCTGATAGCGAGGCGTGTAAACATTTTGATAATGTTTATCCTGATTTCGCTAAAGAATCACGTAATATCCAACTTGGTTTGTGTATGGATGGTTTCGACTCTTTTACTTTGTTCGGCAAACCTTATTCAACATGGCCAGTTATTATTACACCTTACAATTTACCTCCGTGGATGTGTATGAAGAATTCATACGTGTTTTTAACTGTGATTGTTCCTAGACCAAAGAATCCTAAAAACGAAATAGATGTATATTCGCAACCTTTAGTTAATGAGTTGAAAATACTATGGACATATGGCGTTGTCACTTACGACGTGTCAAGAAAAAAACTTTCAGAATGTTTGCTTGTTTATTATGGACAATGAGTGATTTTCCAGCATATGGGATGCTTTTTGGCTGGAGTACTAACGACAAGTTTGTTTATCCTACCTGTATGGATTCGACGGATCATTTCGATTAAAATATGGCAGTAAACAGTGTTGGTGGGATCGTTATCATCGTTTTCTGCTTCCAAACGATCGTTTTAGTTTTGATAGGAAAAACTTCATGGCAAATACAACTATTACTTTAGAGCCACCCGACATTCTGAGTAGTGAACAAGTCTATGAGATCGTGCAAGATTATCCTAAAATACACGAGACATGAGAGGAGCCAAAAATCCATGGTAAATGACAAATTCATAACTGGTACAAACAAAGTATATTTTAGGAGTTACCATATTGGAAGAGTCTGAAACTTCGACACAATCCAGACGTAATGCATAATGAGAAAAATGTGTGAGAACTTCTTTAACATAATTATTAATACCAAGGAAAAACAAAAGATGATCTGAAGTCAAGAAAGGATATTGCATTCTATTGCAATCGTTCCGAACTAAAAATTGATAATGAACGTCTAAATTTCAAACGTTTAGCTTGTTATGAGTTGGAAAATATTCATCATAGTATTGGAGTGGGTAGACATTTGAAGTTACCTGATGGAGTTGCTTCTAATTTGAAACGATGTGTTATATGAAGGACCTTCAACCATCGGGAATGAAGAGTCACGATTGTCATGTATTTCTCGAGACTCTGTTTCCAATAGTTTTTAAGGAGCTATTACCACAGATGGTTTGGACGCCCATAACTGAGCTCAGTTTAATGTAAAAAAATTTATGTTCGACTACTCTTATTAAAGCTAATTTGGAGAAATTAGAGAAGGATGTATCAAAGTTACTGTGTAAATTAGAAAAAATATTTCCGCTTGGAGTTTTTAATAGCATGAAACATCTACCTGTACATCTGCCAACTGAAGCTTTAATGTGAGGACCAGTACAATATGAATGGATGTATTCTTTTGAAAGGTATATATAACTAAGGTGGACTTTATTTTCACATTTTCAACATATCAACGTATAAATGTTATATTTTTATTTAATGTTTTCATATTGAGGTATCTTGGTCACCTTAAAAGAAAGGTGAAACAAAAAGCATGCGTTGAAGGTTCAATTTGCCAAGCATACATTACTGAAGAAGCATCCACGTTTTTTAATTACTATTTCGAAGACCAGATCAAGTTGAATTCTAACAGTGGCCACTGTAATGAGGATGACATGAATGATTCACCCGACATATCTTTATCCATCTTCCAGAAATGGGGACGTACATCCGGTAAATGAAAAGATAGAGGTTTTCAAACAATTAAAAATTTTACTTTAGCTAAAACAACCATGCGTCTCAATTGTGAAGAGCTATCAAATCTTATTTGGTTTGTAAAACAACTTCGATCAATTAATATAATTTATGTTTTATATTATAAATTTTAATTGGTAATTTTAATTCTCCAACAGTCAATTTGAAGAAGAAAATCCTAATGTTGAGCCAGTAAAGGATTTGAGAAATGGTTTAAGAAATATGTAAGCGTGATTTATTATATATTAAACGCGTTTTTATTGTAAATCTATATAATATTACAATGTGAATTTATTTTAATAGGTTGATTATAATGGAATCACTGATGTTTGTTATGCAAAACTTGCATTTGGTCCTATGGTGAAGTATAGAAAATGTTCAATTATGGACGTAAATGGCTATAAATTTCACACAAAGAATTTGGAGCAAATAAAACAACTTACAATAATGGGGTATGTATTAAAGGAGGCAACATTGATGATGTTTTGAAAGATTATTATGGCATATTACAGTAAATAATTGAACTTGCTTACTCGATGACACCAGAGCTTAAAACCTTTTTATTCAAATGTGAGTGGTTCGACAATAGAAAAGATGTAGGAATATGTAGTGCGTATAAAGATGATCCACTCGTTGAAATAAATCACAAAAGACGATATCAAAGTTATGATCCATTTGTGTTGGCGATGTGTTAACTCCACTTTTTCAGCATGGCCGTGATATCAAAAATCGAGCGAGAAACCAATGATAGTTCGTCTCGAAGAATAGTCAACTCAGCATCCCAACAAAGCAAGTTCTGTTGAATGGCTTTTCAGATAAGATCCCCTACGGAGGGGGGGTCCAGGGGGGGTGCCAACCCCCCAAGGTGGGGGTGCGGGGGCAGCGCCACCGCTACGGTGATCGACCTGCCCGGTCAGGTCGCAGGGGTCCAGGGGGCAGCGTCCCGTCCAAAACGGTATACGACTTAGAGAATGGAGCGACCTATCTTCTAGTCGAAGTCAACGACCTAACTGATGAAGCGGGTTAACGAGCTAACAAGTGGCACGACTTACCGACTTAATAAGGTTGCCGACTTAATAAGGTTGCCGACTTAACAAGGTTGCCGACTTAATAAGGTTAACGACTCAATAAGCTTAACGACTCAAGGATTGGACGACCTAAGAAGTGCCACGACTTAACGAGTTAAGGTTCAAGGCGACTTAGAGGAATGGAACGACTCAAGAGGGTTAACGGTTCATGAGACATGCCGACTCAGTGGATCAACGACTCAAGAACTGTGCGACTCAAGGTCTTCACGACCTAACAATTCAAGAGCTGAACGACCTACGAGTTAAAAACTCTACGAGTTAAAAGGTCTACGAGATAAGGATCTACGGCTTAAGGCCTCCACGAGTTAAAAGGTCTACGAGAGAAGGATCTACGACTTACGACCTATGATGAGTCGTGTACGACTCATGCTAGCATAAAGGAAACTGCATTTGGTTAACTCGTGAACGACTTAGAACTTGTATCATTCATTCAGATGGGTGCATAACTCCGGGCCAAGCCATGAACCCAGTAAATCAGCCGCGACCTACCATGAGTCGTACACGAGTTACGACTCACCATGAGTCGTACACGAGTTACGACTCACCATGAGTCGTACACGAGTTACGACCTAACTCCAAAGATGCCTATAAATACGCCCATAACTCCAACAGAGGGAGGACTTTTTGGCTCATTCATTTCAAGCGCCGTTACTCTGCTGCATTCTGAACTACTTCAACACCTTCAAGGAACTTCACGAAGAAATCAAACATGTTTAACATGTGTTCAAAGATTTGGATCGACATTGAAGTTTAGGCTACTTGTTCTAAGTCACTTGAAACTCAAAGTGTGTTGTAATCAAAGTGTAACTGCATTGACTTGTAATCAAATCGTCAATAAAGATATTCAAAGTGGACGTAGGCTCTCTCTTAAGCCGAACCACTATAAAATTGCTGTTGTTTACTGCTTTTTTCACTATTATCTGCTTATAATCTGTAACAACCCGCATATTTATCGAGTTTACATTTAAATATTTTTATTTAAATATTAAATCGTTAATCGGATTTTGGTCCGAAAAACTACTTTTTGCAAACGGTCAAATTAGGACTCGAGACCACTTCCATTGAGTTCGAAATGTCGTTTACAACTTTTTAAGTATAAACATCGATAGGTTTGGAGTTAGTGAAATTTCACTAACTTTTCCCGCTTTGGACTTTGGGTTAGTTTAGCCTATTAAGCCCAAGTTCCAACCCTCTTCTCCTCACTCTTCATAAATTTCCTAACTAACTCAAGCTTTAGCATTAATGGTGAAGAGAATGGGAAATTAAAACTCCAAGCTCAAATTCAATTGCAACTCCATCATTCAACTCCAAATTCAAGTAGAAGATATTGGATTCAAGCTTTGGATTGCTTCTCCTTGCTTTCAAGCTTCATCTTCATAAATTTTAGTGCAAAGGTGAGATTTTTATCTCACAATTCTAGTCTATAACTATATTGGACTGTTGGGAATGATTCCCTATCACTTTAGCATGCATATTTGCTTTTGGTTTGGATTGGATTGGCGAAAAACTCCGATTTTTGGTGTTTGGGAGAAATTTCTGCATTTAGGTCGTTCTGGCCGTTTTTAGCTCGCTCGGAGTTAGGTCGTGTGGACCTTAGGTCGTAGGTCGCGTACGAGTTAACCCCTAGGTCGTTCTGGCCATTTTCGTGTTTTCGGAGTTAGGTCGCTCAGGACCTTAGGTCGTAGGTCGTATGGCCGTTAGGTCGCTCTGCTTTGGCTCTGGCCATTTTTGCTCACTCGCAGTTAGGTCGCTCACGACCTAGGACTTAGGTCGCTCGCGAGTTAGTACCATAGGTCGCTGGGCCATCTAAATGCTTGTTCGGTGTTAGGCCATAGGTCGTATGGACCTTAGGTCGTAGGTCGCTCGCCTATATCCTCTGGCCATTTCATCCCTTGGTCGCTTGACCTCTAGGTCGCGGGTACCATTAGGTCGCTCGGCCTTGTTTAGTGCTAGGTCGCTGGACCATTTAGGTCGTTCGACCCCTAGGTCGCGGGTTTTTAGGTCGTTAGGTCGTTAGGCCGTTAACCCACTAGGTCGCATGACCTATAACCTGTTAGGTCGCTCGACCGTTTACTCCATTAGGTCGCCCAACCCTACTACAAGTATTAGGTCGTATGACCTTGTTCCACTAAGTCGCTCGACCCTTAGGTCGTAACACATTAGGTCGCACGCCTTTCACACCATTAAGTCGTGAGTTTAATTAGGTCGCTCGGCCTTAAAACGTTAGGTCGCTTGACCTGTGCTATTGTTAGGTCGCTTGGCCATTTCAGTTAGGTCGCATGACCATAGAGTTGCTCCAGTTAGGTCGCTTGACTCCTTAGACCCCTAGGTCGCAACCATTAGGTCGCTCGACCCTATTCCCCTTAGGTCGTTAGACCTCATTTTGTCTTCACTAGGTCGTACCGTTTTGGTCGGGGCGCTGCCCCGCACCCCGCCGGGGGCGCTGCCCCCTGGACCCCCGCGACCTGACCGGGCAGGTCGAACCCCGTAAGCGGTGGCGTTGCCCCCGCACCCCCACCTTGGGGGGTTGCCACCCCCCCCGGACCCCCCCTCCGTAGGGGATCTTATCTGAAAAATATTGAGCTGATTTCCTTGGATTTTATTCGC
The DNA here is from genome assembly GCA_030765085.1 of Allium cepa. NCBI lineage: Eukaryota > Viridiplantae > Streptophyta > Magnoliopsida > Asparagales > Amaryllidaceae > Allium > Allium cepa. Next base: position 490,062,979 of record CM060937.1, on the reverse strand, counting down.
ATCTCCGTATGCGATCTTTGTGACTGATTGTTTCTACACTTGCTTATGTGTTTTGTCACTTTATAATATAAAGGTTTCAATACTAGTAGTAAATATCAAAACTCTTTTAACAAACAATTTCAACTCTATTTTTAATAACAAAGCTCTTTTCTTAAACCGTTTTCCAATCTATTAGTATATACAAGTCTTTACCTCACTCGGATGAGAAATCTAATTAAACGACTTAGTAAAACAAGTGCTATGAAACGCTTGCGTTCACTTCGTCGGTTAATTCTTGGACTTGTTCGATTGAACCTCTTGTGACAATTTTATTAGTGAAGATTTACAGTTTGTTCGTAAATATTTAAGTTAAGCAAGTGGTTATGGGACATGAAGCTAAACTTCTATATTTACTAGCTTAGTGTAATTGACACTTCTCGTTGATCTTGATGATCGCTTTATGAATTAGACTAGCAATTGCGCGATGTCTCTTTCATTGCAAGGTTAGACTAGACACCACTTGTGTGATTCCATTCACACATACCTTTCTGCTTTTTGGTTAGTCTTGACCTCATTCTGTGTGATTCCACTCACACATGTGGGGTAGCTCCCCATGGTCTTCGGACCGTCATGTGATAGGCCTCTTTCCCTTTTTATGATTTCTGGATTTCTCGTGTTGATTTCTGGAATTTATGTCATTGACTTGTTATGAGTACAAGTTTAGGGTATGATGCCCCCTTCGAATCTTTGAGAAGATTCTTGTGATATTGATTATCTCTTATTGATTGATCTTCTGTTGATCATTATTTACATACTTATAGTGGTATGTCGTTATGGATGTTTATGTTTATGCCATATCTTTTATGTTATATCATGTCATCTGATATTTATAGCTAGACTGATCCGTTTATTATTTTCTTAAATAATACTCGGATCAGACCGAGATGTTACAGGTGCTTCTGCTTGACTTCTTCCCAGGGATTCATCACTCTGACTTTTGGCTAACTGTTTAGATTAGCAGTTTTTGTTGTATACACTTGAGATATAGACTCATAGTTGTATTCTTTTGTATAGCACGTGTTGCTATTCTTTTGTATTATCGTGGATCTTATCGACCACTACTCTGATGTACACTTTCATGTGTTAGTTATATATTCATATCTTCTTCCGCCTTTGTGATATGGATATCTGTGACTGATTTGTGATATGATTATTTCTATGTTTGTTTCCGAAGATTATTTATAGCCACCGTGTGATAAGCAATTACATGGATGGTCGCTCCTCAACAGCCTTATTCTCCGTGCTAGTTGACAGCACTTCTCCGGAGTGTTCTTGGCTAGCGTGGGTATAGAGGTGGGGCGTCACATAATCTGTTCCCGAGCTATCGGGTGGTTTTTCACAATCTCACTTCATACACCGGGATGTTAGCGTTCAAATTTTAGCGTTAACACGATGCAAGCGACTCAAGTTTATTATATATCTTATTCTGCTATGAACAACAATAAAGTGGGCTGTCATTAAAACAAAGGCAAGGTGGTTATTCAATTCGAACATGATCATAAGCGAAGATTAACCATATCAGAATGATTTGGACCATAACGGACTACTGCAAATCACCAAAGACATTGACCATATATGACCACTTCATAATGAAGTATTTGTTGAAGTAGAGGTTGATGATGATGTTGAAGTTGATTATGATATCGAAGCTGATGAAAATGATGTCGAAGTTGATGAAGATGTCGAAGTTGATGATGATGAACACGAAGATGAGTATGATAGTGTAATAATGGCAGTTATGATGATAATGTTGAATGGTAGCACGCATATTTGACTAGTAGCATATTTTCATTAATGTACTCGTTTGGTTTGTTCTACTAATTTTTTTTACTTCAAATCACTCTTGTATATTTAGTTATCTTCAGATGCTTAGTCTTCAGTTCATGTTGTTTTAACTGCTTTGATGTATATTTAATTCTTCAAATTATATATGTATTTCTCTATGTTTTATTAATTGGTTTCAACAGACATGTCTACTCGAGCTGATCGTCAACGTCGTTCCACGAAATGACCTGCTCTACGTCTTTCTAGCAGCAACACATCAGCTGCAGCACAACATAGCGCATCTCCTACTGATCAAGATGGATCGAGATCACAGTCAGTAGAGCAGTATATCATGTCTTCCATCCTTCATCCGACTCCCATTAATTTTGATGCTACAAATCCATCGACCAATGCATCAACTGTGTCGGACTCCTCCTCCGTAACAAGGGTCGATGTTTTTTGGCAAGCCAATGTTGGGTAAGAATTCTTGCAGACTAATTTATTTATTTAAGCCGATACAATTTCTGCTTAGTTTACAAAAAAAATTGGAAATCACTATGAGGACCATTGCTAACTTGGTCCAATTTGAAGTGCAAAGCTCTGCCATATTCAAATAACAACTAAAAATTTCTCTCTAATTTTTATTGCCAGCCCTTCCTTTTTTTTCCAACTCATTCAATCTATTTACTTTTGATTTTCCCCCAAGAAGCATCTTTAAAATTCGAAGGAAAAGAATTGGGTGCACCTCCCAGTATGTCTCACAAATAAAAAAATATATCGGTTGAATGTACTGCATATTTTTCTATTGAAACTTAAACCAGTTAGCCTTGAGGTTAATCGGTTGAATTAGGTATTTAAATATTCGATGAAATGTCTGAGTCGTCATCTAGCCGGAGTTGCCGCCTCGGGTGCTGTCTCTGTTCCCGAACTGCCTAAGCTCCATGATAATGTGAGCAGCTCTATGTTTCTCTGCTGAGGTGCATGGTTCGTGATTTAAGTTAATCTCGTCTTGGTTTAGTTAAAAATCTTTAAACTATGGGTTGTAAATAGACGGTTCAAGGTCAAGCACTTAATTGTTGTTGGGGCTGTGTGGATTCTATTTAAATCGGTCTATCTTTTTGGTGGTGTATGCTGACTATTTTTTGGTGGGTTTTAACGATATTTATCTGGATGGTTTCTTTTGGTATTTTGCTCATGCTTTCTACTGTTCAGTATTGTTTCACTTCACATTTGTGTTTTAGTTATGTTGGCCATGTTTAGTATTGTTTTCTACTATTCAGCATTAGATTTTTATAGTTGTTGCTTTGAATTGCTTATGAAATTTTGGAGAAAAATAAAATTGAATTCAAATAGTGAATTTACTTCTCCATTATGAAAACAAGTGTATAACTTATGTTATCGAATTTGATGGGGGAACAAAAATCGAATTATGTGAATTTAAGGTGATAACATAGTCATATTTTTTATGAACCAGATTTGCTTTTGTCCACCTTAGTTAGACAAAATTAGGATCCTAAGATTAGTGAACTTATTTCTCTCATTCTTTTGAATTTTGGGGGTTTGTGTGGATTTTATGAGAATGGAAGAAATACAAAAAACAAAGATATGGGTAAGCAGTTAAAAGGCAAGAAAGGAGGAAAAATTCATGTGTAATGTGCTTTTGTATTCATTGTTGTGTCCTTCAGTCATGTACATGAAAACTACTTCTTGTTATGTCCTTTGGTCCTTTAATCTTCTTCCATAACTGCTGAAGCTCCAAGAGAATGTGATGATTATTTTTTGGTGGGTTTTAATGGTATTTGGTGTTTTGAGCAACTAGATATTTCTCAGTGAATTTGTAGTGCTATTTCAGTTGATGCGATAAGTAGCTGGCACTTGTTTTACTTTAAACAGTGCATATATTCATTTTGTAAATCTTTGGGCAGGTCTAACTGAAGCAGACGTTTAGTTAAATCAACGAATGAATTATTAGGAATTAGGTGCACCTTTTTCTAACATATTCATTGGATTTTGAACCGAATCGGTTGGATTTTGTTTTGAGTATGTATCTCATACAAACATTTTGAGTAATGTATATTCATGCTTTACATTTATATGTTTCAGATACGAGTTCGCTTCCATGGCTACATCTCATGCTATTCGAGTAGGTTTATTAGCACGGGTTAATGATTTTTGGCCCAATTTTAAAATGATCTTCAATGTTGTTAAGAAAGTGATGTTTTAGGAGTTTCTGGCAAAATAATTTTAGTGTGTGTTACATCTATTTTTTTGTCATAATATTTCCCACTACATGTACATAAGTCATTTTATTGGATAGATGATGCTTCATCAGTAATTATGAAGCAGATATGGAATAGGAAAGCAAGTTTGAAGTATCAGGACTGGACTCAGAGTACGAAAGAGTCAGAGAAGAAGCATCCGAACCAACCTCAGGAGATATACACCGTTTTTGGCATATTGGGAGCTTCCTGTAGTAAAAGCTCAGGCAGAAAAAGCTGCAAACTCTAGGGCTTAAAACCAAAAGCGGCGTTGTGGTAGTTCGAGATCCTTTGCGGATTATCGAAATGATTTAGTTTTATCTCTAAAATTTTGTTTTAACATTAATTTACAAGTTATTAAATATTTATTCTATTTTTGTCTTTATTTTCTAGACCGATAAACTTAACATGAAGCTAACTACTTGGGAAGTGTATTGTAGAACTAATAAGGTCACTTCGGATAGCGGATCTACCACTAGTGGATGGATTGATGAAGCATCAATGGAATTTGCAGTAAGTGATTCTTATTGCTTGGTTTTAATTAAATTGGTTAATAGCAAGATAATGTAATATCCTTGAAAAATATGGTATTGATAATGGTTATGAAAAATGCATAGAAATCACTAAAAACTGGTAGGTAATGCAGCTTTTGAAATTTCAATTTTTTTTTTTATATTTGATGTTTCTAATAATTCAAGGGAGCTGAATATTTGAACATTTGGTTTAATATTCAATTCGGGATTCTTGTCCTTGTACATGTCAGTTTGAAAATTTTATAGAAAATTTAAGCTACATAAATTTGTGATGAATTGGCAATGTAACCCATATTTACCTCAAACCAACATGTTTGGCACATACAAGAAATGAGTTAGCTCCTTTGCCTTACATATTTTCACCATCTTCTCAATTGTCCTTATGCTTAAATAAACAATAAGAGGTGCATTATGCTTTTATGCTGAAATATTTATACGTAGACCTGATGAATAAGCATGTAGGTTTCAATGGTCATTAGTTTATCCGTTGATACATTTAACTCCTTGATTATTGCATCTAACTGCAAGTTAAACATCAGTTGATTACCCAATCATAGTTATTAACTTTAATAAACTTAATATGAGTTTTAAAAGAATAACACTGATATTTGAGTAATTTAGAAATTTGTTGACTATAACTAATGACAGTGAACTTTCACTTGAAAATTTATTGAGCTATCTAAATGATATTTCAATGGCAGAGGGTATTTCTAGAATTTTCATTGGAACTTACAATAATAGGGTCTAATGTCAACGTCAATGCAAACCCATCATCAATACTCCATAAATAGCGATCAAGCAATGTTGAAAAAGTTGCAAATATACTCAACAATATCCCTTCTGCAAAGCGTATATTGGGCAACTTGTCAAGTATTGACAGACGCCATTGTCTCAGTCGTTAAGTGATTCAACTTTGGTGCGAGAGGTCACAAGTTCGAAACTTGCGTAGCATGATTCAAATATATATTGACACGTGATTTGTGTTATGTTGTCCCAGTGACATGTTGTATTTAAAGTACCAGTTCAAAAAAAAAAACTTGTCAAGCTTTCGTTAGCACTTAATTGTAACTGGTTTGTCAATTTGTTGTTCGATAACATAGGCTGAGAAAGCTTTGATTTTGATGAGCTTACAATACAGGCACAATATTTGTAGATTTTGTTTAAAAAGGCATGGGAAATATTTTTGAAATTGGCATGGGAAAATAGCTGAGGAAGTAAACGTCTAGTGTTTAAATGAAAACAAAGATAAATATAATAAGCTGGAATAATTGAAATCGAACGGATACTCGTTTAGTAATTCATGTGGCTTAAGTTTGCATAATAATCCTACATTTGATAATGTAATATGGCATATATTTACTGTGATGGTTTCAGTGTATAAAACCACTATCAATCACTTTCATTTTTTAGATGTTTGTTTATTTTATTGCTATACTACCGTTTCCTTTTGCATACTTTACCAGTCTTAGTTACGCTATTTATTCTCGTGGCCCATTGCAAGGAGAACCGTTTATCTTTCAACTATTTAACATAACTTAATCCATCAAAATAGTTTGACAACAAATTTATGAAATATGTTTTCCAGTGCTACATTAATCAACATCGTTAATCATGTCGGTCAACATGGTTAATCATGTACAAATAATGAAGAAAACTAGCAGAACTAAACCCACGAATTATTTCTTTGAGCTATTCACTGCCTAAACTGGAAAAGAAATGGAATTTCATATCAGTTCTCTGTGGACTGTCATATTCTTCTGTTCAATTTTGTCTGGTTATCATAGAATTTAATTAGTTTTTTTTTCCAATAAAGGTCAGTGTGAATCTGAGATCACGGACTTTCAACGAACGTCCCAAGAGAAAGAAACAAGTAATTGAACAGAAACAAAAGGGATCATACTATAGCAAGCTGAAACCTTACAAGTGGCTAACATACACAAACAAGTAATTGACCTATACGTATATCTAATAAAAATTTATTTGGAAAATTACAAATATAGACACAATATCAAGCTAGAATCGAAGAATTGAAAAGTCAAGACATAGAAATTTCCTATGAAGTCGAGGGAGAAGTATTTGATACGCTTACCTATGCTATAGCTACAAGAAAGGATCGTAGACCCTATTATGGCAATATCCCTGGAGTTAGTATTTAGACTTTCAACAGAACATTATTTTATTTAGCTATGCAAAAATCGATGCATATTTAATAAAACGCAGAAATACAAAGACGCCACTTACAACATCAATAAGGGAGAAGCACATACTAGAGCAATACTAGAAGAAAAGATGGAGCGTCAAGAAGGGGAGATTCAAATGCTAAAGACGCAGTATGAACAAGTCACCGAGATGCTTCGACAGCGATTTGAAAGATAGTCAAATGATCATCATGAGGACGAGGATATTTTTTATTCTTAGTGGTATCTGTATGATGTCATGTATCATGAACATATTATCCTACTATTCAGACGTATGAGAACTTGATTAATATTGATTTGATTTTGTAATACGAATACAATATTTGAACTTAATTAAAGATGAATGATTTGATGTTAATCTCTTTTGTTGAAGAGAGAGAGAGAGAATGTGTGTGTGTGTATAGATACATATATGAAATAAATTGATTTTAGTTTTTGTTTAATGCGGTGAAATGAAAATCTATAGTAGTATATCAAAATTGCTCCAAAAAAAGATTAGGAAAGACGTAGGTAAAATGAATATTGATGCAGCAAAAATGCATGTGCATGGCATAGGAAAAATGTAAAAAATATAAGCGTAGGTAAACCGTAGATAAGTTGATGGCATAGAAAAGACGTAGGGAAGGTAATATGTATGAATGGTGTAGAAAATGCATAGGAAAATATAGGCGTAGGGAAGACGTAGGTTCACAGATGCTTTGTAGGAAGGGTGTGGGTAACGAATGAAGTAAAAATGACATACCAAAACCATAGGAATATTATGACGTAGGGAAGACGTAGAAAAATAATGGCGTAGAGAAGGCATAGAAAAAAACCCCACAGATGGTGTAGGTAAGGTATATGTATTTTATTACCTACGCAGGTTTTACCTACGCCAACATTGACGTAGGAGTTACGTAGTTGTTGCATTTACCTTTGTCTCGCCTATGCTATTTTGACGTAGGTAAACCGCAGTTTTCTTGTAATGCTTATCATTTTTCCTAGAAGAACACAACATGTTTATACGTAAAGTAGCATCAACAAAGATCATTGTATCATATAATTCATGTGTTTCCCTAGATATTTTTAGAGTTCAGAATTGATCAAGATTTGATAGTTGATTATTTAACTATCAAATAAACAAAAATCCAATCATAGATTTAGATCCATATGAGATCCACTAAATCTCTTTAATTAATCTTCATTAATTAAATAATTAAAATTATATACAAAAATATTTATTTACTAATCTCACCGGTGAAAGTATATTCTTAAATCATTTACCTTCTATATTTATGAAACCTTTCTATATACTTATACAATGGTATAAGAATACTCATAAAACATTTAAAAGAGATTTCTTATTCTAAAATCATATTAAATGGACCAAAACAATGTTAATCAGAATTTTGTTTACAATATACCCAAACCAATATCCTTTTGCTGTTAAGTATGAAAAATGATCCTATACCACCAAAATTAAGAAGGATTATTTATAAACTTTATTTTTATAATGATCTAATTCATATAAAATCAAAGTTCTATAAACCCCAAATCTTTTTTCCAAAATCCAAGATCTCCTTCCAGTTTATAAATTTAACAACCTTTTATTTAATTCTCACTATAAAACAATTTATTACCTTTAAACACCTTTAATTAGTAAATTAATTACCTTCAGAACCTCCATAATAAATACTTTATTAAGTTTAAAGCATTATAAGTAAGTAATAAATTAACTTTTAAACACTATAATGAATAATTAATAAACTTAATCACTATTAATTAAGTGATTAATTAACTGAAACCACCCTTGACAAATAATTAATAAATTTCAAAATTATCACTAATAAGTAGTTAGCTATTTTAAGATATCATCAGTAAAATAATTAATTTGCTCTAAAATAGCTTAAATAAAATAATTGATTTATTTTAAATATCATTGTTAAATAATTACTTAACTTAAAAATATTATTATGCAAACAATATTAACTTAATCAATTAAACTTTGAAAATACTTTACTTCAAAATATTTTAAAGTTAAAATAAATTCAAAACCATTTCTTTTTAGATTTGAAAAGAGGCTTAGAGACCCCAAATAACACCTAAATAAGCTACCATTTATTTTCAGTGAAACAATACAAGTTATATCATTGAAACTTACATAAGTAATAAATATGTAAATAAAATTCATAATCAACAATAATAGATAACAAGTCATTTATCCAAGTCAACAGACATATTAATAAATGTCTAAAATAGTGAAACAACAGAATGTGGATTTATTATGCTAAAAGATGTTCAGTAAAATCTACTCAATTTAACATAGAAGATATTTTACTAACTGCATTTGGTGATAAATTATAATTACCAAACTATGAGATTAATATCTATGACTATAAATTTATCGTTGTTTTATACTTCTACAAATCTATCGAATACTTGTTCAAATGCGTTCTATTAGGTGATACGAATCCAGTATCGAAATCTCCAGGTTAACAGATTTCATATAGACACATTATGGTTTTTCGAAGTTCAAATTCTCTTTTATTTACTAAACAATTAACTTGAGTATTTAAATCTAACCATAACCCTACCTGCAAGCCCAAGGCCTATTAACCAAAAATAATACAAACCTTTCCAAAAACAAATCACCCTACACAAAAATCTAGATCCAAAATTTTGAATGCACGAACTTGCTCATGTGCACATGCACGCCTCACCACAGCCATCAATCGCCGCTCTAACCATCGCCGCACACCCCATTGACCTTATGCTATAATTCGGGACCTACGCCATCTATTCTGGTGGCGTCAATCAAAATCGACCCAACTGACCCAAATCAAAGTCACATACAGGCAACCAAAACACTTCAATGCCCCCGCTTTAACCAACGTCAGACCCTGGCTTACCTCCGTTATAACCGCCCTCCAACACCTCGCCTTCTAGCTTAGCCGCATTACTCGTGATGCAACCCACCACCGTCGACGACCCAAAATTTGGGCCAAAACCCATTAAACCCTCAAATCCTAATCAAGCTCGTTGGAGCACCACCGACCACTAGAGACCCTACGTCTCCACCATCGTCCTCACCAAGTCTCCAGCCTCCTTCCATATCAATACCCTTTCTTTGTCGCTCCAGTCGTCATAAATTCTCAAATGACCTAAATTCGTCCATCAAGTTATCACGAATTAACCACACCATTAAAATTTATAGGGATGCCTCTAAAAATCACGATTTGCAAAGATGATCATGACTATGTACTTTGTTCGATGATTCTTGCTTGTTAACAAACAACCATTGTTTGAGCACTTACTGTAACTTAAAAATTACTCCCAATATGTCAACGAAAGCCCCTATGATTATTTGAATCCAAGATGAAAAAATTCTTACTTACAGCTTAGGCTAAATCAGAATAGTTGGAATTTTGAAATCTTGAATGAAAAGGTTTCAATAAATTTTCAAAGAACAGTGAGTATTTTTCTTTACTTGTATGGTTCCAATAAGTATTTTTCTATTTTGAAACAAAATTTGTGAAGTTTAACCATTATTTTAACATGAATATTTTTTAAAATATCATCTAACTATAATTATATTTCCAAAACACTCATAATATCATATATAAAATAAACAGATAAAAATGAAAGTGAGATCTCACCTTCCACAAGTTTTGAAATGCTTCAACTTCTGATCTTGAGAGTAGTAAGAATTTTTCTTTTTGAACTAAAAGGTGTGGTTTTTGCAAAAATTGCAAAATTAATATCAAGAAGCTATGAAGATGAATGTAAAAAGATAACAATGTGTATATGTAGCGACCTTGAAATTCAAACATTTCCTCTACGAATATTGGAAAGCTTTGAAATATAATTAAGTATTATAAATATGATTTTATAACTTTGTTGAACATCATATAATTAATAATTAATGATAAGAAACTGATTTTTTAAATTTGTTTAAAAAATTATATTCTTCGAAGAAAAATCAATAATGTGACGGCAAATCGGTTTATCGGTAAACAGCTTTTCGATCGATATATGTTGTTCAAACTCTTGTGCTCTATTCTAATAATCAAATGAACTTATTTTCAACTAATTAAAACACATACCTCTTTATAAAGCTTGGATATTGTAGAAGCTTTTATTTGGATAGGAGATATTATCATGAGAGAGGTATCATGGTAATTAGCATGAAGGAGAAGTGATTTAAGGGAGAAGTGATGGGAGTTGAAGCTTCCATAGCATGGTTGAGGAGGTGAGTGAGAACTTAAAGTGCATCATTCTTATGCCTATATAAGAAGAGGCATATCTTAGAGTTAGAATCACAAATTCACAAAGCTTTGAGTTGAAAACTCAATGGCTTCGTTTTTCTTCTTCCTCATCTCTTACATTCTAAAGAAAATTGTTGCAAATCAACTTCAAATCACTTCAAACTTTTCCACAAGACTTATTACAATATTAGAACACCTTCCACCAAACCAAAACTTAAAGAAACAAATCCACACTCCCACAATGTCATTAGGCCATGAGCATCATAAGGGTTTGGAGGCAAGGCAAGGCAAGGCAAAAGCAATGTGGAAAAGAGGAAGGAAAATAGGTTGCTAGCTTGGGTTTGGACTTTGTTAGTTTGGACCTTATTTATTTTTGGGTTAAAGATGAGTTAATACCTCACTTTGAATGAAAAATATAGCATATATATGTTGTGTTTGATTGTGCTTATGTTGTTTGAATTGTTGTTAACTTATGCTAAAACATTGGATTTACTTTAAAAGTAAGTGACGTATGCGATCCATGTATATGCACTTAAAAAAACTTGGAATGGACTTAGATGGACTTGTACGACAAGTTACTAGACCTTGAACAAGGCACATAGTTTATATATGGACTTTGGTTTAGATTGGAATCGGATTTGAAAGTGTACTTATAGTGATAGTCGTTATGGATGTAGTTGTGAATTGCCTTGTTTTTGGAAATTGCTATGGAAATTTGTAGAGTGGTCCTTATGAGTTTCTTTCCATATTTGTAATGTCTTATATATATATGTTTTTTTTCTACCAAAATCTTGAACAGTAAAAGGTTAAGTAACATCTTGAAAAGTGACCAAAACTTCACAGAACTGCCCCATTTAGACTTGATTTTTGGACTTTAAAGGTTTGAAAAGATATATAAGTTTAAGTATTTTATTTCATTCTTTTACGAGTGTTTACTAACTCATATTAGATTACTTCAAAAGTGGTTTGAGACTTTTATGAATTTTAAGAATTGGTTATGAATTCTTAAAGAAGAGTTATTTTGTTAGAAAATATGTCGTTTTCAAGTTTTTATGGGATTTTGTGAACTTGTTATTTTCAAGCAATATTTTAAGTAAATGTTTTAAAATCTATTATAAATATTCTAAATATTTTAAAAGTATAAAAAAAGGTTTAGAAAAGGGGTTAGGAATTGCTAAATGGCCAAATGGTTGATTGTTTAATTACTTGTTTGAAAAGTAATTAACTATGCCTAACACTAATAGTCGTCTAAGTAAGGCTTATCTTTTTGTAAGAGTTAAGATTGGTGTCGAGTAGTGATAGAACAATAGAGCTCTTACCTAACGGGCTTCCCTTTAGACAAAGGAATACCAAGTTAGAAAATATCAGAAATGCGTTAATCGTGTTGATTTCTTATAGTTTATGGAAATCATTAATACTATACTTAATACTAAAAGCCAATGAGGTGGACTTATCTATTTGTGAGACTCAAGAATGAATGCCTATGCAAGGCTTTGATGCAACCAGTACTCTAACTTACCTGGCTTCACCCTTGGATGAAGAATATTTGAGTTGGAATGTCAGAAACGAGTTAAGCATACGAATCATGATTTGTATAAATAATAGTTTTGACTAGATAATCAATTAGTCAATTACGGAACTTAACCTAATATAGACTTAAAAAGTTATCAAAAGGCTTCATGATTTTATATCAGTAAGAACCCTTAGGGAGGAGTATTGGTACGAAACGTCTCTAGCTTTCGCTTACTTTTGAAAGAACCGAAATTAAGTTTGTCAAAAATTCATCGATTTAGCTCTAAAGAGACTAGGACCAGTAAGTGTTTTACTTATTGAGTACCAGTTTGAAACTAGTATATGAATAGTATATTTTGGAAGCAATTGTGAAGTGAAATGTTATAGTGTTGAACTGTCAATCCTAAGGTTAAGTCCAAAGGAGGGTCAATCGTTAATATCTCAAATGGTGTTATCATATGGTATTGTCTATTTTGAGGAGTATTCCAAGTGAGAGGATAACATTAGCATTCGTCGGAGGACTTATGTAGGAAACTAATATAGAGGTTCGAGATCTATTCGAGATGCTCGAATCTATGTAGTAATTCATGATTTGTTCGAGATATGGGAATCCATTTGGAGATTTGTATTCTGTTCGAGTGATAAAGACTTAAGCAAGAGATGCTGAATGTAGCATCGATAATGGAAATGACTAAAACCATAGATATGATGCATAGCCAAGGGGAATGTAGCATTTTAGCAATCCAAAGGGTGAAGACGACCCTATCTAGTATTACTTACGGACATGCATGTAGGAGCAGCGCATTCGAAACCACGATTGTCTAGGCGTGGGCTAGTTATGCATTTCCTATAGTACATTCCTTAGAGATGTACATTGCTCGGATGATATCTCTGATCCTTGTGTAGGAGTTCAGATTCGGTAAGATGCGAGGAGATCTCCATGGAAAATCCACTATGTGAATGCACCATAATAGTATTGATTGTATACCTATTATTGTTGTGGCGTTTACATAGCAGCTATTTGATATGATTTATGTGCTATACTTTAGACATTATCTATCATATCACTACAACAATCCGCATTTTTATGGCAGTTAATTAAAATAGAAATTAATTAATAAATAGTAATGGTGAAAAATGGGATTTTCACAAATGTTGGGATTTGACCATGAAACTTATACCGTTGGATTTGTGGTGATTTTCTAATCAATTTTATATATAAACTTTCCAATTGGAGTTCAAATGAAAGAGTTATCAACATTTGAATTTTATAGTTAGAAATAATTATATATAAAATTAAGAAAATAATTTGCAATTAACTAATGATTGATTAAGACGGTTAAAATTAACAGTTTCTTAGAAGAAGTTTTAATTAAAGAATGAAGCTTTAATTAAATGATGAAGTTTTAATTTAAATGAAAGAATTTTTATTAGATAAAAGGAGTTTTACTAATAAAAGAAGGTTTAATTAGTGAAATATTAATTAGATAAAAAAGGGGATTAAAAGCCGTATATGTGACTTGATCATGCTGTGTGTGTGTTAATTGTGCTTTGTGTGATTACTTATGTATGTAAAACATTTAGTCGCGTGCTTAGCACTAAAAGCCAACGATGTTGACTTGATTATATCTATGAAAGTCAATATTGATGTTTGAGTAAGCGTGGAGTGATAGTCATCTAATGTAACGACTCGGATTTTTGGGCAATATCAATTTAGTAATCTGTATTAATAATTGAATTGGTTTGATAATTTTTCTTTATAATTTTAATTTAAATTGGTAAATTTAATTTTTTTTAAGGTTAATAAATATTTTAATCTGGCAATATTAATAAGAATTGTTCTTCAAAGCTAATAAAATTTTATTCTGTTTATAATATATATATTTGATATATATTGTGAATAGAAAATCTTTTGTTTTAAATTAAAGATGAATTTTCAAATTATAATATATATGTATGTATATGTTATAATTTGATATTGTTTTGAAAATTTAATTTAATTTAATCTATTGATAATTTATATATGTATAAATTGTAATTTAAAGCTTTGTTTTAATTTCTATTTTCAAAAGTTAATTTAGATTTATCAAAATGTTTTCAATTATAAGATAATTGTTTGTTTTTAAAATATAAGATTGTTATCTATTTTAAGTATGATAGTTTAAAAAGATTTAAACATTTTGTTTTGCTTTCTTTTTAAAATACCTAATATAAATGGTTACAAATGATAAATATAAATGTTTTAGATTTTAAATATATATATATATATATATAAGAATTATTTGCATTTTATTTAGTTTTAAAATATTTTCTCTTAAAAGTAAATTTATAAATACATATGAAAACATTTATTAATTAAGGGATTTAAATATGTAAGTTTATATTTACAATTGAATTCAATAAAATTATATTAAAAATACTTAAGACATGTGTAAACATAATAAACACCCTTAATAACACTTGTAAAACTTTTAAATCATGCTTGAGACACTTGTTTAATTTTATAACAAGTGGCAATATATTGATCTTAATTTTTAATAAATATTTTAAGAAGAAAACTAGTTTCTTTATAACACTTTCATTACTTTGTTTCAAATTAACTCAAACTAGAAATTTATTCTCAATACCTGAAACTTGAGATTTAGATTTAAAAGAAAATCAAAACTGCAGAATTGGAAATATGCAAATTCAAATGGATATTCAACTTCAAATCTGCATTTTTCAAAATCTATAACTTCATATCAACTAAAACCTGCAATTCATGAAGTTCTTCATATCAATTCAACCTACAACAATGGAATCAAGTTCAACCTTTTTGAATCATCAGTTGAAGCATGCAAAGGATTTTTTTTTCCAGCAAAATCATAGTTTTTCCAGATTTAAATTTCAAGGCCTGGGAAGTTTAAACCTATTTTCTGCAAATTGAAAATGGTGAGTAAATTTTGTTTTAAAAACAGTTGATCTGGTTATTTTTACTACATGCATGTGATGATCTAAAAAATTATCTTGATGTTGCCTGAAAATCATTCAGTTGTATTTATTGAATTTATAGTTATATTTATATATGCCTGTAAACACCCTGTTCTGTTTTTTTTTCAAGAACAGTTTTCACATCAAAAAAACTAAAATCTTCCACTAAACATTATTATTTGACATTGATGATTGAAGAGATGTTGTTTGTTATTATTTGTTGTAAATTTTAAAAATAGTTTCATAATTGAAATTGCAACAAATAATTGTAAATAAGGAAAATACAGTAAAACTAGGATTTTTGTTAAAAATCAACCACCTTAAATTTTAATTTGAATTACATGCATGTAATCACGATTGAGAATCGTGAATTTTGATATGAGATTTGTAATTTTTAGTTTGGTATTTTATGCGATTTTTGGTTTTATGTGTTTTTGGGTTTTTGGTGAATTGCCGATTATCCAAGCGATAATTTGGTTTGAAATCTTGGTTGAAGCTTGTCTATGGGTTGTAGATTATAGGAAAGATGCTATGAAATTTCTCAATTGAGTGAATTGTTGGGAATTGAAGGAACTAGGGTTTAGGCTTGCTTATCTTTCGGTTTTACTGTCGAAGTAATTACGATGTGTAGGATGGACCGGAGTGTGTCGTGGGGTGTTGAATTGTTTGGTAGAGTGTGGAGCACCAACTGGTACGACGGCGAAGTTCATCATCGTCGAAGTTCGGTGGCAATGGGGGATTTTGGGTTCGAGTTGTTTTCTGCAGTTTGAGCTTGAGTTCGAAATTTTGATTCGCTTACTTACTCTCAAATCTGGGTTTGTTGTTGGGTTCGCACACGATCGTGTGATGGTAGTGGAGGATCGCGTTGATCGTCGGTGTAACGACCCGAAATTTTCGAACCCGAAAATTCCAGATAGTTATTAAAAAGAAGAAAGAGATAGAAGAAGAAGAAAAGAAACACCAAACATCTCACATTCGCAGCAGATAAAATATAATAATAAATAATAACAGTTTACAAAAGAATACTATATCTGTCGATTACACTTAATATACATCAGAGATTCACATTTATACAGTCACTGAATATATACAATTATCATGCCTCAGATTTACAATAATATAAGTACAACGGAAATACTCTATACGTTCTTGCCATCCAGCTCGTCTCCTGAGCTCCAGAATGTACCTACTTGAAAATCTGTAATACTCGGTCTGGCCCAAGCATTACATCCAAGTCACACCCGGGTCAGGATGGAAACCAACGTGAGTAAACTCATCCAACATGGAATACTAAGCATATAACTTATATAAAACCCGGGGTAACTCAGACTAATTTTACAAGTCCACAATATGTTATAGGACATGACTTATTTCACATATAAGTTTCCTAAGTGCCAAAATTTAGATCAAATAGTCCAATTCACTTAAAACATTTCATTCCAACTTATTAATCTCACATATCAATTTATAAGAATTCGAAGTGGTTTCGGGTATTTTCCAATACCCGATCCCGGCCTCTTCGAGTCACATGTCATCCTGACCCAAGTTATACAAATGAAATACACAACATCTCATATCAAAGATATCAACTCATTCAAAGCATCCAATACCACTCAATCATCCATAAGCAAAGCTTAATCACATACAAATCAATCCGATTAATTCTAATTGAATTTCGAACCTCAATCACTTAAATTTGTTCATTTCTTAATTCCAAATCAATTAATTAATCAACCCTTCCTTATCCATTCATCTTAATTAATCACCCTGGATTAATTATCTTTCAATTATATTCAAGTAATTATCTTTAATTAATTTCACGATATTAATTTTTCTTAACCAAAATCAGTAAGCAATCTTAATTTCTTCATAAATTAATTAAATATATTAATTACATTAATTCCTATTTAGTTATATTAACTAATTCCTCATAAGTCGCTTATTATTGATTAATCATATTTTAATTTATCAATCTTTAATTACATCATTAATTTTATAAATTAATGTTTTCCAATTGTATTGTAATTTGTTCTAATCTAAGATAATTACTTTAATTCAACCACAATATATATCACTCTCGATAAATCTCGACCTGTAATTAACTATCTTTTAATTCACTTCATTAAATAAATTAATTTCTTCTTAATTAACTATCTTAATTTACCTCTTGATTAATTTCACTAAGTAATTATATTTTATTAATTATATTAAGTAATTACCTATCAACCATCCATCGATTATTTTAAATATATTAAACTTAATAAATTAACTTAAACTTTAATTAATTGGTTCAAACCCTAAATTACTAAGTTAATCAACCCCAATCATTAATTAACTGAATTAATGATTATCCATTTAAAATTACCCTACTAATTTGATGAATAGCAAATCATCAAGCCTTTATCAACATTAGAATCAAAACATTTCCTTATTTATGACTTAAGTTTAAATAAATTTTAAAACCCAAATACTTCGAGTCAAACCACAATTAACTCGAGAACCAACCAAAACTAAAGTCACATCATCATCAGTGCACATCCAATCAATTTAATCATTCAACCAATTATTTAAATCTAACCATTTAAATTTAAATAAAGACCCAGAAGCGTGAAATTTACTCACCTTTGATTTCCTTTAAATTTGCAAATTTGTTTCCCCTTTATTGCTATGAGCCAAACTCGACTCGTTTTCATAGATTTGAACCTCGTATGAATAGATTATAAGCTTTATTAGCTATCTAAATATATATATATATATACATACATACATACATACATATATATATATATATATTCCCAACTACTAATTATAAAATAAATTTTAATTTTCAGAATAATACCTCCACGTCTCGACGAATACACGAACCCCAACATCCACCTCTGGTCGAAATTCCGATGCCCTCCTTTGCTTCATGAGCCACGACCCCTACAGCCTATGCACGATTGGAAACACCCCAAGCTCGACTGCCCTTGCTGCCTCCACCAAGAATGAAGACCTTGGAACCCACTTCTACAACGTACACAGCTTCGGTTCACCTTCCATCAAGACCAACCCTCCCCAATTCTGCCTCGTGAACTCGAAACACCGCATCGCAATCCCAAAACATCGACGCACTCCAACACCGCCACGATAACCTTTCCTCTACGCGAAAACAGTCGCGGCTTTGTTCGCGAGCTCGACCTGCCTCGGCTCAAAATTCCCAAATCGATTTCGCTTCTCCTTCACGCGCGTACGCGATTCCATCATCGTGGCCAATTCGAATGTCATGAAATCGATCTTACAGCTGTTGAAGTGAAAAACAAGGTTCGGTAAGAAGACAAACGAGGTGACAACTCTCAACTCGCGGCGGTTATGTTGGCTCGAAAACGAGGTCTCAAACGAGGTGATAGAGCTCAAACGAGGCCTGAGTGTTGACTGATTTGCAAAACACGGTTGTCGATTTTGCGGCCGATGGATAACAGAGAGGATGTGAAGTTTTGAAGAAATTAGATTGAGGTAAAAGGATGTGGAAGCAGAGAAGATGAGAAAAAGAACTGCAAACGTTTCTTTGTTTTGCCCTTTTTTATATAAAAGAAAATGATATTTTCTGTTATTGGATAGAGGGGGCGGTGATAAAAATTGATATGGGGTTAGCTTCTTGAATACGAGTGAAAATTAATTAATTAAATATTGAAAATATCTCTTTGCATAATGCGAAATCCCAAACCCCGAATCAGACATGCCGACAGCCGTTAATAAGGTTCTACCCGCATTCCGAACACAATGGAACATGTTTCGGAGGCTAATTTGATCGTATGTGTGAGTTACAAAAGAAAACGATCAAATTTCAATTAAATCGATTAAAATAATTTCTAAGCATTTCGAGCTGCCAGGGTCAAACGACAACTCCAATTGCTACAAAAATTGAAGTCCGATAATAACTAACTATTACGGATCCAATGCAACTGGTTTCGTCGAATTCCGAGACTGTGCCTCAGAAGGCTATTTTTAAATATCGATTTAAACGATATATTATTAAAATTAAACAAATCACCTTTAAATTTAATTTCATCCATTCTATTATCTTCAGTATCATCGTTATAAATTTTATAAGCCTTCAAATTATTTTTAACAGGCTTGAAACTGAAAATTTCAATAATTTACCCAATTTCAGTTTATTAAATCCAATAACTTAATTTCTAAATAATAGTGATATTTGAATTCAAGTTAAAAATCAACTTTTAATTATTTAAAATCAATTAATTATTCCAATTTAAATTGTTAAAAATTCCGGGTTGTCATAGTCGGCGGCCGAAGTTGCTTGGGCACGTGCACCGTTGTAACAACCCGCATATTTATCGATTTTATATTTAAATATTTTATTTAAATATTCTATCGTTAGTCGGATTTTAGTCCGAAAAGCTACTTTTTGCATACGGTCGAATTAGGACTCGGGACCACTCCCATTGAGTTTAAAATGCCGTTTGCGACCTTTTTGAGTATAAGCTTCGATATGTTTGGAGAAAGTTGATTTTTGCTACTTTTCACTTTGGGTTTGGTTTTGGGCTCAGCCCTATGTTTAACTTATGCTCAAATCTGAGCCACTCTTCCCCACTCACCCTCATTCTCTTCTCTTTTCAGTTCTAAGGCAATAATGGTGGGAGAGATAGGAAATTAAAACTCCAAAACCCTAGTTTTCTTTTGCAAATAAAGTTCTAGCTCCAAACTAATAGAAGAACCCATTGGTAAGCTTCTCTTCTTCTTCTTCTCCAACTCATTCTCTTATCAATTTCAGAAATTCCTAAACCTAATTTAGGAAATGTTTCTCTTGTTAGCTTAGAATCAAGCTTCTTGAGTTGGATTTGAAGAGTGGTTGATTCTCCTTTGCTTCTAAGCTTCTTTTTCAATCGTTTGGGTTCAAAGGTGAGATTTTTATCTCACATCTATGCTTATATTTATCTTCGAATGTTAGGTATGAATTCCTAACACTTATTCGTGTGCATTTGCTTTTGGTTTGGATTGATTTGGTGAATATTCCAATTTTTGGTGTTTTGAGTTCAATTCGTTAAAAATCCTAACTTTGATATTTGAACATGTTTTTGGTGATGCATCAAGGAGCATATAGGGCCGGGTAGTCGATAGGCATAAACCCTTAGCGTCGTTGCTCGAGCGAATGCAATTTGGTCGAGGTTGGACCTCATTTGGATGGGCTGGGAGGGACTGGCAACAGGTCCGGTCGACCGAGCTCTGTAGCCGGCCGACCGACCTGCTGCCAAGTGCATTAGCACCTCTCTGTTTAAGGTTCGGTCGACCGAGTACAGGGTTCGGCTGACCGACCTGCTTCCCAAGGAATTTTGAGAACAGGGTCCGATCGACCGAGCTCTGTAGCTGGCCGACCGACCTGGTGCATTTTTGCCTATTTCGCCTAGTTGTTTGAATTTCCAACTTTAATCGATTCGTGTTCTTTCCTATGTATTGTTATCATTTGTTATGACTTTGATGACTCCTTTTTAGGGATTTTTGAATGTCCATTTTGATGGATTCTTTGTCGGTTTCGTTGGGTTTTTATTCACATCTTCGTATGTGAATTTTAGTGATTGATTGTTCTTACAATCTTCTTTGTGATTTGTCACTTTAAAAATATAAAGGTTTTCTATACTAGTAGTAAATATCAAAACTCTTTCTTCAAATGATTTTAACACTAATTTATAACAAAGCTCGTTTTCTCAAACCGATTACCAATCTATTAGTATATACAAACCTTTACCTCACTCGTATGAGAAATCTAATTAAACGACTTAGTAAAACGAGTGGTATGAAACGCTTGCGTTTACTTCGTCAGTTAATTCTTGGACTTGTTCGATTGAATCTCTTGTGACAATTTTCTAGTGGAGATCTACAATTTGTTCGTAAATATTTAAGTTAAGCTAGTGGTTATGGGACATGAAGCTAAGCTCATATATTTACTAGCTTACTGTAATTGACACTTCTTGATGATCATGACGATCATTTTTGTGATTTAGACTAGCGATGTGCGATGTCTCTTTGTCTGCGAGGGAGACTAAACCCCGTTTTGTGGAGTTTCGACTCAAATTTATAGGGTAGCGCCCCATGGTCTTCGGGCCGTTCGTGTGTCAAAAATTAATGGCTAGCTACCATGAGATAGCGTCTCGTTCGTGTGATACATATGTTGGTGAGTTTTCATGCTCCTGTTCGTGTGATAGGCCTCCCCCATATTTTGTGTGATTTCTGGATTTCGTGTGTCGAAATTCTGGAATTTTCTTCTTCACCTATTTTTGTGATTTCTATTGATATGATTTATCAATTTTTGTGCATAGGTGAATTCGTGTGTCATTGACTGGATTTCTTGAGATGATTTCTAGAATTTGTGCTTCACCAATTTTCGTGATTTCCATTGATAAGTTTTATCAATATTTGTGCATTGGTGAATTTGTGTGTCATTGACTTTTGTGATTGACATTGATATAATCGTCAATATTTGTGGTTTGATGAACGAAATAAGGAGTATGACATTTCTTTGATTCTTGTGTAGATTTTGTGATATTGATTAATCTCTTGTTGATTTTCAATTACTTATATATATCACAGCTTGGCATTGTGATTATTATGTGTTTAGTCATGTCTCTTACTCTATATCGTTTCATATGATATTTATAGTTAGACTGATCCGTTTATTATTTTCTTCTTATTAAATAATACTCGGGTCAGACCGAGATGTTACAGGTGCTTCTGCTTGACTTTACATCCGGGATTACCTCCTTGACTTTTGGTTAACTACTTAGATTAGTAGTTTTTTTGTTGTATACGTTTGAGATATAGACTCCATAATGTATACTTATTCTTTTGTGTAGTTCGTTTAATTATTCATTTGTGATATTGTGGATCTTTTTAGACCACTACTCTGATGTACACTTCGTAGTGTAATATTCATATCTATTTCCGCCTTTGTGATATGAATTGTCTGTGACTGATTTTTGTTATGTTTATTTCTATATTTGTTTCTGAAGATATTATAGCCACTGTGTAGTAGCTTTGAGTTTGTGTCGGTATGTCGGATTTCCCTCTTGATAAAGAAATGCATGTTATACTATCTGACATATCGATGCTCGCGCAAAGAAATTACGCGGATGGTCGCTCCTCAACAGCCTTATTCTCCGTGCTAGTTGACAGCATTCACCGTAATGTTCTTGGCTAGCGTGGGTATAGAGGTGGGGCGTCACAGCTTAGTATCAGAGCCAAACTTCGGAACAATATGGAATAATATAACAAGGATCATCGTCCTAAGTCTATCTTAGGAGTCGTGCTTTAGGATTTTATTCGGGTCCACGTACCGTCTTATCCTATTTTCTTTTATGATTCCTTGTTTTGTCTATCAAGATTGCTTGATATTCAATTTGGTGAATAACCTTTTTCTTCTTCTTCTTTCTTTCTAAAGGAAGAGAAATGTCTAGACCAGGCCGCCCCAGAGCCGTGCCGTCTAGCACTCCACCCCAAGATGGAGTTTTTATGACTGCTCAACAGCTTCTTGATATGGTAACTAATGCTCAAGCAGCTGGAGCTAACCCGGAACCTACTCACCCAAAGTCGGGATTTGCACGCTTGTGCAGCGATTACACCAATTTGGGTGGGGAGCCATTTAAAGGTTCCGAAACTATTATTGAAGTACAGGCTTGGCTAAGGTCATGCGATCGAATCTTTTCTCGCATGCATCTTATTGACCTTCACCGAGTTCAGGTGGCCTCTAGTATGCTCCGAGAAAGAGCATTGGACTGGTATGAGCTTCTTATTTCTGAGATTAATGAAGCAGATCTCACCTAGGAGCAATTCCGAGAACGCTTCGAGTTGAAATTTGTACCAGAAGCAGAGAAAGTGACATTGGCTCGACGATTTATAGAACTTGTTCAAGGTGAGTCCTCCGTGACTGATTATGTCGCCTCCTTCGAGTCGCTTTCTAAATACGGGGTTGAATACATCAACACCCCTTTAAAGAAGAACCAGAGGTTCGTCTATGGCTTAAACAAAAATCTCAAGAAGCCATTACTTCTAAAATTAGAAGTTTCTTTCGACCAACTCGTTGATATCGCTCTTCGTCTTGAAGAGGCGGATAGGGAGAATGATGTTGAAGTGGTGGGTTCCAAACCAAACTTCAACAACAAGAAGAGGCCAAGCAAATTCAAAGGTCCTTATCCCAATAAGAAAGGGAGGCAAGCAACTCCTGCTGCAAAGACCTTTTCCTCTACGGAAGGGAAATGCTTTAACTGTGGTTCCAGAGACCATTTTGCGAACAAGTGTTCAAAGCCTAGTACTTGTCGCTATTGTAAAAGCCCGGACCATTTTATGCATGTATGTCCCAAACTTCAAAATAGAAAGGAGGGAAAGCTTAATGTTGCTCAAGCCCCTGGCAACACATCTCGTGGCCAAGGTATTTCTCATTCTATTCTGGATGGAATTATTTTATTTCGTGATCATCCTATTCGAGTTCTTTTTGATACGGGTGTGTCCCATTCTTTTATATCAAAAGAACTTGTTGATACTTTTTCTTTGGATGTTTTGTGTTTAATGACTTCTTTGAGAATTGCGAATCCGGTTGGTGGATCCGCAACAATCAGTTTATTGTGTAAAGATGTCGAGATTATTTTGTGTGATTTTCCTTTCCGAGCCGATTTGCATGTCATGCGTTATTTAGGCTTTGGAATGATTTTGGGAATGGATTGGCTTAATCGTTATGAAGCTCATATCCTATGTCCTGAGCGGACTATTTATCTTCGACATCCTCAATCTGTTAAGCAGATTTATATTAATCTTCAAGATTCAGTTTCCAGCTTGGTCGCATCTTTATATTCTTTAAATCCTCGTGATGACGATGACGATGATGAGGGTGATATTATTTCTCTTATTCACGTCGTTCGTGAATTTTCCGACATATTTGAGCCCGTTTTAGGATTACCACCTAAGCGAGCAATTGAGTTCAGAATTAATCTCATTCCTGGAGCTCAACCTATCACTCGTCCTCCTTATCGTATGTCCAATAAAGAAAACGAGGAGATGCGTAAACAATTATCTGAATTGGAGACGAAGCAATTTATTCGCTCTAGTTCCTCGCCTTGGGGAGCTTCAGCTATTTTTGTGAAGAAATCCGATGGTACACTTAGGCTTTGCGTTGAATATCGCAAGCTTAATGATCTTACTATCAAAAATAAATATCCTTTACCTCGGATTGATGATTTATTTGACCAACTTAGTGGTGCTAGAGTCTTTTCACAATTGGACTTGGCTACCGGTTTTCATCAGCTTCGTATCGCAGAAGATAGCATTCCATTGACCTCGTTCCGTACTCGTTATGGATCTTATGAATGGCTTGTCATGCCATTTGGTTTGACGAATGCTCCTGCGTATTTCGTTGACTTAATGAATAGAGTTTTCAAAGACTTCCTCGATCGATTTGTTCTCATCTTTATTGATGATATTCTTGTGTATTCAAAAACCGAGGAGGAGCATGAAAAGAATCTTCGGATTGTGTTGGAAACTCTTAGGAGTAATCAATTAAAGGCAAAATTTTCTAAATGCCACTTTTGGGAATCTGTGTGAAGTTTCTCGGTCATATTATTTCCGAATCCGGAATTTCCGTGGATCCTTCAAAGATTGAAGCGATTCAAGATTGGAAGAGACCGGAGTGCGTGACAGAGATTCGTAGTTTTCTCGGATTGCCGGGCTATTACCGTCGTTTTATCAAAGACTTTTCTAAGATTGTCGTGCCTCTCACTAGCTTAACGAAGAAAGGTGTTAAATACATTTGGTCGGACAAATGTGAAACGTCTTTTCAGAAACTAAAGGAACTTCTTTCTAATGCTCCTATTCTTGTTATCCCCGAGGGGAATCAAGATTTCGTTGTTTGTACCGATGCTAGTCGCGTTGGTTTGGGTGCCGTTCTTATGCAAAAAGAACGTGTTATTGCTTATGCTTCTAGGCAATTAAAGCCTGCTGAGACTAGATATGTCACTCATGATTTAGAGCTCGCGGCTATTGTTTTCGCTCTTCGTATTTGGCGTCATTATCTTTTAGGAGAGAAATTTGTTCTTTATAATGATCATAAGTCCTTGAAGTATTTATTCTCTCAAAAGGAACTTAATTTGCGTCAACAGCGTTGGCTCGAATTTCTTGCACCATATGATCTTGATATTCTTTATACTCCCAGAAAGGGTAATCGTGTCGCCGATGCTCTTAGCCGTAAACAACAAGCTGTTGTTTCTATGATGATATCCGAATGGAACGATCTCGAGATCTTATCCATTTGTGAGATTCGAGACCGCGTATCCGATTTATGCTCATCATTTGTTTTATGTAGCCTTGAGGCTCATCCTTCTCTTTTAGACCGCATTCTTGAAGCTCAAAGGCTAGATCCCGAACTAGCTCTTCTTGGCCAAAATATTAAGGGTGAAATTGATGTTGAAGGATTGAAAGAATTTGATATCGATTCTCATGGCGGCATTCGAAAATTTGGTAGACTTATCGTACCAAATATTATTGATGTTCATAAGGATATTTTGGAGGATTCTCATCGTTCTAAATTCACCATTCATCTCGGTAGTAGTAAAATGTACGCAGATATGAAGCGACTTTATTATTGGGAGGGAATGAAACTTGACATCGCTAACTTCGTTAAGCGTTGCACGACTTGCCAACTCGTTAAGGCCGAACATCAAAGGCCCGGTGGGTTATTGCAACCTTTAGAAATTCCAATTTGGAAGTGGGATCAAATTTCCATGGATTTTATAGATGGCCTTCCCCGTTCTCGATCGGGTCATGATAGCTTATGGGTGATCGTTGATAGACTTACTAAATCCGCCCATTTTATTCCTGTTTGGTCTAACCGAACCGTTCCACTTTTGGCCAAGCTCTTTATCAAAGAGATTGTTAAATTGCATGGAATTCCTACTTCTATTGTTAGTGATCGTGATCCATTGTTTACTAGTGGATTTTGGAAGAGTCTTCAAAAAGCTTTGGGAACGAAGCTCAATTTTAGCACCGCTTATCATCCTCAGTCCGATGGACAAACCGAGCGTGTGAATCAAACTCTTGAAAATCTTCTTCGTGCTTGTGTTCTTGATTTTGGTGGAAGTTGGGAAGATCATATTTCACTTGTTGAATTTTCCTATAATAATAGCTTCCAATCTAGTATTTGTATGGCACCTTTCGAGGCACTCTATGGAAGGCCATGCCGATCTCCTTCTTGTTGGCTTGAGGCCGGTGAGAAGCTGGTTTTAGGTCCAGATTTTATTCGCGATTCCACAGAGAAAATTGAACTTATTCGACATAGGATGAAAGAAGCCCAGAGTAGACAAAAATCCTATGCCAATAATCGAAGAAGGAAGTTAGAATTTTCTGTGGGAGATCTTGTGTTCATTCGTGTATCACCTATGAAAGGTGTTATACGTTTCAGTCGATCGGGAAAATTGGCGCCTCGATATATTGGGCCATTTCCTATCACTGAACGTATTGGTTCCATGGCTTATCGCCTTTTATTGCCGGCTCAATTTTCTGTTATTCATGACGTGTTTCACATTTCTCAATTACGGAAATGCCTTCGAGATTCCGATTCTATTCTTGAGCCCGGTGTTGTGGAAGAGATTGAAGTTTCGCCTAATTTAACTTATGAGCAACATCCAATTCGTATCCTTGCTTCGGAGGTCAAACGACTTCGAAATAAAGATGTCCCGCTTGTTAAAGTTCAATGGTCTTCAAATCCTAAGGATTGTTCTTGGGAATCTAGAGAGTACATCGAGCGAACACATCCGGACTTACTTTCTCGTGCTCTTTGAGGTGAACTTCTTATTTCAAATTTCTTTTGTGTTGAATATGCTTTTATGGTTGTTACTACATATCTTCTTCTTAAATATTGCGAGGACGCAATTTCTTTAAGGAGGGGAGTCTGTAACAACTCGCATATTTATCGATTTTATATTTAAATATTTTATTTAAATATTCTATCGTTAGTCGGATTTTAGTCCGAAAAGCTACTTTTTGCATACGGTCGAATTAGGACTCGGGACCACTCCCATTGAGTTTAAAATGCCGTTTGCGACCTTTTTGAGTATAAGCTTCGATATGTTTGGAGAAAGTTGATTTTTGCTACTTTTCACTTTGGGTTTGGTTTTGGGCTCAGCCCTATGTTTAACTTATGCTCAAATCTGAGCCACTCTTCCCCACTCACCCTCATTCTCTTCTCTTTTTAGTTCTAAGGCAATAATGGTGGGAGAGATTGGAAATTAAAACTCCAAAACCCTAGTTTTCTTTTGCAAATCAAGTTCTAGCTCCAAACTAATAGAAGAACCCATTGGTAAGCTTCTCTTCTTCTTCTCCAACTCAATCTCTTATCAATTTCAGAAATTCCTAAACCTAATTTAGGAAATGTTTCTCTTGTTAGCTTAGAATCAAGCTTCTTGAGTTGGATTTGAAGAGTGGTTGATTCTCCTTTGCTTCTAAGGTTTTTTTTCAATCGTTTGGGTTCAAAGGTGAGATTTTTATCTCACATCTATGCTTATATTTATCTTCGAATGTTAGGTATGATTTCCTAACACTTATTCGTGTGCATTTGCTTTTGGTTTGGATTGATTTGGTGAATATTCCAATTTTTGGTGTTTTGAGTTCAATTCGTTAAAAATCCTAACTTTGATGTTTGAACATGTTTTTGGTGATGCATCGAGGAGCATATAGGGCCGGGTAGTCGATAGGCATAAACCCTTAGCGCCGTTGCTCGAGCGAATGCAATTTGGTCGAGGTTGGACCTCATTTGGATGGGCTGGGAAGGGACTGGCAACAGGTCCGGTCGACCGAGCTCTGTAGCCGGCCGACCGACCTGCTGCCAAGTGCATAAGCACCTCTCTGTTTAAGGTTCGGTCGACCGAGTACAGGGTTCGGCCGACCGACCTGCTTCCCAAGGAATTTTGAGAACAGGGTCTGATCGACCGAGCTCTGTAGCCGGCCGACCGACCTGGTGCATTTTTGCCTATTTCGCCTAGTTGTTTGAATTTCCAACTTTAATCGATTCGTGTTGTTTCCCATGTGTTGTTATCATTTGTTATGACTTTGATGACTCCTTTTTAGGGATTTTTGAATATCCATTTTAATGGATTCTTTATCGGTTTCGTTGGGTTTTTATTCACATCTTCGTATGTTAATTTTAGTGATTGATTGTTCTTACAATCTTCTTTGTGATTTGTCACTTTAAAAATATAAAGGTTTTCTATACTAGTAGTAAATATCAAAACTCTTTCTTCAAATGATTTCGACACTAATTTATAACAAAGCTCGTTTTCTCAAACCGATTTTCAATCTATTAGTATATACAAACCTTTACCTCACTCGTATGAGAAATCTAATTAAACGACTTAGTAAAACGAGTGGTATGAAACGCTTGCGTTTACTTCGTCGGTTAATTCTTGGACTTGTTCGATTGAATCTCTTGTGACAATTTTATAGTGGAGATCTACAATTTGTTCGTAAATATTTAAGTTAAGCTAGTGGTTATGGGACATGAAGCTAAGCTCATATATTTACTAGCTTACTGTAATTGACACTTCTTGATGATCATGACGATCATTTTTGTGATTTAGACTAGCGATGTGCGATGTCTCTTTGTCTGCGAGGGAGACTAAACCCCGTTTTGTGGAGTTTCGACTCAAATTTATGGGGTAGTGCCCCATGGTCTTCGGGCCGTTCGTGTGTCAAAAATTAATGGCTAGCTACCATGAGATAGCGTCTCGTTCGTGTGATACATATGTTGATGAGTTTTCATGCTCCCGTTCGTGTGATAGGCCTCCCCCCTATTTTGTGTGATTTCTGGATTTCGTGTGTCGAAATTCTGGAATTTTCTTCTTCACCTATTTTTGTGATTTCTATTGATATGATTTATCAATTTTTGTGCATAGGTGAATTCGTGTGTCATTGACTGGATTTCTTGAGATGATTTCTAGAATTTGTGCTTCACCAATTTTTGTGATTTCCATTGATAAGTTTTATCAATATTTGTGCATTGGTGAATTTGTGTGTCATTGACTTTTGTGATTGACATTGATATAATCGTCAATATTTGTGGTTTGATGAACGAAATAAGGAGTATGACATTTCTTTGATTCTTGTGTAGATTTTGTGATATTGATTAATCTCTTGTTGATTTTCAATTACTTATATATATCACAGCTTGGCATTGTGATTATTATGTGTTTAGTCATATCTCTTACTCTATATCGTTTCATATGATATTTATAGTTAGACCGATCCGTTTATTATTTTCTTCTTATTAAATAATACTCGGGTCAGATCGAGATGTTACAGGTGCTTCTGCTTGACTTTACATCCGGGATTACCTCCTTGACTTTTGGTTAACTACTTAGATTAGTAGTTTTTTTGTTGTATACATTTGAGGTATAGACTCCATAATGTATACTTATTCTTTTGTGTAGTTCGTGTAACTATTCTTTTGTGATATTGTGGATCTTTTTAGACCACTACTCTGATGTACACTTCCTAGTGTAATATTCATATCTATTTCCGCCTTTGTGATATGAATTGTCTGTGACTGATTTATGTTATGTTTATTTCTATATTTGTTTCTGAAGATATTATAGCCACTGTGTAGTAGCTTTGAGTTTGTGTCGGTATGTCTGATTTCCCTCTTGATAAAGAAATGCATGTTATACTATCTGACATATCGATGCTCGCGCAAAGAAATTACACGGATGGTCGCTCCTCAACAGCCTTATTCTCCGTGCTGGCTGACAGCATTCACCGTAATGTTCTTGGCTAGCGTGGGTATAGAGGTGGGGCGTCACAACCGTGCACGTTGTTGTGCACTGGATTGTGGTGTGTTGGGGAAGACGAGTTGAACTCGGGTAGGTTCTCGCGTTGTGTACGGGTTGGACTCGAAGTTGAGGGGAGCTAGGAATCTTTGAGGCAGTCTCGAGTATTTTCTGGGATCGACTCGAGATTTCTGTCGCGTGTTCTTCTGGTTAGTGCTGTGAAGTGATATAAGTTGCTGAGTAACTTATGATTGAATTAACGAAAGTAAGCATTGCATTTATAAACAAGATTATAAAAGAAATAATTTCCAAAGTTAAACCTGTTCTTTGTAAGTAAAAAAGTTAATCAACTTTTAAAGGTATTAGTTGAATTCAATTTCAAAATTTGAAATGTTTTAGGATGATTTCCTTTGTAAGTAAAATATTAATTGAATTTATTTTAAATTTAAATGGTTAAGATATTTGTTTTTTTGAAAATAATTATCTTAATTAAAATTTCAAATAAAAAGGGTGTTTTGAATTTAATTATAAAATCAAAGTTTTAAAGTAAATTTTTAAGTAATGATTTAAAAACCAAGTTTCAATTTATATTGAAACAAATAAGTTTAAAATTTGATAATTTAAAGTGTTTTAAATTTGGAAATGATTTATAAATGCTTTATCTCCATGTAAGGCTATTATTATGATTTTGTAAACCAAGTTTAATAATCTGTCTTTAAGTTAATAAGATTTAAATTATTCAAATAATTTATTTATGAAGGTAATTAAGGTTAAATTATTTGGATATGACTTAAGAATACTTAATCAAGTATAAATTGTTAATAAGCAAGAAATTAATTAAGATTTATGCTTTTCTTAATTAATTAAAGATTTTCTTTAAAATTAGAAGTTAATTAATTAATTATTTAATTAATTTTAATTAATTAGTTAATTGTTTGTATAATTCTAAATAATCACTTAATTATGGATTAATTAAGTGTAATTACTAATGAATTAAGAATTATTTAATGATGAAATTAATTATTTGTTAAGTAATTAATTAAGAGAGTAATCAAGATTTATTAATGAAGTAATTAGGGATAATTACTTATGTAAGTAATTAAGAGTTAATTACTTAATTAATTTAGTTAATTAATTAATGTGATTAATTCTTTAATGAATGTGATTAATTTAAGATTAATTACCAAGGGTAATTAATTAAAACTGTAATTAATTAATAATGTAATTAATTAAGGATTATTTATTAATTTAATTGAATAATAATTACTCAATGAAGTAATTAAAGATTAATTAGATTAATTAATCAAAGGGTTAAGATAATTAATTAAGAAGTTAATTAATTAAGATAAAGTTGTTAATTACTATTTATGGTTAATGAGACGATTAATTACAAGTTAAGTATTTAATTAATTTAAAGGAATTATTAATTAATAAGGATCATTATCTAATATAATTAATGTATTAATCTAGAATGATTAATAAAAGTAATTAATTAAAGTGTGATTAATTAATTGTAATTAATTAATGTTTAATGTAATTAATTATAATTGATTAATTAATGGAAGTAAATGAAAGATCATTAATTATTGTAATTAATGGTCGTAATTAAAGGTTAATTACTGTATATGGTTAAGGCTAATTTCTTGAATGTAATTAAAGGATAATTAATCAAGGAAGATTAATTAAAGATGATCATTAAGAGATGATTAATTTATTATTTGGGATAAATAAATAAAGAAGGATTTAGGTAATCCAATTGATTAAGAGTTAATCAATTCTGTTTATATTGATTGATATTGGATGATTGAATGATATTGGATGATTGGTTAATATTGGGTGATTAATATTGGATGATTGATATTTGGTGATTGGTTGATACTGGATGATTTGGATATCTCTGATATATGTGATATGCTGCTTTGTGATATGAATGTTGATATGAATTATCTGTTGTGATAATATGATTCATCTATCTGTTTATATCGTCCTGAATATAAGTTAAACTGTTTAAAACCCTTAAGTACAACTTGGACATTAAAATGGCGTTTGTTTTCGGTGAGACCGGGATTGGGTTTCTATATTTGGAATTTCGAAAACCACATCGATTCCAATTAAACGTTAGGTCGTGAATCCAAGTGGATCAAGTGAAGACACGAGGTGTAAGCACTATACGTCAGTATAACTCTGTGGGTGATTCCGTTATGAGTTTGACGGAGGTAGTACTTATAGATTCGAGGTGGTGATTTAGAGTGCAAGGGCTATGGTTGTTGACTCTGTGGGTGATTCCAATATGAGTGCAACGAGATAGTGCCTTCGGTTTTGTTCGAACCCGGAACGAACTTATATGGATTGAATGCTTTCAGAACATCGTCAGGTGGACGATGAGTATTCTAAGATAGATGTGTTGTATAAAGGTAATTGCAGCCTCAAGTCTCATCAACCCAGGAATGGCTAAAAAAGGATAGGTGCAGCAAGGCTTCATGGGTAGCCCCCACATGAGAGTGAGATTTACCCCTGTCTAGAGGTCCCTTTCTATTTCGGCTTAGTGTGTGGTTGGTCGTGCCAACTACGGGGTGGTCTTGTTCGGGACTGTCCAGTAAGGGATGGTTCCGGCCTTGTGTTGCAGGGGAGCGGGCGTACTCCTCGGTATGTTGATCTAGGCCACGTACTGTGACGGACGGTACCCCAATAGCCCTGCCATTAATGGAAACCCATTCTTCCTACGAGACTCTACGGTTTTGTTTGTATTACCCACTTTTGTGGTTAGTAGCTGGAATTTAATCATGTAATAATTTCAGCTATTTCTTATTTACTTGAAAACCCTAGACACTATTATAATATCACTGGATTTCCTATCAAATGTTTTGGTTAGCGTAAGGTAAAAACTTTTCCATGTTTATGTGTGGGAAGTCTTACGTGATACCTTTTTCCTTTCAAAGGTTTTTCTAAAGTTAAGCACCAGACCCTTGTCTGACCTGAGTGTTTATTTTCTGTTTTATTAAACTCTTGGGTACTCATATTATGCATGAGTAGTCAAGTGATTCAGTTTTGCTTGACGAATTCTGGAGGAGATATGGAGCAGGAGGCTTTCACGTGTAGATATATTATGGTTCCGCTGTGTTGTTTGGTATCTGTATCTGTATGTTGAGTTGTATAGTTAGACAGATGTTTATAACTGTCTAATATGTGTTGTATAAGTTGTGTACTCTGATGTAATATGATACTATGTATTTTATGTGATATATTATATTTCATTCGTTCCGCTGTGAGTTGTCTGATGTTGTTGTGTTTCTTCTTTCTCTTTCTTTTCTTCTTCTATCCCTTTCTTTCTTAGCGATACGACTTTCTGGAGATAGGAAGTCGGGCAGTTATAGTTGGTATCGAAGCATTAGGTTGAGTGAATACCTAGGCTCTGGAGTGGTGTCTTTCTTGAGAGAGCGTACTTGTAATTTTTATATATAACCATATATAACTATATATATATCTACCTGATCTGTTGGGTTATCTGTTCGGATTTTCCAACATAAGTTTTAGAGGTAGATGGAATAGTGGTGTGTGTGTGTAACACTACTACCACTAATGGAAGAGGTCCATATGTTTGAGGTTGGAAGTATTTGTCGAGACTGTAGACCTAATACCGTCTCGAGTAAGATTTGTAGTTTGGAGTAAGGATTTCTCTGATATCCGAAGGAAATCTTTTTAAAGATTCAGAGTTTATCTTTGAAGTGTAAGTTTGGATCTGTCGGAAGTGCAGAAGTAAGTGATGATATCTTGATAACTGCGTGATAAGATGCAGTACCCATGGATATTTTTAGAAGATGTTTTCTCCAGAAGCAGTTTAGAAGTGGTTGAGAAGCGGTCTTTACCTACTGCAGGAAGATTCGTCTGTGTAGAAGTTGTTTGGATCTTTAGCAAGGAGGTTGGCTGTTCTGGAATTTGAGACTAAGGTCTATAAGTTGTTTCGCTTCGGCATGGTCTCATCTGTCATTCCTTTAGGAGAGCGAGTTGTTGATGCTTGGTTTGGAGCCGAATTTCTCGAAAGGATGTTTGCTATCTCGAAGGTCCGTTGTGTGGTTTGTTGATCGTTTTGGTTTTCGAGAAGCCTCTTGGATTAGAAGTCTTTGGTTAGCTATGGTAGCAGTGTATTTAGAAGTGTTCGGTGTGCTGATGGGGAGGTCTTTTGGCTTTGCAGTATCTTCAGGTAGAGTTTTGAAGCAGCAGTGTGGCCGTTTCTCCGATGGTTCAGGAATCTTTGTGGTTCTTCTTTCTGCAGTTCGGGCATATGGTGAAGTTTTCTTGAAGGGTTAACCTTGTTTGGAGAAGCTTGAAGCTGTTTTATTTGGTAAAGAGGGGACGGTTTCTTTGCAATCCGAACTAGGTAGGATCGCAAAAGTGACTTGCGATTAGTTTGGAATCCTTTTCATTGGAGATCTTTTGTATTTTTATTTACGAGTTTTATTAGGGAGGTCTTCATGGAAAACCTACTATGCTATTTACGAGTATTTACGAGTTTCATTGCAGTTTTGATTTTATACCTAAATATTTTTGTGGTGTGATTAATGTAAAAATCACTGCTATTAATCTTATTTATATTATACACCATAGATATTATATATTATATCACCTTATGCACTTATTAGATGGTGTTTCTTTTGAGGGCATAACCATTTTGGCATTCCATGCGGTCTTAAAATACTTTTGTATGTTATCCGCGTATTTCTTAAGTTTCTCATACCAAATTTATGTTTGACCCATGGTTTTATTTTTCTCTTATTTCCATGAGTGCTCTTTCTAGTTGTCTAAGAAAGGCAGGTTTTCGCTGATGTTCATTGAGCTCTTGGAAAGGAGCAAGAAGTTTACCTACCGTAGTATTGTTATTCTGCTGCATTACTTTATGTATATACATCAGCAATTGTAAGGACATATGTTATAACTGTCCAGGTTGATGATGATACTCTGATTACTAACTCTGAAATGCTATGTATATTAGAGTTGCGCTGTGTGTTATCTATTGATATTATATGTTATAATTTTGCTATGAGATTCTGATGTTTTTATTCTCCTCTTTTTTGTTATTTTTACTTACCCTAAGTTTTTTCTTTTCGGTACTTAGGCGCTCGATACGTGAATACCATAGATGAATTAGTGTTGACATTCGGGGACTAAAAAGGGGTTTATTATATCAAGCAAAGAAGAAGGAAAAACTTACAAAAGAGGATACCTTTTCTGTATATGTAGTAATTGATATTCTTTTACCAAAGCTTATTTCCTAATATGCTAGTTGAGATTATTGAAATATATTTGAGGTTGATATGCCTGTTATTACATAATATGCTTGTTTTAAAAGGTTGTTTGAACATCTGCACCTCGGTTTGGTCAAGAAAAATTAATGCAAATCAAAATTTATCTCTCTAAATCCATTCCGCCTTTTCATTGCCATAGCTTATTAATCACGTTGTGTCTTATCAATAACATGGGAGTAAACTATCTTTTAGAGACTAGTGCGAACCCACACTACGCACACAGAATTCACACTTTTTTCATACGAAATATGTCTTTTATCTCTTCCCAGATGAAAATCCTAAATATTTTTCAAACTTCCAGTTAAAATTAATATGAAGTTAACAATATTTACTCGACTCCTAGGTAGACAACAATGATAAACATGTATCAAATTTTATTTGTTTGGAATATAGCAATAAGGAAATGTTTACAATGATAACTACTTTTGATTCATGCATATTACAAAATTTTCATTTTTGACATACTTGCATGAAATTATGGAGTGGAAAACAACCCTCATTGCTCTAGTAAGGATAACTTTAGGAGATTTCCCAGTAAAATCTTAGTATTAGGTGTACCGATTACCTAGTATCAAACATGTATCCAAGTTTCAAAATCAGAACAAGTAATACTTCTTGTACATGTTTCCAAAATAATATAACATGTATACTGTAACGGTTCAAATTTCAACGTTCGAAAATCGACACCCGTACTTCACTTGTACTCGAAATGCCGCAGATTCAATCGTTGAAATCTGACTCGTGTCGGAGCTTATAACAATTAAGTACAACAACACAGCGGAAGAAAAGATAATATCATTGATATAACAATGAATACAATATCCGATACAATATGAACCCCAATTGAGATATCGATACAAATATTGAAGACAAGATACAGCAGCGGAAAGAGATAACATGAACTTGAACTCTAAAGAAGGAACTCCAATATCAGCAATCTCCATCTCCAAAGCACCAACCTGGAAACAGCTCGAACTCCCAATCAAGTTGGACAAAGCAAGGTCAGCTATCCAAAGACTGAAGAAGATTTCCAAAGACTGAAGCCTACCGAATCTACACCTATTATTTAATCATCTGAAAAACCCAACTCTAGACTGCCCGTGTGGAAAATTACGGGCACCCAGAGTTTAGGAAGGGAAAAATAAACTCCGGGTCCGTCATGAGACTGGTATGAGCAAACAAAAACAGTTTTTTATCTTTAAAACAAACAACAAAAGATTTTAAAATTGAAATCCGCAATGCTTTTTGGAAAATGAAACTACCATAAGGCCTCCCGTCGCACACACCATGCAAACGTAGAATTAGAGGAGATTTGTCCTTATGATAGTAAAAAATGCTTGATACGCGAAAATCATTTGATATTATTATTAGTGCATAGTGCAGAAAACATTTTGAAAGTATAATATTAATCTTAGCCAGCAAACAACCATTATTGTATGCCTACTATAGCTACCATGTTCAATAGCAGGTTACCGCCACATTCCATGGTAGGTTATACAACTAAAACCGTACATGACGTGTATTGTTTCTTTGGATTTTCCAACAAATTGTCAGGCTAAGGAACTTCCTATTGCCACATGGGAACGCCTCTGGAGGGACGCTCTGAGAACCTACCCAGCTTTCTACAAACACAAGGCCGGTTTACTCCCTTCCCGGGAGTAACACCTAAGATATGCCATCCCCGGTCGTTTGCGACCTTTATCCGAGGATCCTCAACACCAAAAACCACAAAGAAATGTATTTGCAGTAACCACATAGGTTAAATATCTGGGCTCCATACCATGATACCACCGTTTTCCAGAAGGAATGGACATACCCTAGGGCGCGACCCTTGAAACCTTGCCGCATCTATCCTGTTTCGACCATTTTCGAGAAGTGAGGTACGATGAGGTCTCGTCCACAAAGCTACGCTTTTCACAAAGCCATACTTTGATCAACAAATGATCAGTAACACTCAGCAGCACTCAGCATGCCACACTGCCAAATTGGGAATGCATCACTAGTAACCATCAACTACATAACCTCTGAGCTCGTACGTCTCAGAGAAGGGTGCTAACCTAAGAGAATAAATCTCCGCCATCAAACAGAGATGTATTTGATAGGAAACAACTTTACATCTTAAAGTGTAACGTCAGAGATACATCCATACATGTCTGTTTCGGGTTCGAACAGAACCGAAGGCACTTCCAAAGAAGCCTTTGCAAATCCGAATAATCCCTAATCACGTCCGGACTTCCCATCACAAAGGATGATCAAATCTCTATACCGGGGATCAGCCGGTGCAGAGACATTCGAACTAGTTATCCTTTCTCTTTTGGAAATATCCGGTCTTCACCACCGGTCTTCAAATGCTATCCATAATGTCGTATCATTATTTGGAATGAGTTATATGACACAATGTCATCTCCCGGCTAAACCGAATAATGAGCGCAATATTTTAAAAACATATGGATATTGGGTTCTTAGTTAAGTCACAACTTAAAGCCCAAAACTTTTCTTTCAAATGGTTTAAACAAATTACCATTTTCAAATCTTTAAACAAAAAGATTTACTTCACAAAGTTCACCCATTTTTCACAAAGATTCATTCACAGCTTTTAAAACAATTTTCTTTTCAAATTGGATTGACTCATCCAATCTTTACATCAAAGATTCAATTCAACAATTCCCATTTCAAATCTTTTATACAAAGATACACCTTTCAGATCCTCTTTAATTTTAAAATGGTTCAACCATCTTTCACAAAGATTCATTCATAGCTTTCAAAATAATTTTCTTTTCAAAACTTGAAATTCTTTCAATACAAATTGAAAATCCTTTCCTTATTTGAAAGCTATTATTATTTGAAAACAAATAGTTTTCATTTTCGAAAAAATCCAATTTCATTTATACAAGTTAAAGTCCTTGGGTTAAATTCAAATTCCCAAACAATACTTTTTAAAATGGTTTAAACCCATATAAACACATCTATAACTTGTATAACCTTTTTAAACCAAAATTCTCAACATAGAATTCAATTTCAAATTTTGAATTCAAATTCAAATTCCAATCAAATTATTTAAATTTGAAAACTTTATTAAGTTATTCAAAATAACTTTTATCTTTGAAACTCCTTTTCAAAAGCTTTTCACTTCGAACCTAATTCTATTTTCCGAAACCATTTGGATTCAAAATTCAATTTTAAAACCATTTCAAAAATCCGTGACTTAACCAATTTCCTCGTGCAATCCGTATTTGTTTGTGTATAGTGTAGTCCAGGGGTTTTACCCAATAGTGCAACAACATCAATCATCACAGATTCAAACACAACAATATCGATAAGCGGTATAATCCTATAATGCTTATCGTTTGTACACAGACTTACAGATGATATAATTTATCATAGATAAATAAATGACATTAATCACAAATCACACCAAAACAATTCATAGCACAAAGCATAACACATCATTTATATCAAACAATTCAACAATCAATAGAATTCAAACATTCGTAAGTCAAATTAATTAATCATATGATTAAATTTAAATCAGATTAATTATTAATCCCGGTTAATTAACATTAATTAATTACAAATCATTTGATTAATTACCCTTTAATCAGTTATTAATTAATAAATTAATTTACCTTTATCCATTAAATAATTAACCTTAAATTATTTATTCATCCTTTAATTAATTATCCTTAATTAAATGAATTAACCCTTACTTAATTACCATTAAATTAATTATCCTTAATTGATCATAATAATTAATTAACCTTAAGTTAACTACAAAATTAATTAACCCTTAATTATCATTTAATTAATAAAATTACAATAAGTGATTATCCTTAATCACTTTCATTAATTAACTAACCTTAATTAATTAATTAATTATCCTCAAAGTAATTACTTTAATTAATTAATCACATAATTAATTATCCTTAATTAACAATTGCTTAATCACTTGATTAATTAACCTCTAATCATTAATTAATTATCCTTAATTACTTTTATTAAGAAATTATTTTTAAGTGATTAATCACCCTTAAATTACTTATTATAAATTAGTTAACCTTAAATTAAAGTAATCAACCTTTTTAAGGAATTATATTAAGAAATTGACCTTTTAATTACCTTCATTAATAAATCCCTTAAAATTTTTATTAACTAAAAGATAAATCTTTTATCTTAAATAATTACTTTAATTATCTTTTAAAAGTCTTGTTAATGATTTTTGGAAAATAAATCATCATTAATACATAAATTTACTTAAGATTTTTAAGTTAAATTAATGATTTTGAAAACATTTTATTTTACTTACTTACTTACAAGAATCAAGTTTATTCGAAATAAGTTTTAAAATAAGGTTGTATGTATAAATTAAACTTTTTTTAAACTTAAAATAATTTGTTTTAAGATTTTAATTAACCTCATCTTAAACCAAAATTTATTTTTCAAAATGAAATAGATTAAAACTGTTCAAATTGTTTTAGATTTTATTGTCTAAAAACATGCTCTAACCAAAAATTCTCAGACCCGAGTAAAAACACGAAAAACCCCGAGACACTTTTGAGCAATCACGCGATCCCACTTTACTTCGAGTCACACATGCGTTCTCTTCGTGCTTAACCCGTGCACACTTCTTTCCCAACCACCATAGCAACTCAGATACACCAGCGACCTCATGCACATGCACTGATCGTCGACAATGCTTCGGCATCCACGACCATCACTAACAAATCCCCTCCGACCACCTCAAGCCACCGGACCACCCAAAAACTCGAATGCAACTCGAAAACGAAATCAAGCAGGTTGAAACATATGAACCAAAAACTAATCACTGGAAAACACCTCGCCGACGACGATCCCAATCATCATCATCCATGCCATCGTACCCAAAATGGTGCCACCTTCCCATGCATCCCTTTCCCCTTGGTCCCATTGACTCCGATGCCCCAACATTGATGCAATTACTTCGAGCACTACGGTAACCCAAACTAGGCTTTAAACCCTACTTCAACCTGGCACGGTTACCGCGACGAATTAGAATTTTTCTGACTATTTTTTTGATGATCACCGATGCTCGAACTATCTTCACCGAGAATAACGACACAAGCCAACTTGCCGATCAACGACAATCGACCATGATACCCATTTCGATCAACTCAAGATTTCTTACCCAAAACAAAATTTAAAATCTTGAATTGATTATCAAAAATCATAATTTGAAATGCGAATCTGTTCATATAGTCAAAACCTAAAATTAAATCATTTGATTTTGTACTTTATGTTGATCATTACTGACATTTTTATATTCCAGAATTTCTATCAGTTAATTTTATCTAGAATTATTTTTAAAATTTGAATCTGAATATCTCTAATAATTTTCCTTCAAAGGTTATAATTCAAAGAAGCTTGTATATTGAGATTTAAATTTTTATAGGAAATCCTAGTATTCATTTTACAATAGGGATGTATATCTATATGCACACGGTCACAAGCATAAACATATTTTCACATCAAAACATTCTATATTATCCTCAGATTTCATCAATAATAAAGAATGAAAATCGATTCAAGGTCTAGAAGTTTTGCTCACTTGGCAGTTTGAAAACAGAGAAAAGTTTGAGCCTGCTTTTGAATTTTTTTCCTCGAAGTTTTGCCTTTGATGGATATGAGCTGATCTGCTATGATTTTAATTTGCTACCTTGAATCTGAACTTGCTTTTGTTGAAGTTGTTTGCTTGTTATTGATCTGCCATTTTAAACTTTTGATTTGCTTTCTAGTTCCCATGTTGAAGCTCTGATTTGCTTCTGATTCTTTCATTTCTGAATTTGAATTTCCCTTCTAGGTCTTGAGTTTAAATCATGCTGAGTTGAATTTGAATTTAATGTCTGTTGCATGCTTTGATTCCCATTTTTGAACTTGAATCCATTCTCACTTACTTCAGGGTTTTTGCTTATTTGGTTTGAGAAAATCAGGTTTTCTTGTTTTGATCTGAAACTTTTACTACTTTTTTGGTTTGTATTTTGTTCTCAGGCTCGTTATCGTTTTGATTCAGATTTTTATTTTCGTTAGTTTTGAACCAAAATAAGAGAAAAAAGAATTTATGATATATATAAATTTGTTTTTACATTTTATTTATTGATTTTAAAAATAAAATAATTTGAGGACACTTGTTTAATGCATGTTGTAATTTACCCACATTTGTCGAATTGTATTATAAAACATTTACACTTGTTAATTCAAACAATATTATGTTTGAGTCCTTTAGTTCAATTAACTTTAAACTTTAGTTTTAAACCCTTACTTTTTTCAATTCATAAAACATGTTTTATGTTTTTAATCCTTTTATTAATTTAAGCAAATCATACTTAGTTATGTTTATTCATGCATGTTTTTTTATCATATATTTATACAACTTTGAATACCCTTTTGAAAATCATTACATTATATAATTTCAAATCATAACTTCCAAATATTAATACACACACACACATATGCATATTACATATGTATATTATCAAACAAAAATCTATAAAATTAAAATATTGATTTAAATCCAATTTATATTTCAACACATTTATATTTGAATTTCAAATTCAAAAATTAATATACAATTAATTTGTATTTATAGATGAGTAAACAAACAATTTTTTTTTATAAATATAAATTTTATTTCAATCATAATTTATTAATTTTTCCAAATCTTCATTTTAAACATATATGTTTTTGAATTTCAAATTCAAATTCCAAATTATAATCTATTTATAAAATATTTAGATTTCCAAATCCAGTCCTTTATTTAAAAATCTTATATATACATATTTTTATTCCTACATTTTCAAATTAATCTCCAATTAAGTTTATAATTAATATACTATTCAAAATATTTATTCTCTGAACCTTCAATTAGAAATTCTATTTTAAAATCATATTTATATACATTTTTACTAATGAAAAATAAATATTTATTTAAATTTGGAACATACCAAATTAATTCACAATTTAATTTCAAAAATTAAATTAATTACCAATTTGAATTTGATTTAAAAACATAAATGTTACTGATTCACCCTTAAGAAAATTTCGTCCGCGAAATTTGCCAGGGAGACAACAGAGATAGATGAACACATAAAGAATTGGTTCACCAGATCAAACTGAATAGTTATTCTGCATTTGGCTTACCAAATTAGAGTATCACCAATAATTATGAGAAAAAACTCATTCAATAATTTACAAGATACTCGGGTCATCCGGATCTACGAAATATGCAGGGGCACTGGTTAGTTCGAAGCGATAACTAACCGTTCGTAGAATATATCGGACCCACAGAGAATAGATAGATAGATTCAATCTTCCATAATTCTCAAACACTAGGTATGGATTCCAAATTCAGGTCAGAATACCCCAAAGTTTACACTATCTTATCCCTTCTCGGACTTGAGTTCCCACAAGAAATTACAATAGAATTCTCAAATTTGGTTCTAATCGAAATCGTTTTATCGATACAAATCTTTATATTTTATTCGTCAATTCATTTTAAATAGAATTTTAAATTCACAAAAGTTTAAAACGAAAAGCTGATAGGGAACCGATGAAGAGAATACAAAATAGAAACGATTCAAAGTTCCATCTTTACACCAAAACTTCTCCCTTGAGCTGCCACGAAGCAATCAAAGAATTGAAACTGG
This sequence comes from Allium cepa, assembly GCA_030765085.1. Taxonomy (NCBI): domain Eukaryota; kingdom Viridiplantae; phylum Streptophyta; class Magnoliopsida; order Asparagales; family Amaryllidaceae; genus Allium; species Allium cepa. The sequence goes on along the minus strand of CM060937.1, from coordinate 490,019,684 downwards.
ATCAAAGGAAGTTGAGAAGAATTACTTCCTTGTTGTTACAGGGTATTGACCATTTGTAGTGGTACACCCCTGTCCCCTATCTCGACTTCTTCTTGCACTCATACTTACTATCAGTGGAGAAAGCGAATTTATTGAGGCACTCGGATGGATATCTTAGGGATATACTCATTCTAGGGTATACTTCACCCTATCTCTAATGAATTACCTAATGTGTTATACTCCAAAAGCTAAAGTTTCAACCTTTAGCTCTGATACCCAAATGTAACGGTCCAAATTTCAGCACTCGAAAATCAACACCCGTACTTCACTTGTACTCGAAATGCTGCAGATTCAATCATTGAAATCTGACTCGTGCCGGAGCTTATAACACATTAAGTATAACAACATAGCAGAAGAAAAGATAATATCATTGATATAACAATGAATACAATATCCTATACAATATGAACCCCAATTGAGATACCGATGCAAATATCGAAGACAAGATACAACAGCGGAAAGAGATAACATAACTTGAACTCCAAAGTAGGAACTCCAATATCAGCAATCTCCATCTCCAAAGCACCTATCTAGAAACAGATCGAACTCCCAATCAAATTGGACTAAGCAAGGTCAGCATCCAAAGACTGAAGAAGATTTCCAAAGACTAAAGCCTATCGAATCTACACCTATTATTTGATTATCTAAAAAACCCAACTCTAGACCGCCCGTGTGGAAAATTGCGGCCACCTAGAGTTTAGGAAGGGAACAATAAACTTCGGGTCAGTCATGGAACTGGTATGAGCAAACAAAAGAAGTTTTCTATCTTTAAAACAAACAACAAAAGATTTTAAAATTGAAATCCGTAATGCTTTTTGGAAAATGAAACTACCATAAGGTCTCCAGCGGCACACACCATGCAAACACAGAATTGGAGGAGATTTCTCCTTATGATAGTAAAAATTGCTTGATACGTGAAAACCATTTGATATTATTATTAGTGCATAGTGCAAAAAATATTTCGGAAGTATAATATTAGTCTTAGCCAGCATACAACCATTATTGTATGTCTACTATAGCTACCATGTTCAATAGAAGGTTACCGTCACATTCCATGGCAGGTTATACAAATAAAACCGTACATGGCGCGTATTATTTCTTTGGATTTTCAAAAAAATGGTCAGGCTAAGGAACTTCCTATTGCCACATGGGAATGCCTCTGGAGGGACGTCCCAAGAACCTATCCAGCTCTCTGCCAACACAAGGCCGGTTTACTCCCTTCCCTGGAGTAACACATAAGATATGCCATCCTCGGTCGTTTGCAACCTTTATCCGAGGATCCTCAACACCAACAACCACAAAGCAATGCATTTGCAGTAACCATATAGGTTAAATATCTGGGCTCCATACCATGATACCACGCTTTACCAGAAGGAATCGACATACCCTAAGGGCGCGACCCCTGAAACCTTGCCGAATCTTTCCTGTTTTGACATTTCCGGGGAGTGAGGTCCGATGAGATCTCGTCCACAAAGTTATGCTTTTCACAAAGCCATGACTTGATCAACAAATGATCAGCAACACTCAGCAGCACTCTGCATGCCACACTACCAAATTGGGAATGTATCACTAGTAACTATCAACTACATAACCTATGAGCTCGTACGTCTCAGAGAAGGGTGTTAAGCTAAGAGAATAAATTTCTGCCACCAAATAGAAATGTATTTGATAGAAAGCAGCTTTACATCTCAAAGTGTAATGTCAGACATACATCCATACAAGTCTGTTCCGGGTTCGAACAGAACCGAAGGCACTTCCAAAGAAGCCCTTGCAAATTCGGATAATCCCTAATCATGTCCGGAATTCCCATCACAAAGGTGGTCAAATCTCTATACCGGGGATCAGCCGGTGCAGCGACATTCGACGAGTTATCCTTTCATTTTTTAAAATATCCGGTCTTCACCATTGGTCTTCAAATGCTATCTATAACATCGTATCATTATTCGGAATGGGTTGTATGACACAAGGTCCTCTCCCGGCTAGACCGAATAATGAGCGCAATATTTTAAAAACATATGGATATTGGGTTCTCAGTTAAGTCACAACTTAAAGCACAAAAATTTTCTTTCAAATGGTTTAAACAAATTACCATTTTCAAATCTTTAAACAAAAAGATTTACTTCACAAAGTTCACCCATTTTTCACAAAGATTCATCCACAGCTTTCAAAACAAATTTCTTTTCAATTTGGATTGACTAATCCAATCTTTACATCAAAGATTTAATTCAACTATTCCCATTTCAAATCTTTTATACAAAGATACACCTTTTAGATCCTATTTAATTTTAAAAACGTTCAACCATCTTTCACAAAGATTCATTCATAGCTTTCAAAACAATTTTCTTTTCAAAACTTGAAATCCTTTCAACACAAATTGGAAATACTTTCCTTATTTGAAAGCTATTATTATTTGAAAACAAATAGTTTTCGTTCTTGGAAAACTCCGATTTCATTTTTACAAGCTAAAGTTCTTGGGTTAAATTCAAATTCCCAAACAATACTTTTTAAAATAGTTTAAACCCATATAAACACATGTATAACTTGTATAACTTTTTAAGCCAAAATCTCAACATAGAATTCAATTTCAAATTTTGAATTCAAAATCAAATTCAAATCAAATTATTTAAATTTCAAAACTTTATTAAGTTATTCAAAATAACTTTTATCTTTGAAACTCCTTTTCAAAAGCTTTTCACTTTTAACCCAATTCTATTTTCGAAAACCATTTGGATTCAAAATTCAACTTTAAAACCATTTCAAAAACTATGACTTAACCAATTTCCTCGTGCAATCCATATTTGTGTGTGTATAGTGTAGTCCAGGGTTTTACCCAATAGTGCAACAACATCAATCATCACAGATTCAAACACAACAATATCGATAAGTGGTATAATCCTATAACGGTTATTGTTTATTCATAGATTTACAGATGGTATAACTTATCACAGGTAAATAAATGACATTCATCACAGATCACATCAAAACAATTCATAGCACAAAGCATAACACATCAGGGATATCAAACAATTCAACAATTAATAGAATTCAAGCATTCATAAGTCAGATTAATTAATCATCTGATTAAATTTAAATCAGATTAATTATTGATCCCGGTTAATTAACATTAATTAATTACAAATCATTTGATTAATTACCCTTTAATCAGTTATTAATTAATAAATTAATTAACCTTTAATGATTAAATAATTAACCTTAAATTATTTATTCATCCTTTAATAATTATCCTTAATTAAATAAATTAACCCCTAGTTAATTACCATTAAATTAATTATCCTTAATTGATCATGATAATTAATTAACCCTAAGTAAATTACGAAATTAATTAACCCTTAATTATCATTTAATTAATAAAATTACAATAAGTGATTATCCTTAATAAATTTCATTAATTAACTAATCCTTAATTAATTTATTAATTATCCTTAAAATAATTACTTTAATTAATTAATCACATAGCTAATTATTCTTAATTAATTATTGCTTAATCACTTGATCAATTAACCTCTAATCATTAATTAATTATCCTTAATTACTTTTATTAAGTAATTATTTTTAAGTAATTAATCACCCTTAAATTACTTATTATAAATTAGATAACCTTAAATTAAAGTAAACAACCTTTTTAAGGAATTATATTAAGAAATTGACCTTTTAATTACCTTCATTAATAAATCCCTTAAAGTTTTTATTAATTAAAAGATAAATCTTTTATCTTAAATAATTACTTTAATTATCTTTTAAAGGTCTTGTTAATGATTTTTGGAAAATAATTCATCATTAATACATAAATTTACTCAAGATTTTTAAGTGAAATTAATGATTTTGAAAACATTTTATTTTACTTACTTAATTACGAGAATCAAGTTTATTCGAAATAAGTTTTAAAATAAGGTTGTATGTATAAATTAAACTTTTTTAAAACTTAAAATAATTTGTTTTAAGATTTTAATTTACCTCATCTTAAACAAACATTTATTTTTTAAAAAGAAATAGATTAAAACTGTTCAAACTATTTCATACTTTAGTGTCTAAAAACATGCTCTTACCAAAAATTCTCAGACCCGAGTAAAAACACAAAAAACCTCGAGATACTTTCGAGCAATCATGCGATCCCACTTTACTTCGAGTCACACATGCAAGCTCTCGAGCTTAACCCGTACACACTTCTTTCCCAACCACCATAGCAACTCAGATACGCCAACGACCTTGTGCACATGCACTGATCGCTGACAATGCTTTGGCATCCACGACCATCACCAACAAATCCCCTCCGACCACCTCATGCCAACTAACCACCCAAAAACTCGAATGCAACTCGAAAATGAAATCGAGCAGGTTGAAACATCCTCACCAAAAACTATTCACTGGAAAAAGCCTCGCCGACGATGATCCTAATCATCATCATCCACGCCATCGTACCCAAAACGGTGCCACCTTCCCACGCATCGCTTTTCCCTCGGTCCCATTGACTCCGATGCGCCAACGTTGACGCAATTACTTCAAGAACTACGACAACCCAAACTAGGCTTTAAACCTTACTTCAAACTCGCGCGGCCACCACGTTGAATTAGAATTTTTCTGACCATTTTTCTGATGATCACCATTGCTTGAACTATCTTCCCCGAGAATCACGACACAAACCAACTTGCCGATCAACGACAATCGACCATAATACCCATTTCGATCAACTCAAGATTTCTTACTCAAAACAAAATTTAAAATCTTGAATTGATTATCAAAAATCATAATTTTGAAATGCGAATCTGCTCATATAATCAAAACCCTAAATTAAATCAATTGATTTTCTACTTTATGTTGATCATTACTAATATTTTTATATTCTAGAATTTCTATCACTTAATTTTATCTAGAATTATTTTTAAAATTTGAATCTGAATATCTCTAACAAATTTCCTTCAAAGGTTATAATCCAAAGCAGCTTGTATATTGAGATTTACATTTTTATAGGAAATCCTGGTATTCATTTTACAACAGGGATGTATATCTGTATATGCACAGTCACAAGCATAAACATATTTCACATCAAAGCATTCTATATTATCCTCAGATTTCATCAAATAATCAAGAATGAAAATTGATTCAAGGTCTAGAAGTTTTGCTCACGTGGCAGTTTGAAAACATAGAAGTGTTTGAGCCTGCTTTTGAATTTTTTGCTCTTAAAGTTTTATTTTTGATGGATTAGAGCAGATTTGTATGATTTTAATTTGCTACCTTGAATCCGAACTTGCTTTTATTGATGTTGTTTACATGTTATTGATCTGCCATTTTAAAATTTTGATTTGCTTTCTAGTTCCTAGGTTGAAGCTTTGATTTGCTTCTGATTCTTTCATTTCTGAATTTAAATTTCCCTTCAAGTCTTGAGTTTAAATCATGCTGAGTTGAATTCGAATTTAATGTTTGTTGCATGATTTGATTCCTAGATTTGAACTTGAATCCATTCTTACTTCAGGTTTTTTGCTTGTCTGTTCTGAGAAAATCAGATTTTCTTGTTTTGATCTGAAACTTTCATTTCTTTTCTGGTTTGTATTTTGTTTTCAGGCTTGTTATTGTTTTGATTCAGATTTTTATTTTCTTTAGTTTTGAACCAAATAAGAGACAAAGGAATTTATGATATATATAAATTTGTTTTTACATTTTATTTATAGATTTTAAAAATAAAATAATTTGAAGACACTTGTTTAATGCATGTTGTAATTTACCCACATTTGTCATATTGTATTGTAAAACATTTACACTTGTTAATTGAAACAATATTATGTTTGATTCCTTTAGTTCAATTAATTTTAAACTTTAGTTTTAAACCCTTACTTTGTTTTAATTCATAAAACATGTTTATGTTTTTAATCCTTTTATTAATTTAAGCAAATCATACTTAATTATGTTTTCAACCATATTTTTTATCATATATTTATACAACTTTAAATACCCTTTTTGAAAATCACTACATTATATAATTTCAAATCATAACTTACAAATATTAATACACACACACACACATATGCATAGTACATATGTATATTATTAAACAAAAATCTATAAAATTAAAATATAGATTTAAATCCAATTTATATCTCAACATATATATTTTGAATTTCAAATTCAAAAATTAATATACAATTAATTTGTATTTATAAACGAGCAAACAAACAAATATTTTTTTTATAAATATAAATTTTATTTCAATCATAATTTAATTATTTTTACAAATCTTTATTTTCAACATATATGTATTTGAATTTCAAATCAAATTCCAAATTATAATCTATTTATAAAATAGTTAGATTTCCAAATCAAGTCCTTTATTTAAAAATCTTTTATATATATATTTTTATTCCTACATTTTCAAATTAATCCTCAATTAAGTATATAATTAATATACTATTCAAAATATTTATTCTTTGAATCTTCGATTAGAAATTCTATTTTAAAATCATATTTATATACATTTTTACTATTAACAAACAAATATTTATTTAAATTTGGAAAATACCAAATTAATTACCAATTTCAATTTGATTTGAAAACAGGAATGTTACATATACTTACTTAAGACCTATGGAAACTCAAGAGTCCTATGGAAATGTTATATGGTGTCAAACCTGACTACCAAAGTTTAAGAGTTTTTAGATGTCTATGTTTTCCTTACTTAAGATCCTATAATGCACACAAGCAAAATTGGATTATAGGATATGCATTCAACAAAAAAAAGTATAAATTCCTTGACAACAATGGAACAATTTATATATCTCGATATGTTGTATTTAATGAATTAATATTTCCCTTTAGCAACTTAATTATAAAAATTACACAAAAGGTAAGCAATCAAAGTTATCTATATCTAGTATACTTGAACGACTTGAAGCATTAAGACAGCCTCAGAAAGAGATACAATGCAATCATAGTGACCATTGAACTGACTAACTTCCATGAAGCAATAAAGAAAGTTAAGTGGAGTACAACAATGAAGGGGGAATATGATGCTTTAATTAACAACAAAACTTGAACGCTGGTCTCGCCACCAGCAAACAAGAACATTGTTGGATGCAAATGGACTTACAAAATAAAGAGAAATTATTGATGCTTCAACCTCTAAGTATAAGGCAAGATTAGTTGCAAAAGACTATTCACAATAGAGTGGATTTGATTTTAATGAAAAATTTTCACCTATTTTGAAGCCTGCACTATAAGAATAATTATAACCATTGCCTCACATAGAGGTTGGAACATCAAACAAATAGATGTGAATAATTCATTTTTAATTGGTGTTTTGCAGAAGGAGGTCTACATGGAGCAGCCTCAAGGGTTGAACAGAAAAACAAGGAAGGTATGGTGTGCAAATTAATAAAGCCATTTATGGACTTAAGCTGGCACCCGGAGTCTGGCTTGAAAGGCTCAGAATAGCATAAATCAACTTTGGCTGCACATCAACATAACGTGACAACTCTTTTATTTACTAAATTCAATAAGCTTGGTATCACTTATATCCTAATATATGTTGATGATTTCTTGTTACAGGCATAAGTGACATAGAGATTAACAAGCTTACTGAAAATTTAAATACATAATTCTCAATCAAAGATCTTGGCTTCTCAACTACTTTCTGGGAATTGAAGTGAAAAAAGTGTTAAAAACAAAGTTTTCTTAAGATAGGAAAAGTATATTTAAGAAGTATTAATCAAAGCAAAAATGGACACGGAAAATTCACTTTCAACTCCTATGGCAACCAACATACGCTTATCCAAACATACAGGAGAAGCAATTTCAAATGACAGACAATACAGAAGCATAGTGGGTGCATTGTAGCATGTTACAAGTACTAGACCAGACATTGCATATAGTGTAAACAAAGTAAGCCAATATATGCAACATCCCCTAGATGAACACTGGTTAGTTGTCAAAAGAATCTTGAGATATTTGAAAGGGACAATAAAACATGGTTTGATTCTTGAATCAAGCAAAATCATTAACATCAATGGGTATGCTGATGCAGACCGGGCAACTGACCCTAATGATAGAAGATCTACATCAGGATATTGCATATTTTTAGGTAAAAATCTAGTTTCATGGTGCTAAAAAAACAACCAACAGTGTCTAGATCAATTATAGAAGCTGAGTACAAAAGTGTTGCCAATGCTACTGCCGAAATAGTATGGATTGAATCACTATTAAGTGAACTTCACATCAACACAAGCATTACAACTACAATATGTGTGATAACTTAAGCACAGTCCTACTCAGCGCCAATCCAGTTCTACATTCTAGAGCTAAGCATATGGAACTAGATCTTCACTTTGTCAGAGAGATAGTTACAAACAACAAATTAAATGTCAGACACATGCCTACTACTTACCAGACTATAGAAAACCGACTAAACCATTGTCGAAGAGGAACTCATGTTTTTTAAACAGAGACTGAAAGTGGATGAAATCAATGCTTTTAGTCAAGCTGAAATAGAAGCAGGAAAGTCTAATTACGTCATGACTTTGACTACTTAGATCCGCCACAAAAATGATGGACATGCCCCAGATCCATCCAGCCAAATTAAAATCCAAATAGAGCTAGGTAAAGATGAATGAAATCGTGTCGATTATCTTGTTCATCATGTGCTCAACTCAGATCTACAAGAAGAGAAGCGAAATAGATCAGATTAACTCCAAAACAAAGTCTCACGGCATATCAGCTCTAACCAGAAGTCTCGATACTTCACGCTATTGCAACAAAGGATACATCTATGTTTATGTAACGACCCGGATTTTTCGTCGTTTGATTTTGAATATTAAATGGTTTTAATATTGAATTTGAATTATAGATCGATATTGAAAATAAAAATTTGATTTTTTTTATTTATAAAATAAATTCAGAATTAAAAATAGCGATTCATTGGATAATTTAAGTATTGGATTTTGTAATTGAATATTGGTTAAATTATTGTGTCTTGAGTTTTAAGTTAGATAAAAATAATTTAGAGACTTGTAAAATTTATATAGTAATAATGAAGATAATAAGAGTTTTAAAATTTGAATTCAAAGTGATATGTTCAATTTTTAAAAATAGCTTGTTTAAATTGACATTTAAAAATAGCGATCTGAAACAGATTCTCAGAATTCGATGAAACTAGTTCCATTGGATCCGTAATAGTGTATTATTAGTGGATTTCGAATTTCGTAGCTTTTGGAGTTATCTTTTGATCTTAAGGAATACAAGAAATAGCTTAATCGAAATTAATTTAAATTGTCGATTTAAAAAGCTATCTTCTTCATACGATCGAGTTAGGACTCAAAACGTTTTCCATTGCATTTGGAACGGGGGTATAACATTATAAACGCCTAGCGGCATGCCTCGATAGGGGTTCGAGATTTTTAGTTACGTAAAGCGAAATGATTTGAAACTTTAAATTATATATATATATATATATATATATATATATATATATATATATTTGTCAATCGTTTACATCACTTCCTTTCTTTCAATTCCCAGCCATCCTACGTTGTCAACCTACTTGCCATGTGAAAACACTTCCCTCCTTTTTAAAAACATGCGACATTTCTCCCACTTTTCCCTTAATCAGTTCAAAATCTGTTCAAATAATAAACCGAGCCTTTCTTTCTTTCAGTTTATAAAACCACGGAATCAAAATCAATTCAATGAAAGAAGGGTGTGGCTTCGATCTGGGAGTGGGGTGGAGGTGGAGTGCGATTCTTTAGGGCGACACTTTGAGCGAGGCTGTTCTAGGGTTGGAGTTGGATTCTTTCGTGTGTGACGTGGCGGAAAATTAGTGCGCGAGAGCGGTATAGCAATCAAAGAAGGGGGACGTCGGCAATAGAAGGAAGAGGGCGATGGCGTATGAGGGCGCTTGAGTTTGCACACGTGTGGCATGAAGAGGAAAAGGGCGCAGCCGTGCACGAAGGTTTGTGGAGGAATCTATTTGGGTTGAGGGCATGTAATGAGGAGGCGTGTTTGGTGGCTACGTGCGTATAGGGAAGGAGGAGGAGGTCGTAGGTCGATAAAGTAAGATCGATGTCGAGCTCGTGCCCAAGTTCCAGACGGTATTGGAAGGCTACAACGGATCACCGATGAGGAGGGGTCACGTGTCCAGATACTTCGCCATTGCTGTCTCCAATGATTGCTGGTTTGAGAAGGTTAATCAGCTAGGTGAGATTAACTAGGAATTTTATTTAATTTATATGTAACTATTGTATAAAAATCGTAAAATTATAATTTGAAATCTTGTTTGTTAGATCGAAATTGAACAAAACAAGACATGATGGGATCATATCGACAAATACAACATCTGAAATTTTTATTTGGAGTCAATCGGGGATAGCTGCAATTTTAGATTAAATCGATTGACAGTTTAATTTAAATTGGATGATTAATCATTTTGGAAAATCAAGGTGAGTAAATCTCACTCTTTTTGGATTGCTGGATTTAAATAGATGATAATTAAAATTAATTATTAGATGCTTGGTTGAATTTATAAAATTATCATTTGTTGAATGATATATTATATATATAATAGTGTGTGTGTATATTAGTATTTGAGGGTGATATTCCCGCCCATTATAGCGGATGAGACTCTATGCGTCCGCATAATACCGGATGACCCTATATACCGCGATATCCCCTCAAAGTGGATTGATATTTTATTGTTGACTAACATCTGTGGATGTAGGAAAACAGGTTGGAGGGATCCAATTGGATTCCTCAAAAATGTTGATTTACATACATACATACATACATATATATATGATGTGTTAGAATAATCTATGACAGATTTGTTGTGTGATTTAATCTGATTGAATACTATAGTTGTTTGACTTAGAGTTGGTATTTTAAAATACCAACAATACATGATCTTAAATTAGAAAAATAAATTAAAGAAAATTTGGAAGTGAAATATTCTATTGAGAATTATAGACTTAATTAAAGAAATGAATTTTGAAAAAATAAATAGTTTGACTCTGAATTAATATTTAACTATTTTGAAATATGATAAATAGAGATTTTGGAATATTATATATATACATATAGGATTTTTAATGGATACTTGTTTAAATATAAAGGATGTTTAAATCAAGATTTTTAATAAATGGAAAGAATAGAAATGAATTTAGAAATCAGTATAAAAAGTGGTTATACTGGACCCTAGATAAGATTGCTAGATTACGAAGTGGAATCGGAATTTAGTTGGTTTGGAATATAATTGTGTTATTTAAGAAATTGATTGATAAAAGAAAATTAAATTGAAATCAATTTATAGTGGAATTTAAGTGATAATAAACAACTACAAATGGAAAATGAGACCGTGAAATTTATAAACAATGTTTATAAATAAAAGCGAGATAATTATTAGGTGATAGATTGAATATATAAGTTTACGATGATAATTTATAATGAGATGGGTAAATCAGTTTAAAAATAAATAATAGATTTATTTTTAAAAGTGAATAAGGGGACTTACGAGGTTGGTCCTAGGTCAAATTGGTGATAAATCGAGAGGGGTTAATAAATATTGGACGTAATACATTGGGGTTGGAAGAGATATATTATCAGGAAGTTGAATCGTAGTAAAAGGAAGATTCTTAATTATTATCTAGGAAAAGTTAAAGGTGTTAAAAAATATTCTAGGAGAAAAATTAGCTATTTAACAAGTTTCAATTTGTTAAAGTATATTTAGTTATTAATTAAGTTAGTTGATATTAAATTAATCATTATTTAGGAATAAACTAGAATTATTATTTTAAAAAATAAATTATTCAATATTAGTATAGTGTATATATTAACTTTTATTTAAAAGTTTTGCCTAAGTTAAACTTATAAAAATTATTATAGAAACTTTATGAAACAATATTTTTAGAAACTTTTAAATAAAGTTTTCGGAAAGTAATGGTATGCTTTCATGGCGAATCGGAGGCAGAGATTGCCTGTAGTTAAGACTTGGATTTCTCTACGATAGAGACGTAACCATTGAACCGTGAATCCATGCTTGATACCACGTGGTACTTTTACGAATTCACTTTAAAAGTTCAAATATATTTTCAAAAGGAATGGTTTGTGAATATACTCATTTCGATGAGATAAATATATATATATTTAAAAAGAAAAGAAATTAAATCAAGGGACTCAAAACTTGTAGAATTCATTATAAACGGGTTAAAGAAAGTATAATATAAATTGGGAAGAATTTTTGAGAAAAGGAGAGAGGAATGGAACTTTCCTAAGCATTGAAAGTAAGGAATTTAGAAAATATAATTTAAATAATTTTCTAAGTGATTGAAAGGAAAAGATGGCTTGAAAATAGGGATTAAGAGATTGAATTTGTTTCCAAATAATTGAAACATAGAAGAAGACTTGGTATATACCTTATAAAGATATTTTGGAATAAATTTTGGAAAATTTATATAAGGTCCGGTGACTATTAGTGGACGTTTTATTGATAGTTAAATAACCGACTATTAAGTTTGACCAAATTCGCTGTTTCAAAGAGACCGGGATCGGGATAAATTATCTGAAAACCACTTCGATCCGATTTGAACATTGCGAACGGATACCGTGAAGATGATGAGGACGGTGATTCGATTTGTCCAGGCCAATGACAACTTGTATGGATGAATGCTATCAAAACATCGTCATTGGAGGACGATGAACATTTTAAGTGAAATTATCCTTGAAAGGTAATCGCAGCCTCTAGCTTCATCAACCGGAATCGCTGAAAATCAAGGGGTATGCAGCAAGACTAAGTGGGTCATATCCAATTATGTTATGTTATCACCTTTCTAGATGACCTCGGATATATTTTATTATGGATACGGTTGCATGCGAAAGAACTCTTGGTAAGGGTGGGAACACCCGTGGTGATAACATATTCGGTTTTATTCAGGTTAAGGATATGAATGGTGTTGTGTTGCACGGGATCCCAACGAGGTTCTCGGTACATGATTCTAGAAGTGTACCGTGATAGGTGATACCCCAGTGCCTAGCCATTGTATGAAATCCATTCTTCAATAAACGCCTTACGGTTTTGATTGTGCCCAACTATGTTGAAACGTGAGATGCAAGCATTTCAGCTACTTTCTATTTACTTGGTTTAGACACTATTATAATATCAGAGGATCTTGATAAAAGTGTTTTGGTTATTATAAGGTAAAAACCCGCATGTTTATGTATGACATGGTCTTACGAAATACCTTTGTTTTCAAAGGGTTTGAAAGTAATAATAATTCAAATTGAGTGTATTTTCTCACGCTGGTTTTTCAGACTGACTCTGGTGCTGTTTTATTATAATGCTCAGATCAGACCGAGTATTACAGATTCAGGATATGATGCTATGGAGATCAATAGACGAGCTGGATTGCAAATGCGTACTTCCGTACTTGATTTTTATCTCCGCTGCGTAAGGACAAGTTATTTAACTATGCAGATTGATTATTTCCTATTGTACTTTGATGGTTGTAAGTACATAACAGTTACAGGTTCTTTTGTTTTTAAAATCTGTTGTTATATATTATATTTTGTTACGTTGCGATTGTGAGAGTGTGATATTGTTTTTTATTTTCTTCTTCTACTTTTCTTCATATCCCTAATGATCTGGCATTTCCGACACTTGAATTATCGGCAGGTTATATAGTGCGTCGATTTTCGAGCGTCGAAAATACTCAGGTTGTTACAGTTTATAGGATGTTGATCTGCTGTCTCTCCACCGAATGGACGCAAATCGCCTTGCTTCGATGTAAATTTGCTGAAGAAGTTTAATGGCGGCGGGGAGCTTGGGTTGTCTCGAAACCCCAAATTTTTTTCAGAAGATTAGGTTTGAGGGGGGCTAACGAGAATAATTGAGATAACGCAATATAGGATAGCATATACTGGTCTTATTGTAAACAGGCTTGGGCCTGTATTTATTTTCTTCAGCTCATTGCATAAATTGAAAACTGTGTAAATGCACAGAGCCGAGAATGTGTCAGATATGTAATACAATAGCAATTTCTGCAATTGCAAATACTTTCACAAAATCTGCAATATCAAAATTTTCTTTTCCATTATAAATCTTTCACTCGCGTTTCTAAAATTTAAAAATCAGGTAAGTATAAGTTATATCCATACTATTTAGGTAGTACTAAAAATAAAGATTGCCACATAGGCAACTTACACTTGCTACCTTATAACCATAGTTGTGTTTGCTCTTAAAATGATTAAATCCTGCATTGTAAGTCAATATAATTTTCATATGTAAAATACTGTAACAAAATAAGAATAGTTTAGTTGTGTCACACTAATCTACATTAAAAGAATATATGAATTAATGCACAATATGTATGAATAAAACAGTCATCGAGATCGTTCTAAGGCAGCATGATAATCGCAACTACATATTAATTACAATTTTCTTTGTGAACGTAACATAAAAAAGGAAAAAAGATCCATTATCTCAAAGACCTAAAAAAATACAGAAAGAATTCATCGAAGTATATAGTATCATCAGCGGTTGCAAAAATTTACAAAGTCGTTAGTCTAATGAGTTCATAAACAATATAATGAGTTTTGCATTTCATTCGAGTATTTTTCACCATGTTTTTCCCTTTACATAATATCCCTATTTTCTAGCTTTCTCCGTCATTGCAAGTGAATAAATCCGATCAGGTTTTATGGTCAACACAGTATAATTCATCAGATACTTGTCAATATGAAAAGCAATGTGAAACTTTACAAAGCCTAGGTTTCTGGACAAAAAAAGAAAAGAAAAATTGCGTTTGATTGAGCAATCATTTGAAACCTAACACAGTACATTAGTGAAAAAACAATACACGCAAGAATTGTAATATCCCTTGAAACTACACGTACAAAAAACAAATACGGACACCCTAACTACAACTGTTACTATAAGTTCTCTTATACTACTGTAAATCTGAACTTCGATTCCTCTTTTAATTTCATTAACCTCCTTAATATACAAAGTTGAATCGTCCAATTATAGATATAGAAAACAAATAAACATCCGCTGCTCTTCTTTAGAAGAAGCAAACTTTAAAACTTATTAGCCAATCCAACCGAAATGACATTCATAGAATACTGAAAATTGCACACATTTTATTCCTACTTTTCATTTTCAAAACTCTGAAAACAGCGATAAAAAATAATAAGAAAACTAAGTCCAAACTAAGAAGAAATGAACACCACATGGTTGTGAATAGCTTAACCAACAAAAAATGGACTATCATGCACTAACCGTTAATCAACCACAATACCAAAACAGAGAGTAATATGTTATAAACTCTCACACAAGTTTACAAATCAGATTTCCATCACTTTGAAAATATGTGTCAGTAATTTTGAATAATAACTGTTGTTGTAATGAATTTACAACAAAAACTATAGCGATAACAACAACAAAGTGCTGTGTTAAACTATAGCGATAAACAATCATTGTACTACATCGTAGAAACGGTACAACTTCGAAACAGAAAGATTACAGAATGATGTTTGTGTGTGTGTATAAACAAGAAATCTAACCGAATGAAGAAAGAAATTTCGTCTGAGGCTTAACATAACAATGTCCTTTAGATTTTATTCAAAGTCTTACAAAATACAGCAGACGTGATATGCTCGAGATTGTGGGGCGTATGAAGTTCTATATAGTATGGAGGACTGTTTTTCGATAAGGAAGATGACGAAGAGAATTGGTTGGAATTTGAAAATGATTAGGTTTCCATTTCCTTATATAGGAAAATTTCCATCGGCTACACCGATTGGAACTGTCCACTTTTGTCCAACAAAAATATAACACGGTCCGCTCTTATTGTACCGGCATCCGGTCCGGTTCGGTAAAGGCGGGTGGCGTGCGCGTACGCATTTTAGTTCATGGTCATATAGGTCCTCCCCTCGCACAAAATTACATGTCCCTAAGAGCCAATATATATTTGAGAGATTTACTATATATACATGAAAATGTACATATTTTTGGCGATATGAGACAAAATCTAATTCATCAATATAGTGGTTTCTAACAATCCTCCACATGAATGATGATATATGTCTCCCCCACACAAAGTGTAATATCGCATAGTTCATATGAGAATAATGCTATATCGAGGATAAGTAGATATTTGATTTTGAACGTCCCATAGTAAAAACTTATTGGATATACTTGGCTAGTAGGTAAATTTTTTCATCTTGAACCGTTAGTCGTTAGTGCATAACCAGACAATAAGCTTTACAAAGCATTGTTCCCCTTAACGACCCATAATTTTCAATAATTAAAAATAGTTAATTTAATAAAGTTTGGCGGTTTAATGTTGGAAAAAATAAAAATTTATGATTTAATAATAAGAATATAACTAGAATTAAATGTAATATTATTAATTTAAGGTAATCGATAACTGCTTTAAAAGTAATTCCAATTAATTGAAATGATTAAAGAGTTATAATAGGTTATAGATTTGTAAATTTTGTAATAAGGTGGGTATTAATTGATAATTGGATTCAAAGAGTAATTGATAATTCAAATGTTGACTAATTAATGAAATAATGTGTAATAAATTGTAACCGAATAAAATCAGTGTTGTAGTAGTAATTATAACATTTTTTATGGATAAATAAACTTATAAGATGTGATTAAAAGTTAATGGCGACAATTGTTATATGTTACCTATTTATTTAGTCGGTTAAATTAAATTAAAAATCAATTGCAATTAATTCACTTAATTAGTACAGTCAATGTAGAGTAAATTGATAATTGTAGAATATTAATTCAATAAGATGTAACCTAACATAAATTTTACTCATAGTATGACAATTGATTTAATAAAAAGAATTGAAATCATGTTTGATCAATTAATTGGAATTTAATTTTTTATAATTGGATTTATTGCAATTAAATGAAATTATATATTACATTAATGAAAACTAAGATGATAATGGTAAAATATTAGTATAATAAGATATAAACAAATGTTAATTACAGCCACGAGATGCCGGTTGATTGAATAATAAGATGGAAAGGGGAATAAATGGATTTATTGGAATTTAAAGTAATAATCATTGTATTTATTTTAATTGGAATTAAACACTGTAACTAGCAGAATATTTGACAATAAATTAACATGATTTTTTTTAAAATTATTGTAAATGTCTAAGTAATCAAAAATGATAAAATTTGTTAATTATAAAAATTGGAATTAAAAAGGCGATTTAATTAATTTACTATTAATTTATTTAATTAACGTGAAAATAATCATTTTAGCCACTGTCTCGGTACTCGACGAAACCAGTTTCATTGAATCCGTAACGATAAATTATTGTAGGGTTCCAACTTTCGTAGCGGTCAGACTTGTCATTTGATCATATGGGCTCGAAACGCGTAAAAATCGATTTAATTAAATTCAATTGAAATCAATTTGAAATAAGCCGATTTTAAGCAAACTTCTTCATATAATGGAATTAGAGATTGAAATCTGTTCCATTGAGTTTAAATTTACTAAAAACATCTATTTTGATATATGGGATGACCTAGTTTCGTTTCGGGTTCAGAACGGATTTTTTGGGTCGCATAGCCGTTTCGATCAATCCAATCTGATCCATTCTTTTCTATTTTTCAGCTCTGCCCATATACAGATCATTATAAACCTTAATTGTTTCTCATTTCTCATTACTATACGTGCAATTCTATCTGCTTCTCTCTTCTCAATGGCAACAAACAGTTGAAAGTGTGCTATAGATCGTGTAATATGGATATATGATAATACAGAGTATAGTGATGATAGTAATACTGTAAATAGTGCGGAATATAAAAAACTGTAAAGTAAAATGACACCAGGATTTTATACTGGTTTAGAGCACCGTCCTATGCTCAGTCCCAGACTCATTCTGGAATTTCATTAAAACAACAACCCTCACTTAACCCGGAGGAAGAGGTTTATACACCCCTGAGCAGCGGAATGTGGACATGAGCAGCAGAACAGGATTTCGCCTCAACAACCGAAGAGGACTTCACTTGCCTAAGCAGCAGAACATGAATTCAACAAATACAGAAAATAGTTTTGACTTATGTGTGTTCTGATAACACGGATTTGTCACTTATAGTACACCCGTCTTATAATCTTCTCCTCGAGTATAAATATATATATTTGAAGCATATGAAGAATAGAAAGGTATAATATTGCTTTAATGCAAAATAATTGAAAGTATGATAGCAAATAGATTTCAGAAAGTTAGATCAGAAAATAAGAGAAATCGATTGTGATTAAGTGATTTGAAATCAAGTTGGAGTTTATATTTATGAAGGTTAGAAAGCAGCGACTGTTGGTGAAGAGTTTCGATCGAAGTGTTGCGTCCGAATCTTTTCGTTAAAGGTTCGTATCTCTTCAGAAAAAACCGTGTCTTTTCGAAAAGTGGCTGTTATAGAAATTTTGTCAACTGAGTCTCTAGGACAGTCGACTGAGTATTCAAAATAATTTAAATTTTGTATTCGTATATTTATGTAACTATGCATGCTGTACAAAAATCCCAGTGTCAGTCGACTGTCTCAGATGGTCAGTCGATTGACCTGGTTATTTTTGTACAGTTTGCACAATTAACACACACACACACACATATATTAATTTCTATAACTTTAAAATACTTTTATAATGTAAATGTGTGCTTATATATGTATAAAATATTTAGTAAATATAATGATTAAATATATAAGGTAGTGTAGACATAATCGAGGAGAGATTTTAACAAATATTGACCTAAGACTTAAAAACAAAATACCATAGTTGATGCACCGGTTTTTAAAGTCTCGTCTCCTTTTCTCTTTTTGTCGTAGAAGTTGTCAAATCTGTATGTTGTAGTGATAGCTTCGTGTCGTGAATCAAAACCAAGTCTCAACATTTTTCTCCTTTTTGATTTATGACAACCTGTAAATAGATATAGATTTTGACTGTATATATATAACATAAATACTTACTCTCCCTGAATCTTTGACTCTCTATATCCTGGATTCTTATTAGTAGCAATAATATTTCTCTCATTTTGTCATCGACAAAAAGGAATAAGTAATATGATATGATAATGTGAAAGATTATATGAAATAAAACCAAGAACAATCATCCACACATTTAACATCTATAGTCAAGAGTGTTCAAAATAAATAAACTAGAATGGCCATTTTGTACAAGCCATATGAATTGAAAAACAAATGTCTGGAATAAAAAGAAATGAAAATCTTACTGCATCAGTTGCTTAACCCTACCACTGTAACCTTCATCACCATCGTCATCACTACTACTAGCTTAATCATTGTCAGAAGAAGAAGAAGACCATGTAAAGACGGGTTGCTTACCCGGATCGCCTATAGTAGCAGTAGATGTACCGGAAGAGCATGATATAGCTTGCCATAATTTGGTATTCCTGTGACCTTACCGAGCTTCTTATCAACTTTGATGATATTTGATTGTAGAATTTGCTGATTATGACAAATTATACTGATGGATTCATGTGGTTGAAGACCTTCATTTGGAATCATAATTTCTTCTTGTTGATAACGAGTCGATCTTTGACGAGATGGTCGTTGAGATGGCTCGCCATGTTGTTGTGGTCGGACTTGAGCTATTTGCCTTTGGGTCCATTCTTCAAAAGATATTATATGAGGGGGTTGGGCAACTGGTAATTTCATCAAGGCTAAGTCCGAGCGTTCAAACATCCAACGGTAGAAACTGTTGAATCCGGTTCTGGAACTTCACTGGCTTTGAGGAGATGCATAATATGTTCGCCATAATAAATTATATTCATCCTACCGTTGTTGAAACTTAAAAATTCGTCTACAATTAAACGGAGCTAGTTTACTTTGATATTCCCAAAGCTAGCATACAAAGCTTGAAAATTATTTCGTAGACAAGTTCATAACTCCCGGTTCAAGGAGTTACCGTTTTCATTAGAGCACAATTCATGCCTTTGGTCATAAAGACATCGATTTTAGTTGACGCATGTCATCTTCTAGAAATAAATGGCTAACGGGGTCCTGAACAACCAAATTAAAATCAATAGTAGCTAATTCTACACCATCATTTTCTGTTTGTAAAATACGAGCCATTCGGTCTAGAGAGAAAAAGATGGGTTTCCCACATACGAGACTCCATACACAGTCTTGTTGATTTAGTACGTCCTTGTGACCCAAATTTAGGTTAGCGTAGAACAATTTCACCATAATTTTATTGATTTTGTGCTTGTTGTTGTCGTTGTTAATTAACGACTCTAAATTGCTCCTTCGAGTTAACTCTTGAATGTGATACGGGGAAAAATCAAGGAATTTGACGAACGAACCTTCGAAGATCCTTGAGTCTTGCATCCTTCTCCACCTCTTTATCGTGGTATCATCAAATAGCCACCTTTGATCTGTTCATTCGACCGAGGTTGAGATGATGAGGAAGCTTGTCCCTTACGTTTTGGAGCCATTTAATTTTAATTTTTAAGAAGAAAAATAGAGTTTTGGAGAGCCTGGGGCTTTTGGAAATCTGAAATTGTAACGAGGAGAGAAGGTAAAGTGAAAGATAAAGGGGTAAAGGGGGAAGGTGAAAAGGTAAAAAGTAACTCAGACTATAGCTCAGCTGTAACGACCCATAATTTTTTAATAATTTAAATTGTTAAATTGATAAAATTTTGGTAATTTAATATGAAGAAAAATAAGCTTTGTAATAAAATAAGGAAGGAATGATAAAGTGGAAATGCATATTTTATTCATAACGTAGTATAAAAGAATGAAACTTATTTGAATGAATTTATTTGAGGATTCAATCATAATAAATGTACACATTTGACAAATTCAATATAATTAAGGACAACTGTTAATACAAAGGAAAGAAATTAGTTAAATCCATCAGGTCATTGCTTGATTTCTTGCTTTTTTCTACATGGCCTCTTTATTTCTTGCTTTAGCCATACAAACTCTTTTCTTAGCCGTGTATTTCTCAATTGCAAATCATGTACAAGAAGATTTATTTCTCATTTCAAAACTCCTCATTTTCATTTGCATTTAAGAATAAAACATATATACGTTTCTTTTTCCTTAACTTATGCCTTTTCTATTTCTTAGCATTTACTCTCACTTTGCTTGCCATCCAAACCATCTATGTATCAACCCAAAATTTTTAATAAATGTTTTATTTATTTAAATTTAGATAATTTTTTTATTTAAATATAAATTTTGGTGCGGAATAGAATTCCACACATGTATTCATATAATATTTTCCCACTGCCGTGCATGCTGCATATTTTTTGGGTCATTTGCCCACTGCCGTGATGTGCATGTTGCATATATTTTTAAATTAGAATGTTATAATATTTTGTTAAAATTGGATAAAAAAGGGGATTTTTATAAGTATAGTGATATTATACAAAGTTAAATATGTAAATAAATAAATGTCAAGAATTTAAAGTATAAATTTATTTTGTAAATTTTGATTTGTAAAATAAAATGGGAAGGCCGAGCTTTTGTATTGATGGGTCGAGTCGGGAAGTGGAGTGGTCGAGCCATTTGTGTGAAATTTTCTCTAATTCAATCTTGTTTCCAATTTGCTATGATCGTAATTAAATTCGAATACTTAGTTTTATTTATTGGAATCAGTTTGTCATATCTTCCAATATTTGATCATGCCTTCTGTACGCTGCTTCCGGTGTGGTTATCATAGTTTTGAATCTAAATCTTCAGCAACATATAGGTGAGTATTCTCACCCGACAAACATACTTACAGATCTGTAAATTAATAATGAGTGAAATTGTAGAATGATTTTATTTTATATTTTAATTGCTTGTGATAAATTTTATGATGTTAGAAACCCTATTTTGAATTTACACATCATCAGTTATATTATATACTGTTATATTTATGCTGTTATACTATTTGTTTAATTACTGTTTTTATCACACTGCAAGTTCCCTGTAGAATTAAATCGTTACGGGTTGAAATGGTAGGCCTGAACGATATTTATCTATTTAGTCATTTTTTTAACTTGGGATTGCGGGTTTGAAATGAAAGAACCTGTGATTTTCTTTGTAAATTACGGATTGAAATGATATATTATCCATACCACTTAACCTAGGGTAGAAAATATTATACAGACCCGTGGTTATATATATATATATTTTTCTGGAAAAATTTAAGTAATTTAAATTTGTATATTTATTATTTTAATTTGAATTGAATTAAAATGCTTTTTGCGATGTTATACAAATTGAATATATATAAATAAATAAAGAGTTAAGTTGGAATTTGGAATATAAATTTATTTTGGAATTTGATTTTTGTAAAGGAAAAATTTCAAGTCAAGTAAATAAAATAAATAAATTTGATATAAATTGAATTAAATGAATAAATAAGGAGTTATTTAATTTTTCTATAATTTAAAAGGTTAATAAATTAAATATATAAAAATAAATTTTTGAATATAACTAAACTTGGGAAAAGTGAAGTTTGGTTTAAGAGAAAGGGTAAGTTATGAATTAAAATGGAAATAAGTCTATTTTTAAAGTGGTAATTAAACTTAATTGTTAAGTAAAAATTTATAGAAACTTTGCACTTGATTTTAATAAGTAAAGTATAGAGAAGTTTGATATTTATTTGCAAAATTTATAAAAATCTTAAATTTTTGAGTAAATTTAAATGACTATTTCAAAGTGAAAGTTTTGATTTTATAAGTTAATTGTCTAAATAAAGGTTTAAATTTTGCTGAAATTATATTGAGGTCTGAAAATTTAGTTTACTCAAATCTATTGTAAAGGATATTACATCACTTTGCAAGCGCTGTAGGTGATACAAATGAATTAAGGCTAAACCATTGGGATTTATAGTGGATTTTGTAAGAACAATAACTTCACTGTTAAATAGTTTAAAGTGTAATGTTATGATTGAAATATAAACTATTTTTGGAAATTATAACCATGGGTAATAATAACGTTGGTTGTTAAAGAGACCGGGATCAGATATGGGCATACTCTCTGTCGATATCGAAAACCACTTTGACAACCGGGTACGCGGTGGAGTTCCCAGAATGAAGTAGGATGGTGGTGACGTTCTTTTAGGTATGTACGTGGACCCGACTCTCGTGAGTTGGCATAAGGTGGCCAAAACAGGAGAAATTCTTGGGCTAATGAGGTAGCACCTTTGATCGAACACACTTCTTCGTATGCCATTCCATTACTTTGTGATTGTTTGGTGCGCATCTTTGAATTTGGGAGTGTTGTTCGAGGTGGGTGGTAGTAGCAGCTATGCGTTACCACCGGTCAGGATAGCAATTGGTATATCTACCCTGGCATTGCTTAGTTGTGCCGTGTCACCTACCCTAGCGAGCTTTATACGATTTTGGTTTTGTACCATACCTATGGAGTGCCCTCTGACGACGCCCAGTATGGGGGAGATTATGGTACTGTATAGACTATGGGAATATAATATGTGTTAAGGTGGAAAATGTAAAGCCTTAACGCTATTTAAAAGTAAGTTTATTTTACTAACAGACACTATTATAATAGCGAAATATTACTACATAGTAAATAGTTTAACGGATCCTTAGAGGATGGGCGGTCCCAAGCATCCTTTAAGTTACTTGCCTTTATATTATAATTCACTTGAATTAGCTTACACTGTATAAGTATGTATGTCCTGACTCGAGTGTTTGTGTTTATTTCTTATGCTCGGGTTAGCCTGGGTATCAGTTCGGACTTCATTTCCCGGAGCTAGGACTGTTGAAGATCATCTCTTTCAAGCTGCTGTCTACTTTCTATTCAGTCTTTTATCTTAGCGTATGTAATTCGAGACAATTGAATATTGAGATTTTCTGTGGTTGTTCCAAACTATATTTGGTTTTAAAACTATGTAATTTATACTTATTTTGAGACTTTGTGATAGTGGCTTCATGAACCATTATAGTATTTTAATTCCGCTGCGAGTATTCTGATTTCTATGTCTGTGATTCTGTGATTATTTATTTACTGCATATTTTGAGATTTGCCAAATTTAATTTACAACGCGGTATTTTGAACAATTCAAGTCCGACATGTGCGGATGCGAATGGTTGAAAATACCAGGTCGTTACATTTGGTATCAGAGCTTTGGCTCTAGGCAAAACTTGGGATGCATGGTAATTTTGATTTACAGAATCACTTTCATTCGAGCTTGAATCTCTTCCTTTTGATTCGATTTCCTTTGAATTTGGAACGTTCCCTGCGATTCCAAAGTTCACTCGTGTCCCTCACTATTCATCATCTTTCAATTCTGGAGTATTCCATAACTCCATTTCGGATGATCTTTATAGTGAATTGACGGTCTCGCCAATATTCTAATAAAGGGGTGAAACTCCTTTAGAATTAGCATTGATTCACCAGAGATTTATATTTATCCCCGGTTTAGATGCTGGTATCTTTGGTTATTCCGAACTCTATCTCTTCAGATCGAATGTAGATTTACCCCATAAAATCCACATCGATCTTATTCTTTAAGTCACGGTTGACCCGGTTAAGGTTGCCCGCAATTTATATAAACATATCCAGTTCCTTATTTTGTTATTTAATCATCGGATCTTCTGATTCCAGCTTATCTTCAAATTAAAATTCTTTTTGATTTGAGTCCGTCAAATTTGAATCTCTATTCTTGTTTTGAAAAATTTATTACTATATTTGGAAAAAAAATTAATATTATATATATAAGTAAAATTTTCAGAATTTTTATAATTAATTTAACTAGTTGTCAAGAGATAATAGTCTTTGATTTTATTTATGGTTTTGTAAACCATAGGTTTTGTCTCATATAAATAATTGAACTATAAACAATGGTTATAAATTAATTTGGAAACAGAAATGAATTTAAAACAAGAACTTGAGAATTCAATTTCCGATGGTTTCAAACCTTGTGTTTAAAGTTTTAAAAGGATATATTATTTAAATTATTTTTGAATAGAAATTTGTTTCCAAAGAATTTCAAAGGTTTAAAAATCAGTGCTCTTCTCTTTGTCGATGGGAAATAATTTCGGTGATGATTGTAGCATCGTCGACATTCATTTTTGAGTTTTGAAGTGAAGAGACCATTCTATAGTCTGGCTACAGTGTTATCTTGAGAATTTAATTGATTTGAATCTCTAAAATATGACTTGATTTATAATATATAGATATATGATTTAAATTTGATTTGACATATTATGTACATATATTTATTTATCTCTTAATGGTTTGAGGGGAATCAGAAATTTAGTTCTTAAATTTTATCTTGAAGAATAATTTCAATTATAAAAAGAAAATCAAAATTTTGAATAAATGATTCAAACTTGAGATAATTGAATTTGAAAGTTTTATTTTACTCAATTGCATTTCAATATAACTTGCCTTGATTTTCAGAAGTTAACAATGTAATTGGATAATATACAATATAAAAAGATTTTATAAATAAAATTTGAGTGGTTATAATGAATGTTATACACTTAAATTCTAGTTATAAAAAGATTAACATAGGTAAATAGAATAAAAGGGTAATGGAATAATTTACAATATAAAATGATGTTAAAGGAACTAAGAATAAATTTAAGCAGTTGTAATAAGTGTAGACATATTTAACATAGATGATAAAAATATATTGAGAGAAATAAATTTAATTATAATTAGGAATAAAGAAGAAATTAATTTATTAAACACTTTTTTGAGTATAACAAATGATTTTCAAACTTATGATTTTAGAAAATTTTATTAAGATAATTGGAAGATGAAGTAATGAAATTTGAAATAGCTAAATGTAACGTAAGTGAAATTAATAGATGAAATCAATTATTAATTTAAAATTGAATTTGTATGGTTTAGATTAATGGTTCTATTTTGAGTTTCAATTTAGGTTTCTTTCAGGTTGTTTCTATTCCCCTACCTTCTTCCTTTTCGAGGACGAAAAGTTTTGAGTGGGGGAGAGTGTAACGACCCATAAATTTTTAATAATTAAAATTGTTAAATTGATAAAATTTTGGTAATTTAACATGAATAAAAATAAGCTTTGTAATAAAATAAGGAAGGAATGTTAAAGTGGAAATGCATATTTTATTCATAAGGTAATATAAAAGAATGAAACTTATCTGAATGAATTTATTTGAGGATTCAATCATAATAAATGTACACATTTGACAAATTCAATATAATTAAGAACAACTGTTAATACAAAGGAAAGAAATTAATTAAATCCATCCGGTCATTGCTTGATTTCTTGCTTTTTTCTACATGGCCTCTTTATTTCTTGCTTTAGCCATACAAACACTTTTCCTAGCCGTGTATTTCTCAATTGCAAATCATGTACGAGAAGATTTATTTCTCATTTCAAAACTCCTCATTTTCATTTGCATTTAAGAATAAAACATATATACGTTTCTTTCTCCTTAACTTATGCCTTTTCTGTTTCTTAGCATTTACTCTTACTTTGCTTGCCATCCAAACCATCTATGTATCAACCCAAAATTTTTAATAAATGTTTTATTTATTTAATTTAGATAATTTTGTTATTTAAAATATAAATTTTGGTGCGGATTAGAATTCCACACATGTATTAATAGAATATCTTCCGGAAATGTGAATTTTGTCAATATGGTCAAACTTTGACTTTTAAATTTAGAAATTTAAAAGTTTGAAAATTTGAATTTTATCTTTTATTTTGAAAGTAAATAAAATTTTAAGAATACTGCTTTTCGTTTTTTTGAAATCTGATTTATAATGTGAAAGTTATGCCTTTTTAACTATTGTATGTAATTTGTTGTATTTAACAAAATTGTTTACTTTAAATTAATAAATAATATTTTATTTAGTCATGTAATGTTCTAATTTATGTTTTCAGGCGTAAAATAACTTGTTTTGTATATATTTTGGTTTTAAAACGTTTAAAAAAAATGTGTAATTGACATTTTCGAGTGTCAGTTGTATTTTGTTTACAATTTCTAATTTCCAACTTCAATTAATTTAAGAAATTCTTTATTTATTTTTTATTTTTCGTAATAACTTATTTTGTTTTCATTCTCACTTTATTTTGTTCCTCAAAGATTTATTTTAAACCATTTTTAAGAAGAGTTGTAATTTCCCAAAGTTAAGTGAATTGTGTTTGCAATTTTCTTAAGCTAGTTTCAATAAATTAAGCTATTTTCTTTATTTATCTTTCTATTTTCCTAAAATATAATTATTTATTACCCTTTTCACTTTATTTCTGTAACAACCCGGGGTTTTGTAACAATTAATTATCATCAAAGGACGATTAAATCGGTTGTTAATTGCTATTGGGAGTTTTAATCAGATTGAAATTCTTTTTCAAAATTTGTTAAGGGGTTGGGCTTTAAAAATTAATATTGGGCCACGTTTATTTTTCATGGTGCGGTGATAATTAGCTAAGGCCGATACTTGTTCCACTCTTTATTCATTTGAAAACCCTAAAACAAAAACCAAACGAACGAAAGAATGGCGGCTTCAAATTTTCGTCACTCGCTCGTTCAAGAATTAGGGCTTTTGATTTTCGAAGGGAAAAATGGGGATTTCGGTTGATGGATCTGTGCTCGTCAAAAAGGTGAGTGATTTTTAATTACTCACATCTAATTCAATTTCATATATATGTTATTTGTGATTTCCACGGCTTTGAATTCTCTGGTACTTTGACTTCGGTCATTTTGATTTTGCGATAGTATTTTGGCTTCGGCCTCCTTGTGCTTTGCGAACTCAATTTAGGGTTTTCGTGTAACTGGTGGTAGCCGACTTTTGTTCGATCGTTGATGCTTTCGGCTTCAACTCCGGACTGATCGATTTTCGGTCCTTACGATTGCGAAATTTCTAGCATCGCTTGTGCTTTTCGATGATAAGGTGAGTGTTTTTATCACTCACATCTTTAATTCAAGCTTAAGTTTATTTAGAGTTTGAATTCCTTGATTTTGTTCGTTCTTGTAGTCTTCGGCACTGATTTATTTTGAAATCTGCAAACTTAATTTTGGGAAAATATTTTAGATGAGAATTTGCTTTGGCTTTGCAATTGCTTTCAGTGTTGACTTCGGCCTTTATTTGGGTTTGAAACTGTTGATCTATGATTTGTTGGAATTCGTCTGTGTATTTTGTTTCGGCCACAGTATTGCTGTCTTCCACTTGATTTTAAGCTTTGAATATTTCAAACTGGCTATTGATTTTCTAGCACCTGAAATTGTTACCAGTTGTGTACTTTTTTCTGTGCACTTGTGTACTTCTGTTGTAGTGTACCAAGCCGCTGCTTTGTTTTATGATTCTTGCAGATATTTGCACTATGTGCTTGATTTTGTTTTGCTGCATGTACAGGCCTATGTTGCTTGTGTGATGTACTTGTTTAAGTTTCTCCTTGCAATTTCGACTTGGGATTGCACTGTTACTGTTTGGTGCACTAGTTAAATTTGTTTACTTCGATTCAGTCCTTGTTAACTTCGGCTCATGTATACTTGGTTTGTATATGACACTTCAATGTGTGTCAGTTTTGTTATTTGAGTCATGATACATTGTTGTTCATTCTTGTGACATCTTCATCTTGATGCATTGTGCACTGTATTTTCATTTGCACTGAGTAATTCTCATGTGTACTAGTGCCTTATGTTGCACCTAATTTACTATGTCACTGTATTGGGTTTTATGAACATTTGATGTTCAGGTTGCGTGCAAAACCATTTGTCGCCAACCTGTGGCCTTTGTGCCTTATTGCCATTCCTTTATATGCTATGTAGTTTCACTGTTTTGGTTTTTATGAGCATTTGGTGTCAGGTTGCTGTGCATAGCATCATATAATTGTTGCATCCATTTTTGGGTTGCTGTAGTTGTACCACTTCCTTTGTGCACTTGGTCATTCGAGTTGAGTTGCTTTGCAGTTGTGTTGAGTTTGTGACTTGACCTTTGCATTTTGTTATTGATTTGGCTATGCAGTCTCGAATCTGTCCCCTGTTGTATAGGCTGTACCTGTTTTGTGTCTTCATGTGCATGCCGAGCCTTGTTGGCATCTTTGGTGCACTGACTTGAGTCTTTTCCATTTTTGGTTTACTGTTTCACTTGATGACATTCCTTTGGTGCAGTTTCATTTTGTTTGCAGTTGTATTGAGTCATGATAGCCGTGACTTGACCTCTGCAATTTCGATTTGCTGTTAATATTCGAAGTTGTGATGACATCATATACTGTTGTGGCGAGGCAGTGCACGTGAGAGTGTACTGCAGCCACACAGTATTGATTTTATTGATATTTCTTTTGCATTTTGATTCATTGGGCTTTTGTGTAATTCATCACTGTAGCGGCGAGGCAGTGCACGCGAGCGTGTACTGCAGCCAAACAGAACTGACGTTTTAATTGATATTTCAATTGTTTGAATTGTTTCGTGTGTCCAATTCAATATTTTGAATCGTATTTTGATTTGGTTTAATTTGATGAATTTTTTGATATCTAATTATCTTTTTGATAATTAGATTATGGGTTTCCAATTATTTATTTAATAATTAGATCTTGTCGTTAATTGCTCTTTAGGCAATTCTGTTTTTTTCTAAATTATCTTCATTGATAACCCTTTATTTATCTTTGTTGAAAATTTGAATTTGCTGAATTGTTGTTTAACACTGTTACGTGTTATATTTACCGTTATCTGATTTCCTTATTAAAGGGTTGGATAGGTGAATTTATTTTGACTGTCGTCTATTTGATTATTTATTATTATTGCTTCTGTGCATTAATAACTGAGTTTGAATTAGACTGACCCGTGTATTATTTTCTTTTGAATTTAATACTCGGGTCAGACCGAGTTATTTCAGGTTGTAGATATCTTGCTTTGGGTTGCTGCTTGAGCTATGAAGTCTCTTCATATCTTTTGGAGTAGTCGTTGTCATTTTATAGGATGTATGTATTCATGTATATTATTTACGATAATGTACTTATATATGTAACTTCCAGTGTCGATAGTTGTAGTTGTATCATATGTATTGTATCACGTGTATTGTAAATGACTTTAGTTATATATATATATATATATATATATATATATATATATATATATATATGAGATTTTATATTATCTTTGTTCTGCATTTAGCTTATCTGTGTTATCATTATATATATGGTCCTAAACTATTATGTACCATCATAGTTCGTTTATACTGGAATTGGGTATGTTGATGGGAGAAAATAAATAAGAGATGAAAAATAAAAATATATACCACTCCTATCGAGGTAACCAATACTAATGTAAGGCCCGACTACGGATGGTCGCTCCTATCCAGCCTTATTCTTCGTAATAACAGACAGTATTTCCTTTTAATATTCTTTGTTATTGTGAGCATAGAGGTGGGGAGTCACAATTTCAGTTTGTTTTATTTTATTCACTGATTTTATTTGTTTTAAGGTGCGGTAGAAATTTTTCCAAGCTAGTGGTATTGTGTGTAAATTTTTAAGCCTTGTTTCAATTTAATAAACTGTTTCTTTAATGCTTTTCCAATTTTTTTCTTGAAACCATCACCCAAAATTTTATAAACATAAGCAAATTCTATAATTCTTATTTTGGTTAAAGTTTAACATTAATTGGGATTTTAAATCTTAAACTCTGACTTCTAAATCTTTGAATTTAGCTGAATATATTTCGTAACAACATTTTATTCCACTTTGATTCTTTTAAATTTTGTGATATACCTTTTTAATTAAGAAATTAATATTGGGTAAAAGAAATAAATAAGAAACAAATTGTTTTAATCAAGTTACTTTTATCAATTATTTGAGCGTACATTTCAATTAAAATTTTGCATCTAGTACGCGCTCATAAATTTCAGACCTTAGCTAATAAAATCAAACCTTTTATATAAGATATACATGCGTACAATACTTATTTTGCGATTATTTTACTGATATTGGTTGTATACTTTTTAAAGTATGTAATAAATATTGGGAAAGGAAATAAATTTTACGTATATACATCAGTCTATTTGTTAAATGTTAAGTAAATCAAACCAATGTAAACAAATTTAAAATTCAAATTAAGTAATAAATAGTGTATTAATAAGCTGTTTAATTTCGCATTTAAATGGCGCGTTATTTGATGGAATATTTTAACGTATATTTACTACATAAGAAAACGTATAAATTTAAAAGCGTTACTTTTGTTGCGGAATTGGGCATGTGTTTGATTCAAGTATTGCGTCTTTATTACGAATTCTAAAAATTTCTTGCCTTAGATAAATAAATAAATTAATCGGTAACCATGCAATTCCAAGTGGGAAAGAAATGAAGCCCATAACCGTTCCAATCTCATTTATTACTCCTTTCAAATTATAAAGCGCATCTTCCCTGAAATGCAAACATGTTTTCATTTCTTTCTCACCTTAAAATTTCTCATAACCTGATTTGCGCATTTCCCACTTTATCATTTTCTTGCGTTTTAATCAACGCAAGTTTTTAATTATTAAACACGTTCGAAAATTTCATTATTACTTTCCGTTCTTCCGCACAATCTAATAAAATTTCTTGCCAGTTTATTTTACACGTGATTTGCGAAACTCAGACTATAAATAAATACCCATGTTCACATAATTCACCACCTCAAAATTTTCACTGCATCTTGGCTTCAACCTTCTTCCTCTTTGCTTCCTCCTTGCGTGCGTATCACGTATGCCGATTTTCTCTTTTATCTTCTTCCATTTGCATGTTTCTTTGTTCACATTTACTGTTATCTACAAGTGCCTCCACCATCTTGGCACGGCCAACTCGACACCTCCGCCACCACTCCAGTACAAACCTTTCCCCTCACCTTAATACACCTGATCTGGCCGTGAGTTTGAGCAGCTCACCACCTCTAAGTCCTTAGTAGCACTGACGTGCCTATTCCAATATCAATACATAGCCGAGTCTTGATATTTAAACTTTTCACTTAAACCCATATTACTGATTTCATATAGCAGTTTTTCATTGGCTTGGATGCGTGCGTGCATTGCAAAAACTCCTGAAGCCTTGGTTCAAACCAATCAAGCTTTTACTTTCACCACTTTTTTTAAGAGAATAGAAAAAAAATAGGCATGCGCCACTTTTAAAAGAGACAAGTATCATTTATGAAATTTGAGCCACCTGTGCATGATTTGGGTCATTTGCCCACTGCCGTGACGTGCATGCTGCATATTTTTTTAAATTAGAATGTTATAATATTTTGTTAAAATTGGATAAAAAGGGGGATTTTTGTAAGTATAGTGATATTATACAAAGTTAAATATGTAAATAAATAAATGTCAAGAATTTAAAGTATAAATTTATTTTGTAAATTTTGATTTGTAAAATAAAATGGGCAGGCCGAGCCTTTGTATTGATAGGTCGAGTCGGGAAGTGGAGTGATCGAGCCATTTGTGTCAAATTTTCTCTAATTCAATCTTGTTTCCAATTTGCTATGATCGTAATTCAATTCGAATACTTAGTTTTATTTATTGGAATTAGTTTGTCTCATCTTCCAATATTTGATCGTGCCTTCTGTACGTTGCTTCCTGTGTGGTTATCATAGTTTTGAATCCAAATCTTCAGCAGCATAGAGGTGAGTATTCTAACTCGACAAACATACTTACAGATCTGTAAATTAATAACGAGTGAAATTGTAGAATGATTTTATTTTATATTTTAATTGCCTGTGATAAATTTTATAATGTTAGAAACCCTATTTTGAATTTACACATCATCAGTTATATTATATGCTGTTATATTTATGCTGTTATACTATTTGTTTAATTACTATTTTTATCACACTGCAAGTTCCCTATAGAATTAAATCGTTACAGGCTGAAATGATAGGCCTGAACAATATTTATCTATTTATTTATTTAGTCATTTATTTAACTTCGGGTTGTGGGTTTGAAATGATAGAACCCGATATTTTCTTTGTAAATTACGGATTGAAATGATATATTATCCGTACCACTTGACCTAGGGTAGAAAATATTAGACCCATGGTTATATATATGTTTTTCTGGAAAAATTTAAGTAATTTAAATTTGCATATTTATTAATTTGATTTGAATTGAATTAAAATGCTTTTTGTGATGTTATACAAATTGAATATATATAAATAAATAAAGGTATAAGTTGGAATTTGGAATATAAATTTATTTTGGAATTTGATTTTTGCAAAGGAAAATTTTCAAGTTTAGTAAATAAAACAAATAAATTTGATATAAATTGAATTTAAATGAATAAATAAGGAGTTATTTAAATTTTCCATATATTAAAAAGTTAAAAAATTAAATATATAAAAATAAAATTTTGAATATAACTAAACTTGGGAAAAGTGAAGTTTGGTTTAAGAGAAAGGGTAAGTTAAGAATTGAATTGGAAATAAGTCTATTTTTGAAATGGTAATTAAACTTAATTGTTAAGTAAAAATTTATAGAAACTTTGCACTTGATTTTAATAAGTAAAGTATAGAGAAGTTTGATATTTATTTGCAAAATTTATGAAAATCTTAAATTTTTGAGTAGATTTAAATGACTATTTCAAAGTGGAAGTTTTGATTTTATAAGTTAATTGTCTAAATAAAGGTTTAAATTTTGCTGAAATTATATTGAGGTCTGAAAATTTAGTTTACTCAAATCTGTTGTAAAGGATATTACCGTACTTTGCAAGTGCTGTAGGTGATACAAATGAATTAAGGCTAAACCATTGGGATTTATACTGGATTTTGTAAGAATAATAACTTCACTGTTAAATAGTTTAAAGTGTAGTGTTTTGGTTGAAATATAAACTACTTTGGGAAATTATTACCATGGGTAATAATAACGTTGGTTGTTAAAGAGACCGGGATCGGATATGGGCATACTCTCCGTTGATATCGAAAACCACTTTGACAACCGAGTACGCGGTGGAGTTCCCAGAATGAAGTAAGATGGTGGTGACGTTCTTTTAGGTATGTACGTGGGCCCAACTCCCGTGAGTTGGCATAAGGTGGCTAAAACATGAGCGATTCTCGGGCTAATGAGGTAGTACCTTTGATCGAACGCACTTCTTCGTATGCCATTCCATTACTTTGTGATTGTTTGGTGTGCACATTTGAATTTGGGAGTGTTGTTCGAGGTGGATGGTAGTATCAGCTATGCGTTACCACCGGTCCGGATAGCAATTGGTATATCTACCCTGGCATTGCCTAGTTGTGCCGTGTCACATACCCCAGCGAGCCTTATACGATTTTGGTTTAATACCATACCTACGGAGTGCCCTCTGACGACGCCCAGTACGGGGGAGATTACGGTACTGTATAGACTATGGGAATATAATATGTGTTAAGTTGGAAAATGTAAAGCCTTAAAGCTATTTAAAAGTAAGTTTATTTTACTAAGAGACACTATTATAATAGCGAAATATTACTACATGGTAAATAATTTAACGGATCCTTAGAGGATGGGCTTTCCCAAGCATCCTTTAAGTTACTTGCCTTTATATTACAATTCACTTGAATTAGCTTACACTGCATAAGTATGTATGTCCCGACTCGAGTGTTTGTGTTTATTTCTCATGCTCGGGTTAGCCTGGGTATCAGTTCGGACTTCATTTCCCGGAGCTAGGACTGTTGTAGATCATCTCTTTCAAGCTGCTATCTACTTTCTATTCAGTCTTTTATCTTAACATATGTAATTCGAGACAATTTAATATTGAGATTTTCTGTGTTGTTCCAAACTATATTTGGTTTTAAAACTATGTAATTTATACTTATTTTGAGACTTTGTGATAGTGGCTTCATGAACCACTATCGTATTTTAATTCCGCTGCGAGTATTCTAATTTCTATGTCTGTGATTCTGTGATTATTTATTTACTGCATATTCTGAGATTTTCCAAATTTAATTTCCAACGTGGTATTTTGAATAATTCAAGTCCGACATGTGCGGATGCAAATGGATGAAAATACCCGGTCGTTACATCAGTCGACTGGCTCAGGGCTTCAGTCGATTGAAGCTGAGATTGAATTTTTTTGATCTTCTGGTCCAGTCGGCTGAGGCTCTGAGACAGTCGACTAGCCATGTGATATAAAACTTTATAATGCTGCGTCAGTCGACTGGCTCAGGGCGTCAGTCGACTAATTCTGAAGGTCGAAAATATTCAATCTTCTGGTCCAGTTGAATGAGGCCCTGGGACAATCGACTGGCCTTGTATATATAAAAATACGTTTGCTGTGTCAGTCGACTGACCTCCTGGTCCAGTCGACTGACCTCCTGGTCCAGTCGACTGACCTCCTGTATTTTCTGCAATGAATTTTTTTGGTGTGAAATGTATATTTATTATTTATAGTTGTTAATTCTTTTAACATAAGTAGTTTTTATTTTCATGAATGATGTAGAGATAACTTTATTTTGCAGTTAAATGCTATACGTGAGATGTCGATTTATGCATCAGAAATAAATTTATTTAAAATCAGAAACGCACATATGTAGAGAAATTATTTGAAAATACAACGAAAGATAATTAAAACTACAATTGTTTCGAGGGGCTAAGCGTCTTAAACTCTTTCAGTTGCTTACGACGAGCATTCAATTCCTCGTTGCAATCCCATGAATTCAGTGAGTATGATGGTCGTGGTGGAGACGAAGTCGATGGTCATCTGATAGGTGAAACTGCATGTTCGTCTATCGGATGTGACGATGCCCCATAGAACTTCATAGTGATGTGCTCAATTATTCCTATCCGTCTGGAGTTTATTTTTTGTTCATAATACATCTCCCGTTGTAGCATTAGAGATTCCTACTGATAATAATGATCGTTGATCTTTTGTTTTGTGTTTGGGGAAATATCAATGGTCTTCTTTCCGTTTTTCTTGTCCGGAGTATATCCGGTGTGATAGACCAATGTTGGTGAGCTTTATGGTCCGGAGTTTTTGGAGAGTTGATCGAGGCAATGATTTCGATAGAGCCTATTGTAGGGGAAGTTGACACTGTTTTAAAATTTATCGTTTATAAATGCTTTACTTCAGAGAGAAATTCGAACGATTGCTTTTTAATTTGATTGCATAGACAAAGGAATATGCATCCATTTATGGGCTTTGTTTAGGAAAAATAGGATAATATTTGGTGGATTATATTAATTCTAGCCAAGAAGTATGGTGAAACATTGGTTTTCTGTTGGCTGAGCTATTTTGTATAATTTTAATATTTATAAAATTAGTAATGGAGATTATAAAGTTAAATGTGACATATAATGAAGTATAAAATACTATTACCATATAATAAAATGGACATGCTAAAATATAGCTCAGGTGGTTAAGACACCTAGGTTATTCACAACAGGTCATGAGTTCGAGTCTCAGCATGGTCAGAATTTTGAATTTTTATAAATTTTTAATTTTGAGTTTTTAGTTAAACTTTTTATATATTATTTATATATACCGAGGTCACGTTGTAATTTTATAAATGTATTTTCTAATAGCGGTTTAGTAAAAATATTGGCTAATTGATTTTCTGATGGTACGTAGTCCAGATTTATCACGTAAAAATTGATGTCTAATATCTATATGTTTGGTTCTAGAGTGGTTTACTGGATTTTTGGATAGATTTATTGCACTATAATTACCACAATAAATTGTTGATTTTTTGATAGTTTGATTCCAAAATCTTTAAGTGTCTGTTGCATATAAATTACTTGTGTGCAAGCTAGCGCCATAGAAATATATTCTACTTCACAAGTTGATAAAGAGACACAGTATTTTTCTTACTAAACCATGATATTAAAGGCTTACCAGTGAAGTGACATGTACCGCTTGTATATTTTCTATCTATTCGTGATCCTCCCAAATCAGCATCGCTGTATGATACTAATTCGAGCGAACACTCTTTTGGATAGAAAAGTCCGAAATTTGTAGTTTTACTAAGATAGCGTAGTGTACGTTTTACAACACGTAAATGTGATTCTTTTGGTCAGATTGAAATCATGCACATAAGCACACACTCATCATAATATTTGGTCTACTAACTGTTAAATAAAGTTGTGATACTATCATGCTACGATATAGTTTTTGGTCTACACTTTTGCCGTTTTAATCTTTATCAAGATGTGTTGTTGTGCTCATAGGTATTGGCTTGGCAGAAGTGTTTTCCATTCCAAAATGTTTGATAAGATTATTACAGTATTTTTCTTGATCAATAAAAATTCCATTTGAAACTTGTTTTATTTGAAGTCCTAGAAAATATGATAATTCTCCCATATGGGACATTTCAAATTCTTTAGTCATTATTTCAGAAATTCATTACATAATTCATTATTAATATATCATTTTTCGAATGTTTTATAAATAAAGTTTGATCTACCTTTCCAATTTCAAAACTAGAATTAATTAGATAACTTTTTAATCGTTCAAACCAAGCATGTGGTGCTTGTTTTAAACCATATAAAGCTTTCTTGAGTTTATATACATGATCTGGATATTTTTCATGAATAAATAAAGGAGGTTGTTCAACATAAACGTTTTCTTTAATATAGCCATTTAAAAAGGCACTTTTAATATCCATTTGATACAATTTAAAGTTATTAAAACATGAAAATGCCAATAAAATTCGTATTTCTTATAGTCTAGCAACTGGAGCAAACGTTTCTTTGTAGTCTATTCCTTCTACCTGATTATATCATTGTGCTACTAGTCTTGCTTTATTTCTAGTTATATTTCCTAATTTGTCTACTTTATTTTTATAAACCCATTGAGTTCCTATAACAGATTGATCGGTTGGTCTGCGTACAAGTTCTCAAACTTCATTTCGTTCAAATTGATTTAATTCTTCTCGCATAGCAATATTCCAATTTTCATTAGATGATGCTTCCTTAGCTTTTTTAGGTTCTATAGTAGAGAGAAATGCTACATTACCCATTAGATTTATTTGATTTCTAGTTCGAACATTTGAATTTATTCCTCTAATTATATTTTCTGTAGCATAATTTCGTAAAACTCTTCGAGGAGATCTTATTATATTAGTATCATTTCTGTTTTCTAAATTATTACTAATGTTTTCATTTTCGCTAGAGTTATAAATAATATCGTCATCTTCTTTTGAATTATTTGTTATTATATTTGTTTGATTATTATTAAGTCATTGTTACTATTTGTTTTTGAAACAGGTTTAGAGTTTTCATCAAAAGATACATGGAGTGATTCTTCTATAGTATTAGTTCGTTTATTAAAAATTCGATAACCTTTGCTTCGATTCGAATATCCAAGAAATATTCCTTCGTCACATTTTGAATCAAATTTGCCAAGCTGATCTTTGGTATTTAATATAAAACATATTGATCCAAATATTTTAAAATAAGATATGTTTGGTTTTCTACCATTAAAAGTTCCTTAGGAGTATTTTTGGTGAGAGGTCTAATAGAAACACAATTTGAAACATAACAAGCAGTTGCAACAGCTTCTGCCCAAAATTGTTTTAGTAACGTGCTTTCATTTAGTAAATCTTGCGCATTCTTGAAGGGTTCGATTCTTTCGTTCTACAACTCCATTTTGTTGTGGAGTTCTAGGAAACGAAAAGTTATGAAATATTACTTTCTTTTTACAATAGTTATCAAATTGTATATTTTCAAATTCACCTTCGTGATCACTTCTAATATTTTTAATTTTAATATCTTTTAAATTTTGAATTTGTTTAACAAATGTTTTGAATTTTTCAAAGGCATCACTTTTATTTTTCATAAAAATAGTACATGTATATCTAAAGAAATCGTCAACAATTACAAATACGTATTTATTATGATTTATGGATTGAATTTGTGTATGGCCAAATAAATCCATATGAAGTAACTCGAAAGCTTGTAAAGTCGAAATAAATTTCTTAGATTTAAATGAAGATTTGGTTAATTTACCTAATTGACATGAGTCACATATATTTTTAACTTTAAAATTCATATTTGGTAATCCTTTTACAAGATTATTTTTAGAAATTTTATCTGTTCATTTGAAATTGATATGACAAAATCGTTTGTGCCATATCTAGGGATCATTTTCTTTAGCTATTACTATTAAACACATATTTGAGTTATGATTAAATTTCATATTTAAAACGCAAATGTTTTTGTCTCTATTTCCTTCGAAAATAAGATTTTGATGTTGATCAAGAAAACTACATTTATTTTCAGAAAATGATAGATTAAAACCTTTATCACGTAATTGACTTATACTTAATAAATTATGTTTTAAATTCTTAACTAATAAAACATTTGTAATAAGAGGTAAATTAGATGTACCGTAATTGCTCACATCGCCTTTGCCGATGATATATCCCTTGGAATTATCTCCAAAAGTGACAGAACCTCCATCTGAGTATGTAATATTTATCAGCATATCTTTGTCTACTCTCATTTATTTTGAGCAACCACTGTCGAGTATCAATTTTCCTCTTTTCTTGAGTGGGACCTACAAACAATATGAGATAATGTTGGTACCCACCTTTTAATAGGGTCCTAAGAGTTAGATCTTAGGAAACCAAACCCAAGAGGGTTTAGTGTCCCTTTTATAAATATAATTTTTATTATTATGAACATTTTCTATGAATGAACTAATATACTTTTTCCTTATTAACTTGTTATTATTTTAGGTGCCCATATATTTATAGTTTTAGAAACTAGTCTATTTGAAGACGTGGATGTTTTATCATTTTTAACTTTGTTTAAATTACTAGATTGTGACTCCTTAACTTTCTTCTTATATCCTAAACCATATTTATTACTAACAGATACTGAATTCTCCATAATCCTAGATAAATTTTCTCTTTCTTTATTAAAATTTGAAACATTTTTAGTGATTCCATCTAGTTTGGTCTTTAGACTTGAATTTTCTGGTTCTACCATTTTAACACTAGTTTTTAAAACATGATTTTCAGAGACAAGACTATCATTCTTCTCTTTTTGAGTTTTAATTTCTTGACTCAATAATATAAGTTGAGAATTAACATTAGAGAAAGACTCTTGAGTTTTCTCAAGTTCTTCTTCCAATGTTTTCTTCTCATCTTTAAGCATATCTCTTTCGAATTCCGCCTTATTTTGATTTTCTACAGCTTCTTTATATTTTCTTTTAAGATTTTTTTAAGTATCTAATGACTCAAAGTTTATTTCTATCATATCTTCAAAAGTAAAATCGCTAACCACATTAGCTTTACCCATAAAACATACGTTAACTTGTTCATTATCGCTGTCACTTTCACTTCCGAAGAAGAAGATGAAGATTCTGAATCATCCCATGTGACTAAAAAGACTTTTCTTTTGAATTTGTCCTTCCTTTTATTTCCATATTCTTTCTTTTGATCTAGACAGTCCTTCTGCATATGCCTCTTTTTATGACAGTTAAAACATTCCATAACTGATAAAGATGGCTGTTTATTGTTGTTTGAGCTTCTCTTGCCATTATATATGTATCCTTTTCTATATTTCAAGAATTTCTTGAAGTTCTTGCAATAAATGCTAGGTCGTCTTTGTTTGAATCTGATTTTCTTGTTCTGCATGAAATGATATATTCATTTTATCTTGAGCCTGAACTTTTTTGTCTGCAAATTTACTTCATAGAACATTAGATTTTCTATTAGCTCTTTCGGAGTTATTTTGGAAATATCATTCACTTCTTCAATAGCGAGAACTTTTCTTTCCCATTCTCCCATTAAAGAGTTAAGGATTTTGGATACAATATAAAAGTCTGAATATTTTTCTCCTAGTCTTACTAATGAATGATAGATATCCTGAAATCTTAAGTATATGTCATTTATGGATTCATTTTCTTTCATTCTAAAGTTTTGAAACTGACTCTTGAGCATGGATATTTTGCTTTGTTTAACCTTGTTGGTTCCTTCGTATGTAATTTTTAGTGTACGCCGTATTTCATATGCAGTATTGCACATGCTAACATGGTTAAACTCAATTTTATCTAAGGCACAAAACAACATATTCATGGCTTTTGCATTAGCCGTGGCATCTAATATCTGTGTATTTGAACAAATGGAATATTCTTTAGTAGGAATAGCATATTCTTCTGAGTTATATTCCATGAATCAAAACTATTTTCATGCATAAATATTCTCATTCGTGTGGCCCAATAGTTATAATTCATGCCAATAAATAGTGGTGGACGTGTAGCGGATTGTCCTTCAATAAAGCTAGTGTTAATGCTAATGCTACTGATGGTGTTTGTGTCCATAGTATTAGATAATCAGATAATCGTGTTACGGTAATATGATGACCTTGCTCTGATACCAACTGAAAGTGTGCTATAGATCGTGTAATATGGATATATGGTAATACAAAGTATAGTGATGATAGTAATACTGTAAATAGTGCGAAATATAAAAAGCAGTGAAGTAAAATGACACCAGGAATTTTTATACTAGTTCGGAGCACTGTCCTACGTCCAATCCCAAACTCCTTCTGGAATTTCACTAAAACAACAACCATCACTTAACCCGAAGGAACAGGTTTATACACCTCTGAGCAGCCAAATGGGGACCTGAGCAGCAGAATAGGTTTTCGCCTTAACATCCGAAGAGGACTTCACTTGCCAGAGCAGCAGAATATGACTTCAACAAATATAGAAAATAGTTTTGACTTATATGTGTTCTGATAACATGGATTTTTCACTTGTAGTACACCCTTCCTATAATCTTCTCCTCAAGTGTGTGTAAATATATATATATATATATTTGAAGTATATGAAGAATAGAAAGGTATAGTATTGCTGTAATGCAGAATAATTGAAAGTATGATAGCAAATAGATTTCAGAAAGTTAGATCAGAGAATAAGAGAAATGGATTGTGATTAAGTGATTTGAAATCAAGTTGGAGTTTGTATTTATAAAGGTTAGAAAGCAACAACTTTTCGGGAAGAGTTTCGATCGAAGTGTTACGTTCGAATATTTTCATTAAAGGTTCGTATCTCTTCACAAAAAGTCGTGTCTTTTCGAAAAGTGACTGTTATTGGAATTCAGTCGACTGAGCCTCTGGACAGACGATTGAGTATTCCAAAATAATTTTAAATTTTAAATTCTTGTATTTATGTAATTGTGCATGCTGCAAAAAAATCCCAATGTCACTCGACTGACCTGGTTATTTTTGTGCAGTTTGCACAGTTAACATATATATATATATATATTAATTTCTATAACTTTAAAATACTTTTATAATTTAAATGTGTTCTTATATATGTATAAAATATTTGGTAAATATAATGATTAAATATATAAGCTAATGTAGACATAATCGAGGAGAGATTTTAACAAATATTGACCTAAGACTTAAAAACAAAATACCATAGTTGACGCGCCGGTTTTTAAAGTCTCATCTCCTTTTCTCTTTTTCTCGTAGCAGTCATCAAATCTGTATGTCGTAGTGATAGCTTCATGTCATGAATCAAAACCAATTCTCAACAACAGTTAAATTCCAAACACAAAAATTCAATCTCCAAATTTAATTTCAAAATCAGACTCCTCGAAACCCTATCATATTATATATCGATTTGAAGCTCTCCAGGAGCATAATTCACTAGTGCAATTATTTTTGCAATCAAAGAACTGTTTTTCCAAAGATTGAGGATGAACCTCAGTCGTTCATATCAGGGTTTTGACGATCCAATGGTGGATCGTCCCCCGATCGACGTTCGGGAGGCGACGTTGGGAAGAGGGTGGAGAGCAGGCCTTTCGGTGTTAGTCGTTCGTCATCAGGTGGTCTGGGTTCGCCATGATTAGCTATTCAAGGTGGCGAGGGAGGCTGTTCATCCATGGCAGCGTGGCGTTGCGCGTGAGGTGGCAAGTGTCGACCGAAGTTGAGCAAGCCTCTGGTGATGTCTGATCTTGACGATGGTGAGCGAGGCGAGGCGATGTTTGGTTGAAACGGTCGGCGGCTGTGCTTCGTGATGGGTTCAAACGGTAGTTAGGGTTCTAGAGAGATGCGAAATCGTGATGACGTGGTGAGTTGGTATTTGCTATATTATTATTTTAGTTAATTTTGAATTTTCAAACTTCTAACGTCGATAACTTTTTCGTATGATGTCCGATTCATGTGCGGTTTGTTCCGCTAGAATCGTATCGAAATTTCGGACATTATGAAACTCATTTGGACAAATTCTACGACCGTTGAATTTTGGGTCTTTATTTGGATTTTAAATCGATTTGAAATGAAAGGTGAGTGTTTTAACCCACCCACAATTACTGAACTATCTTGTGATAGTTAAATTAAATTTATGATGTGATTAGAAATTAACTGATCGATGTTTAGTATGTTTAAATTATCATTCTAGTTAAATTTAAATTTTATTGCATTTAATAATTGTTTAATTCAATATTGAATTTAAATGTCAATTTGATACCTGTTAATGATAATCAGTTATCTATTGACGTTTAAAATTTTGAATGCAGTTAACTGGCATTTTGAATAGAAGTTTATTTATATAAACTGAATTATTTTCGATAATCCAAGCGTTAATGCTAAAATTGAAATTGATTTAATGAATTTTTCAAAGGACTTAAACTGGAATTTCAGGTTGAAGTGTCAAATATAAATGATTTTATTGGAATTGAGTTATTGGAAATGTTTGGATATAACTTTGAAATCTATTTAAACTAATTTAATTAAATTAATAATTTTAATCAATTTAGAACTATTTTAATTTATTTTAATCTATCATAACCAATTTAATCCAATTTAATCTATTTTACCTATTTTAATCTAATTTAAATTTATTTAATCTATTTTAAATCTACTTAATCTAATTTAAATTTATCTAATCTATTTTAAGTCTATTTAATATAATTTGAATCTATTTAAACTATTTTAAAATCCATTAAATCTATTTTAAATTTATATAAATCATCTTACACCTAATTAAATCATATTCAAATCTATTTAAACTATTTTTACTATTTAAAACTATTTTGATCTATTTAAAACTATTTTTTTAAACTATTAAAATAATTTATGACTATCTAAACTATTTTTAAAAAATACCAGACTGTGTAAAG
Source organism: Allium cepa (assembly GCA_030765085.1). NCBI lineage: Eukaryota > Viridiplantae > Streptophyta > Magnoliopsida > Asparagales > Amaryllidaceae > Allium > Allium cepa. The sequence goes on along the minus strand of CM060937.1, from coordinate 489,975,650 downwards.
TTGAAGTATTTATATTTATATCCTTTATGGTGATACAACCTAAGTTGGAATTTGGAATTTATACCTTTTTGTGAAATGAAATATTTGAGTAAATATGACGGTTTTGGAACGATGATTTAATTAACCTAACTTATCAATAAATTCAAAAATGAATGTGATTTTGAAAATGAATATAATTTTGGAAGTGGATGTGATTTTAAAAGTTAATATGAGTTCGAAAGTGGTTTTGAGAATATGATATTTTGATATACATTAAGAATCGGTTTTGGAAATTTAGAAGTACCATCCGGTGTGAAATAAGCATGTGTTTATTAAGGAGATCGGGATCGGATGTTGTCATACTCTCTGTCAATACCGAAAACCACATTAACAACCGTGTATGTAGTGGAGATTCCAGAATGGAGTAGGATGGTTTGGGAAACGATTCTATATGAGGTATATACGCGACCCTGACTCCCGTGAGTCAGCTTAAATGTGACTAAAACGGGGGCCACGCCGGGCCAAGTGGGGTCGCACCTCCGATTGGACACATTTCTTCGATATCATATTATGACTTTGTGATGATTTGGTGGCCATCCCTCGATTTTTATTATGGGAGTGTGTTCCGAGGTGGGCGACAGTAGCTGCTATGTGTTACCATCAGTCCGGATCCGCAATTGGTATATCTACCATGGCATTGCCTCGAGTGACGTGCTCACATGTCCTATTGCGCCTTCTACGAGTTTGTTTTGGCCCATACCTATGAAGTGTCCTCTAGGTAAACCTCACGGAGGAGCGTACGGTACTGTATAGACTATGAGAATATATAAAATGTGTTAAGGAGGATATATTTAACGCCTTAGAGTTTTAATACTTTACTGTAGACACTATTGTAATAGCGTATTGTACTACATAGTAGATAGTTTAATGGATCCTTAGGAGGTGGAAATCCCAAACATCTCTTAAGTTATAACATTCATGTTAGACACTGGATAGGAGATGTCAAACCCTTAAACATCTCCGATGCCGACTCATATTTATTTACTGTTGATTTAACTTACATAATATGTTTTAGTCTGACTCGAGTGTTTGGACCTTTCAATTCGCTTGGGTCAGCCTAAGCTTTTCAGTTTATCAAAATCTGCTTTCTAGAGGATGAAGATGAAGATTTTGTACCATTATTATTTGCTATATTTATTCCACTGCATCACGTTGTTCCGATGCATTTATTTTTACTTATTCTTATTTTATGTAACTCTGATCTATATTATAAAGGTTAATCAATGTTATTTGTAAACAGCTTCATGAACTGTTTATTTGGTTATTATATTTTGTCATTCCGCTGTTAAATTTTGTATTTGTTTTCTTTCTTTCTCTGCTTTTCTCTTATTTATCCCATAACAATCTTCCCTTTTGAATGGTTTGAGTTTGGTGTATGTGATTTTTCATCAATTTAAACCGCCCAAAAAGGCAGGTCATTGCAGTTGGTATCGGAGCTTTGGTTTAGTGATAACCTTAGCTTTGTGGGGTTTGACTCATATAAAATAGGGCAGTAATACCCTTGAATGAGTCGTTAAGTGTATATATATGAGAGAGCGTATTTGTTAGTGTTATAAAAGGTTTTGTATTGTGTCAATTTGTTTCGTTTTGTATTTATAAATTCTAGTCGGTAAATAGGACGCTATGGCATCGATAGGGATTTCTAAACACTTAATAGGGCAGACCGACGCAATATTGTTTTAAAATATAGGTAAATGAAATAATTTTATCTTGTATTATATTTTGTATATAAAAAAATAATTTTAACGAAATATAATTGGGTGTAATATGTTGTTTGTTAGGTAGTGGTATTTTATAAACATTGATTTTTAATTAAGATTTACAAGAAAAGTGAATATAAATTGGAATTTTAGAACTTAAGTTTTGGGATTTTAAGATCTCTTTCAGAAGATTTTGGAATATTATTTAGTAATATTTGGAAGTATTTTTGGTAAACATTTTCAATATGATTTGAAAGAAAGTTTTAAAGGGAACTTTTGAAGGAAATAAGTTTTGTACACCCCTCTCAGTTGTTGAAAAATAATTTCGGTGATGAGCGCACGCATCATCGATGTTCATTTTCGAGTTTTAAAGTGGAAAGACTGCTGTAGTACTTTTACTACACATCTGTTTCGATGAATAAAACCTTAATTTTGAATTTCTAAATATGATTTGATCTATAATGGATATATGTATATTATTTTCTAAGTGACTAAAATGAACCCGGAGTTTAGTTCTTAAATTTTATGATAATTAATAGTTTTCAATTATTGAAATGAATGAAATCTTAATCATTTTAAAAATTGGAAGTTCCTAGAATGAAGAAAAATACAAGTAATTAGATGCTAAGTAATTAATGCTATATATGAGAAATCGGAAACTTGTAAACTTAAGAATAATGAAAATGTAGAAGATGAGTTATTGAACGTTGAAAAAAAAAGAACAAGATGAACTTGTGTAACTTTCAATTGCATTCTTAAGACATATATATAGCTTACCAAAATGTTAAAAGTTGTAATGTTAATAAGAATGTGTAGTAGAATATTATACAAGTAAACTTTAGGTAATGAAAGTGTTCAATCGAATTACTTTTATAAATAAGAATCCTGATATTATAAATTTATATAAACTTAGACTAATAGTTTGAAATGTTACTAATCAAATGTAACAAAAAGTGAATAGTGTAAGGAAAATGATCATAGACTTAAGTTAACACTTTGGGCTATTTATGATTAGATTGAATAGTAAAAGATGAACATCGTAAGTAAATAATTATAAACTTAAGTTAATGTTAAAGCCATTTATAATTAAAGTGAGTGCTATATTATTTTAATGATTATAACTTCAGAAAACATTGACATGATTCAGAAATGGATTTAATATTCAATAATCCTATATATACATATATGAAAGAATGAATGTGAAAAAGAAATAATCTATTAATGATGAAAAAAAGGGACTTGCAAAATAATTGATTAAATGAAATGAAAAATAACTTATGTAAGTAATTGGATGTAAAGTAGAAGGAAAAAAGCAATGTGCAAATGAATGAAAAATGAACTTTGTAAATGGTGAATGTAAAGGGATTAAATAAGCATTGTATGAACAAATAAAAATGAACAGTGAATAATGTGAAAAAGAAAGAGTAATAAGAATAAAACATAAATATTATATGAAATTATTGTTTGTTTGACTTATGGGTTGGTTGGAAAGGATACTTCTATTGTGTAGAATGTATAAATGATCTATAAAGTTTTATCTACGACTGTTGAGTATATGGTATGCTTAGTAGTTTGTTTATCATTTATACGATTGAAAGTTTCTAAACCCGAATAAACCTTTGTTTTGATTGCTATGAATGAACAAATGATTTCTTTGACTGTATGTGATGATTTTATGATTTGCTTGTAAGTAATTGTTGTTATGTTGTGATGTTTTGTTTGTTATAAATTGAGACAACTTGAATATTTCTCTTTCATATAATTATTATCTTCTTTGGGATTATATAAGTCAAATACTTGTTATGAAAGCAATTGCTACTACTTTTGATTTCATAAATTAAGCGTTGTTTACCCGGCAAATAGGTACGTTTCGAATTTCAGTTTCTTAGCTGTACTATATCATTTTTCCATGGTTTGGGTTACATTATTTTTAAAATGTGGTATATATATTGTTATTATTAATATTAATATTTCTCCCAGACCTCTCCGTACAAAGGAGACTCTGTCGAAATTTTCTATGAATTTTGAACTTAGAATTTTTTTGTGAAAATAGAAATGTATTTCAAACTTTATTAACTTGAATCTAAAAGGATTTAATTATTTATAAATTGATATATTTTATGTAAACTATTTAATTATGTAAATTAATTGTTTATAAAATTTAATATTTTGAATAAGATATATATATATTACTTAACTCCTCCTTTTCCTTCTTTCCTTTTCGAGGATGAAAAGTTTGAGTGGGGGAGACTGTAATAACCCGTAATTTTCGATAATTAAAAATAATTAATTTAATAAGGTTGGTGGTTTAATGTTGGAAGAAATAAAAATTTGTGATTTAGTAATAAGAATATAACTAGAATATGTAAAATGTAATAGCATTAATTTACGGTAATTGATAACTGCTTTAAATGTAATTCTAATTTATTGAAATGATTAAAGAGTTATAATAGGTTATAGATTTGTAAATTTTGTAATAAGGTGGATATTAATTGATAATTGGATTCAAAGAGTAATTTATAATTTAATTGTTTATTAATTAATGAAATAGTGTGTAATAAATTTTAATTGAAATAAATTAGTGTTGTGGTAGTAATTATAACATTTGTTGTGGATAATAAACTTGTAAGATGTGATTAAAAGTTAATGATGATAATTATTATATGTTACCTATTTATTTAGTCGTTTAAATTAAAATGAAAATCAATTGCAATTAATTCACTTAATTAATGCAGTCAATATAGATTAAATTGATAATTGTAGAATATTAATTCAATAAGATGTAACCTAATGTAAGTTTTATTCATAATATGACAATTGATTTAATAAAAAGAATTGAAATCAAGTTTGATCAATTTATTGGAATTTAAATTTTTATAAATGGATTTATTGCAATTAAAAAGGAATTAAATACTACGTTAATGAAAACTAAGATGATAATGGTAAAATATTAGTGTAATAAGATATAAACAAATATTATTTACAACCATGAGATGCCAATTGATTGAATAATAAGATGGAAAGACGAATAAATGGATTTATTGGAATTTAAAGTAGTAATAATCACTGTATTTATTTCAATTGGAATTAAACATTGTAACTAGTAGAATAATTGACATGAGAATGTTTTTTGAATTATTGTAAATGTCTAAGTAATCAAAAATGATAAAATTTGTTAATTATAAAAATTGAAATTAAAAAGGCGATTTAATTAATTTACTATTAATTTATTCAATTAACGTGAAAATAGCCATTTTGGCCACTGCCTCGGATTTCGACGAAACCAGTTTCATCGAATCTGTAACGATGAACTATTATAGGGTTCTAAGTTTCGTAACGATCGGTTCGTTTGAACGTACAGGCTCGAAATGCGTAGAAATCTATTTAACTAAATTCAGTTTAATCAATTTGAAATAAGCTGATTTAAGCTAACTTCTTCATACGATGGAATTAGAACTTAAAACATATTCTATTGAGATTAAATTTATCAAAACCATCTATTTTGATGTGTGGGATGACCTAGTTTCATTTCGTGGTCAAAAGGGATTTTTTTTATGTCGCGTAGTCGTTTCGATCAATCCAATCTGATCCATTCTTTTCTATTATTCATCTCTGCCTATATATAGGTCGTTATAAATCCTAATTGTTTCTCATTTCTCATTACTGTATGTACAATTCTATATGCTTCTCTTTTCTTAACGGCAGCAAATAGTTAAATTCCAAACCTAAAAATTCAATCTCCAAATTCAATTTCAAAATCAAACTCCTCAGAACCCTATCATATTATATACCGATTTGAAGCTCTCAATGAGCGTAATTCACTGGTGTAATTTGATTTTGCAATCGAAGCACCGTTTGTCCAAAAATCAAGGTTGAACCTCAGTTGTTCATATTAGGGTTTTGACAATCCAACGGTGGATCGTCACCTGATCGACGATTGGGAGGCGGTGTTGGGAAGAGGGTGGAGAGAAAGCCTTTCAGTGTTAGTCGTTCTTCGTCGGGTAGTCTGGGTTTTCCATGATTGGCTGTTCAACGCGGTAGCAGCGGTTGTTTATGCATGGCAGCGTGGCGACGCGCGCGAGGTGGCAAGGGTCGGCCGAAGTCGAGCAAGCCTATGGTGATGTCTGATCTTGACGATGGTGAGCGAGGTGAGGCGACGTTTGGTTGAAAGGGTCGGCGAATGTGCTTTGTGATGGGTTCGATTGGTAGTTAGGATTCTGGAGAGATGCGAAATCATGATGACGTGGTGAGTTGGTATTTTCTATATTTTTATTTTATTTAATTGTGAATTTCAAACTTCTAATGTAGATAACTTTTACATACGAGGTCCGATTCATGCGCGGTTTGTTCCACTGGGATCGTATCGAAATTTCGAACATTTTTAAACTTTTTCAGACGAATTCTAAGACTATGGAATTTTGAGCCTTTATTTGGATTTCAAATCGATTTGAAATCAAAGGTGAGCGTTTTAACCCACTCACAATTACTAAACTATCTTATGATAGTTAAATTAAATTTATGATGTGATTAGAAATTAATTGATCGATGTTTGGTATGTTTAAATTGTCATTCTAGTTAAATTTGACCTTTATTGCATTTAATCATCGTTTAATTCAATAATTAGTTTACTTGCCAATTTAATACTTGTTAATGATATTAAGTTATCTATTGATGTTTGTTGGTTGATCTGGATGACGATTGTGATGGATGTTTAATATTTGATATTGGATGACTGGATGTTGTATTTTATTTTGTTATAACACTGCAAGTTCCCTATAGGTTGAAATGATACATAATCGAACGATTTATGGATTAGGAAAAATCGTTATGGGTTGAAATGATAGACTCGAGTGATTTTATGAATTTTTGTTTAATTCAGGATTGTTGTTTGAAATGATATATAACCGTAAAATTTTAATTTGCGGATTGAAATTATAAATATCCATATCACTTGATCATAGGGTAGAAAATTATGTACGGACACCAGATTGGTTTTAAATGATTTTTTTAATTCTTTTAAATTTTGAATCCAGTTAACTGGAATTTTGAAATACAAATTTATTTATATAAACTGAATTATTTTTGATAATCCAAGCGATAATTTTGGAATTGGAATTGGAATTGATTTAATGAATTGTTCAAAGGACTTAAATTGGAATTTCAAGTTGAAGTGTCAAATATAAATGAATTTATTGGAAATGAGTTCTTAGAAATGTTTTGGATATAACTTTGAAATCTATTTAAACTAATTTAAACTATTTTAAGTAAATTAATTATTTTAATCAATTTAAAACTATTTTAATTTATTTTAATCTATTATAACATATTTAATCCGATTCAGTCTATTTTACCTATTTTACCCTAATTTAAATTTATTTAATCTATTTTAAATCTATTTAATCTAATTTAAATTTATTTAATCTATTTTAAATCTATTTAATATAATTTAAAACTATTTAATCTATTTTAAATCCATTTATCTACTTTAAATCTATATAAATCATTTCAAATCTAATTAAATCAAATTTAAATCTATTTAAACTACTTTTGCTATTTAAAACTATTTCAATCTATTTTAAACTATTTTTTTAACTATTAAAATTATTTATGGCTATCTAACTATTTTTTTAAAATATGAGACTTTGTAAAGTTGAAGTATTTATATTTAAATCCTTTACGATGATACAATCTAAGTTGGAATTTGGAATTGATACCTTTTTGTGAAATGACATATTGGAGTAAATACGATGGTTTTCGAACGAGGATTTAATTAACCTATCTTATTGATAAATTCAAAAATGAATATGATTTTGGAAGTGAATGTGATTTTAAAAGTGAAAATGAATTCGAAAGCGGTTTTGAGAATATGATATTTTGATATAAATTAAGAATTGGTTTTGGAAATTTAGAAGTACCATCCGGTGTAAAATAAGCGTTTGGTTGTTAAAGAGACTGGGATCGGATATTGTCTTACTCTCTGCCAGTATCGAAAACCACTCTGACAACCGCGTATGTGGTGGAAATTCCAAAATAGAGTAGGATGGTTTGGCGAATGATTCTGTATGAGGTATTTACGTGACCCTGAATCCCATGAGTCAACTTAGATGTGACTAAACCAGGAGCCATGACGGGCCAAGTGAGGTCGCATCTCCGATCGGACACATTTCTTCGATACCGTATAATGACTTTGTGATGATTTGGTGGCCACCCCATGATTTTGATTATGGGAGTGTGTTCCAATGTGGGCGGTGGTAGCTGCTATGCGTTACCACCAGTTCGGATCCGCAATTGGTAGGTCTACCGTGGCAGTGCCTCGAGTGCCATGTCCACATGCCCTATTGTGCCTTCTATGAGTTTGTTTTGTACCATACCTATGGTGTGCTCTCCGGGTAAACCTCACGGAGGAGTGTACAGTACTATATAGACTATGGGAATATATAAAATGTATTAAGGGGGATACGGTTAATGCCTTAATGCTATTTTAATACTACACTTTACTGCAGACACTATTATAGTAGCGTATTGTACTACATAGTAGATAGTTTAATGGATCCTTAGGAGATGCAAATCTCGAACATCTCTTAAGTTATTGCACTCATGTTACACACTGGATAGGAGATGTCAAACCCCGCAAACATCTCCGAAGTCGTTACACTCATATTTATTTACTATTGATTTAACTTACATTAGAACTTTTAGTCCTAGTCGAATGTTTTGTCTTTTCAATTCGCTCGAATCAGCCTGAGCTTTTAAGTTTATCAAAGACTGCATTTTGGAGGATGAAGAATAAGATTTTGTACTATTATTATTTACCATATTTATTCCACTGCATCATGTCGTTCCGCTAAATTTATTTTTATTTATTCTTGTTTTATGTAACTCTGATCTGTGTTATAAAGGTTAATCAATGCTATTTGTTTACAGCTTCATGAACTATTTATTTGATCATCATATTTTGTCATTTTGTTGCGAGATTATGTATTTTTTCTTTCTTTCTCTGCTTTTTTCTTATTTACCCCATAACAATATGCCCTTTTGAATGGTTTGAGTTTGACGCATGTGATCTATCGTCGATTTAAACCATCCAAAAAGACAGGTTGTTGCACTGAACAATTTGGTTCTGTGATTGTTTATAGAGAATTAAAGCCTTTAATATTCTCATAGAGCCGACCCAGCTTACACTAGTATAAGTGATCAAAACCATTAAGAATATCCTACATATACCCAACTTGTTATTTTCAAGATACGGTCATCATTAAAAAAACATAGATTTAACCTTTGAATACTTATGTAAGTAAGATTCTATTATGCACCATAGGAATGGAGTAGGACTAAATCCAAACAAATGCATTACTTCTTGAGTTACTCAGAACTTGTTTGCCTATTGATCCTAGTTCGTGGGATTTCTAGTCGCAAGGATAGGTTTCCGTATAAGATAACTCTTGGTGGCTTAGGCTTTTAAACCCATTCCCCTCGATACACAGTCAATTTTCTCTCTTGATAAATCTTTAGTAAATGGATCTGCAAGTTTATCAGTAGTTCTCACATAATCAATGGAAATAGTTCCATTTGAGAGTAACTGCCTAACTGTGTTATGGCGTCGACGAATATGTCATGACTTTCCATTATACACAAAGTTTTACGCTTTGCGTAACGCTGCTTGATTATCACAGTGTATGCATATGGCCGGTACAGGTTTAGGTCAAAATGGAATATCTTCTAAAAATGGCGAAGCCATTGTACTTCTTCGCCTGCTTTATCTAAAGCGATGAACTCTGATTCCATAGTTGATCGAGCTATGCACATTTGTATAGTCGATTTCCATGACACTGCTGCTTCTGCTAAGGTGAAGACATAAGCACTAGTTGATTTAGATTCCTTTGAATCAGAAATCCAGTTTGCATCACTATATCCTTCTAAGATGACATGATATTTTTCATAACGTAGGGAAAAGTTCGTGGTATTCTTTAAATATCCCAACACTCTCATTAATGCTTTTCAGTGTTCCTTTCTTGGGTTGCTTGTATACTTGCTCAGTCAACTTACTACATAATCTATATCTGGTCTTGTGCAATTCATGAGATGCATTAGTCATCCTATTACACGATAGTATTCCAGTTTCATTACACTATCATTAGTGCTTTTATGCAGTATTTCTAATGGATTAAAAGGTGTTCTTACTCCTTTGATTTCACAATTCTAAAAAATTTCAAACACTTTTTGCACATAATGTGACTGGGATAGTTCAATTCCACTAGGTGTTTTTACTATTTTGATTCCCAAAATAATGTTTGCAGCTCCTAAGTCTTTCATATTGAAATTGTTGATTAACATTTTCTTTATGGTCTCCATTACCTTACTATTTGGACCAAAGATTAGCGTCTGCATATAGACAAATCGCCACGTATGATTGTCCAACTTGTTTATAATAAACACATTTATCACATTCATTCATATAGAAACCATTTTTCACTATGATGCTATCAAATTTTGTGTGCCATTGTTTTGGAGCTTTTTTTTAGTCCGTATAGATATTTTACTAATCTACATACTTTGTTTTCATTTCCTTTTGTAACGACTCGGATTTTGCCCGCTCGAAAATCGACATCCATACTTCAAATCGTATTCGAATGCCATAGATTCGACCGTTCAAATCCGATTCGCCGGAGCTTATAACAACATTAAGTAAACAACACAGCGGAATAAAAGAATAATACATTGATATACAGCTTTGATACAATATCTGATACAACAGATGATCCAATAGATATCAATATACATCAGAGATATGATACAATAAAACAGCAGCGGAAAAGAAAATAGATGATAACATCTAGCAGCAGAACAATATAACTCTGAGATAGTCTTCAAAAGAGAACTCCGAGAACTGCAACTCCATTTCCAAGAATCAATCCAACAATAGCTCGAACTCCCCATAACAATGCACCAAGCTAGGCAAGTCTGGTCCGAACCAAAGACTGAACTAACTCCAGATAATCCACTATATCTAATTATCTGAAAAACCCAACTCTAGACTGCTCGTGTAGAAAATAATGAGCACCCAGAGTTTAGGAAAGAAACAATAAACTCCAGATCAGTCGTGGGACTGGTGTGAGCAACAAAAACAGTTTATCTTTAAAAACATTCAACAAAGGATTTTCAAAGTCAATTCGCAATGCTTTTTAAAAATGAGACTACCATAAGGCCTCCCGCACACACACACAATGCAAACGCAGAATCAGAGGAGATTTCTCCTTATGATAGTCAAAGATGCTTGATACGCATTAAAAAGAAACATTTGATATTATTATTAGTGCATAGTGTAGGAAAAATTTATTTCGAAAGTAGAATATAAATCTTAGCCAGCATAGACATTCCGCACTTATGCCTACTATAGCTACCATGTTCAATAGCAGGTTACCGCCACATTCCATGGCAGGTTCTACAACTAAAACCGTACAAGTCTCGTATTGTTTCTTTGGATTTCCAACGAATGATCAGGCCAAGGAACTTCCCATTGCCACATGAGAATGCCTCTGGATGGACATCCCCGAGAACCAAACCGGATCTCTACCAACACAAGGCCGGGTTACCCCTAACTGAGTAACAACTGACCGAATATGTCATCCCCCGGTCCTTTGGGACCTTTCACCGAGCGCTCGTAATCAATTCACACAATCATAAAGTGTTTTCAACATGAGTAAGTATCTGGGCTCCATACCATGATACCACCCTTTTCCAGAAGGAAATGCACATACCCTAAAGGGCGCCACCCCTCATAACATTGCCGCATCTTTCCTGTTTTGACCATTCACGGGGTGTGAGGCTCGACGAAGTCACGTCCACAAAAACATACTTTATTCAAAAAGCCATGCTTTGGATCAACAAATGATCATAGAAATGATCACAAAGATAGACGATCAAATAAATGATCCTATCACAAATAATCAACACAATGATCATTTCATAGCAACACTCAGTATGTCACATTACCAAATTGGGAGTATATTGCTGATAACCTTCAACTACATAACCTCTGAGCTCGTACGTCTCAGAGAAGGGTGTTAAGCTAAAAGAATAAATTCTCCGCCACCAACGGAAATATATTTGAAAGAAATCGGCTTTATATCTCAATTTGTAATGTCAGACATACAATCCATACAAGTCTGTTCTGGATTCGAACAGAACCGAAGGCACTTACAAAGAAATCCTTGCAATCCGGATATTCACAATCCCGATCGGATTTCCCATCACTTAGGGAGTTTCTATACCGGCGCGACTCGGTGCAGAAACAATCGATAGGTCATCCTATCGCTTTCGCAAATAGCCGGTCTTCATCACCGGTCTTCAAATGCTATCCATAACGACGTATCACATATTCGGAATGGGTTATACGACACAAAGGTCCTTTCCCGGTTAAACCGAATAGTGAGCACGATATTTCAAAAACAAATGGATAATGGGATTTCAATTAAGTCACAACTTAATAATTCAAAACTTTATTTCAAATGGTTTAATCCAATTACCATTTCAATCTTTAAACAAAAAGATTCATTTTCATAACCTTTAACGGTTTAAACAATTTTCACATTTTAATCTTTTAAACAAAATATTCATTCACAGATTTTTCCAAATCAATTTTCATTTCAATTTGATTAACTCGTTAAATCTTTAAATCAAAGATTTAACTTATAGCCTTCAAAAAAAAAATTCATTTCAATTTGATTTAAACAAATCATCAATTTAAATCTGTTAAAAATAAACAGATTTAATTCATAGCTTTCAAAAAGAATTCATTCATAACTTAGGAAAATCATTTCTCTATTCAATCTTGAAATTCCCCTAATTAACTGGAATTTCAGTTCTTATCTAAAAGTGTTTATCATTTGAAAACAACAGTTTTCATTTTCGAAATCTGATTCATTTATACGAGTTGAAATCCCTGGGTTAAATTCAAATTCTCAAAACCATACCTTTAAAATGGTTTAAATTCATACAAACATGTTTATAATATCTTTAACCATAATTTCCAATCATCGAATTCAATTCTAAATATTGGATTCAAATTCAAATTGAATTATTTAAATTGGAGATTTTACCGAGTTATTCAAAATAGCTTTTATCAGTGAAAACCTTTTTCAAAAGCTTTACCGTTTAACCCAAATCCATTTTCAATCTTAATTTGAAATTAAAACTTTAATTTCAAAAACATTAAATTTAAATTATCTGTGACTTAACCGATTTCCTCGTGAAATCCATATTTGTGTGTGTATGGTGTAGTCCAGGGGTTTAACACAATAGTGCAACATCATTCAATCATCACAGATTTAAAACATAGAAATATAGTTGATAAGCGATATAAACTATAACGCTCATCGTCCATTCACAGATTCACAGATAATATATAGATGCAAATAAATATAAACAGCTCAATCTACAGAACAAAATATCGCAGATCAGATAGGATAATCAATTCAAGGCATCTCATACAGTACAAACCCTCATAGGTAAGGTCAAGCGTTTAATAATCATTTATAAGCAGGATTAATTAGTTGTCTAATCCTAATTGATTCAATTTATTTCCAAGTAAATTAATTGCTTATGAATAAATTATCCAATTCTAATTACATTATTACAAATCATTCAAAATGAATAAATTAATCAACTTAACTAATTTAATCATTCTTGATTAATCATATCAATTAAATCAACCCTTTAAACCAATTACATAATTAATTAACTTTAATAAATCAAAAGATCTAATTTAATTACTATAAGTGATTAATCCTTAATTACTTTCATTTAGTAATTATATTTACACAATTTATAATTGATCATCTGAATTAATCAATACTTAATGATCCTCAGTTAATTATCTTTATTAACCAATAACATTTCTTAATCACTCTCTTAAAGAATTATCTTAGATTAGTTCATTATTAATTATTTCTAATTTATTAATTTATAAATAAAATAATCATTATTTAATTACCTTATTAAGTAAATCATTTTAATTACCTTAATTATCTCTAAGATAAATCATCCTTTATTGATGACTTAGTTAATATTTAGGTGTATTAAAACATTACCCTTCTAATCTTAGATTCTAACTTCATCATGAATTCAAAGATTCAAAATGATCATATATTTAAACATTTACCAATTTTAATTATCAGCTTATACAAGAACTTTATCCAAATCCAATTCAAATATTTATTTGAAAGCAAATCAGTTTAAAAAGCTGTTTGATTAAACATGGCTTTAAACTTTGATTTAAATCTTTTGATTTTTAAAATTTGCCTTTAACTTTGAAATCCAAATTCATTTCGAAACTTCCAGATTTTAGTACATGTGGAAAATTTTTGATTTAAGCTTTGATCTAAATCTTTGTTTACAATTTCAAATGCCATGTTTAAATGCAAATTCTTTTTAACCCTTTAAATACTTCAAAGTAATAAAAACAAGTTTAAATTTTTAAAACTTAATTTGTTCACAAACTGAGTTTCAAACTGAACTTGAGTTCACATTTTAAACTTTTCTTTTTAAACTCAGTTTAAACCTGATTTTAATTTAAAATTTAGTCTTACTTCAACAGGTACAGTTTTCAACTGTAAACACATATGTCCCGAAGCATCCCTGTTTTTGCTTCGAGACCAACACCTATCATCTTCGAGAAATACTCGAGACAATACTGAAACCAAACAACTCACCAAACATTTGAACAACCCAGACATCCCCTCATCTTTGTGCACCTGCACAGCTCCAACGACCGACGCCGACCATCAACGACCATCTCCGTAAGTCGCAATCCAAACTCGCAACCCATCCCGATCGCCTGAACTACCCAGACTTCTCGAAATCAAATTCGAGAAGCTTGACCCAAAATCTGGCAACACAGAGACCTCACCACAACCAAACCTGTCAACACTGCCTCCTCCCAACTCCGACCATCTGAGAGCTTCCACCTCCGGCCTCGTCATCGACAACACCTGAACTTCAACTTCCCGAAGTATCTCAACACTCGATAAACCCGAGTGGTCGACCCAAACCAAAACACACAACCCAGAAAATTAGGTTTAGAAACTTTGAACCACGACTATCGCCACCACCGTCATCACTGACGCCACCACCCATTTTTCCCAGCACCTCCATAAGCTCCCGCGTCTCCAGCCCAAATCCTGACCTCTCCCATCATCGTGACCGACCACGACGACTCGAAATGCAAAATTCGAACGAACCCAAACTACTCACAAACTAGATCGCTAAAAATTATGATATGAACTTTAAAATTCACGTCTTCCGGTGAAGATTCAAACTAAGTATCTGAATTCGAAAATTTCCAGATTCAAATTTTGATCAATTTGAAGTTGTGCTCAAAAATATCTCTTTCCAGAGGTGATACCAAGTGATTTTAATTTAAATTTATTTTTAAAATTTAGTTCAGGGTTACACAAACAATAGCTATTTTGATCTCAAGTCCAAATATTTAATAGTTTGGGAAGAAATGATTTTTTTTGAAATCAAACTTTGTTTTCAGAGTATCAAAGAGTAAACATATATGAGCACTCCCAGTTCCAATTTATATTCTGAGGTTCCTGTATTTATATGTACAGGTTTATTCACCAATATATATATATATATATATATATATATATATATATATATATATATGTATGTATGTATGTATGTATGTATGTATATCTCACCCAATCAACAAAGTCTCAGATTTTACCGTACAACTAAATTGAACCTTAAAATATTATATATGAAGTTACTCACAGGCATTTCAATAAACATAGAAAACTGGGTTGAGTTACTCACAGGATATTGAAACAGAGAAACCTGTTAACATGCAAACCTATATATAAACAGATTAAGTTTAAAGATGGAAGTTTGCTCACATTGATATTTGGAAGCAGAGAACAAAAGTCTGAGAAAACTGAAATTGTTGAGCTATTGTTTACTTCTGATCTTTTCTCAGGATTTAAGAATGCATGCATGTTTTGGTTTGCTTAGTTGTGATAATGAACTGAAGTGAGGAGTTGATGCATATACAAAGGAAGCATGCAGTTTGAAGTTCTTTGCAAGTACAGGATGTAACTATTTGGAATGACTTGTGTATGGCTGAGGTGCATTAGTTATGGGCTAGAGATGATCTTATGTACTTGTTTTTATTAATTTTTTATTTATTTGTTTTCTACTTGCATGTATTTGCTCGGCTGAGTTATATATATATGTTTTGTTTTGTTACTTGAACATGCAGATTTGCTTCTACATACCTATATTTTTATCATTTATTTGCTTGTACTTGTTTATACATATAAATGTATTTGTTTACTTGGTTTATGTTTATTTTGTACTCGTATTTATTTGTTTGAAAACTTTATTTATATTTGTTTTATAAGTTTGTACAGTTTGTTTATGTTTTACAAACTCTATAGGCTGCATATGTATGTTTTTATTTGTTTGTTATTTTTACTTTGTTTTGTTTACTTTGCTTATTTATTTGTTTGAATACTTTTATTTGCTCTATTTATAACTCAAATATTTATTTTACTTCTATTTTTAGTTTAAATATTTATCATGAATTTTACTTTAATTAATTATTGTTTTACATTTCTCTTTGTACACATATATTTTATATAACTCAAATTATCATCATTTATCAATTTATTTATTTATTTATTTCTATACTTGTGTCTAAAGTATATTATTTATTTTTCAAAATCATTTATTTAAGAATTTATTTAAAATCCAATATATACATATATATTCTCATATATACAAATTTTCAAACCAATATGACTTAATATATCTTATATTTGAATCGGGGAAACTCGCTGCCATTTATAATTAATTTTATAAATTTTAATTCAAAAATTCATTTAATTATCAATTTAAATTAAATTAAAATCTAGGGTCGTTACACCTTTGGAAATAAAACCCTTAGATTGCTCCTCATAAATCTACTCATTAAGATTTCCAATTAGGAATGCTGTCTTTACATCCATTTGATGAATCTCTAGATTATATATAGGTGCAATTGCTATTAACATTCTTATAAAGGTTATTCGTGTAATCAGTGAATAAGTATTAAAGAAGTCCATGTCTTCCTTTTGACGATATCCTTTTGCTAACAATCTTGCTTTATATTTGTCAATGGAGCCATTTGGTTTCATTTTCTTTTTTGAAGATCCATTTACAACCAATCAGTTTTATTCCAGGTGGAAGATCAACTATTTCCCAAGTTTTTTTACTTAGAATTGAGCCGATTTCACTTCTGATTGCTTCTTTTTAACATGAAGATTCGGAAGATGACATTGCTTCCTTGTACGTTTGAGGTTCGTGTTCTAACATGTATGTTAGATATTCTAAACCAAATGTCTTGGACATCCTTGCCCTTACACTTCTTCTTGGTTCAACTTCCTCAATTTCACGTTGAGTTTCATCTTCATATGGCTTGCTTGATTCTTCTCTTGTCTTTTTAGGGACATAATTTCCTTCATTCCTTTTGTGTGGAAACACATCTTCTAAGAATGAGACATCTCTCGACTCTATGATTGTACTTACATTAATATCAGCTATATCAAACTTGAACACCAGAAATCGGTGGGCATTACTATTTGGACTGGTCCTAGATAGTAACGGTCTACGGTTTTTGGCCCAAATTTGTCTTTCTTAGGAGGCGAAAATAGAACTTTTGCCAAGCATCCGCACACTTTGAGGTATTTGAAACTTGGTACATTTCCTTTCCATAACTCATATGGAATTGTTCCATTTTTATTGTGAGGAACCTTGTTTAATATATGATCAGTCATATTTAAGGCTCCCCCCCACAAGTTCGTCAGTAGGCCAGAGGTCAGTAGAATTTCATTAATCATGTCTTTTAACATTCTATTCTTTCTCTCGGCAATACCATTTTGTTGTGGTGAATATGAAGCTGATATTTGATGGCTTATATTATTTTCTACACAAATTTTTTCAAATGGTGATTCATATTCTCTACCTCGATCAGATCTCAATATCTTGAACTTTTTATTTAACTGATTTTCTACTTGATCCTTATTTTTATAAACAATGTAATTGCTTCATCTTTACCCTTTAAAAGATATACATAGCAATATCGTGTATGGTCGTCAATAAAAGTGATAAAGTACTTTTTCCCATCTCTTGTAGGTAATGATTTAAAGTCATATAAATCAACATGAACCAAACCTAGTGGTTCAGTACTTCTATCAGCACTATGAAATGGTTTTTTAACCAATTTTGCTTCCACACATGTCTTTCACTTGTAGTTTTATTCACTTGGAATTTAGGAATTAATCCCAAGTTTGTAAATTTTTTCAATTTTTGGAAATTTATGTGCCCTAATCTATCATGCCATAGTAAAATTTCATGCTCAGCCAAATAAGAAACTTTAATTTTATTAACAGCACAATCATAATGCATAGTTTTATTGTCGACCACGGCGACATTTGCCTTAAATAGGCCATCACATAAATAACCCCTTCCTACATAAATTCCAGCCATAGATAGAACAACTTTATCTGACTCGAAGGCCATTTAGAATCCTTTCTTTGAGGGCATTGGTCCAGAGATAAGATTATTGCAGATATCCAGAACATGAAGAACTTCATTTACTGTCACAGTTTTTCTGGATGTAAATTTGCGGGCGACAGTGCCGTTACCTTCGATCAAGGAAACTGCAGAATTACTCATGTAGAGTTTTTCTTCTTGATCATAGTTCTTGTAAGTGGAGAACATAGATATATCATGACATATATGACGAGTAGCGCCTGTGTCTAACCACTACCATGCAGGGTTCTGTATTAAGTTGCATTCTAAAACAACTCCTAAAAAGTTCATCCCCTTAATGGTTGAACTCAAACTTTCCACTATATTTTGCACCGATTTGTCATTCGCCTTCTTGTGCCTATAATCTTTAGTTGCGTGCCCAGTCTTTCCGCAGACTTGACATTCGCCTTTGAACTTCTTGGTTTGCTTATATTTGGATTGATTATCTAATGCCTTTCTCATTTCCTTTTTGTTTTTGAAGTGTCCTTTCTTCTTTGATCCTTCTGTAACAAGTGCCTCTTCGCCTTTACGTTGTGTTATTCCAGGATTATCCGCCTCAATTTTTAATCTGACAATGAGATCTTATAAGAAAATCTTCTTTTTCTTATGTTTCAGATAGTTGTGGTAGTCCTTCGAGGATGGTGGTAATTTTTCTGTTATCGCTTCAACAAGGAATGACTCTCCTACTTTATGTCCTCCTGATTCAAGTTTATGGATTATAAGTTGGAGTTCTTGCACTTGAATAGTTATGGATTTGGAATCCACCATTTTATATTGCATAAATTTATCTACAATGAACTTCTTCAAACTTACATTCTACGTCTTGTATTTATTTGCAAGTGCAGTCCATAAGTATTTTGCTGTCTGGTGTGGCAGATACACTTTATACAGTACTTTATCCAAACAGTTCAGAATGTAGTTTCGACATAGCAAGTCCAAATGCTTCCATGAGTCAATTTTATGAAAAACATTTGCATCTTTTCTCTATTCTGTCCGTCTTTAGGCTTTAGTTCATCCTACTCAATACACTTCTATAGCCCTAACATGATGAGATAAAACAACATTTGATTCTACTATGTCAAGAAGTCATCACCATATATCAAAACAGAGAGTAATATGTTATAAAATCCTCACACAAGTTTACAAATTAGATTTCCACTACTTCGGAATTATGTGTCAATAATTTTGAACAAAATCTAACTGGATGACGAAGGAATTTTCGTCTAAGGCTTGCCTCACTCATACAAAATTACCTGACTATAAGGCTAATGCAGGTTTGAGAGATTTACTATATAGACATGAAAATGCACATATTTTTGGCGATGTGGGATAATATCTCATTTATCAATATAGTGTTTGTTCGAGAAGGATGGAGATAAGCAGTACTTTCTCTTCGTGGACTTGTGATAACATTCTCGAAACTATCAGCTATAGACTGTAGATAAATTAACTAATGTTTTAGAAAATTTAAGAGATTAAATCTAGAAATGATACAAATTAAACATTTATGACATTAGAAAGTATTAGAAGTTTAAGAGTGCTGACGGATTGCTTTGATGATAAACTGTTGCACAAAAAATTGATTGTAGTTTTCGTATGTTTTTCATACATATAAACTTATGCTACATTCTGGTCTTTATACACATATCAGACAATATATTGCTTAGGGCTTTATATGGCCCATACCTGACTCACATGTTTGAACCCATATACTTATATATCTTGATAACTAAAGAGAACAATCTTGTATCCTTTATTTGAAAGATAATGTAGACTATGAGTTAAAATGGGTAAGTATATACTATTCAAAGAAGAAAATAAGAAGTTAAGTCTTTTCATGTTCGTTGGGAATTAACTACTTCTGCTTCGGAGTTCTTCAAGCCACTTTTCAAAAAATGAGATTCACCTACATGTGATTTAAATAAATATTATTTTCAAAATAGGAAAAGAAAACTAAAAATAAATATTGTAGATTAAAATTCCTTTGCCATGGTACCATGAAGTATCAAAAACTCTAACTAATAATTGGTTGTAGACCAACCCATCAAGAATTAGTTTTGTGATTGAGGTTCTACTGTGATGATGTAGATAATATAATAAATTAGATATAATTTGCAAGCCAGTAATTTACCGAAAATTACGTGTGTGGATTGTCAGTATAGAATATTCAATGTGAAGGTAACAAATGGTAGTTTTCAATATCTGGTTACAACCAATATGATGTTTTGTAATTTTGCAATTAATATTTCATTTACTCGAGTCTATATAAATTATGCTTTATATCTATTTAGCAATCCATTTTGATAAAATATAGCATATGTCGAGAAATCAAATTTGTGCAATGATATTCTACTTGCCCATGTTGTTTTAGGAGACATTAATTTTTTTTTTCTTTACTTATAATATAGATAAAAGCCCAAGCCCTGAAGAGTTTGGGGCTAAATTTTACAAAACACACTGGGAGGATATTAACTTAGCATCTACGATGTTGTAAATGAATTTTTTACAACTAGAAAGCTTCTACAATGCTTAAACCATACTTTCATTACTTTAATCCCTAAGGTAAAAATTCCCATAAGACTAGGGGATTACATGCCTATTGCCTGTTGTAATTTTGTTTACAAAATTATAGTTAATATTTTAAGTAATAGAATAATTTTTTTGAAAAAATATTTGATTTCAGAAAACCAATGTGCTTTTACCTCGAGTAGATACACTATTGAAAATACCCTTCTGGCTCATGAGATAATCAGAAAATTTAACAGGGGCTGTAAAAATAATGTTTGTATTAAAAAAGATATCCACAAAGCTTTTGATAAGATTAATAGATATTTTGTTACACACATGATGAGACAAATGGGTTTTCATGAATTTTTTGTAATTTAGTTAAGAATGTATTGATACTGCCACTTTTTCCATATTAATTAATGGACCACCTTGTGGGTTTATTAATAGCAGTAGAGGGATTAGATAAGGTGATATTCTTTCTCATTATTTATTCACTATTGCTATGGAAAATTTATTTTTGCAAATGGAACTGGAACACTTAAATGACAATCTCAGACTAGTTAATAGAAATTTGCCTAGTATTACTCACTTATTATATGCCGATGATTTGCTTTTGTTTATGAATGCAGACTCTAACAGTGCTCTATCTATTGAAAAAACTTTTGAGTATTTAAAAGATTATGTAGGTTTGCAAATCAATAAGAGTAAAAGCAAAGCTTATTTTAGCAAAAATTGTGAAAACAAAGGGGAAAATCCTAAAAATTCAAGAAGGCCAACTACCTGTTAAATACCTGGGACTTCCTCTTAATACAAATCAAATGGCAGATAAAGATTGCTCTAGACTTATTGACATCATTCAAGGCAAATTAGACAGCTGGTCTAGCAAATTATTATCCAGTGTTGGAAGATTAGAACTCACACACATAGTCATAATGGCTACCATAATGTATTGGATTCAGATTCACAATATTCCACAATCATCCATTCACAAAATTGAAAAAATATGTGCCAATTTCATTTGGAGCGGAAATTTTTTAAAAGTCTCATGGGATACCGTTTGCAAACCAAAAAAGGCTGGAGGGATGGGATTAAAAATATTAAGGATTTAAAAGAAGCTTATAGTATGAAATAAATTTGGAGATTTGTTGAAGGTAGGTCATTAAAGTCAAAGTGGATGAATAGTAAATATGTCAAAAACAAGAATTTCTGGAAAATCCAGTTGAAAACAACCACTCTCACTCGTGGAAAAGCATTTAAAAAGAAGAAATAATGGTATCGAATTGTTGGAAAGAAATTTCAAAGATGGAAAAGGTACTAGCCTTTGATTTGATACTTGGATCAACGACAAAACTTTAATAAGCTTATTAGGTTGGTCCAATTTACTTTATTTTGGGGGATTTAATTTAAAGGTGGAAAGTATCATTTGAAATCACAGTTCGAATTCAAGCCTTCATCCACCCACGTCAATATTTAAAAGAGCTATTGAAAGCATTGAAATTGATTCAAGCATAGCTAAAGATTGCTGGAAATGGAAACTTTCAAAAAAAGACAAATTCTCTTTTAAATCTACTTAGGAATATAAAAGGTTTTAAAACAAAAAATGATTGGCATGCTACCATATAGAAGAAGGCTAACTTCCCAAAGATGGCATATTGTGCCTATTTTGCTTTGTTAGACAGATTGCCAACCAGAGATAGATGTAGAAAATGGAGCAAAAATAATGAAACAAACGTCTCTTTTGCAATATAGAAAATGAAATAGCAGAACACTAATTCTTTGATCGCAATTACATAAGATACATCTAGTTCATTGCTAAAAACAAATAGTCAAAACATTCCAATGCAAAGCATTAAAGACAATATTCAACATACACAAAAAAGCGTCAAAATTAAATCAAAAGAATTCAATAATGCTAGCATAATGCTAACTGCTGCAATATATCATACATGGAAGGAAAGGAATGCTGGGTTGCATTCCAAAATGGAAACAAAAATCATTTAAGCTTGAAAATGCATTGAAGCAGAATATCATATTCTTAGACAAAAAGAAAACAAGGAAAATTCACCATCTTATCAGCTTTATTCAGTTACCAAAGACCCTGAAGATTATGAAAACAAAGTGGAATCATACTTACAAAGCGTAAAATTCAAAGATGACATTTCCCATGGTGGCCATTACCAATATAACAAATACTGGTCTCACAACTTTTCGTTGAGAGACGCCAGCAACTCCATCAGCTTAAATGCAGGAGGTGGCCATTCCAGCTCCAAAACCAGGAGTAACAACTATAAGGGAAGAAAAAAGAGCTTAGTTTTTTATAACTCTATAAATAAATTTAATCAATTTAAACCTATAAATACTATTTTACTTGATTTTGGCAGGAGCTACCGCTCTACATGCTAGGAACCAATGAAGCTGATGCCCCCTAATGCATATCAAAGCAAATTATTCAGATCTCAACATGCAAAGAATCGGGGAATATCATTATATTAGCAAACTCAATGGCAAACTTTATCACTTATCTATGGGAGAGAAGGGCGAAAGCAGCAATTTTTACAACAAATCAGACCATTGGGTTGCAAACGAAACTGAAAGCAACAAGCTTTATAGCAATTTCGACCGTCTGACTGCTATGGGGATTCAAAATAGCAACAATAATAGCAAATGGATCTCTAAAAGGAGCATAGATACAAATATTAGTGAAGAGCAGAGAGAAAGCAACTCTTTTTTGGCAAATCTGAGCATATTGTTGGCAAGGAGGGCAGATCTAACAATTTCAACAACAAATCGGCCTCAAAGTGGAACGATGCTAGCAGTAATGGGCCTGCAAAGTATTGGAATCCACCATAATTGGTTGTAGAGGCCATAGAGCATATTATATTCTGGCGGCGAGTGTTTATTTCATTCTTTAGTGGATTTTAGAGGTGGCTTGGTGCCACACGAAGTCGCCATTATTCTATTCTCTCTGGAAATCGAGTTAAGGCTAGGGTTTAGACTTATTTGTTGTTTATGTTGGTTTTAATAGCCCTAGCGGGCCTTGGGCCCTTTATTGTTTTTGTCTGCGCTTTCCCTAACTTTGTACCCACTTTTTTTTTAAAAAGTCCCAGTAATATGTTAGCTAAATTAGGTAAATATAATATCAACTACACCTACTGATTATGTGGAAATATTATAAAGAGAAGTAAGTGTCAGTCTCACATCATTTCTAATCGTTTTTGTCACTTACACGATAAATACATAAAATCGTTATGTTTCTACAATGCGAGGATTAAAGTAACCAGAGCCCATGATATAAATTCAAATGTTGAATTACTAGTAAATTTTGAGATTTCAAAATTTGGATTTAAAAAATCTTAATATGAATGCAAGGTTATGCATATTTTTAACAAAAAGCTATATAGTTTTATTCATAAGAGATAAAGCAATGAACTACTTGTCACATAAGACATAATAGACCTCATATATCCCTTTTTATAGGTAACATAATCTATGAACATAATCATTGAAGCTTTATATTGTTTCCATAAACCTCATATTTTATAAGATTTGGGCATGAACTTAATACTCTAGCTTGTACTCCTCTTACATGCAAATTACACAATCTTTAATACTTTATCAAAAATGTGAATAAAAGGGACAAGTGAATTATTTAATAGTCGTTATGTCAAAAAATGTGAACATTGTCATATGTTAAAAATAATATCAATTAGGTTATTTAATATGGTAAATCAATATAAATTCTAATGTTTGCACATACTTCTAACTTAATTCCATGTAAGAAGCACATACTCCTAACATATTTCCAAACAAAGGCATAGAGAAAAAATTGCTACCACGTACAACAATAACCGGGATACATCAAAAGTAATTACAATTTGTTTTGCACAACAACGTAACATATCCTTGGCTGATCCTATTGGTGGAATGTTGTTTGTTAAATAACAAAGTAAATCACATGTTATATGAAAAGTGTATATGAAATGTGATACCTGATTTATATATATATATATGTGTGTGTGTGTGTGCGCGCGCGCGCGCGCGCATTGTATATTGGTGCTCAATTATACATGAAATATGGATTTAAATATGCTTTTCAAAATATATAATTTTATATGCAACATGAGTGAAAGATGTATATATCATATATAGTAAGAACCACGCATGTACTCTGAAAATGAACATACCATAAAAAGTTCAAGTTCTTTTGTACTTGTTGGAAAATTTTACTTCTTTTCAAATCTGCCTAAACAATATCCACAGATTATGAGTTGTGAATCTCTTTTATATTCATAACTGACAATGTAGATAACACTTCAAATTTAATATCAGAATACAAATCTCTCTAAATTAGTCATCCATTGAAAATAAAATATGTGTACTGGGTTAATAGATGAAAAAGTGTACATCTTATGAGATCCTAAAAAACGGTTCTTCGTTAACTTTTGTTGTCTTGACTGTGTTTTATTAAGATTAGACTATGTTACACCCATGGTGTTTTTGATCAAAATCTAACCTAAGAATTGTCTTATTGGTAATATATGTAATGATAAATAGGTATATGCATTTTTAGAGTAGGCTCGCCTTACTCATATATAAAGATCTAAAATGACGAAGATGGTTTGAATTTCATAATCAAGAAATTCAAATCTAGAATGGGAACTCATGAGAGTTAACATTTGTAACGATCACCTTTTCGACCTTCGAACGTTGACACTAATACATCCACAGTATTCATGTGCTGAGTATCCAAGTGCCAGAAAGACAGAACATTATGGTAAGAAAAAAAGAAGGAAAGAAAATGAACAAGAAGAGGAGAAGTAAAATGTTACAACCTGAATTTTTGAGTTAATAAAATAATATAAACAATGATTTAATTTGTAGAATTTAAATCTTTATTTGAAATTTAAAGTTTTCTATAAAATATAATTTGTTTTAGAGCGATTCTAATAATTTGTGAAATAGAGAAATGAGAACTTTAGAGTTTGGTTTAATGATAATTGGAATTAGAATTTAATAAGAGGATAATTAGTTGATTTGATTTATTTGAGAAATGAGTTTCATTCCTTAAAGAGGATTTTAATTTAAATTTGAAATGTTATTAAACCAGTTACCAAACTTTGGGATTTAGGGTAAAATTGTTAATATTGAGATTAATATAAAAGGAGATTTTACAATTATTAAACCATTTTTATTAATAACATGAGAACAACTTTTGATTGCAAAAGTTGGATTGAGTTTTATAAAATATTCCATTATTAAGGGGAATGCCAATTTTTAGCATGTTGATTATGTTATCAAAAATTGGAGAAATCAATTTATAAATTGTGTAAACATTTTTTGTATGAAAACAGTTGTTTAATAAGCGTTAACATGAAAAATAAGAACAAAAAAAGAAATGATAATAGTAATTCATTTCTTGGTTAATTAACCTCCTTAAGCCCAAATAGCCCATGTAGTTGGATGAGTAGTGAGAAATAAACTTATATGTTTATTCTCATCTTATTTTCATTTTCAGCCAAACCAAAACCTAAAACTACCTATCTCCATTCTCACAAACCTTAGAACTAAATCACCCCAAATCAAAGGGCAATTTCTGATTTTAACCTAGGATTAGTTGCCGAAAGCCATTGGCCTGGGAGAATCTGAGTTATATCATCAATTCGAGCTTAAATTGGTGAGTTAGTCCCCACACAAGCTATCTCTAAATTTATGATTGGCATGCACTAGATTTTTATGATGAATGATTGTGAAATTTGGTGATTTTTTTTTTGTTGTTTGCTAAAAGTTGTGGCCATATATATAATTATCAAACTTGATAATCAAATTGATGTTATGATGCTTTGCATGACTTGAAATGGTTGCATATACATCTCAAAAAATGCACGAAACTAAGAACCAAAGCCACCATCGTGGGTTCGCCTGAGGACTTCTTGGAACTAAAACAACACCAGGATTCATCCCCATCGGTGGATCGGTGGGGTACCACCGGTTCACTGATGGCAGTCTCCTGGAGCTATTTCAGGTCGAGGTGAAGGCCTTTGATTTGCTGCTTTGTTGTCCCGTTCGTTGTCCTGTTTGTCAACGTTGTTTCCCATGTCCCGTGTGCGCTATTGCGACTCTTTTGGCATTCATTTTCATTGGTTTGATAATTTATTAAAATATATTAGGATATGATATAGAAGTCAAACCCTGTAGACCAATTTAAATTTTCATGATCGTGTGATGTATAGTAATGTATTCTCTTGTGTTATGGGCATGGAATCACCTTAATTTAAAGGGTTAGAAATTTATAAACTTCTATCTATCTATTTTCTAAATATGAATATACATAATTTTGTATATAAATAATTTTTTAAATAAAGTTCATTTAAGTTTACAAATATCTGACTTGTTTCCTAAATTAATCTTCTTCTTTTATAAACGATTTTATGAGTAATTATGTACATATAGTATATCTTGTTAGTTAGAAAGATAATGTGTCTTTATCATATGGTTTTGGTAAATTTATAAACTAAGTGTTTTATTTAAACAAGTGTTTAAACGCCGATATAGGTTGAATTTCGAGTATTATATTTTGATAAAATTAAGTGGTTACTTATATATGTAGCCTTTAGAAAATAATTTGTGAAGCATGGATCTCTTCAAAAGGAATATGGAACAACTATATATATATATATATATATATATATATATAAGAGTATTTTGAAATTAAGAGTGAAATATTGGGTTATTGTTTATGGAAAAAATATACATATACATATACATACATACATACATACATATATATTTGGGAAATAAATGAGATTATGAATTTTAAAAGAGAACTCCAAAGATAAGTTTATATTATTGGATTTCTAAATTATAAATTTTATAAGATAAATGTTTTGAGAGCTTTAGTTCTTTAATATGGAAAATACCAATAATTGATTTAGTGTTATCGATTAGTTTAAATGCTTTCGAGTAACGCTTCATTGAATATTGTACAACTCATTGAATATAATTTTTGAGTGGAACTTACTAGTCCATTAGCAAATACTCGAATTTCAATGGATCGTATGAGATGCCATAGTTAAATTCTTAGCTATTTAATACTTTAGGGTTGAACTCTCTTTCGGTGTTCGCTGGAACCGATAAATCTTTAAGGGAATATAATTTGGGTTTTTCGATAGTATTTGTAATGAGTGAAATTTACTAGCTTCTAGTAAATACTTGAATTTCACCAGGGTATCGGACTTTTTGGTTAAGTTCTTGTGATTACTTTAAAGTGATTGTATTTGACACCTTAGGGTTTACTAACTTTTGATGTTCGGTGGGACTGATGAATCCTTAAGAGGTATACTTATGGATTTCTTCATAGTATATATATATATATATATATATATATATAATAATATTGGATAATCTTGAGTTTTCGAGTGATGGTTGCCATGATCATCTTGATCGGTTAAGATTTGGCTTCCCTAATCCTTGTGATCGTGTCGAGAAACTGTGTTCCCCGATCCTTGTGATTGTGTCGAGATTCTATTTTCCTCGATCCTTGTGAATGTATCGAGATTCTATGATCGTATCAAGATCCTATATTCCCCGATCATTGTGATCATGTTGAGATTCCTTGTTCCTGATCTTTGGTATCATATCGATACGAGTGATGTAACAATTGTTTGTTTGCCACGATATGGAATTGATTTCTTTGATTAGGCATATTGTTATTTATTCTGTGATTCTGTGTTTATTGACTAATATGTGTTGTGATCTAAATACATAACCTTGTGCTTGAGATAAATTCCAAGTTAAATTAATTCCGCGACTTGTTATGACTTAGGCATCTGGATTTACTTATATGCCATTATTCTTGTGTTATATCTTGTTCTCACCCTTTTGGATATTTATAGATAATCTAACCCGTTTATTTTATAATACTAGGGTCAGGCCGAGACTTTTTAGGTTATAGGATAGGTTGAATTTTGGATGGTTGTGCTTGCAAGGAGATAATCATTTTTGACTTTTCTTTTATTTCATTTAGGATTTTTGTTTGGTTATGATATGTATATTTGGTTTAGAGATTTGTTAGAGATTTGTACTGGATGTATATTATGTGAGTCCCATGTTATATTTGATAGACTCCAAGTTTTGTACATTATGTATTTAATGTTTATTATTCTTCTATAATCTGTGACTGTTGTTTATATGATATACTATTCTGGTTCTGAGAAACCAGTGTGATTATTACTTTGAATTGAGACTGTACATGTCAAACTTTATTCCAGGGATTAATTAAAACAGTAAGTATAACGTGTCAGTATTAGTTTAACGATATATTAACAGTTGATTTCCCTTAATAAGCCGTACTATTAGATGAAATTATTTATAATGATTTTTAATAATATAGGTATCGCGGTGGGGTCATTACAGTTTGGTATCAGAGCTAAGTCAGAATAATATAGCGTATAATATCAAAGATCTAGACCTAGTGAGACTTAGAGTCTTTTCCCCTGGGGTGTGTGGTAGGTAGTTTTATAAATGATCTATATAGAGATAGGAGTATAAAATGATTATCGGGATAATCATTTGGGATGTATTTTTATTTAAAGTTTTAATATAGATAAATTGGAATTTGTAATAATAAAAACCTTTGAAAATAATATGTTAAATCATTTAGGGTTTGGAGATTTATTCTTAGATTATTACGAAATTAATTTTAAAGAGATATATTGGAGTGAATTAATTTGGGAAATTTGAGTAAATGAGTTCAAAATTTAAATAATTAAAGTTGTGTAGCGGGATTTTAAGAATATAATTGTTCTGCTGAAAGCGACTATTTTGTTTTGGTTGATTGGCGGTTAGAAATTGATTACTTGGTTGTATTTATTTATACTGGTTGCATGGATGATAGTAATAATAAAATAAATATAACTAAGGAAAACTTGTGATTATTTATTGTATTGACATGTTTAGAAAATGTATAAGGATTCTTATCGATATGTCTGATGACATGTTATCGATAGGAGATGCTAAACGTCGAATAAGACATTTTGGCATGAAAAATAATTAATATGAGAATTTGGAAAATATTTGAGTTTAAAAATAATATTGTAGCCCTCAAATAAATTATGGAAAGTGGAGAGCATGGAGAGGCAATGTTGATATTTTGTGCAATCAACTTTGCAGCTAAGCGGCGAAATGAATTAGTAAATTTTATGGCTTAAGATTATTTTATATAACAAGATAAGTTAAGGGAATTAGTTTAAATTTTAGAATTAGTTTATATTAAAATTAATGGAAGTTAGTTGGAATTTTTTGAAAAGAGAATAATTGGAAATTTACTTTCATTTATGAATTTCCCTTTCAAGTTCTTTGGTTTGAATGAAAATAAATTGTTAATATGAATCTTAACTAATAAGATGTTAAAAATTAAGAAATTGTGAAACTTTATTTTTATAAGTGAAAGGATATTTTGGAAATATTGTGAAACTTTATTTTTAGAAGTGAAAGGATATTTTAAGGATAATAAATTTCACAAATGGGGAAATAACTCCAATTAATATTTCTAAAAACTCCAACATGACCTCACCCCTAACTTCTGTTATTTTCATAATATTTTCGAATGTTTATTTAAGATATATGCCAAGAAAAATAGTATGTGATAATTTATGATTTATTGTGTATATCATTTTATGATTTAGATAGATGTTAAATTTTGGAATTTTAAATGAGAAATTAACAGCAAAAAGAATCGGAACCTTATATTTGTTGATTTAGTTATATTCTTTAGAAAGATGTAAATTTTGAAAGAGTTGATTGGAAGTAATAATAGGAATTTGGAATTAAAGACTGAAATTTAGAAAGAATTGAATTTAAAAAGGGTTTTCTTTTATTTTAAACCTTGGGCTGGTAAAGAGTTATAATTAAAATTTCTCGAGAGAGTATGTGAAATAAAATTTTGGATAAAGAAAAATTTAGAAGTCTATATTATAGATTTCTTTCATTAATGAAGTTACGAGGACACAATTTCTTTAAGGGTGTAGCGGCTTGGATTTTTTATTTAATAAATAAAATAAATAATGGTTTAATCTGCAGAATTTAAATCATTAGTTTGAAATTGATAGTATTTTATAAAATATAATTTGTTTTGAAATGATTAAGGCTTATAATTTGTAAAATAGAGAAATTAGAATTTAGAGTTTTGTTTAATAATAATTAGAATAAGAATTTAATAAGGGGATAATTAGTTGATTTGATTTATTTGAGAAATGAGTTTCATTCCTTAAAGAGGATTTTAATTTAAATTTGAAATGATATTAAGTCAATTATTAAATTTTGGCATTAGGGTAAAATTGTTAATATTGAGATTATTGTAAAATGATATTTTACAATTATCAAACCATTTTTATTAATAACATGAGAACAACTTTTGATTTCAAATTTGTATTGAGTTTTAAAAAATATTCCGTTATTAAAGGGAATATCACTTTTTAGCACGTTGACCGCTTTACTAAAAATTAGAGAAATCAATATACAAATTGTATAAAAATTGTTTATATGTAAACAGTTGTTTAACAAGAGTTAACATGAAAAAAAAGAATAAAAAAGGAAATGATAATAATACTTCATTTCTTGGTTAATAAACCTCCTTTGGCCCAAATAGCCCATGTAGTTGGATGAGTAGTGAGGAATAAACTTGTACGTTAATTCTCTTTTCATTTTCATTTTCAACCAAATCAAAACCTGAAATAACTCTATCTTTGTTCTCACAAAACTTAGAACTAAATCACCCCAAATCTAAAGGCAATTTGATAATAATTTAAGATATAAAACTCAGGTAATCTCCTCCATTCTCCATTGCATCAGTTGGAGTTGTAATCTCAGTTTTTGTCTTGGGAGTAACTTTCTCTTTCCAATTTCTGAGTAAACCTAGGATTAATTGATAAAAGCCATTGGCCTAAGAGAACGTAAGCTATTATCGCCAATTCGGGCTTAAATTGGTGAGTTAATCCTCACAAATCTATCTCTAAATTTCTGATTTGCGTGTACTAGATTTTTATGATAAATGATTATGAAATTGGGTGATTATTTGTTGTTTGCTAAAAGTTGTGGCTAGATATATAATTAGCAAACTTGATAATCAAATTGACATTACAATGCTTTATGACTTGAAATGGTTGCATATATAGCTCAAAACAACTGCACAAAATCTAGAACCAAAGCCACCATCATCAAAATTTGCTGGAATACTTCCTGGAGCTAAAATATCCCCATGATTCGTCCCCACCGATGCACCGGTTGTAGTTTCTTGGAGCTATTTCACCTCCAGGAGATGGCCTCCGATTTTCCCCTTTGTCATCCAATTTATTGTCCTGTCATGTCTTGTGTGCTCTTCGTTACTCTTTTGGCATTCATTTCCATTGGTTTGATTATTTATTAAAAATGTTTGGAGATGATATAGAAGTCGAATCCTATAAACCAATTTGTTGCTATGATCTTATGATATATAGTGGTGTATTCTCTTGTGTTATGGGAACGGAATCACCTTAATTCAAAGGGTTTGAAATTTATAAACTTCTATCTATTTTCTAAATATGAATATACATAATTTTGTATATAAATAATTTTGTAAAAGAGAGTTTATTTAAGTTTACAAATATCAAACTTGTTTTCTAAATTAATCTACTTCTTTTATAAATGGTTTTATGAGTAATTATATACTCGTTGTATATATTGTTAGTAAGAAATATTATGGATCTTTATCATATGGTTTTGGTAAATTTATAAACTGAGTTTTTTTATCTAAACATGTGTTCAAACATAGATATTGGTTGGATTTTGTGTGTTATATTTTGATAAAATTACGAGGTTACTTATATATATATATAGCTTTTAGAAAATAATTTGTGAATCATGGATCTTTTAAAAACGAATATAGAACAACTATATATATGTATAAGAGTATTTTGATATTAATAGTGAAATATTAGGTTATTACTTCTATGGTCTGTATGTGTGTGTGTGTATGGGAAATCAACGAGATTATGAATTTTAAAAGAGAAGTTAAATGATAGGTTTATAAATAAAGTACTTATAAATCATTTCTTATGTGGAAAATTATATTATTGGATTTCTAAATTATAAATTTGTATAAGATAAATGTTTTAGGAGCCTTAGTTATATAATATGGGGAGTACTGAAAATCGATTTAGAATTACTGATAGGTTTAAATGCTCTCGAGTAACGCTTCATCGAATATTATACAACTCATTAAATAATATGTTTGAGTGGTACTTACTAGCCCATTAGCAAATACTCGAATTTCACCGGGTAGTATGGGATGCCTTATGTCAGGACACGATTCTTCGTCTTCCGAAAATTCAACATCGATACTCACTTTATCGACTGTCGAGCAATCGAACGACGGAAAACCGAACACTGAGGGTTTTTTTAAAAAGAATTTAAGAAAAAGAAAGAGAGAGAAGACAGAAGAGATAGGAAATGGAGGGAAAAGAAAATAGAAAATTTTAAAATAGAACGGGAAGAAAGAAACAACATAACAACAGTAGAATCTCACAATTCGCAGCGGAACAACATATAATAATAAATGAATAATCTTTAAACAAAGAACTATATCAGTTGTTACATTACATACATTTCATTACATCATATCATCAGAGTATACAACATCAACAACATCAAACAGTGCAGCGGAAAAAGAAATACTATATAAGTAATATGCCATGTCATCCATCTTGCCTCCAGCAACTCCAGAATATCCAGAATATCCTGATAAACCTTAACTCTTAACTGCCCGTGTGGAAATTTGTGGGCACCCAGAGTTTAGGAAGGAAAACAATAAACTCCAAGTCAGTCATGTGACTGGTGTGAGAACTCAAAACAGTTTATTTATCTTTAAAATCAAAATAGAGGAATATTTTAAATCAATTCGCAATGCTTTTAAAAAATGAGACTACCATAAGGCCTCCCGCACACACACACAATGCAAACGCAGAATCGGAGGAGATTTCTCCTTATGATAGTCAAAGATGCTTGATACGCATTTAAAATAACATTTGATATTATTACTAGTGCATAATGTATGACAAATCATTTCGAAAATAAAGATATAAATCTTAGCCAACATACGACCATTATCGTATGCCTACTATAGCTAACCATGTTCAATAGCAGGTTACCGCCACATTCCATAGCAGGTTCTACAACTAAAACCGTACAAGTCTCGTATTGTTTCTTTGGATTTCCAACGAATGATCAGGCCAAGGAACTTCCCATTGCCACATGAGAATGCCTCTGGATGGACATCCCCGAGAACCAAACCGGATCTCTACCAACACAAGGCCGGGTTACTCCTAACTGAGTAACAACTGACCGAATATGCCATCCCCCGGTCCTTTGGGACCTTTTCACCGAGCGCTCGTAATCAATTCACACAATCATAAAGTGTTTTCAACATGAGTAAGTATCTGGGCTCCATACCATGATACCACCCTTTTCCAGAAGGAAATGGACACATCCTAAAGGGTGCTACCCCTCATAACCTTGCTGCTTCTTTCCTGTTTTGACCATTCACGGGGTGTGAGGCTCGACGAAGTCACGTCCACAAAAACATACTTTAAACAAAAGCCATGCTTTGGGTCAACAAATGATCAACACAATGATCACTAAGATAGACGATCAAATAAATGATCCTATCACAAATAATCAACACAATGATCATTTCAGCATCACTCAGCATGTCACATTACCAAACTGGGAATATATCGCTGATAACTTCAACTATATAACCTTTGAGCTCGTACGTCTCAGAGAAGGGTGTTAAGCAAAGAATAAATTCTCCGCCACCAACAGAAATATATTTGAAAGAAATCGGCTTTATATCTCAAATTGTAATGTCAGGCATACAATCCATACAAGTCTGTTCCGGGATCGAACAAAACCGAAGGCACTTACAAAGAAGTCCTTGCAATCCGGATATTCACAATCCTGATCGGATTTCCCATCACTTAGGGAGTTTCTATACCGGCGCGACTCGGTGCAGAAACAATCGATAGGTCATCCTATCGCTCTTGCAAATATCCGGTCTTCAACACCGATCTTCAAATGCAATTCACAACGACGTATCACATATTCGGAATGGGTTATACGACCCCATGGTCCTTTCCCGGTTAACCCGAATAGTGAGCGCTTATTCAAAAATAAGTGTGCATTCAAATTCAATCAAATCACATCAAATACCCATTCAAAGGGAAATATTGATAGTCGGCTATTGAACTATCAATGGATATGCATACATCACCAGATTCCAAAATTTTTTCCAAATTATTTACTTTCAAAATATCTTTACAAGATATATAATTTCACACTTCAAAAATAAATCAATATTTATTTTTAACAAGTTCCACTTTCATTCATAAATTCCATAATGAATTTATATATATTTCAAAATATCCATGCATATATGATTTCAATCATTCATTTCAATTTATCTTCAAAAAGATAAATTCAATATATTCACTTTATATTGGAAAACATTTCCCTACTTATTTATTCATAAGTAATTCACAAATCTCTTTTATTTTCAACACTTAGAAAATATTCAATATACTTAAATCGAATTAAGTATATATTTCATTCTTTAAGGAAATCATTCACTTAAACATATTTACTTGGGCCAAAACGAATGTTACGTAAAACATCGTTACGACAACCCAAAATCACTAGTATAGGGATTCGAATTTAAAATAGATATATAAATCTTAATACTACACAAACCATTTCCTTTCGGAAATCATTTACTATAACAACAGTGTTATAGTCCACCATTTCCTTTTATTTCTCGAAACATCTATTTCAACAATAAATGTTGAAATCTATGTTTTCGAATCTCAACACCTTTAAAACATCGTTAGATCGTTTTAATTCTGTTTAAAACATCACATTCTAAACATTTTCTTTAACGTATTATTCACTATTTAAAAAAACGTGAATATACTTCTTTAACAAATCCATCCTTTTATTCATTTTAATTCAAAGGATTATTCACTATTCAAAATGTGAATATAACTTTATTCCTAAGTTATAACAATTAACTTATCAAAATAAGTCGTTTGCGAATTTATAAAACAACGTCTATAAATTCCATTTCTATTTATTTCATAACAACTTCCTTTATAAATCTTCTTTATTTACCTATTCGATTTATAATCTTAATTATAAACCAAAAGTCCAAATTATAAGTCAAACACTTATAATTTATTTATTTGCAAAAATCGTTCCTTTGAACTTTACAAATTTTATAAACCTATTGTTTATAAAATTCCATTTATAACTTCACCGTTATATAATTCTATAAATTTCATTCATTAATGAAATTCATTTACAAATCATTCAAACACTTATAAAAAAACTCGTTTTATAATGTCAATATTTCAATTTATAAATATCCATTTATAACTCTCTTAATATAAATCAATTTATATTATTCTTTTAAAACGACTTTAAATTCCTTTAAAATTTCACCACTTCGATTTATAAAATAATCAAATTTTATAAATCCTATATTTAAACTTTTATAATATATTCAAAAATCCAATCTAAACTATTTTATAAAATCTTTAGTTCATATTTCTCAAAAATCAGCTTTTAACTGTATTTCTCAAAAATTATAATTTTTATAACTTTAAAAATTATAACGTTCATTTATTTATAATGGATCAATTCCAAAAATATTTTATCTTTTCAAAAATCACTTTTAAAAACATTTTAAAATCCCAAAATCTGGGTCCAATGATGCTACACACCAAATAGTCAATCACGACTAACAACGATATCATATATCAATATGAAAATCCATCAAATATCAAAATATCTGAAATCAAATAAAAACTGTTGAGGAATCATGTTGGATCCCTCCAACCTGTTTTCCTGCATCCACAAACATTAGCACAATACCAATTTCGCTCCAGTACGAAATTATCGCGGTATATGTTCTTAATAAATATTATCCGCTTAATAACGGCGTAATAGGGTCTCATCCGCTAAACAAAAAATGCGGGAAATCAATAACTGCAATATATACATATGCCAATATATATATATTGATATTATATATAATACCAATTTCACTGTTTATGAAATATTCGCGGTATATGTTTTTATTAAATAACATCCGCTTAATAACGGCGCATAATGTCTATTTTAACAATCAATAATTTACAGTCATCATTCAAACATGCATTCAAATATTTTAAATCTAACTATTTAAAATAAAAATCGAAATCTATTCGATTGAGTGAGAAGTTCTCACCTTTCTTTTAATTTCCGTTTTAGCGATTTATTTCGAATAAAATTAAACGCGCGTTTAATTTTACCCAAAATTCTCACTAACTCCAAACGACTCCAAACCAACTCCATCGCGTAGTGCTCGACCATACGATTCCAACGCAACTGAGTTTGCATTTTTTCGACCTCGTATGAAAAAGATATTGATTTTACAAGTTTGAACGTGATTTATATAAACAATTTCAACATTTTCTTTTATAATTTAAACCTACATCACACCAGAACCATTCGATTTGCTCCCATCAGATCCTGGCCGTGCATATGCTTCTTCCCCCTTGTGTTCCATCTCCAGGCCATAAGAAACGAGGCCGAACCCACCTTAGACAACTAGGGTTTATTATTGCATCGCCCATACTCGACGATACCCGATCACACCAACGCCAACGCGAAGCTCTTGACGCGAGCTACTTCCACCTGCCACCATGGCCAACTCGGCCCCCCTATGACGCGCGCGCACGCATGAGAACAGCCCACGAATGGCCCCCTCTAGCTCCCTCCACACGACTCCGTTTCCGATCACCACCGTTCACATCGTAGTTCTCACTCCCCTCTCCAACTTTCATGTTGACAACTTCCTCTAATTGTTGACGGATTGGAAGATCTAGAGGGATGAAGTTGGAGCATTTCTGGCCTTAGGTTCTAATGGTGGCGGCTAGGGTTTGTTAGATTAGGGTTTGTTATTTTTTTTTTTAATTTTTATGAAGAGGTAGGGGCTATTTATAAGGAACGAGCGACACTATTCATCCCGGAAATTCCGAACTCCGATTTAGGCGCCGTAACCAGCGTTTCTAAGGTTTACCCCGCGTTCCGGACATAATGGAACAGGTTTCGGAAGCTAATTCGGAAGTATGTGCGAGTTATGGCTGTAAACGCTCAATTTAAATTAAACCGATTTAAATCGATTTCTAGGCGTTTTAATTTGTACCGGACAAACGGTAAATCCAATTGACTTGAAATTTGAAACCTTACAATAATATCACATTACGGATCCGATGAAACTGGTTTCGTCGAAATCCGAGACTTTTTGAAAAATGGCTATTTTGACTCGCCAAATTTAAATTAAAAATAATTCGATGCGTTTCGAGCTGCCACGATCAAACGATAACTCCGATTGACACGAAATTTGAAATCCGGTAATAACTAACTATTACGGATCCAATGGAACTGGTTTCGTTCAATTTTGAGACTGTTCAAAAATTGACTATTTTACAGTCGATTATTAAATATTAAAATATTCAATTTTCACAAATTAACTTTTAATTCGATTTTAAAAGTTCTAAAATATCGTTCTAACTTCCATATGATAAAATAAAATTTTCCAAATTATTTTCAATCATATTTAACTCAATTTTTACTTATTTCCATAATTTAACATATTAAATTATCGATTTAAAAATCCAATTAAATCCAATAATTCAAATAAAAATTTATTTGACTTATAAATTCACTTATTAATATTTAAAATTAATTAAATATTCATATTTTAATTTCTAAAAATTCTGGGTCGTTACAATCTTTCCCCCTTAAAAGAATTTCGTCCTCGAAATTAAACTTTTTACAATTCTTTACTAAGTTTTCAAATCATACTTAGTTATCTTTTCTAAAACAACTACTATTGTTTAACTTTCAATTCTAAATCAAAGTTAAAAGTTTTCAAAACTTTTCCAAATTTTCTCAAAATTTTTCTAACGCCTTAAATTTCCGGAAAAATTCGCCATAGTCTCCTTTGCGCGGCTCGATCCGAAAAAAAAATGACAGTATATATATCACAAATATACATCTCATCAAGTAATGAGGCATCCCGAAGGGAAAAAAGTATAAAAGTACGATATTTAATCCGAGATATGTACCTTATATTTTATTAGCAAGCATATACGGCTAATATAGCGCTAAAGCGAGCTCCAAATGCGAAGCAAACGCGATCCGCACCTACTAAACTCAACAAACAACATGAGAACATGCATATAGGCAATAGTATCGATATACAACATATATATCCATATGCTAACATAGCAAAAGCAACAAATGCAAACATCAACCAACTAACATCCATATCCAATAAACATTCATTCATATTCTCATTCATATTTAATGAATTGGTTTTCACTCTAAATCATATTTGATTTATTAACATTGGATTTTATCAACATTCATTCTCAATTTTAATTAGTTTGCATTCACTAATTAAATCCAATTCACGTTCAATTCTATTCAAATTTATTTACTTCTAATTTGAATTCAATTTCATAGCTTCCAATTTCATTAACACTTAATGAATTACATACAATCAACTAACAATCATATAACAACCAATGTATATTAATTTCAACCAAATTCCTTCACTTATATTCATTCAATTTGGTTTAACACCATCACTTTCAATTGGTTTAATTAAATTGATTTTCATTCAACCTTTCAACTTCTAATAACATTAGGTTTTAAATGAATTAACATTCATTATTTCATATCAACTTTATTCACGTTCAATTGATTAACATTCAATCGATTCATTAATTCAATTCAATTCTAAAGTTGAATTTCATTCACATAACTTAAGTTCACATTTATTACTTAACTTCATTAATTTAGTTTGATATCAATATCAATTCCATTCAACAACACTTAAGTTATACTTCCATTTAACTTTAAATTCACTTTTATTCACAACTCATATTCATAGATATATTCATATAGTTTCACTTTTTATATATATAAGTTTATTTCACAATGGTAAATCACTTTAATTATAATTCACTTGCTTATACAATTATTCTTTTATTTAGATTATTCAAACAACTAAACAATCACTTATATACACTTTAATAATTCTGAAAAATTATTTCTTTATATATAAAATATAATCAAGGAAAAATTATTTCATTTACCTAATTTAAAACAATACTATGCCGAATTGTTCTATTCAAGTGTTTAGAAACCCCTTCGGCTTAGTTTCGAGGCTGTGCTGACGAAAGTTCATATACCACTCAATAAACCAATCATCACAATATAAAACAATTTCATATTCACTAACAAATACGCTCTCATAGCTATTATTACACTCAACTCATTCTAGAGTACTGCTGACTCTATCTCTAATGAGTAATACCCAACAGAACCATGGTTGTCGCTTAACCATCAGCTCTGATACCACATTGTCAGGACACGATTCTTCGTCTTCCGAAAATTCAACATCGATACTCACTTTATCGACTGTCGAGCAATCGAACGACGGAAAACCGAACACTGAGGGTTTTTTTAAAAAGAATTTAAGAAAAAGAAAGAGAGAGAAGACAGAAGAGATAGGAAATGGAGGGAAAAGAAAATAGAAAATTTTAAAATAGAACGGGAAGAAAGAAACAACATAACAACAGTAGAATCTCACAATTCGCAGCGGAACAACATATAATAATAAATGAATAATCTTTAAACAAAGAACTATATCAGTTATTACATTACATACATTTCATTACATCATATCATCAGAGTATACAACATCAACAACATCAAACAGTGCAGCGGAAAAAGAAATACTATATAAGTAATATGCCATGCCATCCATCTTGCCTCCAGCAACTCCAGAATATCCAGAATATCCTGATAAACCTTAACTCTTAACTGCCCGTGTGGAAATTTGTGGGCACCCAGAGTTTAGGAAGGAAAACAATAAACTCCAAGTCAGTCATGTGACTGGTGTGAGAACTCAAAACAGTTTATTTATCTTTAAAATCAAAATAGAGGAATATTTTAAATCAATTCGCAATGCTTTTAAAAAATGAGACTACCATAAGGCCTCCCGCACACACACACAATGCAAACGCAGAATCGGAGGAGATTTCTCCTTATGATAGTCAAAGATGCTTGATACGCATTTAAAATAACATTTGATATTATTACTAGTGCATAATGTATGACAAATCATTTCGAAAATAAAGATATAAATCTTAGCCAACATACGACCATTATCGTATGCCTACTATAGCTAACCATGTTCAATAGCAGGTTACCGCCACATTCCATAGCAGGTTCTACAACTAAAACCGTACAAGTCTCGTATTGTTTCTTTGGATTTCCAACGAATGATCAGGCCAAGGAACTTCCCATTGCCACATGAGAATGCCTCTGGATGGACATCCCCGAGAACCAAACCGGATCTCTACCAACACAAGGCCGGGTTACTCCTAACTGAGTAACAAC
This sequence comes from Allium cepa, assembly GCA_030765085.1. Taxonomy (NCBI): domain Eukaryota; kingdom Viridiplantae; phylum Streptophyta; class Magnoliopsida; order Asparagales; family Amaryllidaceae; genus Allium; species Allium cepa. The sequence continues at coordinate 489,934,287 of CM060937.1, read as the reverse complement.
TGACCGAATATGCCATCCCCCGGTCCTTTGGGACCTTTTCACCGAGCGCTCGTAATCAATTCACACAATCATAAAGTGTTTTCAACATGAGTAAGTATCTGGGCTCCATACCATGATACCACCCTTTTCCAGAAGGAAATGGACACATCCTAAAGGGTGCTACCCCTCATAACCTTGCTGCTTCTTTCCTGTTTTGACCATTCACGGGGTGTGAGGCTCGACGAAGTCACGTCCACAAAAACATACTTTAAACAAAAGCCATGCTTTGGGTCAACAAATGATCAACACAATGATCACTAAGATAGACGATCAAATAAATGATCCTATCACAAATAATCAACACAATGATCATTTTAGCATCACTCAGCATGTCACATTACCAAACTGGGAATATATCGCTGATAACTTCAACTATATAACCTTTGAGCTCGTACGTCTCAGAGAAGGGTGTTAAGCAAAGAATAAATTCTCCGCCACCAACAGAAATATATTTGAAAGAAATCGGCTTTATATCTCAAATTGTAATGTCAGGCATACAATCCATACAAGTCTGTTCCGGGATCGAACAAAACCGAAGGCACTTACAAAGAAGTCCTTGCAATCCGGATATTCACAATCCTGATCGGATTTCCCATCACTTAGGGAGTTTCTATACCGGCGCGACTCGGTGCAGAAACAATCGATAGGTCATCCTATCGCTCTTGCAAATATCCGGTCTTCAACACCGATCTTCAAATGCAATTCACAATGACGTATCACATATTCGGAATGGGTTATACGACCCCATGGTCCTTTCCCGGTTAACCCGAATAGTGAGCGCTTATTCAAAAATAAGTGTGCATTCAAATTCAATCAAATCACATCAAATACCCATTCAAAGGGAAATATTGATAGTCGGCTATTGAACTATCAATGGATATGCATACATCACCAGATTCCAAAAAATTTTCCAAATTATTTACTTTCAAAATATCTTTACAAGATATATAATTTCACACTTCAAAAATAAATCAATATTTATTTTTAACAAGTTCCACTTTCATTCATAAATTCCATAATGAATTTATATATATTTCAAAATATCCATGCATATATGATTTCAATCATTCATTTCAATTTATCTTCAAAAAGATAAATTCAATATATTCACTTTATATTGGAAAACATTTCCCTACTTATTTATTCATAAGTAATTCACAAATCTCTTTTATTTTCAACACTTAGAAAATATTCAATATACTTAAATCGAATTAAGTATATATTTCATTCTTTAAGGAAATCATTCACTTAAACATATTTACTTGGGCCAAAACGAATGTTACGTAAAACATCGTTACGACAACCCAAAATCACTAGTATAGGGATTCGAATTTAAAATAGATATATAAATCTTAATACTACACAAACCATTTCCTTTCGGAAATCATTTACTATAACAACAGTGTTATAGTCCACCATTTCCTTTTATTTCTCGAAACATCTATTTCAACAATAAATGTTGAAATCTATGTTTTCGAATCTCAACACCTTTAAAACATCGTTAGATCGTTTTAATTCTGTTTAAAACATCACATTCTAAACATTTTCTTTAACGTATTATTCACTATTTAAAAAAACGTGAATATACTTCTTTAACAAATCCATCCTTTTATTCATTTTAATTCAAAGGATTATTCACTATTCAAAATGTGAATATAACTCTATTCCTAAGTTATAACAATTAACTTATCAAAATAAGTCGTTTGCGAATTTATAAAACAACGTCTATAAATTCCATTTCTATTTATTTCATAACAACTTCCTTTATAAATCTTCTTTATTTACCTATTCGATTTATAATCTTAATTATAAACCAAAAGTCCAAATTATAAGTCAAACACTTATAATTTATTTATTTGCAAAAATCGTTCCTTTGAACTTTACAAATTTTATAAACCTATTGTTTATAAAATTCCATTTATAACTTCACCGTTATATAATTCTATAAATTTCATTCATTAATGAAATTCATTTACAAATCATTCAAACACTTATAAAAAAACTCGTTTTATAATGTCAATATTTCAATTTATAAATATCCATTTATAACTCTCTTAATATAAATCAATTTATATTATTCTTTTAAAACGACTTTAAATTCCTTTAAAATTTCACCACTTCGATTTATAAAATAATCAAATTTTATAAATCCTATATTTAAACTTTTATAATATATTCAAAAATCCAATCTAAACTATTTTATAAAATCTTTAGTTCATATTTCTCAAAAATCAGCTTTTAACTGTATTTCTCAAAAATTATAATTTTTATAACTTTAAAAATTATAACGTTCATTTATTTATAATGGATCAATTCCAAAAATATTTTATCTTTTCAAAAATCACTTTTAAAAACATTTTAAAATCCCAAAATCTGGGTCCAATGATGCTACACACCAAATAGTCAATCACGACTAACAACGATATCATATATCAATATGAAAATCCATCAAATATCAAAATATCTGAAATCAAATAAAAACTGTTGAGGAATCATGTTGGATCCCTCCAACCTGTTTTCCTGCATCCACAAACATTAGCACAATACCAATTTCGCTCCAGTACGAAATTATCGCGGTATATGTTCTTAATAAATATTATCCGCTTAATAACGGCGTAATAGGGTCTCATCCGCTAAACAAAAAATGCGGGAAATCAATAACTGCAATATATACATATGCCAATATATATATATTGATATTATATATAATACCAATTTCACTGTTTATGAAATATTCGCGGTATATGTTTTTATTAAATAACATCCGCTTAATAACGGCGCATAATGTCTATTTTAACAATCAATAATTTACAGTCATCATTCAAACATGCATTCAAATATTTTAAATCTAACTATTTAAAATAAAAATCGAAATCTATTCGATTGAGTGAGAAGTTCTCACCTTTCTTTTAATTTCCGTTTTAGCGATTTATTTCGAATAAAATTAAACGCGCGTTTAATTTTACCCAAAATTCTCACTAACTCCAAACGACTCCAAACCAACTCCATCGCGTAGTGCTCGACCATACGATTCCAACGCAACTGAGTTTGCATTTTTTCGACCTCGTATGAAAAAGATATTGATTTTACAAGTTTGAACGTGATTTATATAAACAATTTCAACATTTTCTTTTATAATTTAAACCTACATCACACCAGAACCATTCGATTTGCTCCCATCAGATCCTGGCCGTGCATATGCTTCTTCCCCCTTGTGTTCCATCTCCAGGCCATAAGAAACGAGGCCGAACCCACCTTAGACAACTAGGGTTTATTATTGCATCGCCCATACTCGACGATACCCGATCACACCAACGCCAACGCGAAGCTCTCGACGCGAGCTACTTCCACCTGCCACCATGGCCAACTCGGCCCCCCTATGACGCGCGCGCACGCATGAGAACAGCCCACGAACGGCCCCCTCTAGCTCCCTCCACACGACTCCGTTTCCGATCACCACCGTTCACATCGTAGTTCTCACTCCCCTCTCCAACTTTCATGTTGACAACTTCCTCTAATTGTTGACGGATTGGAAGATCTAGAGGGATGAAGTTGGAGCATTTCTGGCCTTAGGTTCTAATGGTGGCGGCTAGGGTTTGTTAGATTAGGGTTTGTTATTTTTTTTTTTAATTTTTATGAAGAGGTAGGGGCTATTTATAAGGAACGAGCGACACTATTCATCCCGGAAATTCCGAACTCCGATTTAGGCGCCGTAACCAGCGTTTCTAAGGTTTACCCCGCGTTCCGGACATAATGGAACAGGTTTCGGAAGCTAATTCGGAAGTATGTGCGAGTTATGGCTGTAAACGCTCAATTTAAATTAAACCGATTTAAATCGATTTCTAGGCGTTTTAATTTGTACCGGACAAACGGTAAATCCAATTGACTTGAAATTTGAAACCTTACAATAATATCACATTACGGATCCGATGAAACTGGTTTCGTCGAAATCCGAGACTTTTTGAAAAATGGCTATTTTGACTCGCCAAATTTAAATTAAAAATAATTCGATGCGTTTCGAGCTGCCACGATCAAACGATAACTCCGATTGACACGAAATTTGAAATCCGGTAATAACTAACTATTACGGATCCAATGGAACTGGTTTCGTTCAATTTTGAGACTGTTCAAAAATTGACTATTTTACAGTCGATTATTAAATATTAAAATATTCAATTTTCACAAATTAACTTTTAATTCGATTTTAAAAGTTCTAAAATATCGTTCTAACTTCCATATGATAAAATAAAATTTTCCAAATTATTTTCAATCATATTTAACTCAATTTTTACTTATTTCCATAATTTAACATATTAAATTATCGATTTAAAAATCCAATTAAATCCAATAATTCAAATAAAAATTTATTTGACTTATAAATTCACTTATTAATATTTAAAATTAATTAAATATTCATATTTTAATTTCTAAAAATTCTGGGTCGTTACAATCTTTCCCCCTTAAAAGAATTTCGTCCTCGAAATTACAAGTAAGAAAAGTTACAGAATCTATTAATTTTCCCAAAATTCATAGTTAAACTTTTTACAATTCTTTACTAAGTTTTCAAATCATACTTAGTTATCTTTTCTAAAACAACTACTATTGTTTAACTTTCAATTCTAAATCAAAGTTAAAAGTTTTCAAAACTTTTCCAAATTTTCTCAAAATTTTTCTAACGCCTTAAATTTCCGGAAAAATTCGCCATAGTCTCCTTTGCGCGGCTCGATCCGAAAAAAAAATGACAGTATATATATCACAAATATACATCTCATCAAGTAATGAGGCATCCCGAAGGGAAAAAAGTATAAAAGTACGATATTTAATCCGAGATATGTACCTTATATTTTATTAGCAAGCATATACGACTAATATAGCGCTAAAGCGAGCTCCAAATGCGAAGCAAACGCGATCCGCACCTACTAAACTCAACAAACAACATGAGAACATGCATATAGGCAATAGTATCGATATACAACATATATATCCATATGCTAACATAGCAAAAGCAACAAATGCAAACATCAACCAACTAACATCCATATCCAATAAACATTCATTCATATTCTCATTCATATTTAATGAATTGGTTTTCACTCTAAATCATATTTGATTTATTAACATTGGATTTTATCAACATTCATTCTCAATTTTAATTAGTTTGCATTCACTAATTAAATCCAATTCACGTTCAATTCTATTCAAATTTATTTACTTCTAATTTGAATTCAATTTCATAGCTTCCAATTTCATTAACACTTAATGAATTACATACAATCAACTAACAATCATATAACAACCAATGTATATTAATTTCAACCAAATTCCTTCACTTATATTCATTCAATTTGGTTTAACACCATCACTTTCAATTGGTTTAATTAAATTGATTTTCATTCAACCTTTCAACTTCTAATAACATTAGGTTTTAAATGAATTAACATTCATTATTTCATATCAACTTTATTCACGTTCAATTGATTAACATTCAATCGATTCATTAATTCAATTCAATTCTAAAGTTGAATTTCATTCACATAACTTAAGTTCACATTTATTACTTAACTTCATTAATTTAGTTTGATATCAATATCAATTCCATTCAACAACACTTAAGTTATACTTCCATTTAACTTTAAATTCACTTTTATTCACAACTCATATTCATAGATATATTCATATAGTTTCACTTTTTATATATATAAGTTTATTTCACAATGGTAAATCACTTTAATTATAATTCACTTGCTTATACAATTATTCTTTTATTTAGATTATTCAAACAACTAAACAATCACTTATATACACTTTAATAATTCTGAAAAATTATTTCTTTATATATAAAATATAATCAAGGAAAAATTATTTCATTTACCTAATTTAAAACAATACTATGCCGAATTGTTCTATTCAAGTGTTTAGAAACCCCTTCGGCTTAGTTTCGAGGCTGTGCTGACGAAAGTTCATATACCACTCAATAAACCAATCATCACAATATAAAACAATTTCATATTCACTAACAAATACGCTCTCATAGCTATTATTACACTCAACTCATTCTAGAGTACTGCTGACTCTATCTCTAATGAGTAATACCCAACAGAACCATGGTTGTCGCTTAACCATCAGCTCTGATACCACATTGTCAGGACACGATTCTTCGTCTTCCGAAAATTCAACATCGATACTCACTTTATCGACTGTCGAGCAATCGAACGACGGAAAACCGAACACCGAGGGTTTTTTTAAAAAGAATTTAAGAAAAAGAAAGAGAGAGAAGACAGAAGAGATAGGAAATGGAGGGAAAAGAAAATAGAAAATTTTAAAATAGAACGGGAAGAAAGAAACAACATAACAACAGTAGAATCTCACAATTCGCAGCGGAACAACATATAATAATAAATGAATAATCTTTAAACAAAGAACTATATCAGTTGTTACATTACATACATTTCATTACATCATATCATCAGAGTATACAACATCAACAACATCAAACAGTGCAGCGGAAAAAGAAATACTATATAAGTAATATGCCATGTCATCCATCTTGCCTCCAGCAACTCCAGAATATCCAGAATATCCTGATAAACCTTAACTCTTAACTGCCCGTGTGGAAATTTGTGGGCACCCAGAGTTTAGGAAGGAAAACAATAAACTCCAAGTCAGTCATGTGACTGGTGTGAGAACTCAAAACAGTTTATTTATCTTTAAAATCAAAATAGAGGAATATTTTAAATCAATTCGCAATGCTTTTAAAAAATGAGACTACCATAAGGCCTCCCGCACACACACACAATGCAAACGCAGAATCGGAGGAGATTTCTCCTTATGATAGTCAAAGATGCTTGATACGCATTTAAAATAACATTTGATATTATTACTAGTGCATAATGTATGACAAATCATTTCGAAAATAAAGATATAAATCTTAGCCAACATACGACCATTATCGTATGCCTACTATAGCTAACCATGTTCAATAGCAGGTTACCGCCACATTCCATAGCAGGTTCTACAACTAAAACCGTACAAGTCTCGTATTGTTTCTTTGGATTTCCAACGAATGATCAGGCCAAGGAACTTCCCATTGCCACATGAGAATGCCTCTGGATGGACATCCCCGAGAACCAAACCGGATCTCTACCAACACAAGGCCGGGTTACTCCTAACTGAGTAACAACTGACCGAATATGCCATCCCCCGGTCCTTTGGGACCTTTTCACCGAGCGCTCGTAATCAATTCACACAATCATAAAGTGTTTTCAACATGAGTAAGTATCTGGGCTCCATACCATGATACCACCCTTTTCCAGAAGGAAATGGACACATCCTAAAGGGTGCTACCCCTCATAACCTTGCTGCTTCTTTCCTGTTTTGACCATTCACGGGGTGTGAGGCTCGACGAAGTCACGTCCACAAAAACATACTTTAAACAAAAGCCATGCTTTGGGTCAACAAATGATCAACACAATGATCACTAAGATAGACGATCAAATAAATGATCCTATCACAAATAATCAACACAATGATCATTTTAGCATCACTCAGCATGTCACATTACCAAACTGGGAATATATCGCTGATAACTTCAACTATATAACCTTTGAGCTCGTACGTCTCAGAGAAGGGTGTTAAGCAAAGAATAAATTCTCCGCCACCAACAGAAATATATTTGAAAGAAATCGGCTTTATATCTCAAATTGTAATGTCAGGCATACAATCCATACAAGTCTGTTCCGGGATCGAACAAAACCGAAGGCACTTACAAAGAAGTCCTTGCAATCCGGATATTCACAATCCTGATCGGATTTCCCATCACTTAGGGAGTTTCTATACCGGCGCGACTCGGTGCAGAAACAATCGATAGGTCATCCTATCGCTCTTGCAAATATCCGGTCTTCAACACCGATCTTCAAATGCAATTCACAACGACGTATCACATATTCGGAATGGGTTATACGACCCCATGGTCCTTTCCCGGTTAACCCGAATAGTGAGCGCTTATTCAAAAATAAGTGTGCATTCAAATTCAATCAAATTACATCAAATACCCATTCAAAGGGAAATATTGATAGTCGGCTATTGAACTATCAATGGATATGCATACATCACCAGATTCCAAAAAATTTTCCAAATTATTTACTTTCAAAATATCTTTACAAGATATATAATTTCACACTTCAAAAATAAATCAATATTTATTTTTAACAAGTTCCACTTTCATTCATAAATTCCATAATGAATTTATATATATTTCAAAATATCCATGCATATATGATTTCAATCATTCATTTCAATTTATCTTCAAAAAGATAAATTCAATATATTCACTTTATATTGGAAAACATTTCCCTACTTATTTATTCATAAGTAATTCACAAATCTCTTTTATTTTCAACACTTAGAAAATATTCAATATACTTAAATCGAATTAAGTATATATTTCATTCTTTAAGGAAATCATTCACTTAAACATATTTACTTGGGCCAAAACGAATGTTACGTAAAACATCGTTACGACAACCCAAAATCACTAGTATAGGGATTCGAATTTAAAATAGATATATAAATCTTAATACTACACAAACCATTTCCTTTCGGAAATCATTTACTATAACAACAGTGTTATAGTCCACCATTTCCTTTTATTTCTCGAAACATCTATTTCAACAATAAATGTTGAAATCTATGTTTTCGAATCTCAACACCTTTAAAACATCGTTAGATCGTTTTAATTCTGTTTAAAACATCACATTCTAAACATTTTCTTTAACGTATTATTCACTATTTAAAAAAACGTGAATATACTTCTTTAACAAATCCATCCTTTTATTCATTTTAATTCAAAGGATTATTCACTATTCAAAATGTGAATATAACTCTATTCCTAAGTTATAACAATTAACTTATCAAAATAAGTCGTTTGCGAATTTATAAAACAACGTCTATAAATTCCATTTCTATTTATTTCATAACAACTTCCTTTATAAATCTTCTTTATTTACCTATTCGATTTATAATCTTAATTATAAACCAAAAGTCCAAATTATAAGTCAAACACTTATAATTTATTTATTTGCAAAAATCGTTCCTTTGAACTTTACAAATTTTATAAACCTATTGTTTATAAAATTCCATTTATAACTTCACCGTTATATAATTCTATAAATTTCATTCATTAATGAAATTCATTTACAAATCATTCAAACACTTATAAAAAAACTCGTTTTATAATGTCAATATTTCAATTTATAAATATCCATTTATAACTCTCTTAATATAAATCAATTTATATTATTCTTTTAAAACGACTTTAAATTCCTTTAAAATTTCACCACTTCGATTTATAAAATAATCAAATTTTATAAATCCTATATTTAAACTTTTATAATATATTCAAAAATCCAATCTAAACTATTTTATAAAATCTTTAGTTCATATTTCTCAAAAATCAGCTTTTAACTGTATTTCTCAAAAATTATAATTTTTATAACTTTAAAAATTATAACGTTCATTTATTTATAATGGATCAATTCCAAAAATATTTTATCTTTTCAAAAATCACTTTTAAAAACATTTTAAAATCCCAAAATCTGGGTCCAATGATGCTACACACCAAATAGTCAATCACGACTAACAACGATATCATATATCAATATGAAAATCCATCAAATATCAAAATATCTGAAATCAAATAAAAACTGTTGAGGAATCCTGTTGGATCCCTCCAACCTGTTTTCCTGCATCCACAAACATTAGCACAATACCAATTTCGCTCCAGTACGAAATTATCGCGGTATATGTTCTTAATAAATATTATCCGCTTAATAACGGCGTAATAGGGTCTCATCCGCTAAACAAAAAATGCGGGAAATCAATAACTGCAATATATACATATGCCAATATATATATATATTGATATTATATATAATACCAATTTCACTGTTTATGAAATATTCGCGTATATGTTTTTATTAAATAACATCCGCTTAATAACGGCGCATAATGTCTATTTTAACAATCAATAATTTACAGTCATCATTCAAACATGCATTCAAATATTTTAAATCTAACTATTTAAAATAAAAATCGAAATCTATTCGATTGAGTGAGAAGTTCTCACCTTTCTTTTAATTTCCGTTTTAGCGATTTATTTCGAATAAAATTAAACGCGCGTTTAATTTTACCCAAAATTCTCACTAACTCCAAACGACTCCAAACCAACTCCATCGCGTAGTGCTCGACCATACGATTCCAACGCAACTGAGTTTGCATTTTTTCGACCTCGTATGAAAAAGATATTGATTTTACAAGTTTGAACGTGATTTATATAAACAATTTCAACATTTTCTTTTATAATTTAAACCTACATCACACCAGAGCCATTCGATTTGCTCCCATCAGATCCTGGCCGTGCATATGCTTCTTCCCCCTTGCGTTCCATCTCCAGGCCATAAGAAACGAGGCCGAACCCACCTTAGACAACTAGGGTTTATTATTGCATCGCCCATACTCGACGATACCCGATCACACCAACGCCAACGCGAAGCTCTCGACGCGAGCTACTTCCACCTGCCACCATGGCCAACTCGGCCCCCCTATGACGCGCGCGCACGCATGAGAATAGCCCACGAACGGCCCCCTCTAGCTCCCTCCACACGACTCCGTTTCCGATCACCACCGTTCACATCGTAGTTCTCACTCCCCTCTCCAACTTTCATGTTGACAACTTCCTCTAATTGTTGACGGATTGGAAGATCTAGAGGGATGAAGTTGGAGCATTTCTGGCCTTAGGTTCTAATGGTGGCGGCTAGGGTTTGTTAGATTAGGGTTTGTTATTTTTTTTTTAATTTTTATGAAGAGGTAGGGGCTATTTATAAGGAACGAGCGACACTATTCATCCCGGAAATTCCGAACTCCGATTTAGGCGCCGTAACCAGCGTTTCTAAGGTTTACCCCGCGTTCCGGACACAATGGAACAGGTTTCGGAAGCTAATTCGGAAGTATGTGCGAGTTATGGCTGTAAACGCTCAATTTAAATTAAACCGATTTAAATCGATTTCTAGGCGTTTTAATTTGTACCGGACAAACGGTAAATCCAATTGACTTGAAATTTGAAACCTTACAATAATATCACATTACGGATCCGATGAAACTGGTTTCGTCGAAATCCGAGACTTTTTGAAAAATGGCTATTTTGACTCGCCAAATTTAAATTAAAAATAATTCGATGCGTTTCGAGCTGCCACGATCAAACGATAACTCCGATTGACACGAAATTTGAAATCCGGTAATAACTAACTATTACGGATCCAATGGAACTGGTTTCGTTCAATTCTGAGACTGTTCAAAAATTGACTATTTTACAGTCGATTATTAAATATTAAAATATTCAATTTTCACAAATTAACTTTTAATTCGATTTTAAAAGTTCTAAAATATCGTTCTAACTTCCATATGATAAAATAAAATTTTCCAAATTATTTTCAATCATATTTAACTCAATTTTTACTTATTTCCATAATTTAACATATTAAATTATCGATTTAAAAATCCAATTAAATCCAATAATTCAAATAAAAATTTATTTGACTTATAAATTCACTTATTAATATTTAAAATTAATTAAATATTCATATTTTAATTTCTAAAAATTCTGGGTCATTACACCTTAGTTAAATTTTTATGATTTCTATTAGAAAGTATTTAACACTTTAGGGTTGTATTCTCTTTCGATGTTCGGTGGAATCGATAAATCCTTAAGAGAATATAGTTTAGGTTTTTCGATGATATCCGTAATGAGTGAGATTTACTAGCTTTTAGCAAATACTTGAATTTCACCAGGCAGCATGGAATGTTTTTTTAATTTCTTGTGATTACTAAAAGTGATAGTATTTGACACTTTAGAGTTTACTATCTTTTGGTGTTCTATAGGATTGATAAACCCTTAAGTGGTATACTCATGGATTTCTTTACAATATATTTTTATATATATAATAATATTGAATAATTTAGAGTTTTTGAGTCATGGTTGCCATGATTGTCTTGATCGGTCAAGATTTGGCTTCGTCGATTCTCATGATCGTGTTGAGATTCTGTTTTCCTCAATCATTGTGATTATGTCGAGATTCTTTTTTCCTCGATCCTTGTGATCATGTCGAGATTCTGTGTTCGCCAATCCTTATGATCATGTCAAGATTCTGTGTTCCTGATCATTGGTATCATATCGGTACGTGTGATACCACAATTGTTTGTTTGCCACGGTATGGAATTGATATCTTTGCATTAAGAATATTGGACTTTATTCTATGATTCTGTATTTAGTGACTAATCTATATTTGGATATATAAACCTGTGCGTCGAGATAAATTCTATGTTAATTAATTCTGTGACTTCTTATATGTTGGAAATTTGGATTCACCCATATGTCATTTATTCTTGTGTTATATCTTGTTCTCACCCTTTTGGATATTGAGAGACAGTCTGACCCATTTATTTTACAATACTTAGGTCAGGCCAAGACTTTTCAGGTCATGTTGACCTTCAGATATTTGTGTTAGTAAGGAAATAAACATTTTTTGACTTTTCATTTATCCCATTTAGGATTTTCTGTTTGGTTATGAGATGTATTTTTGAGTGTAGAGACTTTTTGGAAATTCGTACCAGATGTCTATTATGTGAGTATCGTGTTATATTTGACAGTCTCCCAGTTTTATATATGTATATAATGTTTATTATTCCACTGTGATATGTGACTAGTGCTTATATGATATACTGTTCTGATTCTGAGGAATCTGTGCGATTATTATTTTGAATTGAGACTATACATGTCAAATTTTATACCAAAGATTAAGTAAAATAATAATTATGATGTGCCAATGTTGGTTTATTTATATATTCACATTCAGTCTCCCTTAACAAGCCGTAATCTCCATATTATTAGACGACATTATTTATAATGTTCTTTAATAATATGGGTATCGTGGTGGGTCGTCAAAAAACATCATAATCTCACATGTAGAATGATAATGTATAATATCTCAAAGATCTTTATAAGGAATACTATATGGTTACAGTAATTAGAGAAAACTAACTTATCATAAGCCTGGACAGTTATGCTAGCCTGTCCTTACAATTGCTGATAAAAATAAATAGAGAAATTCAGTGGATTTAAGAACACTACAATAGAAAATCATCTAGCGCCTCTCCAAGAGCTCTAGTGAACATCAATAAAATCTAGAAATATACGCGGGCTAACCCAAGCATTATAAGAAAATAACACCCGGATAAGTCTTTTAAACCAATGTGAGAAACTCAATCATATGGATATTTATATTTGTAAAACCCTTTGAAAATAAAGGTATCTCATAAGACGAAGCCATAAATAAACATAGATGGCTGTTTCCTTATGATAACCGAACCATTTCTGTAAGAAAATCCAACGCTATTATAATGATGTCTAAGGTGTTGAATATAAGTAAGAAATAGCTGAAATGCTTGTATTTCACATTGCAGCATATTAGAGTACATCTAAAACCGCTAAGGCGTGTTCGTATATGGATTTTATACGGTAATGCCATCAGTTTAAAAACTGAAACGGATCTCTATGACAAGGATCAGATTCTACCTTCTGAGTGTCGTATATCTCTAGATAGAATATACCATAAGGCAAACACTGTTGGCCTGCGCCCGAATGAGCGAACATGAACCACATGGAAACTAAGCATCAACTCCCACATGCAACATCTATAAGCATGCTATAGATAATGGAGTAGATGTACCCCTCTGGGTTAGCAAAACCCCTGGATTGTGCATTCTACTCTGTCTTATGTCATTTTTCCGATGTCGAGGCTACGTTCGATATCTTTCACATGAGTCTTCACACTCAAACAGATCATGAATCCCCAAATAGATTCTAGCAACTCGAACAGATCTGAAAACCACACATGAGTTGTAGCATCTCAAACAGATCCACTTCCCAGAGATAGAAGACGTATCTCAGTCTTGAAGTAGTTTTGGATAAATAAAACACTTATCAATCGCTACCTCTTCAAGACCGAATCAACGAATTGGTCATACACAATGAAAATGAGAATGATCGCATAAAAAACTAAATCCCATACATTTCCATAATTAAGTAAACACATAAGTATTATTAATTCATACAAAGCGTGATCAAGTCACCTAAATGACTTTTAATCCCTTTCTGATTAATTTTATCATTTATTAATTATAAACCTCTTTATTTGTATCCCTCATTTTATCTAGTAAAACTTCTTTCATTAATCAAAGCTTCCTTTATTAATTAATTCCCCTTTAATAACTAAAACTTCCTATGCATACTAGTATATATATTTAATTTTTGTTTATAAAAGATATATACCTGCATTTTACAATTTCACTATTCATTTATACTCCTTGCAATACTTCAAATATTCATATACTTATCTCAATCGTATAAATATATTCACAAATTACTTAGCAATGTTTTCCTTACTTAAATATAATCAAAGAGGTTAAAAATAAATGTTACTAAAACTTTGATACTATAAATCCCTTCTCTTTTATAAACTAAACATATAACTTTTTCTATCTTTTTATAAAAAATTTCAATACTGTTTATTATCTTTAAAATTCCATTATTAAAGATCTAATTATATTTTAACATTTTTCCACTTTAAAATATAAGTCAAGGGTTTAAAAACAATGTTACGAAAACATTGTTTATTATATACCCAAAACACTTCACATTTAATCATTTTCTTTAAAACTCTCTTTTAAAGGTTTAATTATATTCAAAGAGCTTAAAACAAAATTACTTAAACATTGTCACAGCCAATCCAAAAACATTTCATACTTTAAAGACTTTTCTCTTTAAACTTACTTTTTAAAGATTTAACTATACTTAAGGGTTTAAAACAAATGTTGTTTAAAAAAATGTCACAATAATCCCAAAACCATTTTATACTTCAAAAACGTTATTTTTAAAGATCTGAGTTAGTAATAGGTTAAGTATGATTGTTAACTAATCGATTATCTAGTTAAAACAATTGCTTATACTAACCAATGATCATATACTTACTCGTTTTCGACATTTCAACTTACGTACTCTTCATCCAAGAGTGAAGCCAAGTAAGATAGAGCACTGCTTGCATCAAAGCCCTACCTAGACACTTCATTCTTGAATCTTACAAATAGAGAAGTCTGCTCGTCGGCTTTTAGTGTTAGGTATAATATTAATGATTTTCAAAAACAAGTAAGAAACAACATAATTAACCTGTTTTTAACATTTCCAACTTAACTATTTCTCGTTCAAGAGGGAAGCCCGGTAGGTTAGAGCGGTATTGCTCTGTCCTTACTCGACATCAATCTTAACTCTCACAAATAGATAAGCCTACTTTGTTGGCTTTTAGCATTAAGCCAAGTTTATTACATTTTAAGCAAGTAAACGACGAGATTAACAAGCTTCTGACTTTCCAACTTAACTATTCCTCATTCAAGATGGAAGCCAGTAGGTTAGAGCTCTATTGCTCTGTCATTACTCAACATCAATCTTTACTCTTACAAATAGAGAAGTCTATCTCATCAGCTTTTAATGTTAAGCCTAGTCAATTAACTTTTTCAAAACTTATATACATACTTTTGAAATACTTGTAATAGGTTTTAAATATATATACAAAATATTACTTGAAAATAACTAATTTATAACTTGATGAAAAACATGTTTTAATCTTATAAAACCTCTTTACTTTGAAAATACATATATAATTATTAAAAATATATTTAAACGTCAAACCAACTTTAAAACACTCTAACATAGATTAGAAAATAACGCTAAAAAGACTAAATAAAAATACTTAATTTGAATATCATTTTTACACAATTTATAGTTCCAAACAACAATGATAGAAGAAATGCTGTCTAATGTTTTGTTGCATGTTTTTAACATGTTTTACAACAATTATTAGCCTAGTTTTCGATGATTTAACAAATGATTTTTGATTCATTCTTTTTATAGTAGTTAGTATACTTTAGGTACCTAAAAATCAAGAAGAAACATCCCAAAGAATAACTTTTAATTATTTTATAGAAATTTCTGAAAACAAGATATTTTCCGAAGTGCTCGTATAGTGATTATTTTGCTATAAATTTTGCTACTTCGTTCAACTAGCTATCAATTAATTTAAGCTTTGAAATTTTTATAATAAGAATAAAATATATTTTACTTGTTAAAATAGTAAAGAAACCCTTAAGGATATCTTCATAAAAATAAACGTTATTTCCTAGAAACAAGGAATTTTAAAAGTGTCGATATAGCGACTATTTTTACTTCAAATTTTCTTAGCTTTATTCAATTAATTTCACAACTTTCCAAACTTATCCTTTAATATATAAAACACTAATAGAAATGTAGATAATTACCAAAACAATTTCTATAATGATCTGTTTACAAATCATCAAATTACACAAGTTAAAGTTAAGGTATTTAAAGTGCGTTTGTGGCGACTATCGCTATACAAATAATTCCATATTTAACATCATTCAACCATATATAAATCAAGGACTTCCAAGACACAACAACATATAATTAATATGATATTCAAAGCATGAAATAAAGGTTTATAACTTACTTAGTTAGGGTCTATTATTATTAATAATAGAAAGCAAATTAACAAGTTTTTTAACAACTAGATCAGCAAGTTATTATTTTATCAAGATAAGATAACTCACATTTATTCGACCAAACACTACCATCTTCCTACCAAAATTCAAGTAATCAAAAAAACACTTCCTACTTCAACCAAATCTCACGTCCATAGCCCCTTTCCTCTAGTTGTTCTTGGCCTAGCCTTCCACCACTCACCATTGCCCATTAGCTTGGATACCCCAAATTCTTCCACTATGGGTTACTATAATGTTTTCTAGTAATATCTTAAGGCATTTGACAATTTTTGGTGGAGAAAGGAGTTGATTTGTTGTGATTTCTAAAAAGTTAGAGAGGAGGAAGAAGAAGATGAGACATTGATTTTTTTAGTTTGTGAATTTGTGAGAAATGAAGAGAAACCCTCCACTTATTTATAGCCTTAAGAATTTATAGCAAATGACCTGAGATGCCTTTCCTTAGCTATGAAGAAAAAGGACTCCAACATGACAAAGCCATACCGTAGTACATGCAAACCATACCCTTATAAAAACCATACTCTCCTTAATTTAAGGGTCCTTTAGTAACTTTTGTCTTTACTTAGCCTTAAACAACTTTGATTAGCTAAAGAGAGGTGTTAAGTTATTATTTACATGTTGTCATATTACCATACAAGTTCCAATATATTTATAAAACTTGTATTAAACAAAAAGTTGATTTTAACAAAACGTGTTCCTGTCACATTTTCTGTATTTCAACAAAGTGTATATTTTTGTGAACAAAATTCTAAAATGAATTTTTTATCATTAGTTATTAATTATAAAGGGGCTAATAAGGTTACAAAATCATATTTATTCACATTAAATTCTAGGTACAAATATTAAAATAATTCAGATATTTAAATGCAAAGTGTTCGAAATTTCGGGTCGTTACATCAGTATCGCAAGAAAATGATTTTTCTACTTATTTAAAGCACCACCCATAGGTGGAACCCAATGCGCAAGGCTCCTACACGATAGCAGGATTTGGGAAGGTCGATAATGTACGTAGCTTTTTCTTTGTACTACGAAGAGGCTATTTTCGAACTTAAACCTGGACGCCCAGATCACCATGCAGGTGACCTAACCGTTGTGTCAAGTACCACTCTTATTATTAAAAAACATTAATGTAAAAAAAATTCTACAATAGTGCATCAGAACTTTCAAGTATTTCAAATATTTTAAAATTTTCTTAAATGTATTTAATTTTTCAAATTGTCCTTTGTTATGCTCAATATCGTAGTAGATCAATTTACTGTTGTACAATAGATGTTTAGAACACACACAAAATGAATAGATCATTTAATTTAGAAGGAACCAAATTAATTTTTTTAAATATTTTTTAAGTTTTATCATTTTCTTCTAATTTTGGTACCTCAACAATGAAGTAAAAAATAATATTGAACCAACCATTAGGTATTTCATCCTAAACGTGTTAAATTTGTTTGCCAATAGAAATAATCAGTTGTAATGTATTATCAAGTTACTTTTTTCCTTAGATCTCCATCTTTTTACATGTACTATATAGGCATATATGCTTGTACTTTCATAACAAATAGACATTTATTTAAATATACAGGAAACTATGTATAAAAAATTTTAGGAACTCAAATGAAAATCCAGTAGATTCCAAACCATATTCTTATGTCTTCTTCTCCAATTGTTGTGATTAGGCACTCATGTCTATAAAGAAACACAACTATGCAATCATCTCAAAATATGGAAATTAAACATAGCAACGAATGTCAATTAATTGCTTACTACATTGCCCAAGTGAACAATGATAGCACTCTTTGAACTTTCAAATCCTAGTTAGCTTGCTTCGCTAATGCACATAAAATCAAAATCCAACGGCTAAAAAAGAAGTGTAAATTGCATAGTTAAAGCATTAAAGGTATATGTTTTTATTCTTCATTAAATATGTTGTATGTATTATATATCATAGTAAGCACATTTAGTGGAGAAAAAGTTCTCTAACTAAATTAAAAAATATGACTATTGTTTAATGTTTTGAAGCTTCGGTTTCGGAACTACCAATTATTCATCAAGTAAAATAGCTTATACCTGAGTTGTCAAGTTTATAGGAATTAAAAAAATTAATAACAACACAAAATTATTTTAAAATTTAACAAATATATTATCTATAATAGTTTAGTAGCTAATTTAAAACAATAGTTTATGCCGAAGAGACTAGCGAAAATTCTAGTTTGTTTTCACCAATATATAATGTTAACATTATTTTTTTAAATGATGCTTAATTTCTTATCCCTTATATCAAATTAGAAAACTGCCACGCTTTAATCTCAACCATAATTTAATTATCAAGATTTGTAACTTTTGATCCATCGATACTATATTTATCGTAAAGTGAACTACAATTTGATCAAAAATGCAATAGTGCATAAATCTATTGGAAAACCACTTATATTAATTTAAAAGGTTGATAAAAAGCTTACCTATCTATTATATCGATCATATAACCAAGATTGCTTGAAACTTCCTAAATGATAATCCTATATTAAAATCAAGCTGAGGTCATATCAAATTCAAAGACAGTCAAATAATATAAGAAAACATGATATCATGTTTCATTCACATATTTGGATACAGTGAGGCCTTTAATTTTATAAGAAATGGAATATTTACATATGGATATATAATATTATAAGGCAATCTACGTCACTTACCTTCACCACAAATTTTAAAAGTGAGGATGACATTGGTCAAAAGTGGAAGGATAAAACTATGATTTAATACAGTAATACTAGGTCAAATCGATGAGCATTCCCTACAAGTGCATCATAGGTTCAGAAAACATCATATATAACATTATAGTAATTAAGCAGTCCGTCATAAAACCATATAGCACATTTATTTTCGAGCCAGACTAAACAAGTAGTAGAGCAATATTATAATCAAGGGAATATGAACTAAAACTCAAAAAGGGTAAACAACATGGAACTAAATCATTCCTAGGAATAAATTCTTTTTCATCTACTTAATTGGATAAACAACAAAATTTAGAGGTAGTATAATAACATTATTAACGTTCAATCATAAATCATTGAGAAATACATGGAGTTTAAAGCATCCCCGAAAACAAACTCCAATGAAAAATCTTACACATCCATTAATGCTTACACATGAAACCAACATGATAATTCAACCGGAGATAGGAATTTCAATACTATATTTAGATCAATGTAGAGAGTGATACATCAAGTTAAAATCACCCCATGAAACAAACCCAATCACATAATTCTACTTAATTAATCACTGCTCTATACATGATCAGCATAGGAAAATTCAGGCAGCGAAAGTAAAAATCATCATAAAAAAGTTGAATAACAAAAATAAACAAATTAGGTTTTTTACATCAGGTAGGATACATGGTTGGGTCAATAAAGGCAGTGCGTAATCCAGTTAACCAACATAAACAACATGTCATGTAACGATATGGAATTTTACTACTTTGATTGGTGAATATTTAAATAATTTTAAATATTAAATTAATGGTTTCTAATAATCAAATAATAATCTTTTAATTAATAAATGATGATGGTGAACTCATTTTGAAATTTGATTACATAAATAATGTTTCGACGAATATTGAAAATGTAACCGAACATCTTTTTCTGAATTTTCGACTTTTTATCAAACAGAAGTTGTCGCAAAGTTGTTGTACACTTATTTGCACGTATATGAACATTTAATAACATTCCATATTTTCTAATAAAGAAATTTATTAACACTAATTATCACTTGAAAATTCAAAGAAGTAATTGAATAAAAGGTTAGTAAAAGAAGAATTTTTGTGCATGGATTTGTGTGCATTAGTACTAATAAAAGATATGCACATTGGCATGTGCTCTGGCATATGGATTAGCATGGAGGAGGCTTGTTTTGGAAGAGTAATGGAGGGTAGAAAGGTATTTTGGTTAATGGGTCGTAGATCTAATTTGCATTTTTTAACTGTTTATAAAAGGGAGCTTCTATTTCACAAAATCATTTTTTTCATCTCCACTTTATTCTTTTTTTCTTTTCACTTCTTACATTTACTTTTCTCACTTAAGTTTCATAAGTTATTTATACCAAAACACCTCCCTTTTCACTCTAAATTCAGATACAACCTTGTAATAGCATAGCAAACATCTCCACCTCCTTAAAGATCCAAACTTTATAACAAAACTTC
Source organism: Allium cepa (assembly GCA_030765085.1). Taxonomy (NCBI): domain Eukaryota; kingdom Viridiplantae; phylum Streptophyta; class Magnoliopsida; order Asparagales; family Amaryllidaceae; genus Allium; species Allium cepa. Next base: position 489,913,376 of record CM060937.1, on the reverse strand, counting down.
CCTTTTTTAGCCATAGCCATGTGCATGCAGGAGATAGAGGAGGGCCTTGGAGTGAGCTTCTATGCATGTGAAGGCGACGGTAGGAAGGACTTAAGTGTTTTCAAGGTTGATGTGGGTAGAGGGTATTTTGTTCTTGTGTTTGTGTATGATATAACTGAGTTAAACTTGCTTTAAAGCATCTTTAAAATGAATTAATTTGTTGTAATAATTATTCATTGTGCCGCTTATGTTTTATATACATATGTATGTAATGTGTATACTCATTTGTTTGGATTGGTTTCTGCTTGAAAGCAGATGAAACATAGGGTTTAGATAGAGGATAAGCTAAATGAATGGAAGTCGAAGTGGTCATAGTGAATAGGTCACAATGATACACTTCGAAGTGCATATATGCATGAATTTTCATGGGACTATATTATAGAGGGCTTTAAGGAGTTCCTCACCATATTTGTTTTATTTTACATTATTAATAGCGATGTATAACATGGTGAAATGCATGTTGCTGCTAGTCAACTTACTTTTTTGATTTGTTTTTATGCGACATTGATATTTTGTGCTTTCTTTTTAATGGTTTACTACTTTGTTTCCTAAATTGTTTTGAAATGGTTTCCGAGCTTGACTTCTGTTTTCAAATGTGATATCCCGGAAATTGGGCAATATAAATTTAATAATCTGTGTTATAAATTTAATTTGATTTGATAATTTTTAATAACAAATTTGGAATTTGATTTAATAATCATGTTTTAATAAATATTTAAATTGAAAGATTTTATCTTTTTAGATAAATAAATTGTTTTCTGTTTATAATATATATTTGTATATATTGTAAATTAATAAACTTTAATTTTGAATTTAGTAAATGAATTAATTTTCTAACTCTAATTTATTTTTGGTAAATTGGAAATTTGATTTAAATTTGAAATTTAACTTTTCAAAGCAATTCAATAAATAATTTTATGGTTTATACTTATGGAAAATCTTATTTGTTTAAATTTATATTTTTAATTAGCTTGAAGATGAATTTAAAATTTGATTAACATATAAGCTTTTTTTTATTTTCTTTTTAAAATATTGCTTGAAATTTATATATAAGAATTTACAATACAAATTACAAATGATCTTAATTTGTTATAATCTCTTTTACAATTTATTTAATATTGCTTAATTTTTTATTTTTGAATAAAAATTAAAATACTTAAATTCTTTTGAACATAAATAGATTGGTAGTAATAGGATTTGTTATTTTTAATTTTAATAGAGTTATATATGCATCTATATATAACTTGTTTATTAAAATTTGGATTTAATGTTTTGAAATTAATAGAATAAATATTTCAATATTTTGGAATAAGCTATATTTTTAATTTGTTTTTTTATTTCTTTTCAATTTAAAAAGAGACAAATTCATTTATATATTACTTAAGAAATAAAATAAGATTTAAAGGCTTAAAGTTTTATAAACAATTTAGAATTAAAATTTAAATACTTAAAATACATGTGTAGGTCTCTTAAGACATCTCATTAACATGTGTTAGTCATAGAATATAACAAAGTGACAAATGTATAAAGATTTGGACAAGTGTCTTACTTTTCTTGTTCTTATATCTTTAATAAAATCAAAATATACTAAAATAAACTCATTTCTTCTAAAATTCATTTTCTTTTCTATATTTTTTTCAAAAACTTAAGATCTTCAGCCATGAAAATTTGAAGTTTTCATCTTCAAATCAAAACCTAAGATCTGTAAACAAATTTTAAACTAAGTTCAAAATCTGCAAATCTCTTCTTCAAAACAAATTCTGTTCTAATCCAAATCTACAAATCCCCCTCTAAAGCTGAATCCAAAACCAGTTTCCTCTAACCAAAATAAATCAAATTTGCAATCCAATTCTGCAAATTCTTTTCTGTTTAAAAAAAAAATACAAACCTGCGTGCATCTGGAAGTCACCGCCTCTCTGTTTTGAAACTTCTTCAAGCCTGCATGTCTTCTCCTGGAAACAAACATGCAACTGTAAATCTGGAAAACAAAGTACTACCATCATTTCAAGTTTAAAAAGCAATCTGAAGTTCAAGTCACAAGCAAAAAAAATTAAAAGTAAAATCTGAAGCTTGTGTGCTCTGCCCCTAAAACCAGGTGAGTAACATTTTTATTCAAAACTAAATTAAGTAAATTTAGTTGCTTATAATGAGTTACTGATATATTCGTAATTATATGAAAGCATAGGATAGAAGTTCTTATGTATGGTTGCTGAGTATTTATGCTTGCTGTTGAATATATGTTACTGCCTGTTACTAGAATACCAAGTTTTATTCCTGATTAAATTCCATGAGTTTATGTTCAAACCTTTGTTATAGTTTATGATTTACGCAAAATATGATTTGTATCATAAGTTTAAGTTTTAATTTTATTAAATTTAAAAAAATAAAATTAATGAAACTGTATTGTCTCTGAAAACAAACTACAACAGAGCAATCTTTGAAAATAGAATTTAATTATCCTTAATTCTTTGATTTAAGAATATAGACATGTTACAAGATCCAAGATGTGAATTTTAAAACTAAAATTTGAATTTATAGATTGAGATTGATTGGAAAATTCTGGTTTAAGTAGAAAACTTACTTTGGGTTTGAATCATCAAACTAGGAGACCGGAGTGGCTAATTTTGATTCTGGTGATGGATTTATGATCATAGTTGTATGGAAAAATGGAAGTTGATAGGTTAAAGCATTAAGGCAGTGGGAATTTGGAATTAAGGCATTTAACCCTAGTTCTGAGGTTCATCTGGAAATTAAATCACTGCAACTCCTATATTTGATCGAATTGATCCAGATTCAAACGAATGATGGGTGGAGTGTGGGGGAATTCGAGGTCGGAGGTGGCACCTCTCAGATGATCGGAGTCTGGAGATTAAAGCAATTTCCTGGTTTCGATATTTTCCAATTTGGGAACTCGAATGCTTAAATTCGATTTGGGGTTTCTAAAACTGATTCGAGGGTTGGAATGGCATTTATAGATGATCGGCGACTTGTTCGTGGGGTTGCGAGAGGCCGGGGGTGATGGCCGTGGTGGTGCAGGTGCACGTCATTCATGGCATGTCAGTTGTTCTGGAAGATCGGTTACTCGTGTTTGTTACGGGTGAATTTGTGGGTTGCTCGAAGTTTTAGGTTGTTTTACTCGAAGCTTTGGGGTTAGGGACTCGGGGTAGCTGTTGTTATGGGCAGGGGGTATTGAAGTTTCAGGATTTTATGGAAACTGTCAGTGCTTTTAAATTTTGAATGAATTTAAATGAAGTGTTACTCGAGTTACTCGAGTTATTTTAGTTTTAGCTCGGGTTAGTTTGTTAGAGTTTGAAAACTTGTCTTGTTTTCAAAAATTTAAAACTAAATTTAAAACTAAATTTAAAAATGGAAGCAAGAATTTTAAGTAAGTTTTAAATCTAACTTAAATTATGGATTCAAGTTGAATTGAATCACAAGTGGGAAATGATGAAGTATTTAAATTCAAAATTTGCTTTAAAAAAACTTTGAAAGAGTTTATTGTTTAAAATGTTTTTAAAGAATTTGAATTTAAATTTGAAATTGAAATATGAAGTAATGCTTAAACAAAGTATAAAATTTGATTCAAATTTGAATTTGAATCTTTGTTTCAAAATAAATTTAAGTTTATAAATTTAAGTGTTTAAAACCAAATTTGAATGGTAATGTAAAATTTATATGGTTTTAATTTTATAAAGAAATTTGTTTTAACCTTTGTAAAATTTCTTTTATAATAAAAGTATTATTTAGCAATTAAAGGTTTAGATTGAATTTAAACTTGTAAAGTTAAATAATAATTTAATGTTTGCATTTCATTTAATTATTAGGATAATTAAATGAACAATTAATTTATTTAAGGAATAAATAAAATAGTAATTAAGGTTTAATCATAAAGGTTTAAGATTAATAAATTTTAGAGTAATTAACTTGTAATTAATTAAATAAGATTAGTTTTTAGTTAATAATCAATTAATCAAGTAATAATAGATTAATTAAGTTTTAATTAACACTTCATTATTTAATTAATTAGGGCTTAATTAATGGATTAATTAATGATTAATTAATTTGTAGTTAATAATGATTAAAATAAGTTAATTATTTTGGAAAAATATTAATGAGTTGTTAATAGTTAATGAAGGACATTAACTAAGGACTATTTAATAATTAATTAATGTGATTAATTTTAATTATTAATTAATGTGATTAATTTTAATTATTAATTAGATTAATTAATTTAAAGATAATCATTTGTAATTTGTTAAGTATAATTACATATGGAAGTAATTAAGGAATTAATTACTTATTAATTGAGTTAATTTGATTAGTTTAAGTTAATTAATTCAGTTTAATTAATTTAAAATTAATCATTGATGATTTGTGAAGGATAATTACTTAATGTAATTTAATGAAGAGGAATTACTTAGAGAAGTAATTAATGGATAATTACTATATGTAATTAATTGGAAGTGATTTAATAATGAAGTTATTTGAGTATAATTACTTTGTGAATTAATCAAGGGATTAATTAAAGATAATTAATTAATGAGTAATTAATTTATTCGGTAGGGTAATCAAGGGAAGTTGATTACTGAATGGAGTTAATCAAGGGTGATTAACAGTTATGATTTAAATAAAGATTAATTACTTAATGTAATTAATTTAATTTGAAAATGTAATTAGAAGATCATTAATTATTATAATTAATGATGTAATTAAGAATGGATTTAATTGGAAATAATTAATAAATGTAAGGAATTAATTAATGTAATTAATTAAGAATTAATGTAATTAATTAAGGATTAATGTAATTAATTATAGTTAATTAATTAAGGAAGTAATTAAAGATTAATTACTGTATTTGGTTAAGTATAATTAATTTGAGAAATTAATTAGTGGATGATTACTTGAATGTAATTAAAGGTTCATTAATTAGGGATGATTAATTAAAATAAATAATTGGTGCATGATTAATTAACTGATTGATAATTAATTAATAGTGATATAAGCAAAATGATATTGGTGAAGTAATTAATTTAATTTACTTTAAATTAATAGAATGATGTAATTAATTTAATTCATTTTAAATTAATTATATTTAGTGTGGTTAATCATTGCTTAGATAGATGAATGGTGTTGTTTACTTTGTACAGTTTGATCTCAGATATGAGATGGATAATGTTGATGATTTGGATGCATTGGTTGCATTGTGATGTTGATATATATTATCTTTTGGATAATGATAATATGGTTTTATCTGGTATGATGATAATGTTGATTATCTGTTGTGAATCTGTGATCTATCTATTTGGACATATAAATAATTGAATTGTTTTAAACCTTTAGAACAACTTGGCCTTAAAGGACACGCTTTGGATTTCGATGAGACCGGGATCGGGTTTCCATATTTGGATATTCGAAAACCACATCGATCCAAATTAACGATAGGTCGTGAATCTCTTGTGGAGAGTGAAGAATCGAGGTGTAAAAACTATACGTTAGTATAACTCTAGGGGTGATTTCATAATGAGTTTGACGGAATAGTACTTATAGATTCGAGATGGTGATTTAGAGTGCAAGGGTTATCGTCGTTAACTTGGAGGGTGATTCCAAAATGAGTGTAACGAGATAATGCCTTCGGTTTCGTTCGAACCTGGAACGAACTTGTATGGATTGAATGCTTTCAGAAGATCGTCAGGTGGACGATGAGCATTCTAAGAGATATGTCCTCTAAAGGTAATCGTAACCTCAAGCCTCATCAATCGGGAATGGCTAAAACAGCGGGGTGCAGCAAGGCTTCGTGGGTAGCTCCCACTGGAGAGCAAGATTTACTCCTGTCTAGAGGTCCCTTTTTTATTTCGGCTGTGTGGGCAGTTGGATGTACACCAACTACGGGGTTGTCTTGTTCGGAACTGTTCAGTAAGGAATGGGTTTGGCTTTGTGTTGCAGGGGAGCGGGCGTACTCCTCGGTACGTTGATCTAGGCCACGTACTGTGACGGGCGGCACCCCAGTAGCCCTGCCATTGTATGGAATCCAAAATCCAATAAGTGCCAACAGTTTTGATTGTATTACCCACTTTTGTGGCAAGTAGCTGGAATTTAATAAATGTAACAATTTCGGCTATTTCTTATTTACTTGAAAACCCTAGACCCTATTATAATATCACAGGATTTCCTATCAAATGTTTTGGTTAACGTAAGGTAAAAACTTTTTCATGTTTATGTGTGGGAAGTCTTACGTGATACCTTTCTTTTAAAAAGGTTTTCAAAGTTAAGCAACTTTAACCTGTTACTCACACCAGACCCATGTCTGACCCAGAGTTTATCTTCTGTTTTCTTAAACTCTTGGGTACTCAAATTTTTACGAGTAGCCAAGGGATTCAGGTTAGCTTTGACGAATATTGGAGGAGTAATGGAGCAGAAGGCCTCTGCGTTAGATATATAGTATTCCGCTGTGTGATCTGTGATTGTCTCTGAGTTGTATTATGTTGTAAATACTAGATAGGTGTTTATAACTGTCTAGTATGTGTTGTATATCTGTGTACTCTGATAGTGGTTGTAAACTATGTAACATTTTATGTTATTAATATAATTTATTCGTTCCACTATTGAGATTCTGACGTTGTGTTCTTCTTTCTTCTCGTTCTTTTCTCTTTTCTATCACATTCTTTCTTCATGATGATACGACTTTTCTGGGGAGAAAAAGTCGGGTCGTCACAGTTGGTATCAGAGCATTAGGTTGGGTGAATACCTAGGCTCTGGAGTGGTGTCTATCTTGAGAGAGTGTATTTGTAGTTTTATTATATATATATTTATATATTTATTTCTACCTATTTGTTGGGATACCCGTACAAGTTTTCCAATATAAGTTGTAAAGGTAGATAAGGTAGTGGGGTGTGTAACACGATTACTACCATTGGTTAGAGTTTGAGTGTTGAAGTTGGTAGTGTATCTGTCGAGACTGTAGACCTAATACCGTCTCGAGTGAGTTGTGCAGAGTATAGGATTTCACAGATCTCTGAGGGTAACCTGTTAAGGTTCGGAGTCTATCTTTGAGTTGGATGAGTTGAATTTGGATCTGTCGGTCAGGCATAAGAGAATGATGGTATCTTGATATCCCAGGAATTAGTAGCTGTGTGATGATACGCAGTGACTATAGATGTCTTCGAAGATGTTTTCTTTGGAACATGTTAAGGAGGTGAGTCTGCTTCGATGTTGTGGCTAGATTCAGCAGGATGTTTCTGTCCGGTTTGAGGCCCGTGTTTCTCGAAGAGTTTTGGATTAGGAAGTCTTTGGCGTTGGTTTCAGCAGTGCAGTTCGGAGTGTTCTATGTGCTGGCAAGAAGGTCTTCTGGTTAGCAGTTTTTTTATAAAGATGGAGTTCAGAAGCAGAGTAGAACCATTTCTTCGATGGATTGGCTAGATGTTCTGATTGGTAATGAGAGAACAGTTTTCTTTGGATAGTGGTCTGGTTGATCGCAAAAGTGACTTGCGATACTTTGAATGTTCTCTTGAGCTATGGGAAGTTTGTCCATATTTGGAGGTTGAGTTTTCTTATCAACTGGATTCTAGGAGTGATACCGAAGGTTTGGTGAAGCAGCTTTGGATCAGATGGGACATCTGAGTTTCCTTTTATGGATCTGTTGAACCATATTTCTGTAATGTGTCATCCAGTTTGTGCTCGAGTTTTTCTACTGCTTCAGATCAGAGTTGTGCAGCGGAAGCAGTTTGGGAGTGCCTTGTTTTGTCTTTTCCGGATAAGAATTATAAGTTAGTTTTCTGGTATTTGTGGAGTAGAGTTGGTGTTCTTGGTTTGGAATTGATCATGAGGAGATCACTTTGTTGGATTGTTTTGGTCCAGTTTGTTTCTAAAGGCATCAGCGAAGGTTGAGCTGATCAGGAGAGTTGAAGGCAACCCAGGATCATCAAGAGTGTTTGGTGAATAAGAGACGAAGGAATTTGGATTCCGGAGTCGGAGATTTGATCTTGAATAAGTTTTCTCCGATCTAAAGAGCTATAAGATGGAATAAGACTGGGCAAGTCAGCTCCGAGATGTTTTGGACCTTTTCTGTGTTTTGTGAGGATTAGTGTTTGATTTTCAAAGTTGAATTGCCGGTTTGGATAACTGGGATTCGATGTGTTTCACGTATCTCCGAGGTAGTACGTGTATGGTTTATCTCTGGTTATGGAACCAGCAGTTCAGGAGGATGTGATTGTCGATTCAGACTCGTATGTAGTCTGATATCCTGTTTAGTCTTGTAGATCTTGTTGGATAGGAGCTTTATAGCTTAATAGTATTGATTGTTTAGATTCTATAGAGCGAGTATTCCGATATTTATACCGGGAAAACTCGTAAAAAATTTATCCAGAATTTTTCTAGATAATTAAATTTGTTTTGATTGGATGAATTGGTTGCTATGGTTGTTAGCATATGTTTGATAATATATGCTTGTGTTTTAAAATAAAATCTTAAGATAAATTATTGAATTACCTTTGCTTTTAAATTTCGGGGACGAAATTCTTTTAAGGGGGAAGGAATGTGATATCCCGAAAATTGGGCAATATAAATTTAATAATCTGTGTTATAAATTTAATTTGATTTGATAATTTTTAATAACAAATTTGGAATTTGATTTAATAATCATGTTTTAATAAATATTTAAATTGAAAGATTTTATCTTTTTAAATAAATAAATTGTTTTCTGTTTATAATATATATTTGTATATATTGTAAATTAATAAACTTTAATTTTGAATTTAGTAAATGAATTAATTTTGTAACTCTAATTTGTTTTTGGTAAATTGGAAATTTGATTTAAATTTGAAATTTAACCTTTCAAAGCAATTCAATAAATAATTTTATGGTTTATACTTATGGAAAATCTTATTTGTTTAAATTTATATTTTTAATTAGCTTGAAGATGAATTTAAAATTTGATTAACATATAAGCTTTTTTTTATTTTCTTTTTAAAATATTGCTTGAAATTTATATATAAGAATTTACAATACAAATTACAAATGATCTTAATTTGTTATAATCTCTTTTACAATTTATTTGATACTGCTTAATTTGTTATTTTTGAATAAAAATTATAATACTTAAATTCTTTTGAACATAAATAGATTGGTAGTAATAGGATTTGTTATTTTTAATTTTAATAGAGTTATTATATATGCATCTATATATAACTTGATTATTAAAATTTGGATTTAATGTTTTGAAATTAATAGAATAAATATTTCAATATTTTTGAATAAGCTATATTTTTAATTTGTTTTTTTTTCATTTTGTAACAACCCTGGTTTTAGTGATTACTTGTAAGTATTAAATTATAACGGTAGTTATAATTTAATACTGAGAATCAAAAATAATTTTGAGAATTTAAATTGTTTATTTTGAATGAACAATGAATTTTGGGAATAAAAAGAGAAAATAACATTCTGGAACTTTATTATAGTGTTTTGAGTTAATAATAAGTGGAAGATGGTTTTTATTTGGTGATAGTTCAATAATTTTATTAATTACTGTGATTTGCTTCTTTTAATAAAAAAAATTAAAAATTATTAAAAGGAGTATTTGATTTTTTTTAAAGAGTGTTATATTAAATAAAAAGGTGAAACTAGGTTTAAAAATATGTTTTGGTCATAAAATTGTGTTAAAATGATTGGTTACATTTTATTACACAAGAAGATTATTTTTGTGTAATTTTTGGGATTAAAAATAGTGGTTTATGTAATTGTAAGTATAATTGGCTACTTATTTAAAAATAAGGATTTTTAATAATAGAAATATTTTCATAACCAAATTTATGTTTTATTAAGTACAAAATACTTTAATTAACATGTAAACAAGGTTTCATAATTTTATCATGTGAAAACTTTGAAACATTTGATGTTTGTTTAAAAACATAAGAGTTCACTAGTGTATTAAGTGAAAAATGAATTAATTTAGGCTATTTCTTTTATTAATGGGTCTTAAGCCCATCTAGTCACTAGTCTGTAGAAAGAAATGAGGAATATCTCATCTTCCTTCTACGTACAGTTCAGATAGTGAGAAACCTGAGAAACCCAATTTCTCTTGCAAACCCTAGCCAAAAATCATCAAATCAAACTCAAATCTTGTGTTTTTTTAAATCAAATTGCAGCTAAATCAACAGGTAATCAAAATCTAAAACCATTTATTCATCAAAAATCAAGTTTTGAAAGTGTTTCTCTGTTAACCGTACTTGTTCTTCTTGCATGTCATTGTTTCAAGTTTATACAGGTTAATTGAAGCTTCCTCCTTCTTAAAGCTTGTCTAATTCAACACAAATTCCAGTTATATTTTCTCTACAGTAAGGTGAGTATCAAAACCCACAATTTTCTAGCTTTGATTGAGATTTCAAGGTAGAAATCTCAATTTCGTTTATTGCATTTCATTTGTGAACCACTGTCAGTAAATTATGCATATCTCTTTCGTTTTAAATCGGAAATTGATTTTCTTTGAAGTTCTGGAAAGCCTGAAAAGAATGTGACAACTTTCATGTTGAAAACATTCGAAAATTTTGAGCATAGGTGGTCCAAAAACCCAAAACAATCTCGCTGCTCTGTCACTGTGAAATTGTGATTTTCTGTGCTAAGTGCTGTTGGAAATTTAAACATATTTTTTTCGTTTGATGTCGGAATTTGATGATTCTTGATGCTCCTGAAAGCTTAGATTATATGCTACAATTTTCATGTTTTGAGTTTTGTCAAATTCTGATGTTTACATGGTCGGAAGTTCATTCTAGTATCGCTGTCCCGAAACTAAAACAACAACTGTAGTGAAATTCATATCTAAAATTTGTTTTGGCCATATCTTTCATGTTTCTTATCCAAATTTAATAATTGAAGATGTTTCACAAAGCTTAGACTTTGTGCTAGAAGTTTTATTTTTTGAGTTTTTTGAAATTTCGAAGTTAGCTTGGTCAAAACTATATTTGTTTGTTGCTGTCTTGAGAGCAAAACGACAGCAATAACAATCATTGAACTGAGAATTGTATTGTCTTATTTTTGCACTCATTCTTGTTCGATTTTGATATTGTTTTTGAGATGTTTTGAGAGCTATGATGCCTATCAATAGGCTAGCTATATTTAGAGAATTTGAAATGCAAATTTAAATAGAATTTGAATTGACTTTGGGTTAAATTTGAATTGAATTCGTATTGAATTCAAGTTATCGGTCTTGAGTAATCTCTCTTGTTTTTCATTATTTTCGAGCATGATTTTCACTAAACCATTTTGAAGTGATTTTTGAAATAAATGGACATTTTAAATTATTATTACATTGTACTTTAAAATTATTTTTCTAATATAAAATCTATTTATTTCCTATAATAAAGAAATTTTAAATATTGGCTTTATTAATATTTTCCGAAAAAAGTTTTAAAAGCTTGTTTTCTCAAATAAATTATTTTATATATAAAATACACACTTTTATACTATTCGAACGTATGAGAAAGAGAATTAAACGATTTAGTAAAACACGTGGTATGGGACATGTGCGTTCACTATTTCGGTTAATTCCGGACTTGTACGATTGAAGCTATTTGAGATTTTTGATTCTGAGATATTCTGCCATTTTATGGCGTATTTTGAGTTTTAAAATTCCTATATATTGGACTTATTTAAGATGTCCAATATTTGACAAGTACTATGGTTTGAGATCTCCTATGTAAGAGTATGGTCGATGAGAACCATCGCGATGTTTTATTTACTTGTCAATGATATAAGGCAAGTCTTGAGTATATGATTTCATATTTTGAGATTTATGGTTTATGAGGAACCATCACGATGTTTTCACTTGTCGATGAAATGAGACAAGTTACAATGTTATTTAATACTTGTCGATGAGATGAGACGAGTATGGTGTCTCTTTATCACTCGCCAATGAGATAAGGCGAGATATGATTTATGAGTTTTATGATGTTCCTAGTGTGGCACCGACTAGCGGCTAGTAAATCGCTAAGTGCGAACGAGTGATATGGGACACACGTTAACACTTTTCGGATTCCTATCCGTGAGTTTGTGACACATTCACGATGTTTACCTAACAGAACTGCTTTGAGAGGTGTCAGCGACCTTGTCATGAGGACGAACTGCTTAGGGAGGTGTTAGCGACCTTGTTAGGGCTGACAAAATAGCTTGGAGAGGTGTGAGCGACCTTGTCATGAGGACAAACTGCTTAGGGAGGTGTTAGCGACCTTGTTAGGGCTGACAAAATAGCTTGGAGAGGTGTCAGCGACCTTGTCATGAGGACGAACTGCTTTGAGAGGTGGTAGCGACCTTGTCAGAGGCTTCGGCCATCTGAGAATGGCACGTGCAGCATCGCTTCGGCATGCAAATGGGATTTGGCCAATCTGGGGAATTTTTATAAGTTTATGATTTCGATTTCACTAATTTTGAGATGATGAATTTACTTATAGCCTTGAGTTAGAGAAAGGCATATATATATATATATATGTTGTTTTATGGTGATTTCGATATGAGGATTATAAACACTTATTGAGTTTCATGAGTTTTGATTTGGAGATTTTTCATCGCCGATTGTTTATATTATTTGAGCGTTATTGTCGAGTTTACCTCTTTTGAGGTCTTTGTATACTTAAATGACATTGTTCACTTAAGTCATGATTATGTGTTCTTTCTATTGCCTCTTCTCATTTGAGAAGAATCACCACCTTGTATCTTATGCTTCATATTATCGTCTATCCTTCTTAACTGATTGTTTTAGCTAGACTGACCCGCGTATTTTATACTCGGGTCAGACCGAGTTGTTTCAGGTCAGCTATCAGTTCGGGACTTAGCTTTAATGCATCTGCTTGGATATCAGCCTAGCACTTTTGTGTAGTTTATATTTCTTTCCGCTTGACTCTGATATGCATTTGATTTGATGTATATGTTATGGTCGAGTACCACCTTTATTGTATTCATATTGTATTGTACTAAACATGTATCGGTGTATATGTATATATATGATGTCGATTATTGTTCTGTGATGTGCTTTATATTTAGTTATTGTATTTTGTTCTGATAGATCCGTCAACCACCTATAGTTTTGGATTAAACATTTACTGTGTATGTCGATCCATTGAGATAGAAAAGAAAAAAAATTATATTGCATTAATCGACGTATTCAGTAGATGTTTAAGACAAAGTTATAGATGGTCGCCCTTAACCAGCCCTATTCTCCGCTTTAGTAGATGGAATTACTCGTTAATTCTCTTTACTAAGGTGGGTCTCGGGGTGGGGCGTTATGTAACGACCCGTATTTTACGTGTCGGTAAATCGTAAAATAGATGCATTAAGTCGTTTAGAATATGAGTCGACCATAGCTTAAGTCGTATGGAAGTTAACTCGTGTGGTGCTTAAGTCGTGGGTAGCTTGGGTCGTGTGAGCGAGTTAGAGAGGGTAGCGACCTAGGAGTTAGCGGTGTTAGCGACCTAAGAAAGATGAGTCGGTTGAATGACTTAAGACAGTGAGCGGGTTAGTAGATTGGAACGACTTAAGGGGTTGCCGAGTTAAGGATTTGGCCGAGTTAAGGTGTGGCCGACTCATAGGTATGACCGACTTAAGGAAGTTAGCCAACCTAAGTTAGTTGCCGACTTAAGAGAGTTACGACTTAAAGGTTAGCAAGTTAGTGAATTGAGCGTCTTATAGGATGGAACGACTTAAGTATTGAACGAGTTAAGGTTAGGTCGTTAAGAGGTTAAGTCGTTAGGACCTGGTGCCTGTGATAGGTCGTAACTCGCGTGCGAGTTAGGTCGCGAACATGTTGGGTCAAGCCTGTGTTGAGTCGTGTGGGAACTGGAGACGTTAGGTCGTGTGTCGTTTGATGGCTTGAGTCGGTAGGGTTGCTAAGTCGTTGAGCCGTGGAGTGAAGGGTCGTAGGTCGTAGCTCGCGAGGGCATTAAGTCGTGTGTTGTCTCTCGTGTTAAGTCGGCAGTGGGATAAGCTGTTGAGTCGTGAGTCGTGTGTGATGTGCAGGGTGTGTTAGGCCGTGAGTTTTAGGTCGTTACCGACTTATGTTAAGTCGCGTGTGTGCTTGGGTAGGATAAGTCGTATGCCGCATGCTTTTGGGTCTCAGGTCTTGAGGTTGGGTCGCTAAGTCGCGAACGACTTAAAAGTTAGGTCGTGGACGACCTAAGGGGGGGTGACCTAAGGATTTCCAGCCTATAAATAGAGGGGTTTGGCTCACTTTTTGGCACCGGATTTTGAAGCGACGAAGTGCTGCCATTTTGAGAGCTCGACTACAACACTTCTTCACTTCTTTTCTCCACTCTAATCTAGTGATTCCTTCCATCTAAATTGAAGATCAAATCGAAGATCCAAGAGCCAAAGTTGAAGATCTTCATCCAACAAAGAGAGATTTCATCGTGTGAAGCGAGATTTTTTCGGATCAAGCTTAGTTCTTTACTGTCTAGATCTGAAGTTGGTTGTTTTTGAGGTGTTTAGGCGATTCGGTGAGTGGTAGTTATCTCTCACATGGACCCAAGGGAGTATATTGGATTGGTGGCTTGTTTATGTGTTAAAGATAGTGATTTCTTGCATTTTCCCTAAGTATGCATGTAGATCTATCATCTATGAAGTTTTGACACCTATTTTACTACATGTTAACTTATGCAAGTTTATTCATCAAGTTGTAGAGACATTTTCCTATTATTCACGCTTATTAGATTTGGACACTTTAATTACAAAATTGCCATTTCCTTATATAATTGCTTATTAAACCTTGTTTGAATATTTGATTGTTTGTATTAATGATTGTCTTGATAGATTGTTTAGAGTTAGTTGATTTATGGTTGGATCTAGACAAGTATGGTCGAAAAGGATTCAAAAGCTAAGGGATGAGAAAAGCGGCTTGTGGCATATGTAGCAGATAATGAAGCTCATATGGATGGATATGATGACGATGTTGTGATGGAGCTTTGCTATATTAAGATGAGGCGAAGCATGATGTGATGTAGCCTTGGCATAATCCAGACGGGATCATTCCAAGCATGTTGATAACTCGAGGGATGGTTCGAGTTGGTTGATAATGGATTGCTCGAGAAGTAGCTTGGGCTAGTATGAGAATAGTCGTCGAGGAGGATGACTAGGAGGCTTGGATTTCATTGTTGTTGAAAGTTCTAGTAAATTCAAAGCAAGAGTACATGGGATGCCCAAACGACTACAGGTAGGTGGTCGGGACACCAAAAAGACTACAGGTAGGTGGTCGAGTACTCTGGGCATAGTAGGTAAGTCCTAGGCACGGGTCACGATGACGTGCGGAGTTTATCTAGAACCGGGGTTACCATTAGCCCTTGACAGGCGGTCATTCAACTAACGGTGAATTCAAAGCAATGATAACAGTGATAGCCAGAGTCATGGATGTTTGGTTGTATCATCATTCGGCCTCAAGAGCGGTGTTTTCTGGGTGCTTATCTGATCTTGGTTTAGGCCTTGGGGGTTTGTATTTGGAAAACATCGACCTTGACTCGTGTGATAATTATTTTATTTTAAATATCTGCTTTGCTATGCTTGTTTATGCTTAGAGGGTCTGGGGGCTATCACTGTAGAATGAGGTGGAGTGGGATGGTTGAGTTCCTATTCCTTTTATCCTTTATGCTCTTTTGGTATGTTTGATAGTTAATTTACTGCTCACTAAGACTGTTGTCTGACTCAAGGTTTTATGTTCAACTCTTATTACCTTGGGCTGTTCATCCATGTTGGGATGGGCAGACTAGGTAGAAGGTGACAGGTGTTGTTCTTGGCTACCAACGCTGTTAATGACGAAGACGAGATGGAGGCTTGTGCATATTGTTTTCCTACTATATGTACTGGATGTTCCGCTGTTTGTTTGATACTCTGAGTGTTATGTAGTGTGGCTTGATGTATTGAAAATTCAGATGATTGTATAAAACTATTATGAGTTTATATGATGAGACTTCTGTTCTATAGAGCTTCACTATGTATATTTTCTATTGTATTTTATCCATGCGCTGTGAGTAATACGATAGAGCCTGCTGTTTTATCTTACCTTGACTATCGTCCATGGCTGCCTAGCACACTTTTCAGCGCACCATTCCCTTGTTTCGTGCGGGAGTCATGGGCGGTCGTCACATTTGGTATCAGAGCTTTGGTTAATCGATTTTAGCCAACGCTCGCAGACGTAACTACGTATGAGAGACGTAATTGTAATTTTGATGGATGATTACTATATATAATATAGTAGTTTAGAAGGATTTGAACTCCTTATGTAGTTGTTTCTCAAGGTGTTCTAAATCATTCCTTTTTGTAGATATTAAGGATGAGTCGAAGTGAGAGACAAGCTGCTAGGGAAAGCCGTGCTGTTGGGGGAGCTACTGACTATGCTGCAATGTTCGAAGCTATGATGACTTCGATCATGAGAAGGATACCAACTTCAGGACCATCAGTATATGTTGGAGTTCAAGTTCAAGCTCCAAGACCAGTGGATTTTGCTAAGTTGTGTAAAGACTATACTGCTCTTGGAGGAAAGGTTTTCTTAGGGACAGAATCAACCATTGAAGTTCAGAGGTGGATTGATGCTTGTAAAAGGATCTTTGGTGATTTGGGAATTGAGGATGCAACTAAGAGGAAGCTTGCATCGAGACAGCTTCAGGGAAGAGCTGCTGATTGGTGGGGTTCTATCACCATTGATACTCCAGAGGAAGAGATTACTTGGGAACAATTCCAAGTTAGATTTGAAGCTAAGTTCATTTCTACGGCTCAGAAATCTGTTCTGTTTAAGAAGTTTGTGGAGCTCAAGCAAGGTGGGAGGCCAGTTCTTGAGTATGTTACTGAGTTTGAAGCTTTGTCCAAGTATGCTCGGTCGTATATTGATTCTCCCTATCAGAAGAATGAGAAATTTATGACAGTCTTGGACACTTATCTTGGGAGACAGTTAGTGGACCATCTGGATGATCCATTTGAGAAGCTTGTGGAGAAAGCTCTCAGGCACGAGAGTTTGTTTCCTAAGGAAGGGTCTGATGTTGCTGTGACCAAGGAAGAGTCCAAACCACAGCAGGGTGGAAACAAGAAGAGGAAGCAGCAACAGCAGAAGGGTAAGAATGGCCAGAAGAAGCCAAAGGGCGAAGTGACCTGCTACAACTGCCAGCAGAAGGGCCATCTCTCCAAAGATTGTAGGAATCCCAAGGTGCCGGGAAAGTGTTACAACTGTGATAAGCTGGGACATATCAAGAAGGACTGTCCAGAACCGAGGAAAGATAAGCAGATTGTGCAAGCTTATGCTTTGGGGGCTGTTCCATCATCTTCGAAAGCTCCTACTGCAGAAGAAAAGGGGAAGAGTGTGGTGGTTCAAGGTACTCTTTCTATTTGTGGTGTTCCAGTTAGAGTGTTGTTTGATACTGGTGCGTCGCATTCATTTGTTTGTAATGATCTGGTAGACCGGTTGGGTTTGGAACCGGATATTGTTGATAGACCATTGGTTGTGACTAATCCAGTAGGGGGTTCGTCATGTTTGTGTATGGTATGCCATGGTCTAGTTGTATCGAGTCATGATTGCTCTTTTGTTTGTGATTGCTTTGTTCTGAACTTTGCGGGGTGCGAAATTATTTTGGGTATGGACTGGCTTAGGAAGTATCCGGCAAGGATTGATTGTGAGAGGCTGGAGGTGACAGTCGGGAATGTGGAAGGATGAAAGGTTGTGATACGATGTAAGCATGAAGAAGGTGTCTTCATGAGCTTCATGTATTCGTTGGTTGTTCCACGGGATGGACTGTCATCGATGCCGGTTGTTAATGGATTTAAGGACGTCTTTGACGAGGTCAAAGGGTTACCGCCGCATAGGGAGATCGAGTTTCATATCGATCTAGTTGAGGGAGCCAGACCTGTTGTGATGCCTCTTAGGCAGATGGCGCCTAGGGTGCAGCAAGAATTGAAGGTGCAAGTTGATGACCTTTTACGGAAAGGATTCATTCGGCGTAGCATGTCCGAATGGGGTGCACCAGTTGTGTTCGCAACCAAAGCGGATGGATCGTTGAGGTTGTGTGTGGATTATCATGAGCTGAATAAGGTGACTAAGAAGAACAAGTATCCATTGCCGAGAATAGATGACTTGTTTGATCAGCTTCATGAAGCTAGGGTGTTTTCTCAGATGGATTTGGCAACGGGATTTTACCAGTTGAGAGTGGCTAAGGATAGTGTGCCGAAAACTGCTTTTAGGACACCATCCGGTTTCTATGAGTGGCTGGTAATGCAGTTTGGATTGACCAATGCACCAGCATATTTTGTGGATCTTATGAATAGAATATTCAGAGATCAGTTGAACAAGTTCGTACTTGTGTTCGTGGATGATATTCTGATTTATTCCAGAACTGAGGAAGAGCACAAGACGCACTTGCATATTGTTTTGGGAATCTTACGGAAACATCAGCTAAAGGCTAAGTTTTCGAAGTGTCACTTATGAAAGAGTGAAGTGAGGTTCTTAGGCTATGTTATTTCTAGAAATGGAATAGCGGTTGATCCCGCTAAGGTGGCAGCAATCCAGGATTGGGTTAGACCTAAGAATGCATCTGAGGTGAGAAGTTTTCTTGGATTAGCAGGATATTATCGTCGGTTTATTAAAGACTTTTCCAAGATAGCTGCACCGTTAACAGGATTGACGAAAAAGAACCAAGTGTTCAGATGGGATGGTAAGTGTGAGCAAGCTTTCGGAATCCTGAAAGAGCGACTAACGAGTGCTCCTGTTTTGACTATTCCGAGTGGGAATGATGAGATGGTGGTTTACACCGATGCATGTGGTACTGGACTTGGAGCAGTGCTAATGCAAAAGGATAAAGTTGTTGCGTATGCAAGTCGCCAACTGAAGCCGCATGAAAGGAATTATCCGACTCATGATTTGGAGTTAGCGGCGATTGTTTTTGCTCTGAAGATGTGGAGACATTATCTATTGGGAGTTCGATTCGAGTTGTTTACGGATCATAAGTCGTTGAAGTATCTGTTCTCCCAAAAGGACTTGAATTTTCGACAACAACGGTGGCTAGAGTTCTTAGCATCATATGATTTTGGTATAGCTTATACTCCGGGAAAAGGAAACGCAGTGGCGGATGCGTTAAGTCGAAGACATGCAGGATTGGGAGCCATGTTTTCGGAATGGAAGAGCCTTGAGTATTTAGCTGGATTTGACTTCAGGCCCAGATGTGAATTGGAACCTGAAATGTTGGCAAACTTATCGATAAGACCTACTCTTGTGGAAAGAATTGGTGAGAGCCAAAAGTAAGACGATAAGATTGACAAGATTATCCGCGATTTGGAATTTGGATTGAATCCAGAAAAGGATAAAGGATTTGAAGTCGATCGAGAGGGTTGGCTTCGGAAGCAAGGACGATTAGTTGTTCCCGATATAGATGGATTGAGAGATGAAGTTCTGAGGGAAAGTCAGCACTCGAAGTTGACAATTCATCCTGGTGGAAATAAGATGTATCGGGATATGAAGAGAACCTACTACTGGGAAGGTATGAGTAGGATGTTGGAAATTTTATTTCCAAATGTATGAACTGCCAGTTGGTAAAAGCCGAGCAGAAGAAGCCAAGTGTATTGCTTCAGCCATTAGAGGTTCCTACATGGAAGTGGGAGCAGATATCGATGGATTTTATCGATGGTCTACCTAGAACCAAGGAAGGAAATGAAGGGATTTGGGTCATCGTAGATCGTTTGACTAAGAGTGCAAGATTCATTCCTGTTCGATCAACTAGGACTGCATCGAAGTTGGCTGAGTTGTATGTTAAGTGGATAGTTCGATTCCATGGTATTCCGAAGAGTATAGTGAGCGATCGAGACCCATTGTTCACTAGTGGATTTTGGAAGAGCTTCCAGGAAGTTTTGGGGACTGAGTTGTGTTTGAGTACAGCTTATCATCCCCAAACAGATGGTCAGACCGAGAGAGTCAACCGAGTTTTGGAAGATCTTCTCAGAGCATGTTTTTTGGACTTCGGGGGATCATGGGAAGATCAACTTCATTTGGTGGAATTTGCATATAATAACAGTTACCAGTCAAGTATTGATATGGCACCGTATGAAGCATTGTATGGAAGGCCGTGTAACTCTCCGACATGTTGGTTGGAAACTGAAGAAAAGCTGATACTTGGGCCAAAAATAATTCGACAGACTACGGATTGTATAGAGATCATTCGGCGACGAATGAAGGCAGCCCAAGATCGTTAGAAAAGTTATGCCGATAAGCGTCGTAAGGATTTGGAGTTCGATATAGGCGATATGGTTTTTGTGAAGATTTCTCCACTGAAGAATGTTACTCGATTCGGGAAGAAAGGGAAATTGACTCCGAGATTTGTTGGACCATTCCCGATCATCGAGCGAATTGGAAAGCTCGCTTATAGATTGGAGTTACCGGAAAAGATGGCGGGTGTGCACAATGTTTTTCATGTATCTTATCTACGGAAGTATGTGCATGACTCGAATACGGTGGTTTATGCAGATAGCTGTGAAGATTTAGAGGTTGATCCAGTTGTTACGAGACCTCGTAAGCCGCTTCGTGTTGTTGAAACCGACACGAAACAACTTAGGAGGAAGGTGATTACGTTGCTCAAGGTACAATGGAGTGATGATGTTGACGACTGTACGTGGGAGGAGGAAGAGTGGATGAAGGAAGCTCATCCTGAACTCTTCGAGGTATGGCCCCAAGGTGTCGTGGCATCTCACGAATTTGTAGCTTGTTCTAAGTCTTAGAATTCTGCATGCTAGGCTAGTGATTGGATGCATGGTTTGTTGATTGTTGTGGATGGTAGGCATGCAGAATAATTTTGATTGCTCTTGCTTGTTTGGAATTTCGAGGGCGAAATTCCTAAGGGGGAGAGAATGTAACGACCCGTATTTTACGTGTCGATAAATCATAAAATAGATGCGTTAAGTCGTTTAGAATATGAGTCGACCATAGCTTAAGTCGTATGGAAGTTAACTCGTGTGGTGCTTAAGTCGTGGGTACCTTGGGTCGTGTGAGCGAGTTAGAGAGGGTAGCGACCTAGGAGTTAGCGGTGTTAGCGACCTAAGAAAGATGAGTCGGTTGAACGACTTAAGACAGTGAGCGGGTTAGTAGATTGGAATGACTTAAGGGGTTGCCGAGTTAAGGATTTGGCCGAGTTAAGGTGTGGCGACTCATAGGTATGACCTACTTAAGGAAGTTAGCCAACCTAAGTTAGTTGCCGACCTAAGAGAGTTACGACTTAAGGGTTAGCAAGTTAGTGAATTGAGCGACTTATAGGATGGAACGACTTAAGTATTGAACGAGTTAAGGTTAGGTCGTTAAGAGGTTAAGTCGTTAGGACCTGGTGTCTGTGATAGGTCGTAACTCGCGTGCGAGTTAGGTCGCAAACATGTTGGGTCAAGCCTGTGTTGAGTCGCGTGGGAACTGGAGACGTTAGGTCGTGAGTCGTTTGATGGCTTGAGTCGGTAGGGTTGCTAAGTCGTTGAGCCGTGGAGTGAAGGGTCGTAGGTCGTAGCTCGCGAGGGCATTAAGTCGTGTGTTGTCTCTCGTGTTAAGTCGGCAGTGGGATAAGCTGTTGAGTCGTGAGTCGTGTGTGATGTGCAGGGTGTGTTAGGCCGTGAGTTTTAGGTCGTTACCGACTTATGTTAAGTCGCATGTGTGCTTAGGTAGGATAAGTCGTATGCCGCATGCTTTTGGGTCTCAGGTCTTGAGGTTGGGTCGCTAAGTCGCGAACGACTTAAAAGTTAGGTCGTGGATGACCTAAGGGGGCGGCGACCTAAGGATTTCCAGCCTAAAAATAGAGGGGTTCGGCTCATTTTTTGGCACTGGATTTTGAAGCGACGAAGTGCTGCCATTTTGAGAGCTCGATTACAACACTTCTTCACTTCTTTTCTCCACTCTAATCTAGTGATTCCTTCCATCTAAATTGAAGATCAAATCGAAGATCCAAGAGCCAAAGTTGAAGATCTTCATCCAACAAAGAGAGATTTCATCGTTTGAAGCGAGATTTTTCCGGATCAAGCTTAATTCTTTGCTGTCCAGATCTGAAGTTGGTTGTTTTTGAGGTGTTTAGGCGATTCGGTGAGTGGTAGTTATCTCTCACACGGACCCAAGGGAGTATATTGGATTGGTGGCTTGTTTATGTGTTAAAGATAGTGATTTCTTGCATTTTCCCTAAGTATGCATGTAGATCTATCATCTATGAAGTTTTGACACCTATTTTACTACATGTTAACTTATGCAAGTTTATTCATCAAGTTGTAGAGACATTTGCCTATTATTCGCGCTTATTAGATTTGGACACTTTAATTACCAAATTGCCATTTCCTTGTATAATTGCTTATTAAACCTTGTTTGAATATTTGATTGTTTGGATTAATGATTGTCTTGATTGATTGTTTAGAGTTAGTTGATTTATGGTTGGATCTAGACAAGTATGGTCGAAAAGGATTCAAAAGCTAAGGGAGAGGCTAAGGGATGAGAAAAGCGGCTTGTGGCATATGTAGCGGATAATGAAGCTCATATGGACGGATATGATGACGATGTTGTGATGGAGCTTTGCTATATTAAGATGAGGCGAAGCATGATGTGATGTAGCCTTGGCATAATCCAGACGGGATCATTCCAAGCATGTTGATAACTCGAGGGATGGTTCGAGTTGGTTGATAATGGATTGCTCGAGAAGTAGCTTGGGCTAGTATGAGAATAGTCGTCGAGGAGGATGACTAGGAGGCTTGGATTTCATTGTTGTTGAAGGTTCTAGTAAATTCAAAGCAAGAGTAAATGGGATGCCCAAACGACTACAGGTAGGTGGTCGGGACACCCAAAAGACTACAGGTAGGTCGAGTACTCTGGGCAGAGTAGGTAAGTCCTAGGCACGGGTCACGATGACGTGCAGAGTTTATCTAGAACCGGGGTTACCATTAGCCCTTGAAAGGCGGTCATTCAACTAACGGTGAATTCAAAGCAATGATAACAGTGATAGCCAGAGTCATGGATGTTTGGTTGTATCATCATTCGGCCTCAAGAGCGGTGTTTTCTGGGTGCTTATCTGATCTTGGTTTAGGCCTTGGGGGTTTGTATTTGGAAAACATCGACCTTGACTCGAGTGATAATTATTTTATTTTAAATATCTGCTTTGCTATGCTTGTTTATGCTTAGAGGGTCTGGGGGCTATCACTGTAGAATGAGGTGGAGTGGGATGGTTGAGTTCCTATTCCTTTTATCCTTTATGCTCTTTTGGTATGTTTGATAGTTAATTTACTGCTCATTAAGACTGTTGTCTGACTCAAGGTTTTATGTTCAACTCTTATTACCTTGGGCTGTTCATCCATGTTGGGATGGGCAGACTAGGTAGAAGGTGACAGGTGCTGTTCTTGGCTACCAACGCTGTTAATGACGAAGACGAGCTGGAGGCTTTTGCATATTGTTTTCCTACTATATGTACTGGATGTTCCGCTGTTTGTTTGATACTCTGAGTGTTATGTAGTGAGGCTTGATGTAATGAAAATTCAGATGATTGTATAAAACTATTATGAGTTTATATGATGAGACTTCTGTTCTATAGAGCTTCACTATGTATATTTTCTATTGTATTTTATCCATGCGTTGTGAGTAATACGATAGAGCCTGCTGTTTTATCTTACCTTGACTATCGTCCATGGCTGCCTGGCACACTTTTCAGCCCACCATTCCCTTGTTTCGAGCGGGAGTCATGCGCAGTCGTCACACGTTACAGGTTGGTATCAGGGCTGTGGTCAGAACAAAGTAGAATAAACATAGAACAGTATGTATATCACGATACGTCGAAGTACAATACGAGTGAATCATTGTCCTTTATTCGAGCTTGTTTTCGAATCATTCTTTGATTCTTTTTCATGTATTAGGATATGTTGAGATGGAATATGTCTAGGAATATGTATATTGTATTCCGTAGTATTCCATAATAGAGTTTGATGTCATATTATCTTAAATAATCTTATTTAGGGTTATTGTATTCTTATTTTTGTCAATACGAGTGAGTTTGTATCGATGGAGCTGGTTGATTTCTTTAAAGCATTCTTGTTGCATTCCTTTGAGAGTTGTGAATCCTATTAAGGGGTCCACAACGATTGGCTTGTTGTGAGCATTCCGAGTTTTCTATTTGTTGCTGCTTTAGTGAGTATTTGTTTATTACTCACTATATTGAGATGTATTTGATTTGTGATGGATTGACTTATTTGATGTTAAGTCCGATCCTTTTGGTTGTTATAAGATCCTATATTTATTTAGGCATCCTAATTTGATTGGTTTATTATTTCTATCACTTTGGAATGTTAATGATGATTCTGAAGTTTCTGTATTCACTCTTGAGTATCGAGATGTTGATGATACATCTCGAATTCCAATCAATGTGACTCAGTTGATTTCTGTGAGTCCGTTTTGGGTATGACAACCAATCGGGCAATCGAATACTGTATTGACTTCATTCTCGGTTCTTGGCCTGTCATTCGTCCTCACATAAGGATGTCCACTAGGGAAACGAGGTGATTCATTGAATTTATTTGATATTGCCATTCTTATCCCTTTTCAGATATCCTTCTTGGATACTCAATTGTTGATATACTGTGTGGTATTACTTCACTTGAAGTAATGATGTGTTGTTTGTGCTCTTCTTCTCGTTCGAGAAGATATCTTGTCATTACTCTTACATCTCATAGATTTCTTTTAATATATTGAGCGGTGCTAAGGTCATTCCTCGGCTTGATGTTACACCAATTTTTCGCGAGCTACGAGTCATAGAGGATAGCGTTACTCTTAGCGCGTTCCACACTCGTTGTGAGTCTTGTGAGTGGTTCATTATACTATTCGGAATATTGAACACTCCAGTCTATTCCATCAATCTTGAGGATTGAGTATTCTGGGAATAACTCGTGAGTTCTTCTTGTGTTTTTGATTTTTAGAATAAGTAATAAGTTATGTTTCAAAAAAAAAAAAAAAATTAAATTTAGATATGTTTCTAAGAGGAATCGGTATATATTTTTGGGAAATTTTTTTTTAAGTATTATATATGAGGTATTTCTTTGTTTTTTTTTTTAAAAAAAAGAATTTTTGTGTTGGGTTGTCCGTCTAGTGCTTTAAGAATTCTGGTCGATGCGTTTGGCCAACGTTATCGATAGGGATTTCCTAAACGCTGTGATGAGACAGTCAGACATGGTAAATTGAGTTTTAATTAGTAAAGTTTGAGAATAATTAATATGGTGGAGTATTATTTTATTTTAATTGTTTAATAAAACCATTGAACCATAGTGAGTGTTGGAGGAGTGGCGAGGCAGTTTTGATCGTTTGATCAACTCTGCAGCCAATCGATGGGGTCGTTCACTATAAATCAATGGTAGGACAATACCCTTGAATTATGTGAAATTTGAGAAATTGAATATGGTAATTTGGGTAAGTAAAGTGAATAATTCTAATTAAGGGGATGCCTTAATTAGAAGAAAATATCATTTGATGTTTTGATTGATAAAATGATGTATTTAAGGTAAAAGAATACATTGGTTTGCACATTAAATTATTAATTGAATATTTTAGTACAAGTTATTAATGATGACTATAAAAATTTATTTTGATGGATAATCAATAATCATCTCTTGATACTGCAAGAAATTATTTATCTCTTCGAAAATGAGTTTTCATAATGAATTGTTTTTAAAGCTAGATTTTGTAAAGTAATGAAAATATTTCCACTTAATAAAATGTTTTGTGGTGATTACATAAAGTTGATCATAATTTTATATGTTTAGCTTTCCAGGGAAAAAGAGGATCATTTAATAAATGATTAAAAAAAAATCTTGTTTGAAATTTGTAGTTTGAAATTAAAATGGTTTGGGAGAATTTCAAATTTCAAATTGATTTTAAAAGCTGAAATTTCATTTAGAAAAGTGCTGTACTAAAATAGCGATAACTAGAGACTTATAATTCCAAATAAGCTCAATCTTTTTGCAAAAGAAAGAACTTTCAGTAAGATATAAAGTTTCTTTGTACCACTATAAAATATTTTGCGTTTTACTGAGTCTAAAATGAGTTTGAAAGTGGAAAGGCAGTTCTGCCCTATTGAAAAATTCTCTAAGACTTAAGCTGAAAGTAAATTGAACATAACTTTCAACCGTAAATTCGATTTTGATGATCTTTATATTGCTGGAAAGCTTAGACTGAGTAGAACAACTTTCACTTTACAAACTTCTTCAGATTTTGTCGTTTTCTTTGTCAAAACAGGTCTTATTTACAGCAGGTCTGAACTGAAATTGATTTATTTCCCCTCAATAGTTAAGTGTAGCATTTCTTATTTATGATCATGAACTAATATCATCTATTTGAGTTAAGTACAGGTGAAAAAGGATGGTTGGGCTATATTCTGAGCCAAAAAGATTATATATAAGATTATGCAAACTTGCTTTAAAATGCTAAAAAGAAAGGTATGTTTTCAGATTAAAATTTAAAGTGTTAAATGATGATATATATTGTGTTTCCGACCTAATGGTCGATGTATATCATATAAATCATTTTTATAATATTGTGTACGGCCCTCCGTACAAAGGAGACTCCGCCGATATTTCTGAAAATTTCTAACACTTAGAAAATTTGAGAAACAAATTGAAAAATAACATGTTGCAAACTAGAGTGTACCTGTGGAAGAATTAGAGAATAACAACTTAAACTTTATTTACACTAGTCAAGAGTAATAAATTTAAAGTCTAAGTAAGAAGTTTTGAAAAAATTTCAAGTGTTGAAAATTGTGTTTATAACTATAAAGTATCGATCTTTTGGAACTCTAAGAAATTTTGATTGAGAGTATATACATATATTTTAGTTCCTTATGAGTATCTTACTCTTTTGCTATTTTCTAACGACGTGCATTTATGCGGTCGTTCGAGTTTGAAACCACCTTTTGGTTACTATCTTGCCTCTTTTTTTTTGGTCTATCTTGTATTAGTGTTGTTCCTTCCGTGGTGTCATACGGAAAGATCATATCGATAATCATTTTGTTGGTTAGAGTTCGGGTTGGAGTTGTGCTAAATTCCAACTCTACTCAAGGCGCTTTTGAGTAATCTTATATATGTAGCAACTTGTTGAGTTTCTATTTTGAAGGTGAGATGCCTTCGAAATTTTATGTGTTGCTCGGAAAATTCAATGGTTTGCTAGTCTCGATATTAGCGCTTTGGAAACCATAGAATTAATCGAGCAATCTTATCTTGGTTTTCTATCATCTTGTTTTGAAGGTGAGAAATTTTAAGCTTGAGCCTGTCAATCTTCTTTTGCTCGATGAAATAGCTATGTCGAATGCAGCTCTTTTCTAGAAAATTGTGGGGACGCAATTTTTATAAGGGGGGAGGTCTGTAACAACCCTGGTTTTAGTGATTACTTGTAAGTATTAAATTATAACGGTAGTTATAATTTAATACTGAGAATCAAAAATAATTTTGAGAATTTAAATTGTTTATTTTGAATGAACAATGAATTTTGGGAATAAAAAGAGAAACTAACGTTCTGGAACTTTATTATAGTGGTTTGAGTTAATAATAAGTGGAAGATGGTTTTTATTTAGTGATAGTTCAATAATTTTATCAATTATTGTGATTTGATTCTTTTAATAAAAAAATTTAAAAATTATTAAAAGGAGTATTTGATAAAGAGTGTTATATTAAATAAAAAGGTGAAACTAGGTTTAAAAATATGTTTTGGTCATAAAATTGTGTTAAAATGATTGGTTACATTTTATTACACAAGAAGATTATTTTTGTGTAATTTTTGGGATTAAAAATAGTGGTTTATGTAATTGTAAGTATAATTGGCTACTTATTTAAAAATAAGGATTTTTAATAATAGAAATATTTTCATAACCAAATTTACCTTTTATTAAGTACAAAATACTTTAATTAACATGTAAACAAGGTTTCATAATTTTATCATGTGAAAACTTTGAAACATTTGATGTTTGTTTAAAAACATAAGAGTTCACTAGTGTATTAAGTGAAAAATGAATTAATTTAGGCTATTTCTTTTATTAATGGGTCTTAAGCCCATCTAGTCACTAGTCTGTAGAAAGAAATGAGGAATATCTCATCTTCCTTCTACGTACAGTTCAGATAGTGAGAAACCTGAGAAACCTAATTTCTCTTGCAAACCCTAGCCAAAAATCATCAAATCAAACTCAAATCTTGTGTTTTTTTAAATCAAATTGGAGCTACATCAACAGGTAATCAAAATCTAAAACCATTTATTCATCAAAAATCAAGTTTTGAAAGTGTTTCTCTGTTAACCGTACTTGTTTTTCTTGCATGTCATTGTTTCAAGTTTATACAGGTTAATTGAAGCTTCCTCCTTCTTAAAGCATGTCTAATTCAACACAAATTCCAGTTATATTTTCTCTACAGTAAAGTGAGTATCAAAACTCACAATTTTCTAGCTTTGATTGAGATTTCAAGGTAGAAATCTCAATTTCGTTTATTGCATTTCATTTGTGAACCACTGTCAGTAAATTATGCATATCTCTTTCGTTTTAAATCGGAATTCGATTTTCTTTGAAGTTCTGGAAAGCCTGAAAAGAATGTGACAACGTTCATGTTGAAAACATTCGAAAATTTTGAGCATAGATGGTCGAAAAACCCAAAACAATCTCGCTGCTCTGTCACTGTAAAATTTTGATTTTCTGTGCTAAGTGCTGTTGGAAATTTAAACATATCTTTTTCGTTTGATGTCGGAATTTGATGATTCTTGATGCTCCTGAAAGATTAGATTATATGCTACAATTTTCATGTTTTGAGTTTTGTCAAATTCTGATGTTTACATGGTCGGAAGTTCATTCTAGTATCGCTGTTCCGAAACTAAAACAACAGCTGTAGTGAAATTCATATCTAAAATTTGTTTTGGCCATATCTTTCATGTTTCTTATCCAAATTTAATAATTCAAGATGTTCCAGAAAGCTTAGACTTTGTGCCAGAAGTTTTATTTGTGAGTTTTTTGAAATTTTGAAGTTAGCTTGGTCAAAACTATATTTGTTTGTTGCTGTCTCGAGAGCAAAACGACAGCAATAACAATCATTGAACTGAGAATTGTATTGGCTTATTTTTGCTCTCATTCTTGTTCGATTTTGATGTTGTTTTTGAGATGTTTTGAGATCTATGATGCCAATCAATAGGCTAGCTATATTTAGAGAATTTGAAATGCAAATTTAAATAGAATTTGAATTGACTTTGGGTTAAATTTGAATTGAATTCGTATTGAATTCAAGTTATCGGTCTTGAGTAATCTCTCTTGTTTTTCATTATTTTCGAGCATGATTTTCACTAAACCATTTTGAAGTGATTTTTGAAATAAATGGACATTTTAAATTATTATTACATTGTACTTTAAAATTATTTTTCTAATATAAAATCTATTTATTTCCTATAATAAAGAAATTTTAAATATTGGTTTTATTAATATTTTCCGGAAAAAGTTTTAAAAGCTTGTTTTCTCAAATAAATTATTTTATACATAAAATAGACACTTTTATACTATTCGAATGTATGAGAAAGAGAATTAAACGATTTAGTAAAACACGTGGTATGTGACATGTGCTTTCACTATTTCGGTTAATTCCGGACTTGTACGATCGAAGCTATTTGAGATTTTAGATTCTGAGATATTCTGCCATTTTATGGCATATTTTGAGTTTTAAAATTCCTATATATTGGACTTATTTAAGATGTCCAATATTTGACAAGTATTATGGTTTGAGATCTCCTATGTAAGAGTATGGTCGATGAGAACCATCGTGATGTTTTATTTACTTGTCAATGATATAGGGCAAGTCTTGAGTATATGATTTCATATTTTGAGATTTATGGTTTATGAGGAACCATCACGATGTTTTCACTTGTCGATGAAATGAGACAAGTTACAATGTTATTTAATACTTGTCGATGAGATGAGACGAGTATGGTATCTCTTCATCACTCGCCAATGAGATGAGACGAGATATGATTTATGAGATTTATGATGTTCCTAGTGTGGCACCGACTAGCGGCTAGTAAATCGCTAAGTGCGAACGAGTGATATGGGACACACGTTAACACTTTTCGGATTCCTATCCGTGAGTTTGTGACACATTCACGATGTTTACCTAACAGAACTGCTTTGAGAGGTGTCAGCGACCTTGTCATGAGGACGAACTGCTTAGGGAGGTGTTAGCGACCTTGTTAGGGCTGACAAAATAGCTTGGAGAGGTGTCAGCGACCTTGTCATGAGGACAAACTGCTTAGGGAGGTGTTAGCGACCTTGTTAGGGCTGACAAAATAGCTTGGAGAGGTGTCAGCGACCTTGTCATGAGGACGAACTGCTTTGGGAGGTGGTAGCGACCTTGTCAGAGGCTTCGGCCATCTGAGAATGGCACGTGCAGCATCGCTTCGGCATGCAAATGAGATTTGGCCAATCTGGGGAATTTTTATAAGTTTATGATTTCGATTTCACTAATTTTGAGATGATGAATTTACTTATAGCCTTGAGTTAGAGAAAGGCATATATACATATATATGTTGTTTTATGATGATTTCGATATGGGGATTATAAACACTTATTGAGTTTCATGAGTTTTGATTTGGAAATTTTTCATCGGCGATTGTTTATATTATTTGAGCGTTATTGTCGAGTTTACCTCTTTTGAGGTCTTTGTATACTTAAATGGCATTGTTCACTTAAGTCATGATTATGTGTTCTTTCTATTGCCTCTTCTCATTTGAGAAGAATCACCACCTTGTATCTTATGCTTCATATTATCGTCTATCCTTCTTAACTAATTGTTTTAGCTAGACTGACCCGCGTATTTTATACTCGGGTCAGACCGAGTTGTTTCAGGTCA
The DNA here is from genome assembly GCA_030765085.1 of Allium cepa. Lineage (NCBI taxonomy): Eukaryota > Viridiplantae > Streptophyta > Magnoliopsida > Asparagales > Amaryllidaceae > Allium > Allium cepa. The sequence continues at coordinate 489,882,485 of CM060937.1, read as the reverse complement.
GCTATCAGTTCGGCACTTAGCTTTGATGCATCTGCTTGGATATCGGCCTAGCACTTTTGTGTAGTTTATATTTCTTTCCGCTTGACTCTGATATGCATTTGATTTGATGTATACGTTATGGTCGAGTACCACCTTTATTGTATTCATATTGTATTGTACTAAACATGTATCGGTGTATATGTATATATATGATGTCGATTATTGTTCTGTGATGTGCTTTATATTTAGTTATTGTATTTTGTTCTGATAGATCCGTCAACCACCTATAGTTTTGGATTAAACATTTACTGTGTATGTCGATCCATTGAGATAGAAAAGAAAAAAAATTATATTGCATTTATCGACGTATTCAGTAGATGTTTAAGACAAAGTTATAGATGGTCGCGCTTAACCAGCCCTATTCTCCGCTTTAGTAGACGGAATTACTCGTTAATTCTCTTTACTAAGGTGGGTCTCGGGGTGGGGCGTTACACATTTCTTTTCAATTTAAAAAGAGACAAATTCATTTATATATTACTTAAGAAATAAAATAAGATTTAAAGGCTTAAAGTTTTATAAACAATTTAGAATTAAAATTTAAATACCTAAAATACATGTGTAGGTCTCTTAAGACATCTCATTAACATGTGTTAGTCATAGAATATAACAAAGTGACAAATGTTTAAAGATTTGAACAAGTGTCTTAGTTTTCTTGTTCTTGTATCTTTAATAAAATCAAAATATACTAAAATAAACTCATTTCTTCTAAAATTCATTTTCTTTTCTATATTTTTTTCAAAAACTTAAGATCTTCAACCACGAAAATTTGAAGTTTTCATCTTCAAATCAAAACCCAAGATCTGTAAACAAATTTTAAACCAAGTTCAAAATCTGCAAATCTCTTCTTCAAAAAAAATTCTGTTCTAATCCAAATCTGCAAATCCCCCTCAAAAGCTAAATCCAAAACCAGTTTCCTCTAACCAAAATAAATCAAATTTGCAATCCAATTCTGCAAATTCTTTTCTGTTTAAAAAAAAAATAGAAACCTGCATGCATCTGGAAGTCACCGCCTCTCTGTTTTGAAACTTCTTCAAGCCTGCATGTGTTCTCCTGGAAACAAACATGCAACTGTAAATCTGGAAAACAAAGTACTACCATCATTTCAAGTTTAAAAAGCAATATGAAGTTCAAGTCATAAGCAAAAAAAATTAAAAGTAAAATCTGAAGCTTATGTGCTCTGCCCCTAAAACCAGGTGAGTAACATTTTTATTCAAAACTAAATTAAGTAAATTTAGTTGCTTACAATAAGTTACTGATATATTCATAATTATATGAAAGCATAGGATAGAAGTTCTTATGTATGGTTGCTGAGTATTTATGCTTGCTATAGAATATATGTTACTGCCTATTACTAGAATACCAAGTTTTATTCCTGATTAAATTCCATGAGTTCATGTTCAAACCTTTGTTACTGTTTATGATTTACACAAAATATGACTTGTATCATAAGTTCAAGTTTTAATTTTATTAAATTTAAAAAAATAAAATTAATGAAACTGTATTGTCTCTGAAAACAAACTACAACAGAGCAATCTTTGAAAATAGAATTTATTCATCCTTAATTCTTTGATTTAAGAATATAAACATGTTACAAGATCCAAGATGTGAATATTAAAACTAAAATTTGAATTTATAGATTGAGATTGATTGGGAAATTCTGGTTTAAGCAGAAAACTTACTTTGGGTTTGAATCATCAAACTAGGAGACCGGAGTGGCTAATTTTGATTCTGGTGATGGATTTATGATCATAGTCGTATGGAAAAATGGAAGTTGATGGGTTAAAGCATTAAGGCAGTGGGAATTTGGAATTAAGGCATTTAACCCTAGTTCTGAGGTTCATCTGGAAATTAAATCACTGCAACTCCTATGTTTGATCGAATTGATCCAGATTCAAATGAATGATGGGTGGAGTGTGGGGAAATTCGAGGCCGGAGTGGAACCTCTTAGATGATCAGAGTTTGGAGATTAAAGCAATTTCCTGGTTTCGATATTTTCCAATTTGGGAACTCGAATGCTTAAATTCGATTTGGGGTTTCTGAAATTGATTCGAGGGTTGGAATGGCATTTGCAGATGATCGGCGACTTGCTCGTGGGGTTGCGAGAGGCCTGGGGTGATGGCCGTGGTGGTGCAGGTGCACGTCGTTCATGGCATGTCAGTTGATTTGGAAGATGGGTTACTCGTGTTTGTTACGGGTGAATTTGTGGGTTGCTCGAAGTTTTAGGTTGTTTTACTCGAAGCTTTGGGGTTAGGGACTTGGGGTAGCTGTTGTTATGGGCTGGGGGTATTGAAGTTTCAGGATTTTGTGGAAACTGTCAGTACTTTTATATTTTGAATGAATTTAAATGAAGTGTTACTCGAGTTACTCGAGTTATTTTAGTTTTAGCTCGGGTTAGTTTGTTAGAGTTTGAAAACTTGTCTTGTTTTCAAAAATTTAAAACTAAATTTAAAAATGGAAGCAAGAATTTTAAGTAAGTTTTAAATCTAACTTAAATTATGGATTCAAGTTGAATTGAATCACAAGTGGGAAATGATGAAGTATTTAAATTCAAAATTTGCTTTAAAATAACTTTGAAAGAGTTTATTGTTTAAAATGTTTTTAAAGAATTTGAATTTAAATTTGAAATTGAAATATGAAGTAATGTTTAAACAAAGTATAAATTTTGATTCAAATTTGGATTTGAATCTTTGTTTCAAAATAAATTTAAGTTTATAAATTTAAGTGTTTAAAACCAAATTTGAATGGTAATGTAAAATTTATATGGTTTTAATTTTTAAAAAAAATTTGTTTTAACCTTTGTAAAATTTCTTTTATAATAAAAGTATTATTTAGCAATTAAAGGTTTAGATTGAATTTAAACTTGCAAAGTTAAATAATAATTTAATGTTGGCATTTCATTTAATTATTAGGATAATTAAATGAACAATTAATTTATTTAAGGAATAAATAAAATAGTAATTAAGGGTTTAATCATAAAGGTTTAAGATTAATACATTTTAGAGTAATTAACTTGTAATTAATTAAATAAGATTAGTTTTTAGTTAATAATTAATTAATCAAGTAATAATAGATTGATTAAGTTTTAATTAACACTTCATTATTTAATTAATTAGGGCTTAATTAATGATTAATTAATTTGTAGTTAATAATGATTAAAATAAGTTAATTATTTTGGAAAATTTTTAATGAGTTGTTAATAGTTAATGAAGGACATTAACTAAGGATTATTTAATAATTAATTAATGTGATTAATTTTAATTATTAATTAGATTAATTAATTTAAAGATAATCATTTGTAAATTGTTAAGTATAATTACATATGGAAGTAATTAAGGAATTAATTACTTATTAATTGAGTTAATTTGATTAGTTTAAGTTAATTAATTCAGTTTAATTAATTTAAAATTAATCATTTGATGATTTGTGAAGGATAATTACTTAATGTAATTTAATGAAGAGGAATTACTTAGAGAAGTAATTAATGGGTAAGTACTATATGTAATTAATTGGAAGTGATTTGATAATGAAGTTATTTGAGTATAATTTCTTGTGAATTAATCAAGGGATTAATTAAAGATAATTAATTAATGAGTAATTAATTTATTCGGTAGGGTAATCAAGGGAAGTTGATTACTGAATGGAGTTAATCAAGGGTGATTAACAGTTATGATTTAAATAAAGATTAATTACTTAATGTAATTAATTTAATTTGAAAATGTAATTAGAAGATCATTAATTATTATAATTAATGATGTAATTAAGAATGGATTTAATTGGAAATAATTAATAAATGTAAGGAATTAATTAATGTAATTAATTAAGAATTAATGTAATTAATTAAGGATTAATGTAATTAATTATAGTTAATTAATTAAGGAAGTAATTAAAGATTAATTACTGTATTTGGTTAAGTATAATTAATTTGAGAAATTAATTAGTGGATGATTACTTGAATGTAATTAAAGGTTAATTAATCAGGGATGATTAATTAAAATAAATAATTGGTGCATGATTAATTAACTGATTGATAGTTAATTAATAGTGATATAAACAAAATGATATTGGTGAAGTAATTAATTTAATTTACTTTAAATTAATAGAATGATGTAATTAATTTAATTCATTTTAAATTAATTATATTTGGTGTGGTTAATCATTGCTTATATAGATGAATGGTGTTGTTTACTTTGTATAGTTTGATCTCAGATATGAGATAGATAATGTTGAGTGATTTGGATGCATTGGTTGCATTGTGATGTTGATATAGATTATCTTTTGGATAATGATAATATGGTTTTATCTGTTATGATGATAATGTTGATTATCTGTTGTGAATCTGTGATCTTCTATTTGGATATATAAATAATTGAATTGTTTTAAACCTTTAAAACAACTTGGCCTTAAAGGACACGCTTTGGATTTCGATGAGACCGGGATCGGGTTTCCATATTTGGATATCCGAAAACCACATCGATCCAAATTAACGATAGGTCGTGAATCTCTTTGTCAGGACCCGATTCTTCGTCTTCCGAAAATTCGACATCGATACTCACTTTATCGACTGCCGAGCAATCGAACGACGGAAAACCGAACACTGAGGGTTTAAGAAAAATTTAGGAAAAGAAAAAGAGAGAAGAAGAGATTAGGAGGTAGAAAATGGAGAGAAAAGAAAACAGAAAATAGAGAAGAGATGGAAAGAAAAGAAAATGGAAAATAGAAAATAGAAGGAAAAGAGAATAGAACGGAATAGAAAACAACATAATCACATCAGAATCTCACAATTCGCAGCGGAACAACATATAATAATAAATGAATAATCTTTAAACAAAGAACTATATCAATTATTACATTTCATACATTTCATTTCATTACATCATATCATCAGAGTGTACAACAATAACAACAACAAACAGTGCAGCGGAAAAAGAAATACTATATACTGGTAATACGCCATGCCATCCAGCTTGCCTCCAGCAACTCCAGAATATCCTGATAAACCTAACTCTTGACTGCCCGTGTAGAAATTGGTGGGCACCCAGAGTTTAGGAAGGAAAACAATAAACACCGAGTCAGTCATGTGACTGGTGTGGGAACTCAAAACAGTTTATTTATCTTTAAAATCAAAATAGAGGAATATTTTTAAAGTCAATTCGCAATGCTTTTAAAAATGAGACTACCATAAGGCCTCCCGCACACACACACATGCAAACGCAGAATCGGAGGAGATTTCTCCTTATGATAGTCAAAAATGCTTGATACGCATTAAAAAGAACCTTTGATATTATTATTAGTGCATAGTGTAGGGAAAATTCATTTTGAAAGTAGAATATAAATCTTAGCCAGCATAGACATTCCGAACTATGCCTACTATAGCTAACTATGTTCAATAGCAGGTTACCGCCACATTCCATAGCAGGTTATACAACTAAAACCGTACAAGTCTCGTATTGTTTCTTTGGATTTCCAACGAATGATCAGGCCAAGGAACTTCCCATTGCCACATGAGAATGCCTCTGGATGGACATCCCCGAGAACCAAACCGGATCTCTACCAACACAAGGCCGGGTTACCCCTAACTGAGTAACAATTGACCGAATATGCCATCCCCCGGTCCTTTGGGACCTTTTCACCGAGCGCTCGCAATCAATTCACACAATCATAACAAAGTGTTTTCAACATGAGTAAGTATCTGGGCTCCATACCATGATACCACCCTTTTCCAGAAGGAAATGCACACATCCTAAAGGGCGCTACCCCTCATAACCTTGCTGCTTCTTTCCTGTTTTGACCATTCACGGGGTGTGAGGCTCGACGAAGTCACGTCCACAAAAACATACTTTATACAAAAGCCATGCTTTGGGTCAAACAAATGATCAACACAATGATCACAAGGATAGACGATCAAATAAATGATCCTATCACAAATAATCAACACAATGATCATTTACAGCAACACTCAGTATGTCACATTACCAAATTGGGAATATATCGCTGATAACATTCAACTACATAACCTCTGAGCTCGTACGTCTCAGAGAAGGGTGTTAAGCTAAAAGAATAAATTCTCCGCCACCAATAGAAATATATTTGAAAGAAATCGGCTTTATATCTCAACTTGTAATGTCAGACATACTATCCATACAAGTCTGTTCCGGGCTCGAACAAAACCGAAGGCACTTCTTACGAAGCCCTTGCAATCCGGGTATTCACAATCCCGATCGAATTTCCCATCACTTAGGAGATCTCTATACCAGGAGCTACCCAGTGCAGAGACAATCGATAGGTCATCCTATCGCTTTCACAAATACTCGGTCTTCAACACCGATCTTCAATGCAATTCACAACGACGTATCACATATTCGGAATGGGTTATACGACCCCATGGTCCTTTCCCGGTTAACCCGAATAGTGAGCGCTTATTCAAAAATAAGTGTGGCATTCAAATTCAAACAAATCACATCAAATACCCATTCAAAGGTAAATATTGATAGTCGGTTATTGAACTATCAATGAATATGCACACTTCACCAGTTTCCAAATAATTTTCCAAATTATTTATTTTTCAAAATATCTTCACTAGATATATAATTTCAATACTTCAAAATAAATCAATATTTATTTTTAATCAAATTCCACTTTCTTTTATAAATTCCATAGTGAATTTATATTTCAAAATATCAATGAATATTCGATTTCAATTATTCATTTCAATTTATCTTCAAAAAGATAAATTCTCTAATATTCACTTTATATTGGAAAAACATTTCCATACTTATTTATCCATAAGTAATTCACAAATTTTATTTATTTTCAACACTTAGAAAATATTCAATATACTTCAATCGAAATTAAGTATATATTTCATTCTTTAAGGAAATCATTCTCTTAACATATTTATTTGGGCCAAAACGAATGTTGCGTAAAACATCGTTACAACGTCCCAAAATCACTAGTATAGGGATTCGAAATTAAAATAGATATATAAATCCCAATACTATTCAAAACATTTCCTTTCGGAAATCATTTACTATAACAACAGTGTTATAGTCCATTATTTCCTTCTATTTCTCGAAAACGTCTATTTCAACAATGAATGTTGAAATCTATGGTTTCGAATCTTAACACAGTTTAAAACATCATTAGATTGTTTTAAGTTCTATTTAAAATATCACATTCAAAACAATTTCTTTAACATATTATTCACTATTCAAAAACGTGAATATACTACGTTAATCAATTTCATCATTTCTATACATTTTATTTCAAAGGATTATTCACAGTCAAAATGTGAATATAACTCCATTAATAGGTTACAACAATTTACTTATCAAAATAAGTCATTTGCGAATTTATAAAACAACGTTTATAAACTCCATTTCTAATTATTTTATAACAACTTCCTTTATAAATCTCCTTTATTAACCTATTCAATTTATATTTCAATTATAAACTAAAGGTTCATATTATAAGTTAAATACTTATAATTTATTCGTTCACAAAAATCGTTCCTTTGAACTTCATAATTATAAATCTTATAACTTATAAGATTCAATTATTTATCCAAAACCATTCTTTTAATGACTTTATAAATTTTATAAACCTACTGTTTATAAAATTCCATTTATAATTTCACCGTTTATAATTCTATAAATTTCATTCAATTTATGAAATTCATTTTCACTTCATTCAAACACTTATAAAAACTCGTTTTATAATGTCAATATTTCAATTTATAAATATCCATTTATAAATCTCTTAATATAAATCAATTTATATTAATATTTTAAAACGTCTTTAATCTCCTTTATTATTTCACCATTTTGATTCATAAAATAATTAAATTTTATAAATCCTATATTTAAACTTTTCACAATAAATTCTAAAATCCCGATTAAACTATTTTATAAAATCATTAGCATCATATTCTCAAAAATCAACTTTTAACTTATATTTCTCAAAAATCATAATTTTTATAACTTCAAAAATTATAACGTTTATTTATTTAAAATAAATCAAATTCCAAACATATAGTATATTTTCAAAAATCACTTTATAAATTATTTTAAAATTCCAAAACTTGGTCCAATGATGCTACATACCAAATAGTCAATCACGACAACAACGACATCATATATCGATATGATAGTCAATCAAATATCAAAATATCTGAAATCAAATAAATACTGTTGAGGAATCCAGTTGGATCCCTCCAACCTGTTTCCTGCATCCACAAACATTAGCACAATACCAATTTCGCTCCAGTACGAAATTATCGCGGTATATGGGATTTAAAATATTATCCGCTTAATAACGGCGCAATAGGGTCTCATCCGCTAAACAAAAAATGCTGGAAATCAATAACTCCAATATATACATATGCCAATATATATATATTGCTACTATATATAATACCAATTTCACTGTTTATGAAATATTCGCGGTATATGTTTTTAATAAATAACATCCGCTTACTAACGGCGCATAATGTCTATTTTAACAATCAATAGATAACAATCACCATTCAAACATGCATTCAAATATTTTAAATCTATCTATTTAAAATAAAATCGAAACTGATTCGATTGAGTGAGAAGTTCTCACCTTGATTTCAATTTCATTTTAGCGATTTATTTCGAATAAAATTAAACGGACGTTTAATTTTACCCAAAATTCTCACTAACTCCAAACGACTCCAATCCAATTCCATCGCGTAGTGCTCGTCCATACGATTCCAACGCAACTGGTTTCGCGCGTTTTCGACCTCGTATGAAAAAGTTACAAATATTTGAAGTTACACGAGTTTTTATATAAACAATTACAACTTAAATTATAATTAATTTTAAACCTATCTTAATCAAAACCGTTAGATCCTATGCCACCAAATCCTTGCCGTCCATATGCTTTCTCCCCCCTCTCTAACTCACGCGCGTATAACACAGTATAGCCGAACCCATCATGCCCAATTTAGGGTTAATTATCACCATCTCCATACTCGACGATACCTCATCAAACTACAGCCATTTGAAGCGTCATGCCAAGAGCTATGTTCGGCCCCAAGGTGGTGAAGCTCGGCCACCCCATGCCTCTCGAAAACCGTGCGCAACTTCGTACCTTTGAGCCCAATTTGCCGCCAATCCACAACACTTCAGACGATCTCCACCGTTGGATATGGAGTACTTGATGTGCTCTACGATTTCCTAGTTGAAACTTTCTTGAATCGATACATGGATTAGAAGATTTGGAGGGAGGAAGGTAGAAGCTTTCTGGCCGTTCATGGGGGGTGGCGGCTACACGTTTAGAATTAGGGTTTATTTTATTTTTTTTATTTTTGTGAGAATTTTGGTCTATTTATAGAGTTTTCTCAAACACTATTCATTCCGGAAATTCCGAACTCCGATTTACGCGCCGTAACCAGCGTTCCTAAGGTTTACCCCGCGTTCCGGACACAATGGAACAGGTTTCGAAAGCTAATTCGGACATCTGTGCGAGATATGGATATAAACGTTCAATTTAATTTAAACCGATTTAAATCGATTTCTAGGCGTTTTAATTCGTACCGGACAAACGGTAAATCCAATTGACACGAAATTTGAAACATTACAATAATATCACATTACGGATCTGATGAAACTGGTTTCGTCGAAATCCGAGACTTTTTGAAAAATGGCTATTTTCACTCGCCAAATTAAAATTAAAAATAATTCGATGCGTTTCGAGCTGCCACGATCAAACGATAACTCCGATTGACACGAAAATTGAAATCCGGTAATAACTAACTATTACGGATCCAATTGAACTGGTTTCGTTCAATTCTGAGACTGTTCAAAAATTGACTATTTTCACTAGTCGATTTAATATTAAAATATTCAATTTTCACAAATAAACTTTTAATTCGATTTTAAAAGTTCTAAAATATCGTTCTAACTTTCATATGATAAAATAAAATTTTACAAATCATTTTCAATCATATTTAACTCAATTTTCAATTATTTCCATAATTTAACATATTAAATTATCGATTTAATTATCCAATTAAATCCAATAATTCAAATAAAAATTTATTTGACTTATAAATTCGCTTATTAATATTTAAAATAAATTAAATATTCAAATTTTAATTACTAAAAATTCTGGGTCGTTACAATCTTCCCCACTTAAAAGAATTTCGTCCTCGAAATTATTAAGTAAGAAAGGTTACAGAATTTATTTACTTTCCAAAATAAATTTAAACTTCTTATAATACTTTACTAAGTTTTCAAATCATACTTAGTTATCTTTTTAAGAACAACTACTATTGTTTAACTTTCAATTCTAAAATCAAAATTAAAGTTTTCAAAATTTTCCAATTTTCTCAAATTTTTTCTAACGCCTTAAATTTTCGGAAAAATTCGCCATAGTCTCCTTTGCGCGGCTCGATCCGAAAAAAAAATGACAGTATATATATCACAAATATACATCTCAAGTAATGAGGCATCCCGCAGGGAAAAATGTAAAAGTACGATATTTAATCCGAGATATGTACCTTATATTTTATTAGCAAGCATATACGGCTAATATAGCGCGAAAGCGAGCTCCAAATGCGAAGCAAACGCGATCCGCACCTACTAATCACTCAACAAACAACATGAGAACATGCATATAGATAATAGTATCAATATACAACATATAGCAACATAATAACTATATATATTAACATAGCAATTGAAACAAAAGCAACAAATGCAACCATCAACCAACTATCATTCATAACCAATAATTATTCATTCATATTCTCATTAATATTCAATGAAATGGTTTTCAATTTAATCACATTTGATTCATTAACAGTGGATGTTTACTAACATTCATTTTCAATTAGTTCATATTCACTAATTCATATTCAAGTTGGTTCACTTCCAATTCAAATTCAATTCTATTTAAGTTTCACTTAACTTCCAATCGAATTTCAATTACTTTAGCTTTCAATTTCATTAACTCAATTTCATTAACACTTAATGAATTATATACAATCAACTAACAATCATATAACAACCAATGTATATTAATTACAACCAAATTCATTTGCTTATATTCATTCAATTTGGTTAAATTTTTATTGATTTTCATTCAATTATTCAACTTTCAATAACATTAGATTTTAATGAATTACACTTATATTCATTATTTCATATCAACTTAATTTTACATTTAATTGATTAATATTCAATCCATTCATTCAATTCAATTACAACAGTTGAATTTTATTTATATAACTTAAGTTCACATCCACCACTTAACTTTATTAATTTACTTTGATACTAATATCAATTCCATTCAACAACACTTAAGTTATATTCCTTTTAACTTTAAATTCATTTTTATTTACTTCTCATATTCATAAATATATATTCATATAGTTTTACTTCTTATATATATATAAGTTTATTTCACAATTGTAAATTACTTTAATTATAATTCAATTCTTATAATTCTTTTGCTTATACAATTATTCTTTTATTTAGATTATTCAAACAACTAAACAATCAACTTATATACACTTTAATAATTTTGAAAAATTATTTTCTTTATATATAAAATATAATCAAGTAAAATTATTTCATTTACCCAATTTTTAAAATCAATATTGTGCCGAATTGTTCTATTTAAGTGTTTAGAAACCCCTTCGGCATAGTCTTGCGGACCACGCTGACGAAAGTTCATATGCCACTCAATAAACCAATCATCACAATATAAAACAATTTTATATATTCACTATCAAATACGCTCTCATAGCTATTATTACACTTAAACTCATTCTAGAGTACTACTGACTCTATCTCTAATGAGTAGTACCCAACAGAACCATGGTTGTCGCTTAACCATATGCTCTGATACCAAATTGTCAGGACCCGATTCTTCGTCTTCCGAAAATTCGACATCGATACTCACTTTATCGACTGCCGAGCAATCGAACGACGGAAAACCGAACACTGAGGGTTTAAGAAAAATTTAGGAAAAGAAAATGAGAGAAGAAGAGATTAGGAGGTAGAAAATGGAGAGAAAAGAAAATAGAAAATAGAGAAGAGATAGAAAGAAAAGAAAATGGAAAATAGAAAATAGAAGGAAAAGAGAATAGAACGGAATAGAAAACAACAGAATCACATCAGAATCTCACAATTCGCAGCGGAACAACATATAATAATAAATGAATAATCTTTAAACAAAGAACTATATCAATTATTACATTTCATACATTTCATTTCATTACATCATATCATCAGAGTGTACAACAATAACAACAACAAACAGTGCAGCGGAAAAAGAAATACTATATACTGGTAATACGCCATGCCATCCAGCTTGCCTCCAGCAACTCCAGAATATCCTGATAAACCTAACTCTTGACTGCCCGTGTAGAAATTGGTGGGCACCCAGAGTTTAGGAAGGAAAACAATAAACTCCGAGTCAGTCATGTGACTGGCGTGGGAACTCAAAACAGTTTATTTATCTTTAAAATCAAAATAGAGGAATATTTTTAAAGTCAATTCGCAATGCTTTTAAAAATGAGACTACCATAAGGCCTCCCGCACACACACACATGCAAACGCAGAATCGGAGGAGATTTCTCCTTATGATAGTCAAAAATGCTTGATACGCATTAAAAAGAACCTTTGATATTATTATTAGTGCATAGTGTAGGGAAAATTCATTTCGAAAGTAGAATATAAATCTTAGCCAGCATAGACATTCCGAACTATGCCTACTATAGCTAACTATGTTCAATAGCAGGTTACCGCCACATTCCATAGCAGGTTATACAACTAAAACCGTACAAGTCTCGTATTGTTTCTTTGGATTTCCAACGAATGATCAGGCCAAGGAACTTCCCATTGCCACATGAGAATGCCTCTGGATGGACATCCCCGAGAACCAAACCGGATCTCTACCAACACAAGGCCGGGTTAGCCCTAACTAAGTAACAACTGACCGAATATGCCATCCCCCGGTCCTTTGGGACCTTTTCACCGAGCGCTCGCAATCAATTCACACAATCATAACAAAGTGTTTTCAACATGAGTAAGTATCTGGGCTCCATACCATGATACCACCCTTTTCCAGAAGGAAATGCACACATCCTAAAGGGCGCTACCCCTCATAACCTTGCTGCTTCTTTCCTGTTTTGACCATTCACGGGGTGTGAGGCTCGACGAAGTCACGTCCACAAAAACATACTTTATACAAAAGCCATGCTTTGGGTCAAACAAATGATCAACACAATGATCACAAGGATAGACGATCAAATAAATGATCCTATCACAAATAATCAACACAATGATCATTTACAGCAACACTCAGCATGTCACATTACCAAATTGGGAATATATCGCTGATAACATTCGACTACATAACCTCTGAGCTCGTACGTCTCAGAGAAGGGTGTTAAGCTAAAAGAATAAATTCTCCGCCACCAACAGAAATATATTTGAAAGAAATCGGCTTTATATCTCAACTTGTAATGTCAGACATACTATCCATACAAGTCTGTTCCGGGCTCGAACAAAATCGAAGGCACTTCTTACGAAGCCCTTGCAATCCGGGTATTCACAATCCCGATCGAATTTCCCATCACTTAGGAGATCTCTATACCAGGAGCTACCCAGTGCAGAGACAATCGATAGGTCATCCTATCGCTTTCACAAATACTCGGTCTTCAACACCGATCTTCAATGCAATTCACAACGACGTATCACATATTCGGAATGGGTTATACGACCCCATGGTCCTTTCCCGGTTAACCCGAATAGTGAGCGCTTATTCAAAAATAAGTGTGGTATTCAAATTCAAACAAATCACATCAAATACCCATTCAAAGGTAAATATTGATAGTCGGTTATTGAACTATCAATGAATATGCACACATCACCAGTTTCCAAATAATTTTCCAAATTATTTATTTTTCAAAATATCTTCACTAGATATATAATTTCAATACTTCAAAATAAATCAATATTTATTTTTAATCAAATTCCACTTTCTTTTATAAATTCCATAGTGAATTTATATTTCAAAATATCAATGAATATTCGATTTCAATTATTCATTTCAATTTATCTTCAAAAAGATAAATTCTCTAATATTCACTTTATATTGGAAAAACATTTCCATACTTATTTATCCATAAGTAATTCACAAATTTTATTTATTTTCAACACTTAGAAAATATTCAATATACTTCAATCGAAATTAAGTATATATTTCATTCTTTAAGGAAATCATTATCTTAACATATATATTTGGGCCAAAACGAATGTTGCGTAAAACATCGTTACAACGTCCCAAAATCACTAGTATAGGGATTCGAAATTAAAATAGATATATAAATCCCAATACTATTCAAAACATTTCCTTTCGGAAATCATTTACTATAACAACAGTGTTATAGTCCATTATTTCCTTCTATTTCTCGAAAACGTCTATTTCAACAATGAATGTTGAAATCTATTGTTTCGAATCTTAACACAGTTTAAAACATCATTAGATTGTTTTAAGTTCTATTTAAAATATCACATTCAAAACAATTTCTTTAACATATTATTCACTATTCAAAAACGTGAATATACTACGTTAATCAATTTCATCATTTCTATACATTTTATTTCAAAGGATTATTCACAGTCAAAATGTGAATATAACTCCATTAATAGGTTACAACAATTTACTTATCAAAATAAGTCATTTGCGAATTTATAAAACAACGTTTATAAACTCCATTTCTAATTATTTTATAACAACTTCCTTTATAAATCTCCTTTATTAACCTATTCAATTTATATTTCAATTATAAACTAAAGGTTCATATTATAAGTTAAATACTTATAATTTATTCGTTCACAAAAATCGTTCCTTTGAACTTCATAATTATAAATCTTATAACTTATAAGATTCAATTATTTATCCAAAACCATTCTTTTAATGACTTTATAAATTTTATAAACCTACTGTTTATAAAATTCCATTTATAATTTCACCGTTTATAATTCTATAAATTTCATTCAATTTATGAAATTCATTTTCACTTCATTCAAACACTTATAAAAACTCGTTTTATAATGTCAATATTTCAATTTATAAATATCCATTTATAAATCTCTTAATATAAATCAATTTATATTAATATTTTAAAACGTCTTTAATCTCCTTTATTATTTCACCATTTTGATTCATAAAATAATTAAATTTTATAAATCCTATATTTAAACTTTTCACAATAAATTCTAAAATCCCGATTAAACTATTTTATAAAATCATTAGCATCATATTCTCAAAAATCAACTTTTAACTTATATTTCTCAAAAATCATAATTTTTATAACTTCAAAAATTATAACGTTTATTTATTTAAAATAAATCAAATTCCAAACATATAGTATATTTTCAAAAATCACTTTATAAATCATTTTAAAATTCCAAAACTTGGTCCAATGATGCTACATACCAAATAGTCAATCACGACAACAACGACATCATATATCGATATGATAGTCAATCAAATATCAAAATATCTGAAATCAAATAAATACTGTTGAGGAATCCAGTTGGATCCCTCCAACCTGTTTCCTGCATCCACAAACATTAGCACAATACCAATTTCGCTCCAGTACGAAATTATCGCGGTATATGGGATTTAAAATATTATCCGCTTAATAACGGCGCAATAGGGTCTCATCCGCTAAACAAAAAATGCGGGAAATCAATAACTCCAATATATACATATGCCAATATATATATATTGCTACTATATATAATACCAATTTCACTGTTTATGAAATATTCGCGGTATATGTTTTTAATAAATAACATCCGCTTACTAACGGCGCATAATGTCTATTTTAACAATCAATAGATAACAATCACCATTCAAACATGCATTCAAATATTTTAAATCTATCTATTTAAAATAAAATCGAAACTGATTCGATTGAGTGAGAAGTTCTCACCTTGATTTCAATTTCGTTTTAGCGATTTATTTCGAATAAAATTAAACGGACGTTTAATTTTACCCAAAATTCTCACTAAATCCAAACGACTCCAATCCAATTCTATCGCGTAGTGCTCGTCCATACGATTCCAACGCAACTGGTTTCGTGCGTTTTCGACCTCGTATGAAAAAGTTACAAATATTTTAAGTTACACGAGTTTTTATATAAACAATTACAACTTAAATTATAATTAATTTTAAACCTATCTTAATCAAAACCGTTAGATCCTACGCCACCAAATCCTTGCCGTCCATATGCTTTCTCCCCCCTCTCTAACTCACGCGCGTATAACACAGTATAGCCGAACCCATCATGCCCAATTTAGGGTTAATTATCACCATCTCCATACTCGACGATACCTCATCAAACTACAGCCATTTGAAGCGTCATGCCAAGAGCTATGTTCGGCCCCAAGGTGGTGAAGCTCGGCCACCCCATGCCTCTCGAAAACCGTGCGCAACTTCGTACCTTTGAGCCCAATTTGCCGCCAATCCACAACACTTCAGACGATCTCCACCGTTGGATATGGAGTACTTGATGTGCTCTACGATTTCCTAGTTGAAACTTTCTTGAATCGATACATGGATTAGAAGATTTGGAGGGAGGAAGGTAGAAGCTTTCTGGCCGTTCATGGGGGGGTGGCGGCTACACGTTTAGAATTAGGGTTTATTTTTATTTTTTTTTATATATTTTTGTGAGAATTTTGGTCTATTTATAGAGTTTTCTCAAACACTATTCATTCCGGAAATTCCGAACTCCGATTTACGCGCCGTAACCAGCGTTTCTAAGGTTTACCCCGCGTTCCGGACACAATGGAACAGGTTTCGAAAGCTAATTCGGACATCTGTGCGAGATATGGCTATAAACGTTCAATTTAATTTAAACCGATTTAAATCGATTTCTAGGCGTTTTAATTCGTACCGGACAAACGGTAAATCCAATTGACACGAAATTTGAAACCTTACAATAATATCACATTACGGATCTGATGAAACTGGTTTCGTCGAAATCCGAGACTTTTTGAAAAATGGCTATTTTCACTCGCCAAATTAAAATTAAAAATAATTCGAAGCGTTTCGAGCTGCCACGATCAAACGATAACTCCGATTGACACGAAAATTGAAATCCGGTAATAACTAACTATTGCGGATCAAATGGAACTGGTTTCGTTCAATTCTGAGACTGTTCAAAAATTGACTATTTTCACTAGTCGATTTAATATTAAAATATTCAATTTTCACAAATAAACTTTTAATTCGATTTTAAAAGTTCTAAAATATCGTTCTAACTTCCATATGTTAAAATAAAATTTTACAAATCATTTTCAATCATATTTAACTCAATTTTCAATTATTTCCATAATTTAACATATTAAATTATCGATTTAATTATCCAATTAAATCCAATAATTCAAATAAAAATTTATTTGACTTATAAATTCGCTTATTAATATTTAAAATAAATTAAATATTCAAATTTTAATTACTAAAAATTCTGGGTCGTTACAATCTTCCCCACTTAAAAGAATTTCGTCCTCGAAATTATTAAGTAAGAAAGGTTACAGAATTTATTAACTTTCCAAAATAAATTTAAACTTCTTATAATACTTTACTAAGTTTTCAAATCATACTTAGTTATCTTTTTAAGAACAACTACTATTGTTTAACTTTCAATTCTAAAATCAAAATTAAAGTTTTCAAAATTTTCCAATTTTCTCAAATTTTTTCTAACGCCTTAAATTTTCGGAAAAATTCGCCATAGTCTCCTTTGCGCGGCTCGATCCGAAAAAAAAATGACAGTATATATATCACAAATATACATCTCATCAAGTAATGAGGCATCCCGCAGGGAAAAATGTAAAAGTACGATATTTAATCCGAGATATGTACCTTATATTTTATTAGCAAGCATATACGGCTAATATAGCGCGAAAGCGAGCTCCAAATGCGAAGCAAACGCGATCCGCACCTACTAATCACTCAACAAACAACATGAGAACATGCATATAGATAATAGTATCAATATACAACATATAGCAACATAATAACTATATATATATTAACATAGCAATTGAAACAAAAGCAACAAATGCAACCATCAACCAACTATCATTCATAACCAATAATTATTCATTCATATTCTCATTAATATTCAATGAAATGGTTTTCAATTTAATCACATTTGATTCATTAACAGTGGATGTTTACTAACATTCATTTTCAATTAGTTCATATTCACTAATTCATATTCAAGTTGGTTCACTTCCAATTCAAATTCAATTCTATTTAAGTTTCACTTAACTTCCAATCGAATTTCAATTACTTTAGCTTTCAATTTCATTAACTCAATTTCATTAACACTTAATGAATTATATACAATCAACTAACAATCATATAACAACCAATGTATATTAATTACAACCAAATTCATTTGCTTATATTCATTCAATTTGGTTAAATTTTTATTGATTTTCATTCAATTATTCAACTTTCAATAACATTAGATTTTAATGAATTACACTTATATTCATTATTTCATATCAACTTAATTTTACATTTAATTGATTAATATTCAATCCATTCATTCAATTCAATTACAACAGTTGAATTTTATTTATATAACTTAAGTTCACATCCACCACTTAACTTTATTAATTTACTTTGATACTAATATCAATTCCATTCAACAACACTTAAGTTATATTCCTTTTAACTTTAAATTCATTTTTATTTACTTCTCATATTCATAAATATATATTCATATAGTTTTACTTCTTATATATATATAAGTTTATTTCACAATTGTAAATTACTTTAATTATAATTCAATTCTTATAATTCTTTTGCTTATACAATTATTCTTTTATTTAGATTATTCAAACAACTAAACAATCAACTTATATACACTTTAATAATTTTGAAAAATTATTTTCTTTATATATAAAATATAATCAAGTAAAATTATTTCATTTACCCAATTTTTAAAATCAATATTGTGCCGAATTGTTCTATTTAAGTGTTTAGAAACCCCTTCGGCATAGTCTTGCGGACCACGCTGACGAAAGTTCATATGCCACTCAATAAACCAATCATCACAATATAAAACAATTTTATATATTCACTATCAAATACGCTCTCATAGCTATTATTACACTCAAACTCATTCTAGAGTACTACTGACTCTATCTCTAATGAGTAGTACCCAACAGAACCATGGTTGTCGCTTAACCATATGCTCTGATACCAAATTGTCAGGACCCGATTCTTCGTCTTCCGAAAATTCGACATCGATACTCACTTTATCGACTGCCGAGCAATCGAACGACGGAAAACCGAACACTGAGGGTTTAAGAAAAATTTAGGAAAAGAAAAAGAGAGAAGAAGAGATTAGGAGGTAGAAAATGGAGAGAAAAGAAAATAGAAAATAGAGAAGAGATAGAAAGAAAAGAAAATGGAAAATAGAAAATAGAAGGAAAAGAGAATAGAACGGAATAGAAAACAACAGAATCACATCAGAATCTCACAATTCGCAGCGGAACAACATATAATAATAAATGAATAATCTTTAAACAAAGAACTATATCAATTATTACATTTCATACATTTCATTTCATTACATCATATCATCAGAGTGTACAACAATAACAACAAAAAACAGTGCAGCGGAAAAAGAAATACTATATACTGGTAATACGCCATGCCATCCAGCTTGCCTCCAGCACTCCAGAATATCCTGATAAACCTAACTCTTGACTGCCCGTGTAGAAATTGGTGGGCACCCAGAGTTTAGGAAGGAAAACAATAAACTCCGAGTCAGTCATGTGACTGGCGTGGGAACTCAAAACAGTTTATTTATCTTTAAAATCAAAATAGAGGAATATTTTTAAAGTCAATTCGCAATGCTTTTAAAAATGAGACTACCATAAGGCCTCCCGCACACACACACATGCAAACGCAGAATCGGAGGAGATTTCTCCTTATGATAGTCAAAAATGCTTGATACGCATTAAAAAGAACCTTTGATATTATTATTAGTGCATAGTGTAGGGAAAATTCATTTCGAAAGTAGAATATAAATCTTAGCCAGCATAGACATTCCGAACTATGCCTACTATAGCTAACTATGTTCAATAGCAGGTTACCGCCACATTCCATAGCAGGTTATACAACTAAAACCGTACAAGTCTCGTATTGTTTCTTTGGATTTCCAACGAATGATCAGGCCAAGGAACTTCCCATTGCCACATGAGAATGCCTCTGGATGGGCATCCCCGAGAACCAAACCGGATCTCTACCAACACAAGGCCGGGTTAGCCCTAACTAAGTAACAACTGACCGAATATGCCATCCCCCGGTCCTTTGGGACCTTTTCACCGAGCGCTCGCAATCAATTCACACAATCATAACAAAGTGTTTTCAACATGAGTAAGTATCTGGGCTCCATACCATGATACCACCCTTTTCCAGAAGGAAATGCACACATCCTAAAGGGCGCTACCCCTCATAACCTTGCTGCTTCTTTCCTGTTTTGACCATTCACGGGGTGTGAGGCTCGACGAAGTCACGTCCACAAAAACATACTTTATACAAAAGCCATGCTTTGGGTCAAACAAATGATCAACACAATGATCACAAGGATAGACGATCAAATAAATGATCCTATCACAAATAATCAACACAATGATCATTTACAGCAACACTCAGCATGTCACATTACCAAATTGGGAATATATCGCTGATAACATTCAACTACATAACCTCTGAGCTCGTACGTCTCAGAGAAGGGTGTTAAGCTAAAAGAATAAATTCTCCGCCACCAACAGAAATATATTTGAAAGAAATCGGCTTTATATCTCAACTTGTAATGTCAGACATACTATCCATACAAGTCTGTTCCGGGCTCGAACAAAATCGAAGGCACTTCTTACGAAGCCCTTGCAATCCGGGTATTCACAATCCCGATCGAATTTCCCATCACTTAGGAGATCTCTATACCAGGAGCTACCCAGTGCAGAGACAATCGATAGGTCATCCTATCGCTTTCACAAATACTCGGTCTTCAACACCGATCTTCAATGCAATTCACAACGACGTATCACATATTCGGAATGGGTTATACGACCCCATGGTCCTTTCCCGGTTAACCCGAATAGTGAGCGCTTATTCAAAAATAAGTGTGGTATTCAAATTCAAACAAATCACATCAAATACCCATTCAAAGGTAAATATTGATAGTCGGTTATTGAACTATCAATGAATATGCACACATCACCAGTTTCCATATAATTTTCCAAATTATTTATTTTTCAAAATATCTTCACTAGATATATAATTTCAATACTTCAAAATAAATCAATATTTATTTTTAATCAAATTCCACTTTCTTTTATAAATTCCATAGTGAATTTATATTTCAAAATATCAATGAATATTCGATTTCAATTATTCATTTCAATTTATCTTCAAAAAGATAAATTCTCTAATATTCACTTTATATTGGAAAAACATTTCCATACTTATTTATCCATAAGTAATTCACAAATTTTATTTATTTTCAACACTTAGAAAATATTCAATATACTTCAATCGAAATTAAGTATATATTTCATTCTTTAAGGAAATCATTCTCTTAACATATATATTTGGGCCAAAACGAATGTTGCGTAAAACATCGTTACAACGTCCCAAAATCACTAGTATAGGGATTCGAAATTAAAATAGATATATAAATCCCAATACTATTCAAAACATTTCCTTTCGGAAATCATTTACTATAACAACAGTGTTATAGTCCATTATTTCCTTCTATTTCTCGAAAACGTCTATTTCAACAATGAATGTTGAAATCTATGGTTTCGAATCTTAACACAGTTTAAAACATCATTAGATTGTTTTAAGTTCTATTTAAAATATCACATTCAAAACAATTTCTTTAACATATTATTCACTATTCAAAAACGTGAATATACTACGTTAATCAATTTCATCATTTCTATACATTTTATTTCAAAGGATTATTCACAGTCAAAATGTGAATATAACTCCATTAATAGGTTACAACAATTTACTTATCAAAATAAGTCATTTGCGAATTTATAAAACAACGTTTATAAACTCCATTTCTAATTATTTTATAACAACTTCCTTTATAAATCTCCTTTATTAACCTATTCAATTTATATTTCAATTATAAACTAAAGGTTCATATTATAAGTTAAATACTTATAATTTATTCGTTCACAAAAATCGTTCCTTTGAACTTCATAATTATAAATCTTATAACTTATAAGATTCAATTATTTATCCAAAACCATTCTTTTAATGACTTTATAAATTTTATAAACCTACTGTTTATAAAATTCCATTTATAATTTCACCGTTTATAATTCTATAAATTTCATTCAATTTATGAAATTCATTTTCACTTCATTCAAACACTTATAAAAACTCGTTTTATAATGTCAATATTTCAATTTATAAATATCCATTTATAAATCTCTTAATATAAATCAATTTATATTAATATTTTAAAACGTCTTTAATCTCCTTTATTATTTCACCATTTTGATTCATAAAATAATTAAATTTTATAAATCCTATATTTAAACTTTTCACAATAAATTCTAAAATCCCGATTAAACTATTTTATAAAATCATTAGCATCATATTCTCAAAAATCAACTTTTAACTTATATTTCTCAAAAATCATAATTTTTATAACTTCAAAAATTATAACGTTAATTTATTTAAAATAAATCAAATTCCAAACATATAGTATATTTTCAAAAATCACTTTATAAATCATTTTAAAATTCCAAAACTTGGTCCAATGATGCTACATACCAAATAGTCAATCACGACAACAACGACATCATATATCGATATGATAGTCAATCAAATATCAAAATATCTGAAATCAAATAAATACTGTTGAGGAATCCAGTTGGATCCCTCCAACCTGTTTCCTGCATCCACAAACATTAGCACAATACCAATTTCGCTCCAGTACGAAATTATCGCGGTATATGGGATTTAAAATATTATCCGCTTAATAACGGCGCAATAGGGTCTCATCCGCTAAACAAAAAATGCGGGAAATCAATAACTCCAATATATACATATGCCAATATATATATATTGCTACTATATATAATACCAATTTCACTGTTTATGAAATATTCGCGGTATATGTTTTTAATAAATAACATCCGCTTACTAACGGCGCATAATGTCTATTTTAACAATCAATAGATAACAATCACCATTCAAACATGCATTCAAATATTTTAAATCTATCTATTTAAAATAAAATCGAAACTGATTCGATTGAGTGAGAAGTTCTCACCTTGATTTCAATTTCGTTTTAGCGATTTATTTCGAATAAAATTAAACGGACGTTTAATTTTACCCAAAATTCTCACTAACTCCAAACGACTCCAATCCAATTCCATCGCGTAGTGCTCGTCCATACGATTCCAACGCAACTGGTTTCGCGCGTTTTCGACCTCGTATGAAAAAGTTACAAATATTTTAAGTTACACGAGTTTTTATATAAACAATTACAACTTAAATTATAATTAATTTTAAACCTATCTTAATCAAAACCGTTAGATCCTACGCCACCAAATCCTTGCCGTCCATATGCTTTCTCCCCCCTCTCTAACTCACGCGCGTATAACACAGTATAGCCGAACCCATCATGCCCAATTTAGGGTTAATTATCACCATCTCCATACTCGACGATACCTCATCAAACTACAGCCATTTGAAGCGTCATGCCAAGAGCTATGTTCGGCCCCAAGGTGGTGAAGCTCGGCCACCCCATGCCTCTCGAAAACCGTGCGCAACTTCGTACCTTTGAGCCCAATTTGCCGCCAATCCACAACACTTCAGACGATCTCCACCGTTGGATATGGAGTACTTGATGTGCTCTACGATTTCCTAGTTGAAACTTTCTTGAATCGATACATGGATTAGAAGATTTGGAGGGAGGAAGGTAGAAGCTTTCTGGCCGTTCATGGGGGGTGGCGGCTACACGTTTAGAATTAGGGTTTATTTTTATTTTTTTTATATATTTTTGTGAGAATTTTGGTCTATTTATAGAGTTTTCTCAAACACTATTCATTCCGGAAATTCCGAACTCCGATTTACGCGCCGTAACCAGCGTTTCTAAGGTTTACCCCGCGTTCCGGACACAATGGAACAGGTTTCGAAAGCTAATTCGGACATCTGTGCGAGATATGGCTATAAACGTTCAATTTAATTTAAACCGATTTAAATCGATTTCTAGGCGTTTTAATTCGTACCGGACAAACGGTAAATCCAATTGACACGAAATTTGAAACCTTACAATAATATCACATTACGGATCTGATGAAACTGGTTTCGTCAAAATCCGATACTTTTTGAAAAATGGCTATTTTCACTCGCCAAATTAAAATTAAAAATAATTCGATGCGTTTCGAGCTGCCACGATCAAACGATAACTCCGATTGACACGAAAATTGAAATCCGGTAATAACTAACTATTGCGGATCTAATGGAACTGGTTTCGTTCAATTCTGAGACTGTTCAAAAATTGACTATTTTCACTAGTCGATTTAATATTAAAATATTCAATTTTCACAAATAAACTTTTAATTCGATTTTAAAAGTTCTAAAATATCGTTCTAACTTCCATATGTTAAAATAAAATTTTACAAATCATTTTCAATCATATTTAACTCAATTTTCAATTATTTCCATAATTTAACATATTAAATTATCGATTTAATTATCCAATTAAATCCAATAATTCAAATAAAAATTTATTTGACTTATAAATTCACTTATTAATATTTAAAATAAATTAAATATTCAAATTTTAATTACTAAAAATTCTGGGTCGTTACACTCTTGCGGAGAGTGAAGACTCGAGGTGTAAAAACTATACGTCAGTATAACTCTGGGGGTGATTCCGTAATGAGTTTGACGGAATAGTACTTATAGATTCGAGATGGTGATTTAGAGTGCAAAGGTTATCGTCGTTAACTCTGAGGGTGATTCCAAAATGAGTGTAACGAGATAATGCCTTCGGTTTCCCGGAACGAACTTGTATGGATTGAATGCTTTCAGAACATCGTCAGGTGGACGATGAGCATTCTAAGAGATATGTCCTCTAAAGGTAATCGTATCCTCAAGCCTCATCAACCGGGAATGGCTAAAACAGGGGAGGTGCAGCAAGGCTTCGTGGGTAGTTCCCATTGGAGAGCAAGATTTACTCCTGTTTAGAGGTCCCTTTTTATTTCGGCTGTGTGGGCAGTTGGATGTACACCAACTGCGGGGTTGTCTTGTTCGGAACTGTTCAGTAAGGAATGGGTCCGACTTTGTGTTGCAGGGGAGCGGGCGTACTCCTCGGTACGTTGATCTAGTCCACGTACTGTGACGGCGGTACCCCAGTAGCCCTACCAGTGTATGGAATCCAAAATCCAATAAGTGCTAACGGTTTTGATTGTATTACCCACTTTTGTGGCTAGTAGCTAGAATTTAATAAATGTATCAATTTCGGCTATTTCTTATTTACTTGAAAACCCTAGACCCTATTATAATATCACAGGATTTCCTATCAAATGTTTTGGTTAGAGTAAGGTAAAAACTTTTCCATGTTTATGCGTGGGAAGTCTTACGTGATACCTTTCTTTTAAAAAGGTTTTTCAAAGTTAAGCAGCTTTAACCTGTTACTCACACCAGACCCATGTCTGACCCAGAGTTTATCTTCTGTTTTCTTAAACTCTTGGGTACTCAAATTTTTACGAGTAGCCAAGAGATTCAGGTTAGCTTTGACGAATATTGGAGGAGTAATGGAGCAGAAGGCCTCTGCGTTAGATATATAGTATTCCGCTGTGTGATCTGTAATTGTCTCTGAGTTGTATTATGTTGTAAATACTAGATAGGTGTTTATAACTGTCTAGTATGTATTGTATATCTGTGTACTCTGATAGTGGTTGTAAACTATGTACTATTTTATGTTATTAATATAATTTATTCGTTCCGCTGTTGAGACTC
Source organism: Allium cepa (assembly GCA_030765085.1). Lineage (NCBI taxonomy): Eukaryota > Viridiplantae > Streptophyta > Magnoliopsida > Asparagales > Amaryllidaceae > Allium > Allium cepa. Next base: position 489,856,385 of record CM060937.1, on the reverse strand, counting down.
TGACGTTGTGTCTTCTTTCTTCTCTTTCTTTTCTCTTTTCTATCCCTTTCTTTCTTCATGATGATACGACTTTTTTGGGGATAAAAAGTCGGGGCGTCACATCAAACCTTTTTGCAAAGATATGGAGTGGTTTAAAATATAGAAAGAAACATGGTTTAAAAATTATTTGATTTACATAATAAGGTTTAAAAATTATGGTCCATGTAGCGATAGTCACCATAGATGCAGTTTAAAAATATACGTCTTTAATAAAGTATAACGGGTTATCTACTTTAGATATCTTATAAATTCCTTTTAAATATGATTTGTGGATGTTATATTTTTAAAAGGTGGTTTGGAATTTAAATATATTTCTAAAAGGATTTGTTTGAAATATTGAAGTAAGGGTTTATTTTATTGAAAGGAAACTCCTTAATTTTCCAAAGTCAAATTCTTTTTCAAAAGTGGCGACTTTTAAGTGATGTTTGAATGAAGGTTTTAAATGGTGGTTAGAATGTTTTTAAGTATAATTGTAAGTAAAAAGAAAGCATGGATTGCAATCCTATTATTGGAATAAATGTTTTCTAGAAAAATGAAGAGATTATGGACTATAACATTGTTATTATAATAAATGGTTGCGAGAAATTGGAAAAGAAATCTATTTTACAGTACTTGGTTCTTATTAGTTAAGTTGTTTACTTTATATAAAGAAAGGATCTTGTCTTTTGAGATCAAGCTTTGGTTTAAGTAAATGAGTTTGGAAAATGTTTTCGATAACTAGTTCGAAATCAAAGACTAGAAATAAGTTTATGGAGTTGATTTTAAGATTGTTTTATAAAGACCATTTTTTGTAAATGATTTCTTTGTCTGTTCCATTAAGTGACATAGAGTAGTGATAAGTAGTGCTAATGTTGACATGTTTATGGAAAGTAAGTAATCTTATATTTGGCACTAAACCGATAAGTAGACTTTCCTCCGTTTGTGAGATTTAGAATTAGAGTACCTGGGCAAGGTTTAGAGCAACCGATGCCCTAAGTTACCTGGCTTCGGTTCAAGGCGAGGGATGGAGAAGTCAAAATGTATAAGTATAAGAGAGTCAATTTCTATGAATAGGTCATAATTAATTGAGTATATAGATGGTACTTCATCTTATACTCAACACTAGATTTCTAGGTATGGAAGCCCGTTTCTACCTGTGAGAGTTAAGAATGTACGTCGAGGCAAGAGTAGTATGCTAACTCATTCGACTTCACTATTAACCGAGGGATAGCATGAGATTGAAATCAAAATGTGGTGATAAGTATATGATGTCCAATTTTCCATATGCAAACTATATACTTACACCAGATAGTGGCTTATCCACTATCAATAACTTGACTTATTTTGACTTAGGAATTATATGAAAGATTTACGATTTCATATAGTTAGAGATTTCCTAGGGAGAACTCATTATGGTGAAACGTCTCTTACCTTAAGGATAGATATTCGACATATACTTGGGACACTTATATTGTTTGCTTACTTATGAAAGAACCGAGATTGAGTCGATCGAAAACTATAGATTGTTGATTTGGAGAGACCGGGATCAGATAAGCATGATTTATTCAAAACCACTTCAAACCAGCATGATGTTCGTATTGAAGACACTTGAAGATGATGGAATCGAAGATGGAGTTCTTTGAAGTGCAATGGCGACTACTTGCTACTAATTCTGAGGGTGATTCCAAAAAGGATGTATTAGAAGTAGTGCCTTCGGTTTGCTCATATCCTAAATAATTTGTATGGATGGATACTGACATAGCATTATTGCTTGGAAGGCAGTGTTAGTATTCCGAGTGAGATTTACTAAAATGGTAAAATGTACCCTCAAGCCTCACACCCGTTAATGACTAAAACATGGGATATGCAGTATGGCTTTGTGGTCGCACCCATTAGGGAACGGTCATCACCTTTCCAGATTGATATTTTTGGATTTGGTATGTGAATGTGAGCTCATAGGGAAAATTTAAAAAGCAACCGGCGTGATGGCATATTCGGTACTATCCAGAAAGGGGTAGGTTGGTTTTGGTAGGGGGTCTATGTAAGGCCCTCATTATATTTTTTATAGTGGTGTACTATGGTAGGTGGTACCCTAGTAGCCTTGTCATTGTATGAAATCCTTTTTCTACTATGTGCCTTATGGTTTTAGTTTCAGAACCTAGCATCGTTGAATGTAATTATGGATACCCATCCTAGATATGTTATATATTTATTTTAAACCCTAGATGTTATTATAATATCACTAGATTTTCCAATAAAATGGTTTGGTTATCATAAGGTAAAAGCTCATCCGTTTTTATGCGCGGTGTGGTCTTACGAGATACCTTTATTTTTGAAAGGTTTTATAATATTAATTAATCCAAATTATTTGAATTTTTCACACTGGTATATAGACTAATCTGGGTGTTATTTTCTTATAATACTCTGGTCAAACTCGAGTACTTTTCCAGATTTATCAATGGATGCTTGGAGCTTTAGAAGACGAGATGGATGCCTCCAAGACATGACGTATTTTATATTCCACTATATTTCTTGTTTTGTATGTATATTGAAAATTTCTTTTTGTAAAGATTATTTGGATATTATATATTACTCATTATGATGTGAGATTCTATTCAATCTTTTCTTTTCTTTCACCCCCAACAATTTGTCTTTCCGTCACTTGGATGCTTCGCATTAGAATACCGAGGATATATTAGTGTTGACTTTTGAGGGTCAAAATGGCAGGTCGTTGTAGGCCGCCTCACAAATGCAGTTCAAGAAAGGCACTACAACTACGGAAAATAGCGGCGGGAAAAGAGGCAAAACCACCGTCGAGGTAGATGGGAGCTGTAGTAGGTGGGGAAATGGGATGACAATGATAAGTTAGGGTGGCTCCTCGAAATCAAATGTGACTTATTTTACCCTAACGAAAACTAAGGTTAGGTGAAAAGAGGATTGCGGGGAAACAAAATGTAGGATTGTGACCATTCATTATAGGAATACAGGTGCTAGAAGCTTGTTCAATTTAAGGGAGAAACAAAGGAGGCTTGAAAGCTAACTATTCTCTACTCGATATTAATAGTATAGTATAGATTAAATGATGTTTATGAGTACTGCCATATGATAAATGAAGTCATCCTTTAATGTTAAACCTTTTAATATATCTATTTCAATATTCTTTTTTGAACAACAAAATTAGCATGTCACCAAAACATTATAGTATAATCTGAGTTTATTTCTTTTATTCAATTACTCAAATGTGTGTGTATGTTCATAATTTTCCATTGACCAGTTTATTTTCTACATTTCCATTTTTAATAAATATGTGCATCTGAAATTTTCCCTTATTCCATTCAATGTAATCATCAGAATCGATAATTTTATGGCAATGATTTGTTTTCTAATAAACATAGTGAAAAAAAAATGTAATTATTTTTTTGACTAGGATTCTTAGGTATCGATTTATGTTGAGGAACAATAAACATAGCTTTAGTTACATCCACTTTAAGCATAGTATATGTTTATCATGCTTAAGATTTTTGAACTACCATGCCTTCCGCTTTTTTGTTGTAGTCATAACACAGATCAAATTTGAATCTATTTTTTAGGAATGAAAAAAATGGAAATAAAAGTTGCACTTATGGACTATATTTGTTCTCTATATTTGCCATCATACAACAAACAATGCCACATGATTTTGGTATTTGTATTTTTTCTTCACCTTAGTTTATATACAGACAATTTTTCCCATCATCGTTAGTCTTTTGTAACGACCTAGTATTTTGAATCATTCGCATTCGTACATGTCAGACTTGAATTGCTCAAAATGTCAGATTGTTAATTTATATTTGGCAAAACTCGACATATATTGTAAATAAATCAATCACAAAATCACGAATACAAAGTAAAACAAAAATAGCAGCGGAATAGATAAATAGTAGTTCATGAAGCTACTATAAAACATCAGAGTCTGAAACAAAATATAATATAATCTCAAATACAAATGAATCACTAATACATAAGCAACTGAAGAGCCTGAACATAAATGACTGGAAAAACTGAAAAAACTGAAAACTGATAGACAGATGGATCTCCAAGCAGGCTCCAAACTCGAAAGGTGAGTCTCAAATGCTGTGACACTCAGTCTGACCCGAGCCTAAAGCAAAACACAAAACACTCGAGTCAGATCATTCTTATATAGTAAATTCACCTGAAGTGAAATGTCAACTGAAATACAATTAATTTAAAGGATGTTTGTGATTTCCATCCTCTAAGGACCCGTGGAACAATCTACTATGTAGTAATATATGCTATTATAATGTGTCTATCGTAAAGTAAAAGCATTAAAATAGCGTTAAGGTGTTACCCATATCCCTTTTAACATATTTTATATATTCCCGTAGTCTATAGAATGCCGTACACTCCTACGTAAACTGTATGTTTACCCAGAGGACACCACATAGGTACGGTACAAAACAAACTCATAGAAGACGCAATAGGGCATGCGACAAGACATTCAAGCAATGCCCGAGTAGATATACGTTTGCATATCCGGACGGGTAGTAACACATATCAGCTACTACCGCCCATCTTGTGACACACTTCGAAATCAAAGGTGCACCTAATAAAATAACAAAACCAATGGAATAGTATCGAAGAAATGTGTCTGATAGAAGGAATGACCTCCCTTGGCCCGGCGTGGCTCCTGTTTTAGCCACATCAAGCCGACTCATGGGAGTCAGGGCTATGTAAATGCCATATAGAATCATCGTCAAACCATCCTACTACGTTCTGGAATCTCCACCACATACACAATTGTTAAAGTGGTTTTCGGTATTTGCAGAGAGTATGAAAATATCCGATTCTGGTCTCTTTAACAACCAAACGCTTATTTCACACCGTGGTCATTCATTTCAAATAGTTTATACTTCGTATCAAAATATCATATTCATTTCAAAACCATATCAATTCGATATAATATTCATGTCCAAAATCATCACACTTTTTAGAAATTATAACACTTCCGAAATCATAACACTTTTGGAACCATAGCACTTTTGAAATCATAACACTTTTGAAATCATAATGCTTTTGAAATCATAACACTTGTGAAATCATAACACCTTTGAAATCATAACACTTCCGACTTAATAGTTTAGATATTGAAAATAATATATATATATATATATTAAAATAGTTATAAATTAAAATAGTTTTTTTTTTTATATATATATATAATAAAATGGTTTATATAATGAAATTTGTCTCCTCCAATTTCGCAAAATCGAGTCAAATAATCTTAAATTCAAAAATTCAATTTAAATCAATTCCAGTTTAACCATTTCAATTTAAAGTTCAAAGATACCAGTTTAAATATTCAAACATTTACAAAATAAATTTCAATTATATTTCAACATTTAACTTCAAATTTATTCAAATTGAAATTATTCCCTTAACCATTTTTATAACAATTTATCAAAAATCCCAATATATATATTTAATTCAATATAAAATATTCAATCTCGATTTTATTCAAAATCGAGAATGTTCATTTTACCACTTTTTATAAATCAAGTTATAATCATATCTTTCAAAATCTCAAAATTAATAAGTTCGATTTAGTTCTTATTTAAATTAAAAATTAACCCATTCAAATTCCAAGTCAACATTTATTTATCTTTCAAACCACCATTATTAAAGTTATTAAAAATATATTTAAAATATTAATATAAATTTTAAATAGATATTTTAAAACATAATATAAACCAATTAAGTTTAATTTTATTAAATTAAATCTTATTATTAAATGCATCTGTATTCAATCTTATTTTATATACTTTAAAATAATAAATTATAAGAAAATATTAAAATTTATGTTATCTAAAACTAAATTATAAATTAAAATTTCCAAAACATTTTATTTTAAAATCTAATTTTTTTCAAACTTGGGAAAATATTTTCAAAATGTGGACCAACAGTGTATAATTTCCTATCCTTTGGTCAAGTGATACAGATATTTATCATTTCAATCTGTAATTTAATTATTTACGGTATATATGATTTCAACCTGCAATCCCAAAATTTCAAAATAAATGAAAATCGCATTGGTTTATCATTTCAACTCATAACGATTTTCCCAATTTTGGAATATCGTTCGGGTATGTATTATTTAAACCACAGGGAATTCTAAATTAACAGGGAACTTGCAGAGTGAGAACAAATATGATAAAAAATAACATTTCAATAACATGCATATATTATCAGTGATAAATAAAATAAAATGTATACAACAGGCTATGGTGTCATATATCACAAGTGAACAATAATAGATAATGGCATATCATATTTAACAATTAAATAACTAGAAATTCAAATTTAACAGCATATTTCAATTATAGTCTCAAGTGAAATCAAATTTACTAACTATAAGAATGTTAATCATGAGTTATTGCTCACCTTTCAATGCTAGAGAAGTTGATATTGAACTGAGCTGTGAATCCGAGCAACAAATTCCAAAGTAAAGTACGATGAACACGAATTTGACAATCAAAGCAAAGCTATAAGTTTGGAATTAATGGAAAAACAAATCAAAACTAGCCTAGTATAAACTAAGAAAAATATATGTTATACATAAACAAATTTTTCTTAATCAATTAAAAACATACATTTAAAAAAAAATTCTCTATATATATAATTTCAAATTAATATTTAATTTTAACATATAAAAGAAAACCTATATATATATATATTTGAAAACCAAACTCATGTATACTTATACAAATTATATATCGACTAATATATAACTTAATACATATATATATTTTAAATCAATATTTATTATAAAAGTCAATATAAACTTACTTTATTGTAGATATATAAACTCAACCAGATCCTATGTAAGCTTATATATTTTACACTTTTATATGATATAACACTTATGCAACCAAATATGTATATATGTGGGCTTTTCAACGAATGTATGTGAACTATGTATATACAGGCTACTATATATACAGGTTATAAATATTATATGTCTAGGCTATAGGTAAACGAATATGTGTAAACTCTATATATATAGAATACAACTAAATGTGCATACACACACACACACACACACACACACACACACACACACACACACACACATATATATATATTTGTAACAAAAATTATATAAATATATGCGAGCTAGCCATATATGCAGACTCTAATATGTATATATATATACAGTAAAATATGTACGCGGATCCCATATACATATACCATTATATGCAAACCGGTATCCACACAGTATATATTCAGATATATATAAAACTAGCATATAAACTTACACACACACATTTAAAATACAAGCATTGACATATTACACATATATTTTTATTTCAAAACATCCATATAAGTATAAAATACTATCACGTTATATTTTTATACATTTTCGGAATATACATATTTATTAAAACTTATATATAAATCAGTATTCCTATATATATGTATACCAATGCTAAAATCAAGACATGAGTATACATATATATACTTACATACACTTACATATATAAACTATTATATTGTATATAACTTATACGCCCCAAACAACTTTATGTATTTGTATATTTATGTATATACAACAAACAAATATTTAATAAAAAATACTTTACCATCATACTTCTTATATATATATATATATGCACATACGCATATACATACATACATACATACATACATACATACATATATATATAGTGATAGCTGGACCTAGAGGAAGCAAGCAGTGATGTTTGGGTTTGAGGCGTGTCCATGGTGCAACTGTCTAAGGTAGTCCAAAATGGACAAGGGGGATAGGATGTTGGCTACGTATGGAGTGCTCGACGAGTTGATGGGATTGGCTTTAGTGGATGTCGGTCGAGGGGGAGAAGGATGTGTGTGGTGATGTGGTTTGTGTCAGGGCATAGATGAGGGCGTGGGGTGTGAGGTAGCTGTTGGCCACGGCTGGGAATCGGGAAGGGAGGCAAGGGTGTGTAATGGAGGAGGGGCTCGATAGGCGTGGTTTCGTATGGTATGGCCGATTGGGCAGATGTGTGTTCGGTGGCGCTTGCGTGGGTAGGGAAGATAGCAGGTGGCTTAAGGCCGACCGGTTCAAGGGAAGAGGCCGGTTGACAAAATACGGCGAGCTGCTTTTTATATATCTATTTTATTAAGAAGGATGCTCCACATGGGAGGTTTCATGGCCGACCAAGAAGAAGAGAAATGAAGAAATGGGTGGGAGAGCAATGCCAGAGAACATGAACAAGCTAAACTGGCTAATAGATAAAAGCAACCCTATATATATATATATATATATATATATATATATATATTAATATTACTATCCTCTAATGAAAATAAATCAGTGTGAACATAAGCATAAAAAGAAAGTGAAGTGTCGAGAACCGAACCAGCAGTGTAATAATGTAACAACCCGGGGTTTCGCACCAATTAATTATCATCATTAAACGGTTATGTAGATAGGTAATTGCTATTGGGAGTTTTTAATCGAGTTGTGATTCTTTAAAAATTTGTTAAATGTTAGATGGACTTTAAAATAATCTTCGCCCACGTTTTTGTTGATGCTGTGATATTAATAAAGGCCGACGCCATTCCCCCTTCATTCATTCTCTTCACAACCCTAAAACAAAACAAAATGAAAAACAATGGCGGCTCGTTCGTTGCTCAGAAATTAGGGCTTCGTAGTTTTCCGAATCGGCGTCTCTCGAGATGAATTCGGCTGCGATTTGGATCGTTGGGTTCTTCGATTCAAAGGTGAATGATTTTCACTCACATCCTAATTCATATCTTGAGTTTATTTAGGGTCTGAATTCTGTGATTTTCGTTCGTATACAATTGTTTTGTTTCGTCAATACTATGTTCGGCCGTTCGATTTTGTTTTGTTGCTAATGATTTCTTTGACGTCTTCAATTCACACGGTTTTTATTTTTGATTTTGTTCGATTCCTTGATACTTACGGCTTTGAATTGCCTTGCTCATCATGGTTTTGATTTTGCTGGCTCGACTTTGGCACCGACTTGTTTAATGTCGGCCTTGGCATTTTGTTGACATTATTTGAAACTGCTACCTGATGCTTTGTTCAAAACCGCTGTCACATTTGAAATCCCTTTTGAGCTTTGTTCGAATATGAGATTGGCCTCGACTTTGTTTATTTGGAAAGTTTACTGGAATTTGGCATTTATCTTGACATTGTGTTGCCGTCACATGAATTTAACTTATTTATTACAGTGGGTTTTTACCGTACTTCATTGAGCCTGCATTGTTGTGTGGCTTTGTGCTTCACTGTGTTTGTTGCTCTTCACTGTTGCATTTCCATTTGTTGTACTCGAGTTATTCTAGTGTGTCATGACATGTGTACTTGTCTAGATCATAGTACATTGTTGTTCATTCCTATGACATTTACAACTTGACATATTGTATTTTCATTTACACTGAGTTAATTCTCATGTGTACTAGTGCATTATGTTGTACCTTCTGGAGCTTGTATGATATGCTAGCTTGAATTATGTAGTTCATTGGTACATCACTGTTTTTGTACATATCGTGCTTGTATTGTTGACTTTGTTTGCTGCCTGGTGACGTGTATATATGTGTACTTTAATCATAGTATTCATGTATACGTCGAGTTCATGTGGTCCAGGTGGCATATCATATTGATTGAGTTGCTGCCATTTACTGTTGGTACTAACTTCATCATGTCTGCACTTGCATTGGCCACTGTTGCATCCATGTGTACATCACTTGTTTGCCTCCTTTATTGCCTGTTCTTCGAGGCATGTAGTCATGTGTACTCTAGTTTATCACTTGCTGTTGTATGGTGAACATGTTTCTTGAGCTTGAGCATATGTAAGACAGTTGCATTTTGGGTTTGCCATTGCACTAATTAGTGTTTTTTATATTGCATTGCATCATGTTGCAACAAATTTTGGTTGCTACAGCTGCACCATTCGAGTCAGTTGGCATTTTTGTTTCATATATGCATGCTGCCTGGTCTGGTTCATCTTGTAGTCTTGTTCATTGATTGGGTTTTGGTGCACATACTTGCTTCCCAGACCTGTTGCACTATAACTATTGAGGCAGTGGCATTGATTTTTGAATCTTCACTTTCTCTTCATTATTGAGGCTATACTTTTGTTTGTTGCATTTTGTAGTTGCTGTTAGCTTTGGTTTGGTCTTGCAGTTGTGTTGAGTCATGATAGCCGTGACTTGACCTATGCGGTTTCGATTTGCTGTTAGTATTTGGAGTTGTGTTGACATCATTTGCTGTATTGGCGAGGCAGTGCACGTGGGCGTGTACTGCAGCCATTCAGAATTAACGTTTAATGATATTTCAATTGCTTGAATTGTTTCGTGTGTCCAATTCAATATCTTGAAATTGTATTTTGATTTGGTTTAATTTGATCATTTTGAGATATCTAATTATCTACTAGATAATTAGATTACGCGATTTCTAATTATCGTATCAATAATTAGATTTTGTGGTTTGTGCTGTTCACTGGCTTGAGCTTGGCTTTGACCACCTGCTGTTAATTGCCGTTTAGGCAATTCTGTTGTTTTCTAAATTGTCTTCATTGATAATTATTTTATTTATCTTTGTTGATGATTTGGCTTTGTTGATTCGCTGTTTATTGCTGTTACGTGTTACATCTACCATTATCCGATTTCCTTGTTAAAGGATTGGATATACGAGATTTATTGTGACTGTCGTCTAATTGTTATTTAATTATTATTGCTTCCGTGCATTAATAACTGAGTTTGAATTAGACTGACCTATGTATTATTTTCTTTTGAATTAATACTCGGGTCAGACCGAGTGATTACAGGTTGTTGATATATTTCTTTGGGTTGCTGCTTGAGCTATGAAGTTTCTTCATATCTTTTGGAGTTGTCATAGTCATTTTATAGGATGATATGCATTCATGTATATTATTTACAGTAATGTACTTGTATATGTAACTTCTAGTGTCGACAGTTGTTGTTGTATCATATGTATAGTATCACATGTATAGTAACTGACTTCAGTTATATATATGAGATTTTATATTTCTGTGTTCTGTGTTTAACTTATCTGTGTTATTATTATATATGTGTCCTGAACTATTATGAACCATCGTAGTTCGTTTTATACTGGAATTGGATATGTCGATGGGTGTAAATAAATAAGAGATAAAAAAAAGAATATATACCACTCCTATCGAGATAATTAATACTAGTGTAAGGCCTAACTACGGATGGCCGCTCCTACCAACCTTATTCTTTGTAATAACAAACAGTATTTCTTTTAATACTCTTTGTTATTGTGAGTACAGAGGTAGGGCGTCACAAATAAGTTGTAGGAGTAGTAAAATCCAAAATGTTGAATTCATGAAATATTAATTGCTAGTGGCGGACAGCTTTATCACGTGGGAAATGAAAGAACAAAGGAAAACAAAATGACACAAAACGATTACCGATACGGATAACCGTTTCGCGGATTTCGCCGCACATCGATTTCCGAAATGTACAAATAAATATGTTGCGAAAATCGAAATGACAAGACGATCAGAATGGTACATACATATCAGCTATACGATCATCCTATCAAAAGTCGATATTCGCTGCCCAACAATTGCTATTTTATCGAAAATAAGATAAACGGAGCTAGAGAAGTTCAAATTTGATGAGATGAATAGTGACGTCTCACTCAAAAAATGATTTACATTTTTATTATATAAAAAATTTCAAATTTTGAAAACATTTTATTTTCGTTAAATTAACGGATTTAAATTTAAATAAAATTACACAACAAAATAAACTTCCATATTATCTGATGAAAACATGATATTTGCTACGTTTAAATAGACGCATACCATATATCAAATTTTAGTTTCCAAATTCAACTATTTATTTTCACGCAAAATTTCGGTTAATTACGTTATAAAGACCGTTAATTTTATGGGTCGTTATACTCCCCCCACTCGAAACTTTTCGTCCCCGAAAAAGAACGAGATAGGAGAATAGAAACAACCAGAAGATAAGATAGATTGAAATACAGAATATAATAATTGATTTCCATTTAGTTTATTTCCATTTTTTTTGCTTCCATTTATTTTATTTAATTCAAAATGTTTATTCAAACTGTGTAAGTTTTCTTAGTTTCAAATTGATTAATATTCAACAAATTTGGTTTAAATCCATTTCATTCAATCAATGAGTATTCATCGTATTAACATTTTGTTGATTTCAATTCAATAATCGATTGTCTTTCAAATTTATTAATAGTTATTACAAAATTATCTTTCAAGTAGAATTTATTTCACTTAACCAATTTATTTTATTCTTTTTCTTTCCTTTAGTTAAGTTAATTCCACTTATTACTCAATTTCGATTATTCTTTGTTATTTATAAACTATTTTCAAAATATAACTTTATTTATTTCTTGTTTATTTTTTTTAAGTTCATAATCATTGCTTAAATAGCACGCTCATTTTATTTTTCAATTTATTTCACTAAATTAGTATATAAACATTTATTATAATCACATAAATTTTATTTGTAAATTCCCTTAACAAAATTTCATTTTTTACATTTATTTTATATACGATTCAGTTACATTTAATCCCTTTCTGGGTATGTTTTATTATTGTAGACTGTAACTGAGAACTATACAAATTTCTCTTTTATTTACGACATCTCTATTTGAAAGTTTTAGTTTAAACCTATTTATTACTTGATTTTCACTACTGTATAACTTTCAATTTCACCTTAACGTTTTAACTTTTGAATATTTTTGGTAAATTATATATTAGAATGCACTTAATTATTATACAAATAAATTTTTATCCCTTTTTTACTGTTTAGGTTGTTGCATTTCCATTTCTCCTTTTGATTCTCCCGTTTTTCAAAATTTTGCAAATTTTAATAATTGAAAGTTATCACTTAACATAAAATTTTAGAGTTATATTACCGATTTCACTTCAAATCGTTTTGAAATAAATATATACATATATTTTATAATTCAAATTATGCAGAAGAAATTCGAATCAAATTCATTTTCTCAAAACAAAAGTGCAGGAAAGCCATTAAGTGGTCTCTCAATTTTGAAACTTGAAAATAAATGTTGATGATGTTGCAGTCATCACCGAAATTATTTTCCAACGAAAAACGAGAAGAGTACTTACTTTATTTTTAAAATTCTTTAAAAACAATTTCTATTTGAAAATATTTCCAAATAACATATTTTTCTAATACTTGAAAACAAAATTTTTGGAAAGTACCGAAAATTAAATTGTCAAATACATAATTTAAATTTATTGCATTTTCAAATCAAATAAACCATGTTTATAAAATTTAAACCCCTTATAACATATAACAATAGAAAATGATTTAGTAGAGTTGACAAAATAATAAATGATAATCTAGTTTTATCATTCCTAACAACCAATTCCTTTAATTGTCAAATTTCAGTAAACTATACTTTTATGTATAAAATATAATCATACAAAATTTAAATTTTTTGGAAACAATTTTGTGTCAATTTGCTTTGTTCAAGTGTATTGGAATTCCTATTGATAGCATTAGCTAGACGAATCGATCGAAACCCAAAATTCAAACTTAATAACTCAAGCAACACAATATAAAAACATTTTATATCAATTACAAATTACTCCCTCACATGATAATCCAAGAATGGATTTTAAAACAAGGATAGAGATTCAAATTTTGAGGAACTCTAACCAAAGATAATTCTAACTACGAAGATAAACTCGAAAGGAAGATAAAATAATTAAATTACAAAAGAGAATAAATGGGTAGACTAATATTAATTGCGGCAACCTTAAAGATCAATCGAGATTCCATGAATAAGATCGATCCGGAAATTCAATTTCTCGCTTGAAGGGATGAGAAGTGATTTCACCCAAAACATCAGGATGACCACTGACTATAGGGGTGGAGTCAATATTATAGGGGAATTACCTTAGTTGTCCACTAAGAGCCGATTCGGCCTTTGCAAGGGATAACATCATCAAAACCATGGACGTAAAAATCTTCGGTGAATCGACGCCTGTTGTAAAAGAGTACCACACCTTTACAGATAATACAAAGGTTGGCAGGACCGTCGATGGAACGAATCACATAAGGATGAGGTTTCTAATTGAGGTTGAAGCTATGGGATGCGCCAGTATCAGAAGAACACGAACAGGAAAGAAGAAGAATGGATTGCTGAACAAGGTAGGGTTCCAAAGTTCGAAAGAAATCCGAATCAAAGAGGAAGAAATTCAAGCCTGAACGAAGGCGATTCTGCAATTAATTTTCACTTCATATGCTAAATTTTTCCTAAACTAGAGCTATGACACCAACTGTAACGACCTGGTATTTTGAACCATTCGCATTCGCACATGTCGCACTTGAATTGCATAAAATGTCAGATTGTTAATTTATATTTGGCAAAACTCAGCATATGCAGTAAATAAATCAATCACAGAATCACAAACACAGAGTAATACAAAAATAGCAGCGGAATAGATAAATAGCAGTTCATGAAGCTACTATAAAACATCAGAGTCTGAAACAAAATACATCAAAATCTTAAATACAAATGAATCACTAATACATAAGCAACTGAAGAGCCTAAACATAAATTACTAGAATAAACTGAAATAACTAAAAGATTGATAGATAGATGGATCTCCAAGCGAAGCTCCAAACTCCAAAGGTGAGTCTCAGATGCTGTGACACTCATTCTGACCCGAGCATAAAGCAAAACCAAAAACACTCGAATTAGGATTAACATCTTATGTAGTAAATTCAACTTAAGTGAAATGTCAACTGAAATACAGTTAACTTAGTGGATGTTTGGGATTTCCATAAGGATCCGTGGAACTATCTGCTATGTAGTAGTATACGCTTTTATAATATGCCTATAGTAAAGTAAAAGTATTAAAATAGCATTAAGGCATTACCCATATCCCCCTTAACATATTTTATGTATTCTCGTAGTCCATACAATGCCGTACTCTCCTCCGTAAATTAGAGGTTCATCCAGAGGACACCACATAGGTACTGTACAAAACAAACACGTAGAAGGCATGATAAGGCATGCGACAAGGCATTTGAGGCAATGTCAGGGTAGATATAACATTTGCGTATCCGGACTGGTGGTAACGCATAACAGCTACTACCGCCCACCTCATGACACTCTCAAAAATCAAAGATGCGCCCAATTAAATCACAAAAGAAGTAGAATGGTATCGAAAAAATGTGTCCGATAGGAGGAATGAAATCACTTGACCCGGCGTGGCTCCCGTTTTTGCCACATCAAGCTGACTCATGGGAGTCAGGGGTACGTAAATACCATATAAAATCATCGCCAAACCATCCTACTTCATTTTGGAATCACCACTACGTACACAGTTGTTAAAGTGGGTTTTAGTATTAGCAGAGAGTATGACAATAACTGATCCCGGTCTCTTTAGCAACCAAACACTTATTTCACATAGTTGTCATTCATTTCAAATAGTTTATACTTCATATCAAAATATCATATTCATTTCAAACCCATATCAATTTGATATAATATTCATTTCCAAAAATCGTCACACTTTTTAAAAATTATAAAACTTTTGAAATCATAACACTTTTGGAATCATAGCACTTTTGAAATTATAACACTTTTGAAATCATAATGCTTTCGAAATCATAACACTTGTGAAATCATAACACTTTTGAAATTATAACACTTTCGACTTAACAGATTAGATATTGAAGATTATACATATATATTAAAATAGTTATAAATTAAAATCGTTTATATGTCACGACCCGAAATCCAGCGTTCAAAAATCGACATCAAATACCTCACTTGTATTCGACTGCCGGAGATTCAAGCATTGAACTCCAGTTCGGATGAGCTTATAACAACATTAGATGAACATAAACAGCGGAAACAATAGACGATTTCATTGAGAAACATCACAAATACAACATTCAGATTACAACATACAACTGCCATCATAGGATACTCATTTATACACGATACAACAACAAACGATAACACCAAAGCGGAACCACAGAGTCTTCAAAAAGAAAAGAGCAAGAATCCAAACCAAGCACCACCTTCCAAAACTTCAAAGCTTCCAAAAATATGACAGCTTCCAAAAGACTTCAACAATCCAAGCTAGCTCCAAAACACGAATAACCTGCTTCTAGGCTACCCGTGCGGAAATTATGGGCACCCACAGTTTCGGAAGGGAACAATAAACTACGGGTTAGTCATGGGACTGGTACGAGTAAACAAAAACAAATGTTTGTATTAAACGGTTTATAAAAGAAGTCCGAGATGCTTTTTGGAAAATGAAACTACCATAAGACCTCCCCGCACATACACAATGCTATCGCACAATTGGAGGAGATTTCTTCTTATGATAGTCAAACATGCTTGATACGAAAGAATTCTTTGATATTATTATTAGCGCGTAGTGTAGAAAACTTTTCAAAAGTATAATATCAATCTTAGCTAGCATACCACATTTTGTCGTATGCCTACTATAACTATCATGTTTTATGGCAGGTTACGGCCACGCTGCATGGCAGGTTATACAACTAAAACCATACAGGGCTCGTTTGTTTCTTTGGATTTCCAGCAAATGGTCAGGCTAAGGAACTTCTATGCCACATTTGTACGCCTCTGGAGGAATGCCCCGAGAACCTACCCTGATCTCTACCAACACAACGCCGGGTTACTTCTGTAACTAGGTAACTACTACACGAGTATGCCATCCCTCGGTCGTTAGCGACCTTTATTTGAGGGCCCTCAGCCATAAAGTAACAATCACAAAGTAATAAATTTGTAGCAACCACATAGGTTAAATATCTGGGCTCCATACCATGATACCTCCTTTTTCCCGAAAGAAATAGACATACCCTAAAGGGCGAGACCCTAACCTTGCCGCATCTTTCCTGTTTCGACCATTTCCAGGGTGTAAGGTCCGATGAGGTCTCATCCACAAAGCTAAGCTTTACACAAAAGCCATGTTTCGATCGACAAATGATGAGCAACAATCAGCAGCACTCAGCATGCCACACTACCAAATTAGGAGTATATTGTTGATAACCATCAACTACATAACCTCAAAGCTCAAATGTCTCAGAGAAGGGTGCTATGCTAAGAGAATAAATTCTCCGCCACCAAACATAAATGTTTTTCATAGAGATCAGCTTTAAATCTCAAAGTGTAATGTCAGACATACAACCATAAAAGTCTGTTCTGGGTTCGAACAGAACCGAAGGCACTTCGTCCAATAAAGGAAGAAGCCCTTGCAATCCGGGTATCCACAATCCCGACCGGACTCCCCATCACATATGGAGATTTCTATACCGGAGCAACTCAGTGCAGAGTCATTCGACAGGTTATCCTATCGTTCTCGAAGACACCCAATCTTCACCACCATCTTCAATTGCTATCCATTTCGTCGTATCACTATTCGGAATGAGTTATATGACGCAGAGTCCTCTTCGGCTAAATCGAATAGTGAGTGCTTAATTTTAAAATACGTGGATATATCATTCACAAAGATTCACCATTAAGGTTCGATGTGGGTTTCAGATATCAACTGGAATCCGACACCCTGTCGCATCGAAACTCAATTGCCATTTTACGGGCTAAGGGGTTTTCACATTCACACAGAAACAAATCACAGATATCACAGCTGAGCACAATGCAATTCATATCACATGGTATCACAATCATATATCAGAGATATAAATCAACACAATGCATTCAACAATAATCGATCATCTATAATTAAGATAAATTAATCGGGTGATTATCATTAATTAATCACATAATTATTTCCACTAATCATCCTTGATTAATGATTAATTATTCTCAATTATAAAATAATTAGTCCTAAAATTTTAAATTAATCATGAATTATTAATTAATTAATTATTCCTTAATTAATTGATTATTAATTATAAATTGATTAACCTTAATTATTAATTTAATTAAACTTTAATATTAAGTAATTAATTAGGTAATTATTCTTTAATTAATTAAATTAACAAATCATTAATTACTTAAATGAATTTAAAGATAAACCATTATATCTTTATTAACTATTTTAATTACCATTTAAATCTTGTTCAATAAATCATCATTATCATACCAAGTAACTTAAGACTTTAAAGTTTGATTAGTGTTTAGAAAACATTTCATTTTTCATATTTATTTTCTAAATAAAAAAAATTAAGTTTATTTAAAATAAACATTTAGAATTAAGGTTATAAATTTATGATACACTTTACTTAATTAAATTAAAAACGAATTTATTTTTAATTCTTTAATTAACCTCAAACTTTAACAACATTATCTTTAAAGAGTAGGTTAAAAACTTGTTTAACTTAAATTTATTTTAAAATTTGAAAAATGTTTTAGATTTTCAAAGCATTTCATGTTTACCCGAGACTGATTCGAGTATCACCCGAGCTAACGTGCCACTTGCTTCGAGCTTTTCCAAAACCCATCCGTATATTTTTTTTTTCAAACTTAAAATTTGTTCAAGAGTTAAGACTCGGTGCACAACCAAATTTACACGAACCCATACTCGAGCTATCACCCTGATTCCTTGAAGGCTACTTCGAGTCCATGGCTTTCTTCTCCAAACATATACCACTAATACACATCAGAGTTTTGTGCACATGAACCGGAGCTCCGATGAACTCCAGCCAATCCCGCCACCTTCCATAAGTCTACGATCGCCTACTCAAGCTTGCAGACTACCCAGATTGACATAATTGTATCCCAATCGAAATTGAACAATCTAGCTCAACCTAGAACAGAAATGAACCACTTAAGTTCACCTCGCCCCGCCGCCTCAGGCCACCAGAGGCCATGTAAATTCAACCGTAGCTTCATCCAGACTCTACGCTACTATCCCCACCGGAGTGATCAATTACGGTCACCTGAGTACAACACAACAATAGGGATTCCGACCACTATAAAACCACTAGCCTAAACCCAAAATGAACGTCGTTCAGCCACCACGATCAAATTAAAAATTTTCAAGCATTTTTCACCGAACCCGCATAACCTAAGCCATCTCCAACCATAACCCCGACCATCCTTATCACATCGATGACCAGAATTTGACAATAACCCCAATTTTGATCATCCTCGAGTTAAACAGTGAATACGTACTTAAAAATTGTGATTTTACTTTTAAAAATCTTTGATTTCGAAACCTTTTTAGATAGTATACCCGAAGCTAGAATTTATGATGTTTGAAATTTAACATAATTTGAATTGCGCCTGTATTTTCCAATTTCCAAAAACAATTAAATTTATTTTTGCTTAAACCTATTTTTAAAACTTATATCATGTTTAGATAAACAACTTTTATTTAGATCCTATATGAACCAGGGTAGCATATCTCCGGCAGTTCAATGTTTGTATTCGGCCGTCGAAGATTCAGACATTGAACTCCAGTTCGGATGGAGCTTATAACAACATTAGATGAATATAAAAAGCGGAAACAAAAGATGATTTCATTGATCAATATCATAGATACAACATTCAGATTACAACATATAACCACAATCATAAGAGATTCATTTATACATGATAAAACAACAAACGATAACACCAAAGCGGAACCATAGAGTCTTCAAAAAGAAAAGAGCGAGAATCCAAACCAAGCACCACCTTCCAAATCTTCAAAGCTTCCAAAAATACGACAGCTTCCAAAAGACTTCAACAAACCAACTTAGCTCTAAAACACAGATAACCTGCTTCTAGGCCGCCCGTGTGGAAATTATGGGCATCCAGAGTTTAGGAAGGGAACAATAAACTCCAGGTTAGTCATGGGGATGGTATGAGTAAACAAAAACAGTTATTTGTATAAAAACAGTTTATAAAAGAAATCCGATCTGCTTTTTGGAAAATGAAACTACCATAAGACCTCCCCGCACACACACAATGCAATCGCACAATTACAGGAGAATTCTTCGTATGACAGTCAAACATGCTTGATACGAGAGAATTCTTTGATATTATTATTAGTGCATAGTGTAGAAAACTTTTCGAAAGTCTAATATCAATCTTAGGCAGCATACCACATTTCATCGTATGCCTACTATAGCTACCATGTTTTATGGCAGGTTATTGCCATGCTGCATGGCAGGTTATACAACTAAAACCGTTTAGGGCTCGTATTGTTTTTTTGATTTCCAACAAACGGTCAAGCTAAGGAACTTCCTATGCCACATGGGTACGCCTCTGGAGGGACGCCCCGAGAACCTACCTGGATCTCTGCCAACATAATGCCGGCTTAACTCTGTAACTAGGTAACTACTACACGAGTATGCCATCCTCCGGTCGTTAGCGACCTTTATCCGAGGGCCCTCAACCATAAAGTAACAACCACAAAGTAATAAATTTGCAACAACCACATAGGTTAAATATCTGGGCTCCATACCATGATACCACCATTTTCCAGAAGGAAATAGACATACCCTAAAGGGCGCGACCCTCATAACCTTGCCGCATCTTTCCTATTTCGACCATTTCCGGGGTGTGAGGTCCGATGAGGTCTCATCCACAAAGCTACGCTTTACACAAAAGCCAAGCTTCGATCAACAAATGGTCAGCAACACTCTGCAGCACTCAGCATGCCACACTACCAAATTGGGAGTATATTACTGATAACCATCAAATACATAATCTCTAAGCTCATACATCTCTGAGAAGGGTGTTAAGCTAAGAGAATAAATTCTCCGCCACCAAACAGAAATGTATTTGATAGAGATCAGCTTTATATGTCAAAGTGTAATGTCAGACATACAACCATACAAGTCTGTTTCGGGTTCGAACAGAACCGAAGGCACTTCATCCAATAAAGGAAGAAGCCCTTGCAATCCGGGTATCCACAATCCTGATCGGGCTCCCCATCACATATGGAGATATCTATACCGGAGCAACTCAATGCAGAGTCATTCGACAGGTTATCCTATCGTTCTTGAAGACACCTGATCTTCACCATCGTCTTCAATTGCTATCCATTTCGTCGCATCACTATTCAGAATGGGTTATATGAGACAAAGTCCTCTCTCGGCTAAACCGAATAGTGAGCGCTTAATTTTAAAACATGTGGATATATCATTCACAAAGATTCACCATTAAGGTTCGATTTGGGTTTCGGATATCCAACTGGAATCTGACTCCCAGTCGCATCAAATTCAATTGCCGTTTTACAGGATAAGGGTTTTTCACATTCACACAGAAACAAATCACAGATATCACAGCTCAGCACAAAGCAATTCGTATCACATGGTTTCACAATCATATATCAGAGATATAAATCAACACAAAGCATTCAACAATAATCAATCATCTATAATTAAGATGAATTAATCGGGTGATTACCATTAGTTAATCACGTAATTATTTCCACTAATCATCCTTGAGTAATGATTAATTATTCTTAATTATAAATTAATTAGTCCTAAATTTTTAATTAATTAATCCTTAATCATTAATTATTCCTTAATTATTAACTAATTATTCCTTAATTAATTATTTAATTCTTAATTATAAATTAATGAACCTTAATTATTAATTTAATTAACCTTTAATATTAAGTAATTAATTAGGTAATTATTCTTTAATTAATTAAATTAACAAATCATTAATTACTTAAATGAATTTACTGATAAACCATTATATCTTTATTAACTACTTTAATTACCATTTAAACCTTGTTTAATAAATCATCATTATCATACTAATTAACTTAAGACTTAAAGTTTGATTAATATTTAGAAAACATTTCATTTTCCATAACTATTTTCTTAATTATAAAAATTAAGTTTATTTAAAATAAACATTCAGAATCAAGGTTATATATTTAATAAACACTTTACTTAATTAAATTAAAAACAAATTTATTTTTAATTCTTTTATTAACCTCAAACTTAAACAACATTATCTTCAAAGAATAGGTTAAAAACTTATTTAACTAAAATTTATTTTAAAATTTGAAAACTGTTTTTAGATTTTTAAAGCAGTTCATGTTTACCCGAGACTGACTCGAGTATCACCCGAGCTAACGTGCCACTTGCTTCGAGTTTTTCCAAAAGCCACCTGTATATATATATATATATATATATATATATATATATATATATATATATATATTTCAAACTTAAAATTTGTTCATGTGTTAAGACCAGGTTATCACCCTGATTCCCTGAAGGCTACTTCGAGTCCATGGCTTTCTTCTCCAAACATATACCATTCATACACATTAGAGTTTTGTGCATATGCACCGAAGCTTCGATGAACTCAAGCCAACCTCGCCACCTTCCACAAGTCTATGATCGCCTACTCAAGCTTGCAGATCACCTAGATTGACATAATCGTATCCCAATCAAAATCGAACAATCTAGCTCAACCTGGAATAGAAACGAACCACCTAAGTTCACCTCGTCCGGCCGCCTCAGGCCACCAGAAGCCGCGTAAATTCAACTGAAGCTTTGTCCAAACTCTACGCTGCTATCCCCACCGGAGTGATCAATTCCGGTCACCTAAGTACGATGCAACAATAGGAACTCCGACCACTATAAAAACACTAGCTAAACCCTAGATGAATGTCATTCGGCCACCACGATCAAACTAAAATTTTTCGAGCTTTTTTCCCCGAATCCACGTCACCTAAGCCATCTCCAACCATAACCCCGACCATCCTCAACACACCGATGACTAGAATTTGACAATAACCCCAATTTCGGTCAACCTCAAATTAATGAGTGAATAAGAATTTAAAATTTATGATTTTACTTTAAAAAACCTTTGTTTTCGAAACCTTTTCAGATAGTATACCTGAAGCTAGAATTTATGATGTTTGAAATTTAGCATAATATGAATTGTGCCTGTATTTTCCAATTTCTAGAAACACTTAAATTTATTTTTGCTTAAACCTATTTTTAGAACTTAAATTATGTTTAAATAAACAACTTTTATTTAGATCATATAGCCTGAAATGAATAAGAGAAATGGAAATTGATTTATGAATAGTCCTGATGCTTGTAAACCTGGAGCAGACATGCTTATATCTATTCTCTAGACATGCACAGCCAAATCGTGCATATATTCAAAAGATTTATACACATGCAAATAAATTTTAACTTAACTTCAGACATAAATTCAAACAACATTTAAAAATTCCGATCTCACAAAGGTTTACTTACTTGTTAGAAGAAGAAACAGAGATGCTTTAAATCCTGGGAGTTAATTTACTTTGAAAATATGGAAACTTGTTTGATTTTTTTGAATAGTGGATTATTGAATTTGAAAATCTGGTGTTGATCATGATACTGAAATACGAACCTAGTCGTTGTTTGTTTTCTTTTACAGATTTTTGAGCTTTGAACCTTGGTTTTCAGATTGGAGATGAAATGTAGAGGTTGATTTTTCTTTGATTCCCAGGCTTAAAATATTTTATCTTTTTTTACTTGATTTTTCTTTGTCTTCTGGTTTATTGTTTCTAATCTTCTATATTTTTCACTGGCTTTTGACTTTTTTTATACGGGTCTTAGAATTTAAAAGCGAATAAAAGAGATGAGCAAGAGGAAATGTAACATATATATAGATTTAAATCTTCTTTTTATTAATTTTAAAACATAAAACTGAAATGACACTTGTTGATTCTATTGATAAAATTATTACACTTGTAAACTTCATGTCTTAATTCCTTTACACTTGTATTATGCATGCATAAATATTTAGATAAATTTTTATTTTACCTTTTCTTATCTATATAATTACATTCCTTTGTTATTTTAATACAACTTTAAAAGAAAATGGTTATAATACTAATTTATACATTAAATAAATCACATATATACTATTTCAATTTCTATTTGTTTTTACTAAGATATTTATTTAAAATTTAGATTCAAATTCAAAGTCAAATTCAAATCTACTCATACATACATATATATATTTTTTGAATTCAAATAATTTCAAAACATTTATTAATTTTTTTTGGCAAAGCTATTAATTTTAAATTTTAAATTCAAATACAATTACAATCTTATTTATGTATATACAAATTAACACTAATTTTATTTGTTTTGAAAAATTACAAAATAATTCCAAATTTAATTTCTGGAATTTCAAATTAATTACTAATTTTAAATTGATAAAATTTGGGATGTTACATTATATATATAATTTTTATATAATGAAATTAGTCTCCTTCAATTTTGCAAATCGATTCAAATCATCTTAAATTCCAAAATTCAATTTAAATCAATTCCAGTTTAATCATTTCAATTTAAAGTTCAAAGATTAAAATTTAAACATTCAAACATTTGCAAAATAAATTTCATTTATATTTCAACATTTAACTTTAAATTTGTTCAAATTGAAATTATTCCCTTAACCTTTTTTTAAGTTCTTCAAAAATCCCAATATATATATTTAAATCAATATTAAATATTCATTCTCAATTTTATCCAAAATTGAGAATATTCATTTTACCTCTTTTTATCAAATCAAGTTATAAATCAAGTTGTAATCATATCTTTAAAAATCTTAAAACTAATAAGTTTCAATTTAATTCTTATTTAAATTAAATTATTAAGCCATTCAAATTCCAAGTCAACATTTATTTATCTTCCAAACCTCTATTATTAAAGTTATTATTAATCTATTTAAAATATTAATATAAATTTTAAATAGATATTTTAAAACATATTATAAACCAATTTAATTTAATTTTATTAAATCAAATCTTATTATTAAATGTATTTGTATTCAACCTTATTTTATATACTTTTAAAACAGTAAAATTATAAAAAAATCATAAAATTAATATTTTTCGAAACTAGCTTATAAATTAAAATTTCCAAAATAGCATTTATATATTACATAAAATAATATTTATTAAAACCCATATATTTCCTTTCAAACTTTGGAAATCATTTTCAAAATATAGACCAACGGTGCCTGTATATAATTTCCTATCGTATGGTCAAGTGATATGGATATTTATCATTTCAATCCGCAATTTAATTATTTACGGGTATATATCATTTCAACCAGCAATCCCAAAATTTTAAAATAAATGAAAATCGCTTGGGTTTATCATTTCAGCCCATAACGATTTTCCCCTATTTTAAAATATTGTTCGGGTACGTATCATTTCAACCCATAGGGAATTCTAAATAAAAGGAAACTTGCAAAGCAAGAACAAATATGATAAAATATAACATATCAATAATAGACATATATCATCGGTTGGAAATTTAAAAAAATATATACAGCAGGCTATGGTGTCATATATCACACGTGAACAATTGCAGATAATGTCATATCATATTTAACAATTAAATAACTAGCAATTCAAATTTAACAGCATATTTCAATTGTCATACAAGTGAAATCAAATTTACTAACTATAAGAATGTTAGTCATGAGTGATTGCTCACCTTTCAATGCTAGAGAAGTTTGATAATGAACTGAGTTATGAATCCGAGCAACAAATTCAAAAGTAAAGTACGATGAACATGAATTTGATGATTAAAGCAAAGCTAGAAGTTTGGAATTGATGGAAAAACAAATCACTAGCTTAGTATAAACTGAGAAAAATATATGTTATATGTAAAAAAATTCTCTTAATCAATTAAAAACATACATTTAAAATAAATTATATATATATATATATATAATTTCAAATTAATATTTAATTCAAACATATAAAAGAAAATCTCTATACATATTTGAAAACCATACTCATGTATTTTTATATAAATAATATATGGATTAATATATAACTTACATACATATTATATTTTTTAAAATCAATATTTATTATAAAAATCAATATAAACTTACTTTACTGTAGATATGTAAACTCAACTAGATCCTATGTAAGCTTATATATTTTTATACTTTTATATGATATAATAGTTATGCAACCAAATATGTATATATGTGGCTCAACAAATGTATGTGAACTATGTATATACAGGCAACTATATATATGCTTGCTAATATATAAACAGGTTACAAAAATTATATGTCCAGGCTATAGGTAAACAAATATTTTAAATTCCATATATATAATACAACTAAATGTTCATGTACAAATATATATATATATATATATATATATATATATATATATATATATATGTTTGCAACAAAAATATATATGCGAGCTACCTATATATGCAGACTCTAATATGTATATATATACACAATAAAATATGTGTGCAGATCCCATATACATAAACCATTATATGCAGACCTGTATCCAACAGTATATATATATATAAAACTAGCGTATAAACTTACACGTACATACATGTATATATACTCACACATTCAAAATAAAAGCATAGACATATTACACGTATATTTTTATTTCAAAACATCCATATAAGCATCAAAAACTGTCACATTATATTTTTATACATTTTCAGAATATACACATTTATTAAAACCTATGTATAAATCAGTATGCCTATATATATATGTATATATGTATATATATATATATATATACCAATACTAAAATCAAGACATAGGTGTGTGTGTGTGTATATATATATATATATATATATATATATATATTATATATACAAGTACGAAAGCACGTCCGATGGACGTGCGCAAGAAAAACTTGTGTAAAATTGATCAGTTGCGAAGAAAACTTTGGCAAAAAATTACTATATGAATTTCTTTTGTTGTCCAACACTCTTCTCTTTATCCTCACTATTCATACACAGATTTTTCAAGGCTTCTGGTAAAACTTTCCAGAACTCATTGACAAATTCACATCCATGACGCCTGCTATTTTGCAATATATCATTTACCGGATAAAGCATAGACACTTTTATTTCTCTTCAATCGTATGAAGGACTGTTAAATACTTTTCCCCATGTCTCAATGACCTGATTTGCTTTGTCATGATAAGCAGTACACCAAAAAGACATATTCAGTTATGAAAAAGAAAATCTAACTTGGGCTAGTAGATTTCATAATATAAATTAGAGCACCACGTAACCTAAAGGTTAATTAATCGACATCCTAAGAATTCATTTTTCTTGATCAAACTATGCAGCCTGCGGTGTTTTCAATACAATTGTACCTGATTACTAAATTGTTTCTCCTGGTGCTTACCATGTTTGTCTAAGGCTACTAAGCGTGCATCGAATACTTTTGCTAATTTTCCCACTTCTGTTTATTGACAATAGTGTTGGTGAATAATGTTTTACATCAAAGTGTAGGGTTGCAATTGTTTAAAATTGCAAATAAATGTGGACTATCTGAACTCAAGCCAATTCATATCTTGGAAGAGGAAACATGAATAGAAAAAAACTTACTGTAGTCAGATTTACATAGAAAACACACATTAATTGATTAGTACATTAGAAAAAAATGATCTCACCGACTAATTCTACTAAACCCGGTAATAAAATCAATTTGATAACATAACAGTGCTACACATGTCTAGTAGCCATATAAGGGTAGAACAAAACGGTGAATGTCGAAGGAAGAAATAAAACAGATACGAGAAACAATTTTTTAAGGGGAGAACTACAGTATAATAACAGAATTTAAAGAGGGGGAAAAAGTATTAACATATATGCAAGGATAATATTTTTGACACCAAAATCCATGAAGTACCTATCCCTGAACATACTTTGTTTCCTTCACATCAGAGCAGAAAAAATCCTAACGTCAAGGAAAAGGAAAAAACCTATTGTAGACCAAGAAGGCCCAAAGATTGAGGCCCTTCTTCAATGTCCTCTTAGAAACTTTGATCTGCGGATCATTTGATCTAACTGAAAGTTTCATGGAAACCTGCTTTGATGCATCAAGTCCAAACGACAGTCTCACGAGAACATTCACATTGCAATGAAAACTCCAAATAATAGGCAAGTATGAGATCCTGCATTGTTTGGGACCGTATCAGTTCCTTGTCAAACAAACAAATACAAATTAGTATGAATACTAACAGCATATTTCAACATGTAAAAATTGATCATTATGATGTGCAATGGTTTGGATGCACTTCAAAATCTTTTTATGAAAGTACTTCATATATCAAATTTACTTCTGTACAATGTTTGCTGATATCATCATATGTTGTTTTGGGTGCAGCTGGCTTTGGTTAAAGAGAAATAAAGAAGGGTGTATATTTTCAGTGTAAACAACATTTATCATTCCTTATTTTCTATCTACAAATATCACAACTATCATATAGGCTACATGATATCGCAAACTGTCATTTCTAGTTTTTACAGCGAGTAGGAAGAAAGAACTTAATCCGACTGATCTCACAGGGCTGCATCCCAAGAATATTAATGACAGTACCAACAGCCACGGCCAAGTTATCTCTAGTACCAAGTTCGTATACATCAACACGCTCAGTATCAGGGTCCATACCGTCTCATGCATTTTTGAAATTAGAGAACTTTTTGCATGTAATCAGCAGCCGTCGCTTCAAAATCTTCTAACTGGTATTTCTCTTCCAGACCATCGTCATCTACCTCTCCCGTTGATGGATCCATCTGCACAAACAAACAACACAGCAAAATTATTTTCTACAATAGTCAAAGAACATCACGAGTACAACAAACAATAAGATATTCATGATCCACTTCTATCATATATTAAATGCTTTTGAAATATAAGGTAGCAAATCTTTCTCTGCCTGAAAGCATATCTGCAGCAATGGTTGTCATTCTATTCAGTTTCAAGTACAATTCGTGGTGAAGTAAAAATTCAGACGACTGTAAACAGAAACCTATACCGCTCATACTAATTGTTAACCAACTGTCAAACATTCATACAATATTTGAAGACTTTATGTTAATTATCGTATACAATTAAAGAAGAAAAGAAAGCATGTTTGAAAGGTAGTAGGGTACAACATTTTGATATGTTATTAAAAAAATTCGAAGTACCGTAGCAGAAAAATATATTGGATAACATGATTTAGAGTTATTTCAATTGACAGCCAACAAAAAATCGTCCAAACAAAGATGCAGGTAAAACAATAAATCACCTCAAACCCAAAAATATTTGCTTACCTAACTTACTGCTTGTTGTTCTCTCGTCGATTTATGCCTCAATCCCCAAAATTGAAAAACAAAGTGGTAAATTAGTGCGAAACATCACCGACGTGGAAGAAGAGAGCGGATTCCAGCCACTTAAAAGTGCTCGAGCCTTTTCTTCCACCATTGAACTTTAAACACCCGTGGTTAGTATAAAAAGCATAGCACCGGACTTGTAGAACAAAGGTAGAGGGTTTTTTTAGTGCGGAAGAAAACATGGAGAGGACAATTGACGCGAATGGTAGGAAAAAAAGGAAAGTGGGAGAATATGCGGAGTAACTGTTGAAATTTTAGTGGGGTCAGAACATGGATAGGGGAAATGACACATACACCCTCTTTGTTTAATAAAACTACATAATTCTGTCGAAGTATGTGATTGGGTTAATTTAGAACATTCAAAAAAGCTTCACCATATTGAAGTATTTGTATTATTAGTAGATATATATACACACACACACACACACACACACTTACATACTCTTAATATATAAACTATTGTACTGTATATAACTTATACGACCCAAACAACTTTATGTATTTATATATTTATGTATATACAGTAAAAAAATATTTAATAAACAAATACTTTACCATTAAACTTCTCATGTATATGCATGTACGCATATATATATATATATATATATATATATATATATATATATATATATAGTGCTAGTTGGACCGAGGGGAAGCAAGCGGTGATGTTTTGGTTTGAGGGGTGTTCACGGTGTAACTATCGAAGGTAGGCCGAAATGGACGAGGGGAATGGGATGCTGGCTGCGCGTGGAGTGTTTGGCGAGTTGATGGGAATGGATTTGATGGTTGTTGGTCGAGGGAGAAGAGGATGTGTGTGGTGATGTGGTTTGTGTCAGGGCGGAGATGCGGGCGTGGTGTGTGAGGCAGCTGTTGGTCGCGGCTAGGAATCGAGAAAGTCGATAGGGGTGTGGAATGGAGGAGGGGCTCGATGGGCATGGTGTCGGATGGTATGGCTGATTGGGCAGACGTGCGTTCGGTGGTGCTTACATGGGTGGGTAAGATAGTAGGTGGATCAAGGCCGGGCGGTTCAAGGGAAGAGGCCGGTTGACGAAATATGGCGAGCAGCTTTATATATATATTATTGAGAAGGAGGCTACACGTGGGAGGTTTCTTGGCCTAATAATAAGAAGAGGAAATAAGAAATGGGAGGAGAGCAATGTAGAGAACGCGAATAGGCTAAAATGGCTAATAGATAAAAGCAACCTTGTATATATATTTTAATATTACTTTCTCTAATGAAAATAAATTAGAGTGAACATAAGCATAGAAAGAAAGTGCAGTGTTGAGAATCAAACTAGTAGTGTAATTAGTTCCAGGAATAGTAAAAGCCAAAATGTTGAATTCAAGAAATATTAATTGCTAGTAGCTAACAGTTTTCTTACGGTGGGAAATGGAAAGACAAAGGAAAACAAAATTGTAACAACCAGATATTTTCAGCCATTCACATCCACACATGCCGGACTTGAATTGCTCAAAATATCGCATTGTAAATAAATTTGGAGCAAATGAAATACAATTGTAGAATCACAGACACAGAAATATAAGAATAACTCGCAGCGGAATATAAAATACATAGTAGTTCATGAATCTACTATGGCAGAGTCTCAAACCAAATACATAATACAGTCTGAAAACAACATAATAGAAATCCCAAATACATAGAAGTTCACTAATACATGAGATAAACTAGAACAGCTGAAACAGAAAGTAGATGTAAATGTAGATAAGCAGAAACTCCAGCAAAGACCAGCTCCAAAAAGAGAATCCAAAGCTGTGAATACTCAGGCTGACCCGAGCATAAAGTAAAACACGAAACACTTGAGTCAGGACAATATATACTTATATAATATAAACCAACTCAAGTGAACTGTAGTAGAAATGCACAATAACTTAAAGGATGCTTGGGATCGCCCATCCTTTAAGAATCAATTAAACTATAAATTAAATACATCACGTGGTTAAAATTTCAAAATGGTATTTTATACTTCAAAATCAAATATCATTTCAAAATTCAATGTCATTCATAATCCATTTCAAAATATCATATCTTCCAAACCACATTCATTTTTATTTAATTTAAATACCATTACAAAACACATTTGAAAATAGTTTATATTTCAAAAAAAATTACTTTATTTTAAATCATAAAATGAAGTTATTACATTTAATAATTAAATTATTAAATTTCCAAAATTTTAGTCTTTCAAATTCATTTATTCACTTAATTTATTAAAACAGATGAAAATTCAACTTTCGCAGCATTTAGAAAAGTTACATTCAAAACAGTTCAATTTAACAAAAGTTAGCATTTAAAAATGCTGTAATAGGGTTACATTAGTTTCAAATAAAACTTAGTAAAATTAAACAATTATAGCATTTACAAAAATGCTATAATAGCCTTTAATTAGACTTAGCCATTTGGTTCATTATTATCAACTACAGCATTTACAAATGATGTATTATCATTTACTTTAGAATTAATGGCATGTCAGAAATGCAGTTAATTAACTTCAAATATTCAGTATAATTTCACAAACAATTATATTTTTATTTAAATCATTTTTAACTTATAAAATCATATAATTTCACTTTTAAAATAATCATTCAAATACCCTTATACTCATGATTTTATAAAGTTAAATCTCCATTCAAAAACCAAAATTTAATAATAATTCACTTATTAAATTCCAACATTAAATTTTAAATTCATTAAATTTAATTTAATTTAACACTTAAGTTTAAATTTTCAAATATAACTTAATTCCATTTTTATTTACTTAACTTAAAATTCACTTTTAAGCCAAATTCAAAAATTTTCAATTTTAGTTATATTTCAAAATTTCAACTTAAATATTCATTCATTTCACATTTTAACTTTATTCAAAAATCATTAATATATTATAAAATCATTTTAAATTCATTTAATTCAAAATATCAAAAATTTATCATATTTTCATATTTAATTTAAATTCCATTTATCACCAAATTATAATTTCCAAAATAACTTACATTTCAGATTTTCTAACTTTACCATTTATTTATTTCACTTATAAATTTTCAGAAAATCAATAATGCTTTACAAAAATCATTTTTAATCAAATTTAAATCAAAATATTATAATATTTACATTTCTAAAATATTTTAAATTTTTTAGAAAAACATATTTTAACAACGAGTCTGTATTTCATTTTCTAGCCTAGGTAAAGTGATACGCGTAATATATCATTTCAACCCGTAATTTACAAAGAAAACCCGGGTTTGATCATTTCAAACCCACAATCCCAAGCAAATGAAAATAATTGAAAATCATTCATGCCTATCATTTCAGCCCATAATGATTTTCTCTTATTCTAAAGTCCATTCGGGTATGTATCATTTCAACCCATAATGACTCTAATCTAAAGGGAACTTGCAGTGTGATAAACTGATAAAAATAACAGAACAACATAATATAACAGTAACAGATGTTATAACAGGTGTTTAAGCATGGGTGAACATCATATAATCATAATATAGCAGGTGTAACATGATAATGCATTTTACAGATTCAAAAGGGGTCAATTTACTAGTTATATATGTACATATTGTCTGGTGAGAATAACTCACTTATTTAAGCTGGAGATGGCAAACAACTACACCCAACAGAGATCCATAAAATCATGAGAGTACGATAATGATTTGAGTGTGAGAGAGACAAGACTAAATGCCTTGAATACATGAGACAAAACAATTCAAATAAATTGAATAACACTTTACAAAAATTTAAACAACACATAAATTCATGCACAAAACATCTCCAAACCACTTGCACTTGCCTTCAACATCATATGCTTCACCAATGGGCTGTAAAAGCACTGTAATGGGATGGTTTTGGATCAGGTTTGGATCAGGTTTTGGGTTCAACAAGTCGTCGGCCATACATAGGAAAAGACGATGCAAAGGTATGTGTGCATGGAACTACATCTACAAGGCAACACAAGTGGATTCAAGGCAACATAAGTCACGGCCACAAGCAAATATGGGCACGGCCAGGTCTGGTGGGGTCAGCTACAGGGGTGGCAGAGGTGAATGGGACAACTTTGGCAGGTGGTGGTGTATGGGTCAGCCAAGGAGGAGTTTGAGGTGGTGAAGATAAAGAAGCTAGGCTATGCGCATTTTCAAGGTGGATATTACAATTCTTGTGGAGTTTGATCAACTAGTGGTGCATGGCCATGGATGGGCAGTGGGTTCGAGGTGGTGGCAGCCTGATGTGGTGGTGGTGGAGGTGGCCATGGTGAATGAGGAGCAAAGGCCCGAGCATAAAAGAGGAAGAAACAAGTGCAAATCAATATAAAACAATGAAAAAGGTGAAATAGAAAAAAACATTTACCAAAGTTTTTGAACAGGGAGAGGCCGAAATTTTTTCTCAGGGGAGAAGAAAAATGTTTTACGTGAAATAAAAAGTGATGATCGGCTGAATAGAAGAGGTTAAGGCAGCCTATTGAATGAAAAGTTAAGTTAGAACGTGAAAAGGTGGAATATAAAAGGCCTTAGGAAAATAAAAAGCCACAAACCTTTTCAATTTTCACATATATTTATATACATTTAAATAACTGAGAATACTTATAATTACAGTTAAAATTCGAAAAAAATATATTAATAATTAAGTATTAATTAGATATGATTAAAATAAGAAAATAGCACAGAAAATGAAAACTAGTCTAGAAAATTTGAAATTAAATGGAACAAACTTTGAAAAATTTATATGTACATGAAAAATATTTATAAATAAAGATAAGAACATAAATTAAAAATGCATTTACAAAAATGAATAAATAAATTTTAATTAAATATAATTTAATTGAAGAAAATAGCAGAAAAATAGAAACTAGCCTTTAAAATAGAAAATAAATTTAATAAGCTTTTGAAAAATCTTATCATCACTTTAAGAATATTTAAAAGACAAAAATGTATGTAAAATAACATATAACACAAATTAGGATAAGATATGACAAATAAAAATATTATTTATATAATTTAAATTGAAGAATATTGTTAAATAACTAAATATACACACAATATTGTAAAGGGTATAACTTTCACAATTTAAATCCAATTTCAACGAAACGAAAAGAATTATTCATGATATTAAATCTATTTTCATAATCAAGATAAAATTTAAGAATTCAAATATTTAAATTTAAAATTTAAAAGTCAAAGTTTGACCAAAATCCACATTTTTGGAAAATATACAATTTATTCAGGTTGAAATTATCATTCACACAAAATTAAAATTTATATTTAAAATAAAAAGTTTAGTAATTTTAATAAATATAATAAAGTTTATAAATAAAATAATCAAAATAAACAATTAAAATAAATAAAAAAATTCAGGGTTGTTACAAAAATGATACAAAACGGTTATCAATACGGATACCCGTTTCACGGATTTCACAGCACACCGGTCTTCGAAATGCATAAATAAATATGCTGTAGAAATCAACATAACGAGCAGAATGGTACACCGATATGAGCTATACGATCTTCCTATCAAAAGTCGATATTCGCTGCCCAACAACTGCTATTTTATTGAAAATAAGATAAACGGAGCTAGTGAAGTTCAAATTTGATGAAACGAATAATGATGTCTCACTCAGAAATTGACTTACATTTTTATTATATAAAAATATTTAGATTTTGAAAACGTCTTATTTTCATCAAATTAACCGATTTAAATTTATATAAAATTACACAACAAAGTAAACTTCCATATTATCTGATGAAATATGATATTTGCTACGTTTAAGTGGAAGCATACCAAATATCAAATTTTTATTTCCAAATTCAATTATTTATTTCATGCAAAATTCGATTAATTACATTATAAAACCGTTAAATTTGCGGGTCATTACATCTTTTAGTGGGTTAGGTGTACACTCGAAATGTATGCCTTTACTTTGCAACTATGCCTTCCATTTCTAAAAATTTTGTGATAATTAATGGGATTTAAATCATTGACTTCTAAAATATTACTTGAAAAAGAAGCACATGCAAATGATAATGGCATAGGACCTTTGGTTGAATAAAATTTTTATTTACAATTTTTTGAACAAAGTGTCATTCTCAAAATCCAAAATGTTACTGCACGTTGTCCTTGTAGTTTAAACATGGTATGGTACTTGCATGAAATTGATTTCAGTAATAATTTAACAAGAATTATTATTAAAATGTTTTAGAAATTATGGTAAAGTTACACATTCATACTTTAGGCATGCATTTAGGTATGTCCATATCCATTAGTTTTTACGTACTGAAATATACTTAACATACACTAATTTTATTAATTCAATTCAATAATTTATCTAAACTTTATATATATATCTTTACTATTAATAATGGGAATTCAATGAATAGAATTCAACCGTGTCTTTTTGAAATACCAAAATACCCTTTACATCTCTAAAGAGAGATGTAGGTGGCAACCGTTGGATCGTTGTTGAAGTAGTAGGTTAAAATTGACCATGTTAGGAAACATCTCAACTCAATTAGACACAATTGGAAAAACTCCCTTCTCCACCCCTTAGCTTATATACAACAACAATTAATATATTTGGACAATGTGGAGTCACACATTTAGCCAAAACTGCTGTTGCACTGATTTGGAGCAAGCAATTTATGGCTATTTGCAGGCTATATGAAATGCATAAATTATTATGTAAAAAAACATAGTTGTTTTGTACAAGTAAGGCAACCCGACTGCATGCTTTGGTTAATGCATGCCCAAGCAAGATTAGGAGTGCGGTGTACAAGAGAAGCCACCCTGTCATCTCCGATGCATTGTTGCCGTGATGCAGGAACATACATGAAAGTGGACATGTACAAGAAAACATGTACTGATGCGGGTGGGTTAGGCTCTGATGTGCCATGATACAAGAAAGTGGAGCCTTGAATAGATCTGATGTGATACATATGGCTCTGATTAATTACTTACAGGCTTGGTGGGGTCTAGTGCAACGAAGAAAAGTGGTTGAGCCTTGGCTTGAGTGATTGCCGGCGGTAGTGTAGATTTGAATTTTATGATTGTTGAGAGCTATTGTGCAGTATTAGGATTGAAAGCATGTGGCTAACATTTGTGCTTAGCAGATTAGGTCAAAATTATAATACCGACCAAATATATGCTCAACTTCCATGTATCTTTTAACTTTCAAGACATCAAATGTGTATAAAAGAAAGATAATACCCATAAACCATCTTAATATATAAGTTACAATGAGTTATTTCATCAGTACAACTTGAATTTCCAATTATATTCGTCGATCAATGTATGTTTGTTATAACTTTAAGTTGTTAAAACACTACAAACTACCAAGTGTGCGATGGTTATTGACTTATTTATTATGGTAAAATAACAACATTATGTGGTAAAATTATATCATTAATGTAAACAAAATAGAAAATTTTGACCAACTATATTAACCAATGTGTGGAGCAAGTATCATTTATATTTTGGCAAAGTGATGCAACTGTAATCCTACCTTTAACGTTTGTAATAGTAAGACAGAAAATGAACCTGGTTTTACTACCATATCTGTCAGAGGTAAAAAAAATTTACAATTTAGTTAAAGATTTTAAAATTTTAAATTTACTAAAAATATAAGGGTGGAACATTTATTAATGTATATAAATTAACAACTCAGATAAGATATGGTATTTTACACTTAGTAAAGTACTTTTGAGCAATATAAATCAAAGTTTTCTACACATGCATAAATATATAAGCAAGAAATTGATTCATAAATATATGTAAATTATCTACTTATAGTTGCACATATTCTTAGTGGAAGAGGTGAGTTAAAAAGATTGAGCAAGAATTTTCATCCACTTCGAAAATAGCTATACTAAGAGTAGTACAAGATTAACTAAAATAATGAAATGTTGAGGTAGGAAAGAAAAATAAATTAGCAACTGCATCAATATCAATAAATATGTTAATCATGTAATAAGGTTGTATTTAAAGGAAGAAAACGTGTTCATTGAAAATATAGTATAGATATCATGATATCTAAAGTCCAAATATTTAAGTACCTAGATGCAAGCCCAAATGGGTGTGCGTGTATATATATATATATATATATATATATATATATATATGTATATATATATAT
The DNA here is from genome assembly GCA_030765085.1 of Allium cepa. Classification (NCBI taxonomy): domain Eukaryota; kingdom Viridiplantae; phylum Streptophyta; class Magnoliopsida; order Asparagales; family Amaryllidaceae; genus Allium; species Allium cepa. The sequence goes on along the minus strand of CM060937.1, from coordinate 489,819,060 downwards.
ATAGTAAGAATTATAAAAATTATTGTACACCGACACTGAACAAAATGTGAAGCTAAGTTTGTACTAATAGGGGTTGCGTAATGCAGATATAATGAATACTATATCCTATTTTCATTTTATAGTAAAGGGAAGCAAATTAACCTTTTTTTCTTCGTGTGTAAATGTTTGGACAATAGTTAGGTAATTTTTTTTATATTACAATAATTATATATAAGTATAATTCTTAAACTGGTTTTATTAAATTCATAATTTGGTAGCTCAATAATGATGAGAAAATCACTGCACTGTTACACAAATATGGTTAATTTGCACATCATTACATTAATTATAGTGGAAATGAGGAAGGCATCCCTATCATACTTTCATATTGTAAAGCGGGTCCATGTCAAAGTTTCATTGTAAATCTGGTCCCTGTTTTCTAAAAACAAAGAAAATTATTGCTGAAATGTCAGCAACTTTTATAAATAAGTGCTGATATTTCAGCAACTTTCCCTGTCAAAGTTTCATTGTAAATCGGGTCTCTGTTTTCTGGAAATGAAGAAAATTATTGCTGAAATGTCAGCACTTTTATAAATAAGTACCGATATTTCAGCAACTTTCATAAACTGTGTTCACATTGTACATAAATATTGCTGAAATGTCAGCAACCTTTATAAATAAGTGCTGATATTTCAACAACTTTCATACACTATGTTCACAGTGTACAGAAAAGTTGCATCATGCTCTGCAATAATCGTGAATAAAAAAACAGGGACCTAATTTACATTGAAATTTAGTGAAGGACTTTTCGTGAATTTTGAAATTTAATAAGGGCATGTGCCAAAAGTACCCTTAATTATAACATCTACTTAACATTCAAAAATTGCCATTGATTATAAGCTTTACAGAAGTAAAATCTAAAGGCCAATTCAATATGCAGATGTTAATATTATTGGAAAAATATAGAATATTATTGGAAATTTATGCAAAATCAAAATTATAGCCTTAATCTTAAAAATATGTGGCAAATGGATAATTAGCAAGCATCAAATCAACAAAAAAAACTCTAGAATAATCATATTCAATTTTTACTATTTCATTCTTGTGTTATAAGTTCTTTTATCATAAATCCTCTTTAGTTTTTTTTCGGTTGTAGGATGTTAATGGCACTAGTGGGTATGCAAGGCATAAGAAGTCAAATGGCTATTCACAACCTTTATGTTTCAAAATAGTTAAACTTTACATAATAGGAAAGAAAATTTCATATGCATACAATGTTTCTTGGACATAGTACAAAGTAAATTTTGAAGTATTCATTTGTTAAAGGCTTCTAATTAGTAAATATTTTATTCTCTAGACTTTTCTTCTTCTAGTATATCAATTTTAAAACATATAGCTATAGTTCTAACTATAATTTGAACTATTATCTTTATTGCTAGTGAGAGTTTCATTAAGGAATAAAGTTTTTAATAGCTTTTATCAGTTCTCACGAAGCATAAAAACGAAAGCGTAAAAATGTCATGTTCTTCACTAAACCTACTGAAATTTACAGGATGTTGAGATGGAATTAGTCTAAAAATATATTTTAAAAAATATAGCAACAATAAATATAGTACATTATGAAATATGCTGATACAACACAATGCTAAATTTTTTTGTCAAACATATACAACGACGACCAAGCAAAGAATTATTTTCAATGCAAAATATGCATATGTCATAATTTTGGAAATTTTTACAATGATTTTCTTTTTCTGAAATTGGGTACTTATATGGCAGCACACTATTATACTGCAAGTCTTATGTAGTATATAATTTACTATATGTCAACGTACATCCAGTGGTTTGAATTACGTATTACACAGAATTCAAATATGTGACTTTATGGAACAAAGCAGAGTGCTAACTACAAGGAAAATGGTGCTGGACAAATTTTATCATTTCTAAACATGAAACTTTTTCGTGGCGACACAAAAAAATTAATAGTTTTAGTTTCTAATATTAGAATACATTTTAATCTCCCTTTCGGATTAGAGGTGCTATTTGTTGGTAATATTTGTATTATTGATGCATTAGCATAATTATATAGCTTATAAGAGTTCATAATATTTTCCCACATACATTAACATGATTGTGTTGTTTAATTTGATAAGAGTGAGAAATGATCATGTGTAACTATTACATATGTATGGTAGAAGTTGTGTATTTGGCAACTTATTCTAAAAAATAAGAAAAAAATAAAAATTGAAAAAGAAAACGAAGAAAATTCACCATTGTATGCAAAAGCACTACCTTCCCCTTAGATTTAAAAAAGCAAAGATAAAACCTAACATACCGTGTCAAGCAAATAGGAATCAAATTTAAGCATGTCAAACTTATGTCGCTGAAAAAGTACCTATAGAACTCATTGTAGCAATATCTTGCTCCCATCTAGTGATCCATAATTATTTGCAATGTTTTCAAAAGTGATTCCCTGGGTATAACACAATCTCTAGCTTATTGTTATATGTGTACCTGGATTATCGCATTGAATTATCTACATGGCTGAGCCATACGCTTTATTGTTTTCTTGAAGCTGTTTCGCCGCTTTACCCAAAGATGTACAAGGTCGACTATAAGTAACACTTCCTCTAGGATGAAATAGCCGAATACCATTTTTACCACACCTCTGCACCAAGGTTGATGATGAAAATTTGCATCCTCGGATAATTAAAAATATCGATCTTTTAGAATGGTAGATAAGAGAAATGGCAGGGAGATAGTTATATGTTATTCTTTTTTGTTTGTTTACTCTCAATTAAATAGATGCAAAACTGAAAGAGCATTACTATTTCAGCGGAAGAAAATGTAGGAGCAATAAATTATTTTTAACATCGTTATGTTAATAAAAAATGAATCTAAGAATGAACGTTATGAAATGTTCTCAAAATCAACGGGTCTTAAATGATAATTTTATTAATTTGGACCAAAGGAATAAATCATTTTGTTAATTTGTACTAAAAATTAATGTTATAATTTTTTTACAACCATTTGAAAAAAATTAGATGCATTTATTCAAATGTTTTATTAATTTTTACCAAAAGTATAAAATGTTTCTCTCAGTAATCCCTATGGTGTAGGACCCAAATAATAAATGCACATATTCAAACCTTTTCATTAATTTTTTAAATAGTTTAATGTTATAAAACATTTTATAAACATATATACAAAAATTAAACACACTTATTTAAACGTTTTATTAACTTGTACATAAAACATTTCTCTCAATAATCCCTACGGTGTGAGACTCAAATAATAAATGCACTTATTTGAGCAATTTCTGAGAAAATATAAGATTGCATAAAAACAAAGTATCTTTCGAATTGAACCTTTACGTTATGAGTAAGATTCAGATAATACTAGAGTAATCTATAGTCTTGGACTCTATTTTGACATCAAATCACGTATAAGATTTCTAGAGCATAACCTAAAAGCCTATGCGTTTGTGGCCATGCATGTCTATCCTAGTATAGCGAATTTTCTAGGAATTTCTACCTCCATAGGAAATGGTCTCATTTCCACATCCACATACGTGATTCTATCGAATGTACTCCTGTAGCTTGGTACTCCACTCCACATGGAGTATAGAACTCATTAAGAGTTGCTATCAATTCATCCTTCTATCGATTCAGGAATACACGCTTCTTTAGCACGTTCAACTCTTATAACTTCATAACTTGTTATTACCCATTGAACCTAGTTCTGGAGATCTTTAACCATTAAATTGGGTAACCTTTATGAGCGACTCCTCATTTTATGGGAAATATCTCATTCCTTTAGATGTAGTAAGGACTTTATCTTTGGCTAATCCCTTCGTTAAAGCATCTGCCAGATTCTCATCAATGCGTACAACATCCACTCTAAAAGATCCTCAATAGATGCTTATTCTACTATGATTATGATGAAATTAACATTTCTTACTATTATAATAGCGGTTCTTAACTTTTGCAATAGCTACGGTACTATCACAATGGATCAACAAAATTGGTATCGGTTTTTCACATTAAGGTATCTCAACTAACACATTTCTCACGTAATTTGTTTCTTCACTAGTTGTAGCTCATGCTATCATCTCAAACTACATAGTGGATTGAGCTAAATAGTCTATTTCTTAGATTTTCAAGAAACAACTCCACCTGCTATGGAAATATGTCAACTAGTTGCTTTGGAGTCATCTGATAAAGTGTTCTAGTATGCATCGCTATATACTTCGTGAACAGTTTGAAACTTCTGATAATGTAATCCAAGGTTCATTGTTCTTTTACGGTATCTCATGGCCCTTCCAATAGCATGATAATGCTCTATACTTGGTCTACTAGTAAACTTGTGTAATAATCCTATGACATAGGCTATGTCTGGTCCAGTACAATCAGTGGCATATCAAAGGCTACGAATCATGCTCGTATAGTCAGATAGTCTTACACCTTCACCAATGTTCTTAAATAGTTTTACACTAGGATTATAAAATGTGGTAGAGTTATTGGTATGTCCTAGGAGTAATTATACGATTTGTTATATAAATCTAACTCGATAACCAATCTTGTTCAAAAGTAAAAAGTGCTTCTTTTCTGTTATATACTTGTTATAAAATGTAATGAGTAATTAATTTGTTAATTTAGGTATATATGTCAAAAAGACCATAAATGACGTGTTCATGATAGTAGTTATAAATAGTTATAACCGTGAGTAATATATCATAATATGATAAGCATATCATTTTAAATATTCCTATTCAAGATCTATCTAGATTGGATATCGATGCATTCGCCGAGACTAAAGTATGGATAATGTATTACTCATGGCTGTTGGAGGAACTAAGGGGTTAGGCACTATAATGACCTACCTTTTTGGATGATTTAAATCGACGACAAACCACATACGTCAGAATCAAACCATACAAAAGGGCAGATTGTTATGGGATAAATAAGAAAAAGTAGAGAAGGAAATAAGGCAACACGTAATCTTACAACGGGATGCCTAAATATAATAATCGAATAAAGAGTTCATGAAGCAGTTTTACAAAGAACATTTGATTACACATTTACATTTCAGAGTTATAACAGCAGCAATAAAGAATATTGCAGCGGAATAATATGATGCAGTGGAAATAATATAATAAATTATTGTACAAAATCTTCGTCTTCATCCTCCAAAACCAGTCTTTGATGTACTGAAAAGCTCAGGCTGACTCAAGCGAATTGAAAAGACGAAACATTCAAGTCAAAACTAAAAGATCTTATGTAAGCTAAATCAACAGTAAATAAATATGAGTGTAACGGCGTCAGAGATATTTACGGGGTTTGACACCTCCTATCCAGTGTCTAACTTGAGTACAATAACCTAAAAGATGTTCAGGATTTCCATCTCCTAAGGATTCGTTAAACTATCTACTATGTAGTATAATACTCTATTATAATAGTGTCTACAATAAAGTAAAGTATTAAAATAGCATTAAGGCGTTACCCATATCCCCCTTAACACATTTTATATATTCCCATAGTCTATACAGTACCGTAATTCCTCCGTAAAATGAAGGACTATTAGAGGGCACTCCATAGGTATGGTATTAACCAAACTCATAGAAGGCGCGCTATGGCATGTGAACACGGCACTCGAGGCAATGCCAGCGTGGATATACCAATGCGGATCCGGACTGGTGGTAACGCATAGCAACTACTACCGCCCACCTCGGAACACACTCCCGAATAAAAATCAAGGTGTGGCCACCAAATCATTACAAAGTCATAATACGGTATCAAAGAAATGTGTCCGATTGGAGGTGCAACCTCGCTTGGACCGACGTGGCTCCTATTTTAGTCACATCTAAGCTGACTCACGGGAGTCAGGGTCACGTAAATACCTCATACAGAGTCGTACACCAAACCATCCTACTTCATATTAGAATCTCCACCACATACATAGTTGTCAAAGTGGTTTTCGGTCTTGGCAAAGAGTATGACAATATTCGATGCCGGTCACCTTAACGACCAAACGTTTATTTCACACCGGATGGTTCTTTTACATTTCCAAAACCAATTCATAATTGATATCAAAATATCATATTCAATTCAAACCATATCACTTACGTAATCATATTCACTTTCGAAATCTTATCACTTTTGAAATCATATTCGCTTTTGAAATTATCGATAAGATAGGCTAATTAAATCCTTGTTCCAAAACCATCATGTTTACTCAAATATGTCATTTCACAAAAAAGGTATCTATTTCGAATTCCAACTTAGGTTGTATCATCATCAAGGATTAAATATAAATACTTCACCTTTACACAGTCTGTAATTTTGGAAAATAGTTTAGCTAGTCAAAAATAGTTTTAATATATTAAAATAGTCTAAGTAGTAAAAATAGTTTAAATAGATTTAAAGTTGATTTATTTAGATTTAAAATGATTTAAATAGATTTAGATTATATTGAGTAGATTTTAAGTAGATTAAATAAATTTAAATTAGACTAACTGGATTTAAATTATATTAAATTTATTTAACATAGATTAAATAAACTTAGTTTGTTTAAAATATGATAAATAGATTAAATTGGATTAAATAGGTTATAATAGATTAAAATAAATTGAAAATAGTTTAAATTGATTAAAACAGTTTACATTAATTAAATAGTTTAAAATAGATTTCAAATTTATATCCAAACATTTCAATAACCCAATTCCGATAAATGCATTTATATTTGACATTTCAACTTTGAAATTCCAATTTAAATCCTTTGAACAATTCCAATTTCAGCATTAACGCTTAGATTATCTGTAACGACCCGCTATTTTGGACCATTCTAATCGACAATAAAACCATCATGTCCGACTTGAATAATTCAAAATACCGAATTGTTAATTTAAAATTTGGCAAAACTTAACATATATAGTAAGTAAATCATCACAGATCACAGACACAGAGTAATATAATGCAGCGGAATAGATAAAGAATAGTAGTACATGAAGCTACTATATACATTAGAGTTAGAAATAAAATACAACTGAATATCTTAGATGTAGTGAAGTCTCCAGTATGCGCAGATGACTTATCTGAACAAATCAACAGGATGACTGAAAGGATAGATAGCTGGATCTTCAAGCAAGGCTCCAACTTCGGAGGTGAGTCTCAAATGCTGTATCACTCAGTCTGACCCGAGTGTAAAGCAAAACACAAAACACTCGAGTCAGGATTAACATTCTTATATCAATAAATCCAACTCAAGTGAAATATCAGCTGAAATACAAGTAACATAAAGGATGTTGGGATAACCATCCTCTAAGGATCCATGGAGCTATCTACAATGTAGAGATATACACTATACCCCATGGTCATTTCAAATTAATTTATACTTCAAAACCAAAACATCATTTCATTTCATAGTTATTTCCAATCTTATCACTTCAAAGTTACGATTTAAATCTACTCAAATTCCAAATTCAAATTTAGTCCAATCTCAACTTATCAATTTAAAATTCAACTCAATCCCTAAATAACCATTATACATTTTATCGATCTCAAATCCGGATTTGAAATCACAAATTACCCCTTTACATTTCAATATTTTCAAAACTTTAAGTATTCAACGTTCAAACTAAATTTTTATTCAATTCAGTTTTCTAAATAATAAATTCAACTATATTGATTTCAAATACAGATCTGAATATCAAGATAACCATTTAAATTCTAATATAGTTTAAAGCTTTAATATTTAAATGTTCAATTTAACAGTTTCATATAGATCTCGTTTTAACCTCATTATTATTTAGTCTTCAAATACTCCCTCATTTGATTCAATATCATTTAAGTAACCTTAAATTTCATTTTTCTCAATATTTTCTTTGATTTATTTAAACATGAAATATTCGTTAAATCACTTAAAATCAAAAATCCAGTTATAAAAATCATACCTTTTAAATTCCCCAATCAAAATTTCAAAATGATTTAATTAAATAAATCCTTATTTAAATACCATTTTTAATAAACCCAAAATTTATCTCCCAATCTTAATTATTCAATTTATTTCCAGAAAATCTATTTGAAATATAGGTTTACATAAATATCTAACCATATTATATGTATTAATTCAATATAATTTAAGTCAAATATTACTGCTAAATATATATATATATAAAATTTCCATTTATATAAAATCTTAAGAATCAATATTTATTAAACCATATATTTCTTTCCACAATCATAGAAATTATTTTCAAAATATTTATATATGGACCAACTGTGTCTGTATATGTTTCCTATCATATGGTCAAGTGCTACGGATATTTATCATTTCAATCCGTACAATAAATATATACGGGTGGATATCATTTCAACCCGTAATCCCAAATTTAAATAAAATGAAACTCGCTTGGGTCTATCATTTCAACCCATAACGAAATTCTCCTATTCTAAAGTCCGTTCGGGTATGTATCATTTCAACCCATAATGAATTCTAAACTACAGGGAACTTGCAGAGTGATAACAGATAATAATATAACAGACATATATCATCAGTAACAGTAAAATATAAACAATAGGATATGGTGTCATATCCCATAAGTGAACAGTTACAGATAATAGTATATATAACAATTTAAATAACTACAACCTCATATTTCAATTGTTGTTTCAATTGAAATCAAATTTAATAAATAAAAGAACGTTAATCGTGAGTGATTGCTCACCTTTCGAGGCTAGACAGATAGAGAATGACATGAGTCACGAAACCCAGGCACGAAATCTCAAACAAGGCAAGATTGAACCGATGAATGAAGCTGATAAATAGGAAGTGACGGAATCAAATCAAAGTAGAATCAAATCAAAGCAGAATCGATTGATATAAATGAGCTTATAAAATTTTATATAACTATAGCCATATCTTATATTCAACCACACATATTAGATTTTAAATTCACATATATAATTTATTTCAAATTACTAAATTTTTTCAAATTAAACACACATATGAAAACTGGCATATATATATATATATATTTATAAAATTACCGAACACTTTATAGTATATATTTTTAATAATTTATACCGTAAAGTATTGTGATTTCCAAAATTCCAAATCTTAAATACGTACACAAATTGTATTATATTGTAAAGCAGGTTGTATATATCAAATAAATCAACACAGCCTATAACAAACCGATATACAACTAACAAATAAATCCATACGTGTATATATAATATACCTTACTTTAATATCACGTAACTCAATAACTTGAAGAAAATTAACCTAATAAACTTATTTAATATAAACAACTGTACATATAAATACAAAAAGGTCGATCAATTTAAAACCGAAAATACTGTAAACCGAAGATGTAATATGCATGCTTACCATATATGCATACAACAATCGACTCTTGCAGGCTCAGTTCTCATATGCAGGAGATGCACCCGCGGAGACTAAGCTTGGCCAGGCGAAAAGCTTGGGGAGGAGGTTGAAGGCCGGCGATGGGAGAGAGAGGAAGGAAGCGGAGCAGGCTACATGGCTACGATTGGTGACGAGGGTTTTGCAGAGATGGTGGTGGACGGGGAGGAGACCGGAGCAGTGTTTTTGGCGAGTTGCCAGGATGTAACTTCATGGTGGAGGTCGATGGTTTGTGAATAGGCTTTGCGTGTTGTCTAAAAGCAAGCGATCCGGTAGCGTTGGCTATGGAAGGCTAGGCTGCTATCTCAGTGGGGAGCTTCGGCTGCTGGCGGTGGAATCTATGGTGGCGGGTCAGGCGGAGGATGCTAGCGGAAGAATTGTGTGGTTCGACAGGGTTCTGGAAAGGTTGTGGAAGTTAGGGCGAGGCTCGGCTTCGGTCTGGGTAGCGGCAGGGACATGGTTGGGTCGGAGAAGGCGACACTGGAGTCGGCAAAGGCAGTGCGTGGTTGCTTGCTGGCTGCACTCGGGTTTGGGTCTGGTTGTTGGAGGGGATGGAATTTGAACGGAAGAGATGAAAGGATAGGAGAAGATATGCTATCACAGGCCAAGAATTGTATGCATTGTTCTTATAAAATATTTTTTTCTTTCTGTGAAGATTTAATAGAAAACAAAGTGGGTAGGTTGGTGCAAACGAACAGGTGGCTACGATGGGAAAGTAGCAGGCTTTTAAATAACTGTTCACACGTAAATTACTCATTTTAATGTGTGAACGGAAATGGAAGCAACAGTGAAAAACGAACCATAAACGTTATCAATGAATTTGGTAGTACTGGCAGCTGCTTAAATTCCGGAGTAATAAAATCAAGGGCTATACGTTGATTCAGAAAATAATTAAAACAATTAATAGCTGATTAGCCAGTACGTTTTCAAATTTTATATGCATTGAAAAATGAAGATGAAGGGGGAAAGAAATAAATATAAAAGGAACCATGATGTGTACAATAATTGAAACGAAAACGTATACAAATAAATGAAATTGTAACAGTCTCTCATTGATTCAGCTGACAAATAAAGAAATTGATTATGCGCGTTTAAATTTTTGAAACTCAAAATAAATAAAGGTTAGCAGATCCGACACCGTTACGGTTACCGGTTTCGTAGATTCCGCTGAGTAATGGACTTCAAAATACAGAAATAAAATACCGTAGAGATCCACTCGACGAGGCGATCAAAACGGAATACAGATAACATTGGTATGATTTATTTATAAAATTCGAATTTTCACTAGTTGAAAAATGCAGTAAAACGCAGAGAATAAGATCAACGGAGCTATAGAAGTCAAGATTTTGAAAATGAAAGATGTCGTTTCACTTAGAAAAGGATTTAGAAATTTTCTATGTAAAAATATTCAGGTTTAAAAATTATTTTATGGTCAACAATTATTAGCTAGCTTGAATTTAATAGAATTTCACCATGAAATAAACTTTCATTAATTCAAAATTTACATTCTGCTATATGAAATATACGTATTCTAAATATATAAACATTTTATTTTAAAAATCCAATTATTATAAAATTTCACAAATATTCAATTAAATACGTTATAAAAATCAATTAAAATTGTTAAAATTTTTCAGGTCGTTACACTCTCCCCCACTCAAAACTTTTCGTCCCCGAAAAGGAAGGATGTAGGAGGATTGTACAACCAGAAATAAAAGTAGATTGGAAGTCAAGATTAAACCAATACTTTGAAACTAAATAAATTTTGCTTGAAATTTGAAAACTTCATTTGCAATACGGTTATCTTTGATACTTTAAAATTTTTCAAAACTTCTTTGATAACAATTATTTACACTATTACTTATATTTACAAAGAATCTATTTAAAAATATTAAATCCAAAATTCATGAAATTTTTAATTTATCTCAAGATACTTTCAAATATTATCAATATATTAATAATCATTTGCTTTAAATATGTTTTATTTAATTAATAACTTCAAAATATTATAACACTAAAATTTACTATTAAACAATGTAGTATACAAATAAGCAATATTTAAAAGATTTATTCACAAAGGAAAGGAAGATAGATTCTGGAAACGGAATATTGGTGAAAATAAAGCTGAGCAGATGAGGTAGATTCAAAATAATAGAATCGGGCATGAATAATTTTATTTCAAACCATAAGAATTTTAAATTTCAAAACTAATACCGAGTTTTCTTGTTGGAAAAACTTTAAAAATTAAAATACTTTTATATCGAAACCAATTTTCCTTTCGAAAATACTTTTATAACTCGATGTTTCAACAAGTTTATCCTCGTTCTTGTAGACTCTGGCCATGCGTTGATCAGGCGCAAAGCTAGAATTCTTCAAATACTTAGTAGACCCGTTTTAACACCTAGTGAAAATACTTGAAAAACACTTTTTAAAAACAGATATGGAAAGTACAATCCAACAAACAACCAAACCAAAACCTTTGTCCGATCATGGTTCGCAGATACACAATGGTTACGCCTGGATCCCCCAGGAAACAATCCATATCCGTAAGCTTTCTCAGCCCTGCGAGTTACGCCATGATGACTAGTAGAGTGCAGGATACACAATGGTTACGCCTGGATCCCCCAGGAAACAATCCGTACCCCTAGGCAAGACTCAGCCAGGCACTTGCGCTACTATTCGCGACCTACACAGATTGCAGGATACACAATGGTTACGCCTGGATCCCCCAGGAAACAATCCATACCCCTAGGCAAGACTCAGCCAGGCAATTGCGCTATGCATTCGCGAGAGAGAAAAAAAGAAACCATGGGTTACGCCACGGTAGGAATACTCGAGTATTACATCCGAAAAACCGAAAATCAGAGAGAATAATATCGATAGAATGAATCTACGATGTGGCCACAAAGCGGATATCAAGCAGAAGGCACTTTCCATATGTTTACTTCGAAAATATACATCATATAGTACCTTTTCAAATCACTTTCAAATATCGTACTTATATATAAAGTCCATATATATAGGATTCCATTTTTCCCAAATTGAATACTTTCCAAAATCAATAGTAGATCAAATCATACTTATAAAGACTTCGATTATATAAGATCTCTTTCCAAATTGAGTACCTTTCAAATCAATAGATTTCAAATCAACTTCATACTTATACAATCCATTTTATATAAGTTCGATCACTCCCAAATCAAGTGCTTAATAAAATATGGTTCTCAAATTTCAAATCATTTCAATATCAATTCAGTTTCAAAATCATATATGATTTCACCAAATTTTCTTCCAAATTAAATATCTAAATTTCAAAGTTCCCAAAATAATAGGTTTAGAAAATTATCCCATTTTCCAAATTAAAATAATTCAAGTCAAACAAATTCATTTCCAAAAATCACCATATAAGTACTGATTTTTAATTTCAATCTAATTTCAAAACTAAATTTTTTCTCAAAATCAATTATACTCAAATGGTTTCCAAATTTATAATTATCCCTTTAAAACTTTTAAACTATCTATTTCTAGTTGAAATATTCAATTTACCTTTCTGAAAACCATTATTCAAAACTATTTGTTTTTCAAAACATTTCAAAACTAAATTTATATTCTTTATCAAACATTTTATACTCTTCGAAATTTCTTGGCTTTGAAAATTTAATCTCGATTTGGAAGTGTTCGAACATTCAAAATAGTTAGGGAAATCAAATTTTCAATTCAAGCGTTGAAAACAACAATAAATCAATAAATCAATTATTAAATCCGAAACTCAAGGACTGAACACCGGTCTCATTTTAAATTGTTTCAAATATATACTTATATCTTTCTAAATATCAAATTATACTTCGGAATTTGAAATCAAAACGGTTTTACAAAATCACTTGCATAGAGAAGCTATTAAAGTGGCCTCTCCCCCACTCTGAAACTCGAAAATCAATGTCAATGATGCATGCACTCATCACCGAAATTATTTTCCAGCGACATAAGTGAGTTCTGGACTTCTACTTTCTTGAAAACTTCTTTGAAATTTCTTCAAAATTATTGGAATTCATTTGAACTCATTTGAAACATTTCTTATTCGGAAAAATACTTCTAAATTGTATTATTTTTATATATTTTCCAAAATCTTAAATCCAATTTCAAAATACCGGAATTCAATTCTCGAATTTCAAATTTAACCCTTCGGTTATAAATCATTTTTATATAAATTTATTTCTTATAAATTTCCAAAATTTCAAATTCTTTCAAAACTTTATATATATATGTAATAACATTTCTTATTTGTTTTATTTATATAGGTATATAATCCTTATCGAAAACAATTTCTTTTTTTATATATAGAATAAAATCATAGTTATCAAAATAATAATTTCGGTATAAACAATTTCAAAAATACAACATACCCGATTTTTCAAATGGTGATTCAAGAATGGATTTCAAAACAAAGATAGAGATTTGAATTAGAGGACTCCAATCAATAAGATTCTGATTCGAAGATAGACTCGATCGAAGATGAGATAATTAAATTACAAAATAGAAGATGGATATACTTTTATAAATCGAGGGCGACCTTAACCGGTCAACCGTGATTCCAAAATTAGATCGGTGTAGAATTCTGAGGCAATTCGACATTCGATCGCCAGAGATATAGAATTCGGCATAACAAGATATAGCAGCATCGTAAACCGAGGATACAAAAATCTTCGGTGAGTCAATGCCAATTGAAAAGGAGTTTTCACCCCCTTTACAAATCATTCAGTGGAGTTATGGGATACTCCGGAATCAAACGAATATAAATAGGGAGAGACAAAAGGAATTTCGGAACCGAGGGACGTTCCAAAATTCAAAGGAAATCGAGTCAAAAGGAAGAGATTCAACTCGAGCGAAAGTGATTCTGTAAATAAATTTACCATATATGCTAAGTTTTGCCTAGAGCCAAAGCTCTGATACCAACTGTAACGACCCGCTATTTTGGACTATTCTAATCGACAATAAAACCATACATGTCCAACTAGAATAATTCACAATACCGAATTGTGAATTTAAAATTTGGCAAAACTTAACATATATAGTAAGTAAATCATCACAGATCACAGACACAGAGTAATATAATGCAGCGGAATAGATAAAGAATAGTAGTTCATGAAGCTACTATATACATTAGAGTTAGAAATAAAATACAACTGAATATCTTAGATGTAGTGAAGTCTTCAGTATGCGCAGATGACTTATCTGAACAAATCAACAGGATGACTGAAAGGATAGATAGCTGGATCTTCAAACAAGGCTCCAACTTTGGAGGTGAGTCTCAAATGCTGTATCACTCAGTCTGACCCGAGCATAAAGCAAAACACAAAACACTCGAGTCAGGATTAACATTCTTATATCAATAAATCCAACTCAAGTGAAATATCAGCTGAAATACAAGTAACATAAAGGATGTTGGGATAACCATCCTCTAAAGATCCGTTGAGCTATCTACAATGTAGAGATATACACTATACCCCATGGTCATTTCAAATTAATTTATACTTCAAAACTAAAACATCATTTCATTTCAATTATAGTTATTTCCAATCTTATCACTTCAAAGTTACGATTTAAATCTACTCAAATTCCAAATTCAAATTTAGTCCAATCTCAACTTATCAATTTAAAATTCAACTCAATCCCTAAATAACCATTTCACATTTTATCGATCTCAAATCCGGATTTGCAATCACAAATTACCCCTTTACATTTCAATATTTTCAAAACTTTAAGTATTCAACGTTCAAACTAAATTTTTATTCAATTCAGTTTTCTAAATAATAAATTCAACTATATTGATTTCAAATACAGATCTGAATATCAAGATAACCATTTAAATTCTAATATAGTTTAAAGCTTTAATATTTAAATGTTCAATTTAACAGTTTCATATAGATCTCGTTTTAACCTCATTATTATTTAGTCTTGAAATACTCCCTCATTTGATTCAATATCATTTAAGTAATCTTAAATTTCATTTTTCTCAATATTCTCTTTGATTTATTTAAACATGAAATATTCGTTAAATCACATAAAATAAAAAATCCAGTTATAAAAATCATACCTTTTAAATTCCCCAATCAAAATTTCAAATTGATTTAATTAAATAAATCCTTATTTAAATACCATTTTTAATAAACCCAAAATTTATCTCCCAATCTTAATTATTCAATTTATTTCCAGAAAATGTATTTGAAATATAGGTTTACATAAATATCTAACCATATTATATGTATTAATTCAATATAATTTAAATCAAATATTACTGCTAAATATATATATATATATATATATAATTTCCATTTATATAAAATCTTAAGAATCAATATTTATTAAACCATATATTTCTTTCCACAATCATAGAAATTATTTTCAAAATATTTATATATGGACCAACGGTGTCTGTATATGTTTCCTATCATATGGCAAGTGCTACGGATATTTATCATTTCAATCCGTACAATAAATATATACGGGTGGATATCATTTCAACCCGTAATCCTAAATTTAAATAAAATGAAACTCGCTTGGGTCTATCATTTCAACCCATAACGAAATTCTCCTATTCTAAAGTCCTTTCGGGTATGTATCATTTCAACCCATAATGAATTCTAAACTACAGGGAACTTGCAGAGTGATAACAGATAATAATATAACAGACATATATCATCAATAACAGTAAAATATAAACAATAGGATATGGTGTCATATCCCATAAGTGAACAGCTACAGATAATAGTATATATAACAATTTAAATAACTACAGCCTCATATTTCAATTGTTGTTTCAATTGAAATCAAATTTAATAAATAAAAGAACGTTAATCATGAGTGATTACTCACCTTTCGAGGCTAGACAGATAGAGAATGACATGAGTCACGAAACCCAGGCACGAAATCTTAAACAAGGCAAGATTGAACCGATGAATGAAGCTGATAAATAGGAAGTGACGGAATCAAATCAAAGCAGAATCAAATCAAAGCAGAATCGATTGATATAAATGAGCTTATAAAATTTTATATAACTATAGCCATATCTTATATTCAACCACACATATTAGATTTTAAATTCACATATATAATTTATTTCAAAATACTAAATTTTTTCAAATTAAACACACATATGAAAACTGGCATATATATATATATTTATAAAATTACTGAACACTTTATAGTATATATTTTTAATAATTTATACCGTAAAGTATTGTGATTTCCAAAATTTCAAATCTTAAATACGTACACAAATTGTATTATATTGTAAAGCAGGTTGTATATATCAAATAAATCAACACAGCCTATAACAAACCGATATACAACTAACAAATAAATCCATACGTGTATATATAATATACCTTACTTTAATATCACGTAACTCAATAACTTGAAGAAAATTAACTTAATAAACTTATTTAATATAAACAACTGTACATATAAATACAAAAAGTCGATCAATTTAAAACCAAAAATATTATAAACCGAAGATGTAATATGCATGCTTACCATATATGCATACAACAATCGACTCTTGCAGGCTCAGTTCTCATATGCAGGAGATGCACCCGCGGAGACTAAGCTCGGCCAGGCGAAAAGCTTGGGGAGGAGGTTGAAGGCCGGCGATGGGAGAGAGAGGAAGGAAGCAGAGCAGGCTACATGGCTACGATTGGTGACGAGGGTTTTGCAGAGATGGTGGTGGACGGGGCGGAGACCAGAGCAGTGTTTTTGGCGAGTTGCCGGGATGTAACTTCATGGTGGAGGTCGATGGTTTGTGAATAGGCTTTGCGTGTTGTCTAAAAGCAAGGGATCCGGTAGCGTTGGCTATGGAAGGCTAGGCTGCTATCTCAGTGGGGAGCTTCGGCTGCTGGCGGTGGAATCTATGGTGGCGGGTCAGGCGGAGGATGCTAGTGGAAGAATTGTGTGGTTCGACAGGGTTCTGGGAAGGTTGTGGAAGTTGGGGCGAGGCTCGGCTTTGGTCTGGGTAGCGGCAGGGACATGGTTGGGTCGGAGAAGGCGACACTGGAGTCGGCTAAGGCAGTGCGTGGTTGCTTGCTGGCTGCACTCGGGTTTGGGTCTGGTTGTTGGAGGGGATGGAATTTGAATGGAAGAGATGAAAGGATAGGAGAAGATATGCTATCACAGGCCAAGAATTATATGCATTGTTCTTATAAATTTTTTTTTTCTTTCTGTGAAGATTTAATAGAAAACGAAGTGGGTAGGATAGTGCAAACGAACAGGTGGCTACGATGGGAAAGTAGCAGGCTTTTAAAGAATATAACTGTTCACACGTAAATTACTCATTTTAATGTGTGAACGGAAATGGAAGCAATAATGAAAAACGAACCATAAACGTTATCATTGAATTTGGTAGTACTGGCAGCTGTTTAAATTCCGGAGTAATAAAATCAAGGGCTATACGTTGATTCAGAAAATAATTAAAACAATTAATAGCTGATTAGCCAGTACGTTTTCAAATTTTATATGCACTGAAAAATGAAGATGAAGGGGGAAAGAAATAAATATAAAAGGAACCATGATGTGTACAATAATTGAAACAAAAACGTATACAAATAAATGAAATTGTAACAGTCTCTCATTGATTCAGCTGACAAATAAAGCAATTGATTATGCGCGTTTAAATTTTTGAAACTCAAAATAAATAAAGGTTAGCAGATCCGGTACCGTTACGGTTACCGGTTTCGTAGATTTCGCTGAGTACCGGACTTCAAAATACAGAAATAAAATACCGTAGAGATCCACTCGACGAGACGATCAAAACGGAATACAGATAACAGTGGTATGATTTAATTATAAAATTTGAATTTTCACTAGCAGAAAAATGCAGTAAAACGTAGAGAATAAGATCAACGGAGCTATAGAAGTCAAGATTTTGAAAATGAAAGATGCCGTTTCACTTAGAAAAGGATTTAGAAATTTTCTATGTAAAAATATTCATGTTTAAAAATTATTTTATGGTCAACAATTATTAGCTAGCTTGAATTTAATAGAATTTCACCATGAAATAAACTTTCATAAAATTAATTCAAAATTTACAATCTGCTATATTGAAATATACGTATTCTAAATTTATCAACATTTTATTTTAAAAATCCAATTATTATAAAATTTCACAAATATTCAATTAAATACGTTATAAAAATCAATTAAAATTGTTAAAATTTTCCGGGTCGTTACATTATCGAAAATAATTCAGTTTATATATTATCAATTTCTATTTCAAAATACCAGTTAACTGAATTTAAAATTTAAAGAATTAAAATCATTTAATTTAACCAGTTCGGTGTCTGTATATAATTTTCTACCCTATGGTCAAGTGATACGGATATTTATCATTTCAGTCCGCAATTTAAAATTTTACCATTATCTATCATTTCAAACTGCAATCCTGAATTAAATACAATCCATAAAATGGCTCGAGTCTATCATTTCAACCTATAATGATTTTTCCCTAATTTATAGATCATTCGGGGATGTATCAGTTCAACCCATAGGGAACTTGCAGTGTTATAACAATATAAAAATACAACATACAGTCATCAAATATCAACAATCAAACATCCATCACAATCATCATCCAAATCAACCAATAAACATTAATAGATAATTAATTATCATTAACCGGTATTAAATTGATAATTAAATTTAGTATTAAATTAAACGATGATTAAATGCAATAAAAGTCAAATTTAAATAGAATGGCAATTTAAAAATATCAAACATCAATCTATTAATTTCTAATCACATCATAAATTTAATTTAACTAATATAAGATAATCCAGTAGTTGTGAGTGGGTTAAAACACTCGCCTTCGATTTTAAATCGATTTAAACCCAAAATAAGCCCTAAATTTGAACATTCTTAAAATTCATCCAAACCAGTTTCAAAATGTCTGGAATTTCGATACGATTACAACGGATAAAATTTCACATGAATCAGACCTCGTATGTAAAAGCAACGTTGATTAAAACATTTGAAAAATATATAATTTAAATTAAATAAGTAATCAAAGAACAATTCACCACTACGCCACGTTATCTCATATGCAACATCTTGTTCGAACCCTAATTCTCCTCCTGTACGCGACTAACTCAAGCCATGGCCGCCACCAACGCCACGAACATTTACCAAGGAGCAGCCCTACCCCCGGATCTGACAACGTCAAAGTACACCTCACCCATGACCGCGCCTCTTACCAAAGCACGACACCCTCCGATGGTCCCCCTCACCCACGCCGCCAACTTCACGGGCGAATCACAGCCATCCACATACCCTATAGCCCAAGTAAAACCGTACATATCTTCTTGCCTCGACGCCCTCTACACTCTATACAACCAGATCGAACTCTCATCGCCAATCCACCGTAAATCCACAAATCTACCTACGAACGTTCGGAAATAAATGACCCATTTCTGACCAAAAGGCAATTCGAACCGAAAAAAAATCATTTCAGAAGATTACGCTCGTCAAGAGCTTCGAAATGGTACATAATTTGCTAGGGTTTGGAGGAGTTTGATTTTGAAATTGGAATAGGGTTTGCAAATTTGATTTTGTTTCTGCCATTGAAAAGAAAGAGATAGACAGAAGTTGATGTACGTATAGAATAAGAAAATGCCTACTAGGGTTTGGAAAACAAGACTATTTATACTAACAAAGCCCGTAAGAAAATGAACACATATCAAATTTGCATGAATGACAACAGCGACCTAAAAAGCCCATTTCGCTCTGGAATGAAAGTGGGTCATCCCATATATCAAAATAGATGTTTTTGGTATTTTTAAACTCAATGGAATAGGTTTCAAGTCCTACTTCTACCGTATGAAGAACTTACCTTTAAAATTAGCGTATTTCAAATTGATTTCAATTAAATTGATTTCTACGTGTTTCAAGCCCATACGATCAAACGACAAGTCCGATCGATAGAAACTTGAAAAATCCTATATATTAATTCACCGTTAAGGATCCGATGAAACTGGTTTCGTCGAAATCCGAGATAGTGGCCAAAATGACTATTTTCACATTATTTAAATAAATTAAATTAAACTAATTAAATCACTTTTTAATTCAGTATTTATAAACAAACAATTTTCATCATTTTGATTACTTAGATATTAACAATAATTTAAAACGAATTAATATATCAATTCACTGTTAATATTACACTAATTAGAGTGTTCAATTTCATTTGTAATTAAATCGAATTAATTATAACTTAATTCCAATGAATTGATTTAATTTGATTTAAATCTTTTTATTCAATCTATCATTACTTATGGGCATAGTTAACATTGGTTTATATCTTATTACATTAATATTCTTCACTTTCATCTTAATTTCCATTAACATAATTTTTGATTACATTTAATTGCAATTGATTCCCAACTAAATTCAATATATTAAATAAATTGGTAACAAATAACAATTGTTACCTTTTTTACATTTAGTCACATTTGTATGTTTGTTATCTACGCACAAATGCTATAGTTATTTATACAACAATAATTTTATTCAATTTCATTTCATTACTCATTATTTCATTAATTAATACAACATTTAAATTACCAACTACTCTTTTAATCCAATTATCAATTAAAACACACATTATTACAATTAATTTACAGTCCATAACCAACTATAACTTTTTAATTGTTTCAATTAATTGGAATTTCATTTAAAGCAGCCATCAATGACCTTAAATTAATACTATTATATTTCATTCCATTTATATTCTTATTATTAAATCACAAACTTTTATTTCTTTCAACTTAAATCACAAAACTTTATTAAATCAACTATTTTTAATTATCGAAAATTACGGGTCGTTACACTCTCTTCGACTAAAAACTTTTCGTCCTCGAAAATGAAAAAGAAGGGAAAAGAAGGAATTAAGTAATTAATATATCTTATTCAAAAATTTAAATTTATAAATAATTAATTTATATAAATAAATAATTCAAATAAAATATATCAATTTATAATAATTAAATTCTTTATATTCAAGTTAACAAAAGTTTGGAAAACATTTCACAAAATCTTCTAAGTCCAAAATTCATGGAAAATTTAGGTAGAGTGTCCTTTGTACGGAGAGGTCTGGGCGAAATAATAACATCAATAATAACAATATATATATATATATATATATATATATATATATATATATATATATATATATCAAAATAAATATCACAAACCACGAAAAAATAATATAATATCGCTAGAAAACCATAATCCGAGAACTTACCTATTTGTCGGGCAAACAATGCTTATTTATGAAATCAAAAGCAGTAGCTATTTCTTTCATAACCTGTATTTCACTTATAATCCAAGAAGTTGGTAATTATATAAAAGAGAAATACTTAAGTTGTTTCAATTAGTCACAACCAAATCAACACAAGATACAATAGTCACAAGCAACCAAACCATACAATCATCACATGCAATCAGAGCATTGTACCATCCATCCATAGCAATCAAAATAAAGGGTTTGTTCGGGTTCAGAAACTTTTAATAGTATAAAATGATAAATAGACTACTAAGTATACCATACACTCAACAATCTTAGATAAAACTCAATAGATCATTTATACTTCCTTACACAATAGAAGTATCCTTCCCCAACCAATCCATAAGCCCTACAAACAATAATTTCAAATAATATTTAAGTTTTATTCTTATTACTTTTTTTCCTTTTTTTCACAATATTTACTATTCATTTTCAATTCATTTATACAATACCAATTTTCTTTTCATTGCTTCACATTTATTGCGTACAAAGTTATTTCCGTTCAAATTATTAGATTATTTATTATTATGTAAGTTTTTTATACTTTAATTCACTATTAGTAAATTATATTTTTTTTCTTCAACATTCATTTCTTTCATATACAGTATTATGAGTATTTAATCTATTTATGAACATTTTCTAAAGTCCTAATCATTTAATCAATATAATATTCACTTTAATTATAAATGGCTTTAACATTACTTAAGTTTATAATTATTTACTTACAGTATTCACTCTTCTTGTAAATTAATTAGTAACGTTTCATATTATTAACTTGAGTTTATAACAATTCATAAGATCAAAATTCTTATTTATAGAAGTAATTCCAACGAACACCCTCGTTACTAAAGTTTTACTTGTATAATATTCAATTACTTATTCCTATTTAACATTACAACTTTTTATATTTTTGTAAGTTAGATATATCTCTTTTAGAATGCAACTGAATATTACACAGGTTCATGTTATTCATTTAGTAACAAAATAGTTCAACAGTTACCATTTCTCATTTTCATATCCCTTTGATTTAGAGTTTACCAAATTTTAGTTTCTGATATTTTTCATTAATCACTTAGCATCTAGTTTCTAATTAGACCTATTAAAATTTTCCAATTATTAAAATAGTCAAAATTTCATTTCATTATAATAATTGAAATTTCCAATTTGCAGAAAACTTAAGAACTGAATACCTGGTTCCTTTCAATTATTTTAAAATAATATATATATATATATATATATATATGTATGTATGTATGTATAATCATATCTTTTATATATATCAATTCATATTTGGAAAATAAAATTAAGATTTATTTATCAAAAAAAAGTGTAGTAAGCTACTGTAACGATCTTCCCACCTTGAAACCCGAAAATGAACATTGATGATTCGTGCACTCATCACTGAAATTATTTTTCAGCGACAGAGAGGGGGTTACAGAACTTATTTCCTTTCAAAATTTCTTTTAAACATTTCTTTCAAATCATCTTGAAATATTTATATCACAAAATACTTCCAAATAATACTAATAATATATTCCAAAATCTTTCGAAAGAAATTTTTTCAAGGATCCCCGAACTTCAGTTCTAAACTTCCAATTTATATTTACTTTATTTGTAAATCCTATTTTTCAATCAATATTTATAAAATTTCTCTACCTAAAAAACAACATTTTACATCCAACTATATCATTTATAAAAATTATCCTTTTATATACAAAATGTATACTAGGTAAAATTATTCATTTACCTATATTTCAAAACAAATATTATCTCGGTCTGCCCTATTTAGTGTTTAGAAATCCCTATCAATGCCATAACGTCCTATGTACCGACTGGAATTTATAAAAACAGAACAAATTAACACAAAACAAAACCCTTTTATAACACTAACAAATACGCTCTCTTCTATATATATACCCAACGACTTATTCTAGGGTATCACTACACTATTCTATATGAGTCAGACCCCACAAAGCTAAGGTTATCTCTAAACCAAAGCTCTTATATCAACTGTAACAACCTGCCTTTTTGGACGATTTAAATCGACGATAAACCACACACGTCAGACTCAAGCCATTCAAAAGGGCAGATTGTTATGGGGTAAATAAGAAAAAGAAGAGAAGGAAATAAGATATCACAGAATCTCACAGTGGAATGACAAAATATAATAATCAAATAAACAGCTCATGAAGCTATTTTACAAAGAACATTTGATTGCACATTTACATTTTAGAATCAGAGTTATATACAATAGTAATAAAGAATGATGCAGTGGAATAATATGATGTAGCGGAAATAATATAATAAATAATAATAGTACTAAATCTTTATCTTCATCCACCAAAAACAGTCTTCGATATGCTGAAAAGCTGAGGCTGACCCGAGTGAATAGAAAAGATAAAACACTCAAGTCAGAACTAAAAGATCTTATGCAAGCTAAATCATCATTAAATAAATATGAGTGTAATGACATCAAAGATGTTTATGGGGTTTGACATCTCATATCCAATGTCTAATGTGAGTGCAATAACTTAAGAGATGTTCGACATTACCATCTCCTAAGGATCCTTTAAACAATCTACTATGTAGTACAATACTCTATTATAATAGTGTCTACAGTAAAGTAAAGTATTAAAATAGCGTTAAGACGTTATCCATATCCCCCTTAACACATTTTATATATTCTCATAGTCTATATAGTACCGTAATTCCTCCATAAACTGGAGGGCAATCAGAGGGCGCTCTATAGGTATGGTACAAACCAAACTCGTAGAAGATACGCTAGGGCATGCGAACATGGCACTCGAGGCAATGCCAGGGTAGATATACAAATTGCAGATCCGGACTGGTGGTAACGCATAACAGTTACAACTGTCCACCTCGGAACACACTTCCAAATCAAAATCAAGGGTTGGCCACCAAATCATCACAATGTCATAATATGGTATTGAAGAAATGTGTCTATCGGAGGTGCGACCTCGCTTGGCCCGGCATGGCTCCTGTTTTAGTCACATCTAAGCTGACTCACAGGAGTCAATGTCACGTAAATACCTTATAAAAAATCGTACACCAAACCATCCTACTTTATTTCTAGAATCTCCACCATGGACACAGTTGTTAAAATTGTTTTCAATATTGGTAAAGAGTGTGACAATATCTGATCCTGATCTCTTTAACAACCAAACTTTGATTTCACATCGGATGGTTCTTTTACATTTTTCAAAACCAATTCATAATTGATATCAAAATATCATATTCAATTCAAACCAAATCACTTTCGAAATCATATTCACTTTCGAAATCATATCAGTTTTGAAATCATATTCGTTTTTGAAATTATCGATAAGATAGGCTAATTAAATCTTCATACCAAAACCATCATATTTATTCAAATATGTCATTTCACAAAAAGGTATCGATTCCAAATTCCAACTTAGGTTGTATCATTGTAACAACCCTGGTATTGGTGATTACCTATAAAAATTGAATTATAACAATAGTTATAATTTAACATTAAGAATCAAATAAATTTGAGAAGAAGAAGAATTTGTATTAAAGTTGTTTATTTAGAATAACAATGTGACTTGAGAACAAATATTGGGTTTTTGTTAACTTTATGTTAATAAATCAATTAAGTATTTATTTCAACATTTAGTGGTTGGAGTAAATATTTATGGTTCAAATTTTTTTTTAAAGCATTATTTAGTTGAGTTTGAGAAGAAAATGATCAACTATTAATTTTTATTTGAGTTATGCAACAGTGTTGTAAGTTATTGCATATATTAAAGCTTTTATTGAATTTAAAAGAAGAAATATGAAGAAAATAAGTATTTTATTGAAATAAAAGATGAAATATGGTTTAAAAATAATAGTTGATGGTTAAAAAGTGTTAGAATGAATTATTGCAAATTTATTTGACAAGATTTTTTTATTTAGTTTTTTATGTAAAAAATGGTATTTTAGACTAAAATTGTGTAAATTATAAAATATTGTTAAAAATGGAGATTTATTGTTAAAATAAAATTTATTTTGTCACAACAACTATTTTATTCCAAAACAAATTGATGTATGTATTTTATTTGGCTTGAAAATGTAGTATTGTATGTATATAATGTAAAATAGGTTAATATATATACATAACCTTGCATTTTCGCTAAGTATACTTTTTCTCTTGGGCTTATTTGGGTAGAAACTTGACCCAATAGCCTTTACTAGAATTTTCTGGCTTGAGAAAAAAATTTTCCTATACATAGTTTTCAATTGTCTATCTTCTCCAAAACATTCAGAAAGAAAAAAAATAAGAAAGCAATGGCTGTTGACATCTAAATCCAATTTCTACCTAACTTTTCTGCGAATTAAAGGGGGAAATCACGTAAATTAAGAATAGAAAGGTAATCTCCTTCCAATATCGAATATTTTTCTTCAAAATTTGAGAACATGAGATGTGATTTATCTTTTATTTGCTCATATTGTTTTGCATGTTTATTTTCAAATTTCTACGGGTGTTTAGAGCCTCAAATCGCCTCAAAAGATAACAATTTTCTCCCAAATCGCTGCTATATCTTGCTAAACTATTCGGTAAGCAAGGTAAGAGTTTTCTTACAGCAAGCTAAAGAAAAATATCAAATTTCTCTATCAATTTATTACTTGAAATGCCCAATTTATTGAATAGGTTTTCTCTTTTGTTGGCTGAAATAATGCTATGTTCAAAAATTCATATCTTTCTCAATTTAATGCAAATTGCATCCAATTTTTGATATGTTTTAGTAGTTGGACTGTATAATATTTTTGGAAATTTTTATTGAATTTGATTTGTTTTGATATAGAAAATTGTTGGTTGAAATCGGCCAAAAATTCATCTCTGTTTGTTGGCCGTAAATGTACCATTTTCAAAAAATCATATCTTTCTTAATTTATTGCCAATTGCTCCTAATTTTTGAATTGCTGTAGTAGTTGGACTGAAAAATGTTTCTGGAAATTTTCATTGAATTTTGCTTTGTTTTGATATAGAAAATTGTTGGTTGAAATCGGCCAAAAATTCATCTCTGTTTGTTGGCCGAAAATGTACTATTTTCAAAAAATCATATCTTTCTCAATTTACGTCCATTTGCTCATAAATTGTGATATGTCACAGTAGATCATCCGTAAATCATTTTTGAAAACTTTCGTTGAATTTTGTTTTGTTTGATGTAGAAAATTTGTGACGACTGCCCATGACTCCTGCACTTAAACAAGGAAATAGTGCGCTGAAAAGTGTGCCAGGCCGCCATGGACGATCATCAGGGTAGGGTAAACACAATAGTCTATCGTATTACTCATAGCGCATGGGTAAAATACAATAGAAAATATACATAGTGAAGCTCCATAGCACTGAATCTCATCATAGAACTTCATAATAGTTTGGTACAACAATCTGAAAAGTCAAAACATCAAGCCTCACTACATATCACTCAGAGAATCATATAAGCAGCGGAACATCCAGTACATATAGTAAGAAAACAATATGCAAAAGCCTTCAGCTCGTCTTCGTCATCAACAGCGTTGGTCACTAAGAACAGCACCTGTCACCTGCTACCTAGTCTGCCCATCCCAAAACGGATGAACAACCCAAGGTAATAAGAGTTGAACATAAAACCTTGACTCAGACAAAAGTCCTAGTGAGCAGTAAATCAACTATCAAACATACCAAAAGAGCATAAAGGGGTAAAAGGAATAGGAACCCAACCATCCCACTCCACCTCTTTCTACAGTGATAGCCCCCAGACCCACTAAGAAGGAATAAACATAGCAAAGCAGACAATTAAAGTAAAGCAATTATCACTCGAGTCAAGGTCGGTGTTTTCCAAGTACAAACCCCCAAGGCCTAGACCAAGATCAGATAAACTCCCAGAAAACATCGCTCTTGAGCCCGAATGATGATACAACCAAACATCCATGACTCTGGCTATCACTGTTATCATTGCTTCGATATCACCGTTAATTGAATGACCGGCTCAACATGCTTAGGATGATCCCGTTTGGATTAAACCAAGGCTATCTCACATCATGATTTGCTTCTTCGTATCATAGCAAAGTTCCATCTCAACATCATCATCAAATCTATCCATATGAGCTTTCTCATCCGCTTCATATGCCACAAGCAGCTTTCCTTATTCAAGAGCCTTTCCACTTAGCTTTTGCATCATCTTCGACCAACTTGTCCATATCAAATCCATAAATCAACTAACTTCTATCAATCAATCAAATCAATCATTAATCCAAACAATCAACCATTCAAACAAGATCTAAGTAAACAATTATAACAATAATGGCAATTTCGTGAATAAAAAGTCCAAATCTAACAAGTATGAATTCTAAGTAATTTCTTGATGAATGAACTAGCATAGGTTAACATATAATAAAATGGATATCAAAACTTTATGAACGATGGATCCACATGCAGACTTAAGGAAAATGCATGAAATCACTATCTTTAACACACAAACAAGCCACCGATCTAATATACTCCTTTGGGTCCGTGTAAGAGATAACTACCACTCACCGAATCACCTAAACACCTCAAAAGCTACCAACTTCAGATCTGGACAGCAAAGGATCTAGCTTGATTCGACAAGATTTCCCTTCAAATGATGAAATCTCTCTTCGATGGATGGAGATCTTCAACTTTGGCTCTTGGATCTTCGATTAGATCTTCAATCTTGGATGGAAGGAAGCACTAGATTAGAGTAGAGAAAAGAAGTGAAGAAGTGTTGTAGTCGAGCTCTCAAAATGGCAGCACATCGTCGCTTCAAAATCCGGATCCAAAAATGAAGATGGGCACTTCTATTTATAGGCTGGAAATTGGGTCGTTCGCACTTAGGTCGGTCGCCCTTAGGTCGGCCACGACCTAATCCTTGCCGACTTAACGACCTACGACTCAAGAACCCTACGACCTACCGACCTAACACAACACACGGCTCAACAACTAAGCGGCTCAACAGTATTGCTGACCTAGCGGCTTAACCAGATGCCGACCCAACGACTCAACTACCTAACCTTATGGCCGTCCTAACACTTAGCCGACCTAACGACTCAAGTACCACGCGACTCAACAGCTTACGCCGACTTAACTCCCTAACGACTCAACACCGTTGCCGACCTAACACTCATACGACCTAATCACTAAGTCGTTCGCGATCTAACCTTACACTAAGTTATTCCCTGGGTCGCTCGAATGACCTACTCTCCTTAGGTCGGTAACTCGTTCAATCCGACCTATCTCCTATACCACTAACCCTTAGGTCGCCAACTCCTTGGGTCGGTCAATTCCCATAGGTTGCTTACTTCTATAGGTCGGTCCAACACTAACTCGTTAACCACCTTAAGTCGGCCAAACCTTAAGCCGTTACCACTTAGGTCGGCTAAACTCTTAGATCGGACCATATCTTAAGTCGCTACAACTACTAGGTTTCTCTCTTCCTATAGGTCGGTCGAATCTATAGGTCGCTCCAACCCACTAAGTCGCTCACACGAGCTAACTTCCACATGACCTAAGCTCCTGGACAAGGTAAGCTCTGGTTGACTTAAACAATAACAATGACCTAATGACAATTATTCGACGATTTATCGACACGTAAAATACGGGTCGTTACATTCTCTCCCCCTTAGGAATTTCGCCCCCGAAATTCCAAACAATGAAGAGCAATCAAAGACTATTCTTCATACCTACCATCCATAACAATCAACAAACCATGCATCCAATTACTAGCCTAGCATGCAGAATTCTAGGACTAGAAAAAGTTACAAATTCAGGAGATGTCACGACACCTTAGGGCCATACCTTGAAGAGTTCAGGATGAGCTGCCTTCATCCTCTCTTCCTCCTCCCACGTATAGTCGTTAACATCTTCACTCCATTGTACCTTGAGCAACTTGACTACCTTCCTCCTAAGCTGTTTCATGTCAGTCTCCACAATACGAAGCGGCTTACGAGGTCTCTTAACTACTGGATCAACCTCCAAATCTTCATAGTTATCAGCAGAAACCACCATACTTGGGTCGTGCACATACCTCTGTAGATACGATATATGAAAAACATTGTGCACACTTGACATCTTTTCAGGTAACTCCAATTTATAGGCGAGCTTTCCAATTCGCTCGATGACCGGGAATGGTCCAACAAATCTCGGAATCAATTTTCCTTTCTTCCCGAATTGGATAACATTCTTCAGTGGAGAAATCTTTACAAAAACCATATCACCCACGTCGAATTCCAGATCCTTACGACGCTTATCGGCGTAACTTTTCTGACGGTCTTGGGCTGCCTTCATTCGTCGCCGAATGATCTCTATACAATCCATAGTCTGTTGAATCATTTCTGGCCCAAGTATCAGTTTTTCTCCAGTTTCCAACCAACATGTCGGAGAGTTACACGGTCTTCCATACAATGCTTCATACGGTGCCATACCAATACTTGACTGGTAACTGTTATTATATGCAAATTCCACCAAATGATGATGATCTTCCCATGATCCTCCGAATTCTAAAACACATGCTTTAAGGAGATCTTCCAAAACTCTGTTGACTCTCTCGGTCTGACCATCTGTTTGGGGGTGATAAGCTGTACTCAAACACAACTCGGTCCCCAAAACTTCTTGGAAGCTCTTCCAAAATCCACTAGTGAACAATGGGTCTCGATCGCTCACTATACTCTTCGGAATATCATGGAATCGAACTATCCACTTAACATACAACTCAGCCAATTTCGATGCAGTCCTAGTTGATCGAACAGGAATGAATCTTGCACTCTTAGTCAAACGATCTACGATGACCCAAATCCCTTCATTTCCTGCCCTGATTCTAGGTAACCCATCAATAAAATCCATCGATATTTGCTCCCACTTCCATGTAGGAACTTCTAATGGCTGAAGCAATCCATTTGGCTTTTTCTGCTCGGCTTTTACCAACTGGCAGTTCATACATTTGGAAATAAAATTTCCAACATCCTTCTTCATACCTTCCCAGTAATAGGTTCTCTTCATATCCCGATACATCTTATTCCCTCCTGGATGAATTGTCAACTTCAAGTGATGACTTTCCTTAAGAACTTCATCTCTCAATCCATCTATATCGGGAACAACTAGTCATCCTTGCTTCCGAAGCCAACCCTCTCGATCGACTTCGAATCCTTTATCTTTTTCTGGGTCTAATCCAGATTCCAAATCTCGGATAGTCTTGGCAAGTTTATTGTCTCGCTTTTGGCTCTCGCCAATTCTTTCCACAAGAGAAGGTCTTATCGATAAGTTTGCCAACATCTCAGGTTCCAATTCACATATGGGCCTGAAGTCACATCCAGCTAAATACTCGAGACTCTTCCATTCTGAAAACATGGTTCCCAATCCTGCATGTCTTCGACTTAACGCATCTGCCACTGCATTACCTTTTCCTGGGGTATAGGCTATACCAAAATCATATGATGCTAAAAACTCTAGCCATCGTTGCTGTCGAAAATTCAAATCCTTTTGGGAGAATAGATACTTCAACGACTTATGATCTGTAAACAACTCGAATCGAACTCCCAGTAGGTAATGTCTCCACATCTTCAAAGCAAATACAATCGCCGCTAACTCCAAATCATGAGTCGGATAATTCTTTTCATGCGGCTTCAGTTGTCGACTTGCATACGCAACAACTTTATCCTTCTGCATTAGCACTGCTCCAAATCCAGTACCGCATGCATCGGTGTAAACCACCATCTCATCATTTCCACTTGGAATAGTCAAAACAGGAGCACTTGTCAATCGCTCTTTCAGGATTCCGAAAGCTTGCTCACACTTAGCATCCCATCTGAACACTTGGTTCTTTTTCGTCAATCCTGTTAATGGTGCAGCTATCTTGGAAAAGTCTTTGATAAATCGACGATAATATCCTGCTAATCCAAGAAAACTTCTCACATCAGATGCATTCTTAGGTCTAACCCAATCCTGGATCGCTGCCACCTTGGCGGGATCAACCGCTATTCCATTTCCAGAGATAATATGGCCTAAGAATCTCACTTCGCTCTTCCAGAAGTGACACTTCGAAAACTTAGCTTTCAGCTGATGTTTCCGCAAGATTTCCAAAACAATACGCAAGTGCGTCTTGTGCTCTTCTTCAGTTCTGGAATAAATCAGAATATCATCCACGAACACAAGTACGAACTTGTTCAACTGATCTCTGAACACTCTATTCATAAGATCCACAAAATATGCTGGTGCATTGGTCAATCCAAACGGCATTACCAGCCACTCATAGAAACCGGATGGTGTCCTGAAAGCAGTCTTTGGCACAATATCCTTTGCCACTCTCAACTGGTGAAATCCCATTGCCAAATCCATCTGAGAAAACACCTTAGCTTCGTGAAGCTGATCAAACAAGTCATCTATTCTCGGCAATGGATACCTGTTCTTTTTAGTCACTTTATTCAGCTCACGATAATCCACACACAACCTCAACGATCCATCTGCTTTGGTTGCAAACACAACTGGTGCACCCCATTCGAACACACTACGCCGAATGAATCCTTTCTGTAGAAGGTCATCAACTTGCACCTTCAACTCTTGTTGTTCCCTAGGCGCCATCCGCCTAAGAGGCATCACAACGAGTCTGGCTCCCTCAACTAGATCGATACGAAACTCGATCTCTCTATGCGGCGGTAACCCTTTAACCTCGTCAAAGACATCCTCAAATCCATTCACAATAGGCATCGATGACAGTCCATCTCGTGGAACAACCAGCGAATACATGAAGCTCATGAAGACGGCTTCTTCATGCTTACATCGTATCACAACCTTTCGCCCTTCCACATTCTCTACTGTCACCTCCAGCCTCTTACAATCAACCCTTGCCGCATACTTCCTAAGCCAGTCCATACCCAAAATAATTCCAAATCCCTCAAAGTTCAGAACAAAAAAATCACAAACAAAAGAGCAATCATGACTCGATACAACTAAACCACGACATACCATACACAAACAAGACGAACCCCCAACTGGATTAGTCACAATCAATGGTCTATCAACAATATCCGGTTCCAAACCCAACCGGCCTACAAGTTCATTACAAACAAACGAATGCGATGCCCCAGTATCAAACAACACTCTAACTGGAACACCACATAAAGAAAGAGTACCTTGAAGCACCACACTCTTTCCTTTCTCTTCCACAGTAGGAGCTTTCGAAGATGATGGAACATCCCCCAAAGCATAAGCTTGCACAATCTGCTTGTTCTTCCTTGGTTCTGGACAATTCTTCCTGAAATGCACCTGTTTGTCACAGTTGTGGCACTTTGCCGGCACCTTTGGATTTTTACAATCTATGGAGAGATGTCCCTTCTGCTGACAGTTGTAGCAGGTCACTTCACCCTTCGGCCTCTTGTGGCCATCCTTACCCCTCTGTTGCTGCTGCTTCCTTTTCTTGTTTTCACCCTGCTGTGGTTTAGACCCTTCCTTGGTTACAGCAACAACAGATCCTTCTTTAGGAAACAGATTCTCATGCCTGAGAGCTTTCTCCACAAGCTTCTCAAACGGATCATCCAAATGATCCACCAACTGTCTCCCAAGATAACTGTCCAAGCCTGTCACAAACTTCTCATTCTTCTGATAGGGAGATTCAATATATGACCGAGCATACTTGGACAAGGCTTCAAACTCTGAAACATACTCAAGAACTTGTCTTCCACCTTGCTTGAGTTCCACAAACTTCTTGAACAGAACAGATTTCTGAGCTGTAGAAATGAACTTAGCTTCAAATCTGACTTGGAATTGCTCCCAAGTAATCTCTTCCTCTGAAGTATCAATGGTGATAGAGTTCCACCAATCAGAAGCTCTTCCCTGAAGCTGTCTTGATGCAAGCTTCCTCTTAGTTGTATCCTCAATTCCCAAATCACCAAAGATCCTTCTACAAGCATCAATCCATCTTTGGACTTCAATGGTTGATTCTGTTCCCAAGAAAACCTTTCCTCCAAGAGCAGTATAGTCCTTACACAACTTAGCAAAATCCACTGGTCTTGGGGCTTGAACTTGAACTCCAACATCTACTGATGGCCCCGGAGCTAGCATCCTTCTCATGATCGAAGTCATCATAGCCTCGAACATAGAAGCATAATCAGCAGCCCCCTCAACAGCATGGCCTCCTTTAGCAGCTGGTCTCCGTCTTCGACTCATTCCTTAACATCTAAAAGAAATGATTAACATACCCTTAGAAACAACTGCATAATAAGTTCAAATCCTTCTAAGCTACTATATTATATATAGTAATCATCCATAAAAATTACAATTACGTTTCTCATACGTAGTTACGTCAACGAGCGTTGGCTAAAATCGATTAACCAAAGCTCTGATACCAAATGCGACGACCGCCCATGACTCCTGCACTTAAACAAGGAAATAATGCGTTGAAAAGTATGCCAGGCCGCCATGGACGATCATCAGGGTAGGGTAAACACAATTGTCTATCGTATTACTCACAGCGCATGGGTAAAATACAATAGAAAATATACATAGTGAATCTCCATAGCACTGAATCTCATCATAGAACTTCATAATAGTTTGGTACAACAATCTGAAAAGTCAAAACATTAAGCCTCACTACATATCACTAAGAGAATCATATAAGCAGTGGAACATCCAGTACATATAGTAAGAAAACAATATGCAAAAGCCTTCAGCTCGTCTTCGTCATCAACAGCGTTGGTCACTAAGAATAGCACTTGTCACCTGCTACCTAGTCTGCCCATCCCAAAACGGATGAACAGCCCAAGGTAATAAGAGTTGAACATAAAACCTTGAGTCAGACAAAAGTCCTAGTGAGCAGTAAATCAACTATCAAACATACCAAAAGAGCATAAAGGGGTAAAAGGAATAGGAACCCAACCATCCCACTCCACCTCTTTCTACAGTGATAGCCCCCAGACCCACTAAGAAGGAATAAACATAGCAAAGCAGACAATTAAAATAAAGCAATTATCACTCGAGTCAAGGTCGGTGTTTTCCAAGTACAAACCCCCAAGGCCTAGACCAAGATCAGATAAACTCCCAGAAAACATCGCTCATGAGCCCGAATGATGATACAACCAAACATCCATGACTCTGGCTATCACTGTTATCATTGCTTCGATATCACCGTTAATTGAATGACCGGCTCATTCTTTCATCCGTCCGTCAAGGGCTAATGGTAACCCCGGTTCTAGACATAACTCCGCACGTCGTCGCAGCCCGTGCCTAGGACTATCGAATCTGCCCAGAGTACTTGGCACGTCGTTGCAGCCCGTGCCTGGGATTATCGAATCTACCCAGCGTACTCTTGCTTTGAGCATGCTAGAACCTCCAATAACGATGAAATCTCAGCCTCCTAGTCATCCTCCTCGACGACTATTCTCATACTAGCTCAAGCGCCTCTCGAGCCATCCATTATCAACAAAACTCGAATCATATCACCGAGTTATCAACATGCTTGGGATGATCCCGTCTTGATTAAACCAAGGCTATCTCACATCATGCTTTGCTTCTTCGTATCATAGCAAAGTTCCATCTCAACATCATCATCAAATCTATCCATATGAGCTTTCTCATCCGCTTCATATGCAACAAGCAGCTTTCCTTATTCAAGAGCCTTTCCACTTAGCTTTTGCATCATCTTCGACCAACTTGTCCATATCAAATCCATAAATCAACTAACTTCTATCAGTCAATCAAATCAATCATTAATCCAAACAATCAACCATTCAAACAAGATCTCAGTAAACAATTATAACAATAATGGCAATTTCGTGAATAAAAAGTCCAAATCTAACAAGTATGAATTCTAAGTAATTTCTTGATGAATGAACTAGCATAGGTTAACATATAATAAAATGGATATCAAAACTTTATGAACGATGGATCTACATGCAGACTTAAGGAAAATGCATGAAATCACTATCTTTAACACACAAACAAGCCACCGATCTAATATACTCCTTTGGGTCCGTGTGAGAGATAACTACCACTCACCGAATTACCTAAACACCTCAAAAGCTACCAACTTCAGATCTGGACAGCAAAGGATCTAGCTTGATTCGACAAGATTTCCCTTCAAATGATGAAATCTCTCTTCGATGGATGGAGATCTTCAACTTTGGCTCTTGGATCTTCGATTAGATCTTCAATCTTGGATGGAAGGAAGCACTAGATTAGAGTAGAGAAAAGAAGTGAAGAAGTGTTGTAGTCGAGCTCTCAAAATGGCAGCACTTCGTCGCTTCAAAATCCGGATCAAAAAATGAAGATGGGCACTTCTATTTATAGGCTGGAAATTGGGTCGTTCGCACTTAGGTCGGTCGCCCTTAGGTCAGCCACGACCTAACCCTTGCCGACCTAACGACCTACGACTCAAGAACCCTACGACCTACCGACCTAACACAACACACGGCTCAACAACTAAGCGGCTCAACAGTATTGCCGACCTAGCGGCTTAACCAGATGCCGACCCAACGACTCAACTACCTAACCTTATGGCCGTCCTAACACCTAGCCGACCTAACGACTCAAGTACCACGCGACTCAACAGCTTACGCCGACTTAACTCCCTAACGACTCAACACCGCTGCCGACCTAACACTCATACGACCTAATCGCTAAGTCGTTCGCGATCTAACCTTACACTAAGTTATTCCCTGGGTCGCTCGAATGACCTACTCTCCTTAGGTCGGTAACTCGTTCAATCCGACCTATCTCCTATACCACTAACGCTTAGGTCGCCAACTCCTTGGGTCGGTCAATTCCCATAGGTTGCTTACTTCTATAGGTCGGTCCAATACTAACTCGTTAACCACCTTAAGTCGGCCAAACCTTAAGCCGTTACCCCTTAGGTCGGCTAAACTCTTAGATCGGACCATATCTTAAGTCGCTACAACTACTAGGTTTCTCTCTTCCTATAGGTCGGTCGAATCTATAGGTCGCTCCAACCCACTAAGTCGCTCACACGAGCTAACTTCCACATGACCTAAGCTCCTAGACAAGGTAAGCTCTGGTTGACTTAAACAATAACAACGACTTAATGACAATTATTCTACGATTTATCGACACGTAAAATACGGGTCGTTACAAAATCGTTGGTTGAAATCGGCAAAAATTCATCTCTGTTTGTTGGCCGAAAATGTACAATTTCAATAAATCATATATCTCTCAATTTACAGCCAATTATCCAAATTTTTGATATGTTGTAGTAGTTGGACTGTAAAATATTTCCAAAAATTTTCGTTGAATTTTGATTTGTTTTGATATAGAAAGTTGTTGGTTGAAATCGGCCATAAATTCATCTCTATTTGTTGGCCGAAAATGCATAATTTTCAAAAAATCATATCTTCTTCAATTTACAGCCAATTACTCCTAATTTTTGATATGTTGCAATAGTCAGACTGATCAATGTTTTTGAAAATTTTCATGGAATTTTGAGTTGTTTTGTATAGCAAATCATTGGTTCATAACAGCCAAAAATCTTGCCCTGTTTTGCTTGCTGAAAAGTGCTATGTTCGAAAAATCATAACTCTTTCACTTTGTAACGAATTGCTTCAAGTTTTGGATATTTTATGGTCCTCGTGTCGTAGTATAACATAGATTTTTTTTTTAAAATCTGGTTTGTTTTGTTACCCTAAATTATTGTCCAAAGTCAGCCAAAAACTCAGTTGCTTGATAGATTGTTCTTTTGCTTCTATTTGCGCTTTCGTTAACTGTTTCACTACATATTTCGATGATTTTGAATATTGTCTAAATAAGTTTGATGACGAATATTTAAGACTATTTATCTGATAATGGATTAGCTTGATTTTTGGAAATTTTTAGAATTTAAATTTTATTTAAATTCTATTTCAATCTAAATATCAACAAATGTGGATATTTGAAGAATTCGATCGTTTTAATTGATTTTGGTTTCGAATAAGTTTCTAAAAATTATATATAAATTATGGCTAATTAAATAAATGTTTTAAAGTCTTTTTAAAGGGTGTTTAAGCAATTATTTATTTTTTAAAGTATTTTATAAATAGATAATCTATTTGATAAATGGATTTTTTCTTATATAATTTGTTTAAAAATCTCTAAAAATTGTTTAAAAATCCCCTTTTCTCTATAAAATTATTCTAAAAATATTTTAGCCTATTTAGATGATTTTAGGCATATAAGAATGAGAATTAAACAATTTGGCAAAAATACAAGGTATGGGACATGTGTTTTCGCCTAATCGCTTAATATCGGACTTGTACGGTCGAATCTGCTTTGAAGTACTGTTTTATGATATTTTTACTTGCCGAGGATATGAGGCAGGATTTTTATGATGGATTAATGATGGTTTTGATGATTAATATGGATTTTTACTTGTCGATGAAATGAGACAAGTCTCGTCGCCACTTTAAACTCATCAAAGTATGAGACACAATGAGTTGGGTGCTTTACACTCGCCAATGAGACAAGGCAGTGTATGTTTGATTTGGATTTTTAAGAATGTTTTCTAATGTGGCATTGACTGACGACTAATAAACCAACAGGTGCGAATGTATGGTATGGACATACATTAACACCCACTGGGTTCCTATTCGAGAAGTTGTGACACATTTAAGATGTTATTAGTACTATAAACCGAGTATAGATTGGAATCATTACAATATTCTTGATGTCATTACTAGATTCCAATCATCATGATGTTTTTTCTTGAATTTTATGATTTGGGTGTCATCACGATATTAGACTATAGTCAATCAAGATGATCATGATGCTAAGATGTTAATGACCCCAAGTCATCACGACGTATGGTACCAAATAATTGTAGTACTAGTCAAGATGAATAACACGTGCAAATTTCTATGAAGTTTTGATATTTTCAATTTCACCCCATGGTGTTGAAGATTTTCTTATCCTTGCGTAAGACAAAGATAATGGTTTATTATATTTATGGTGATTTCGACAATGAAGTTACACTTTTGATTTCTATAATGAGTTATGAGATTTTTAATGAATTTTTATGATGCTTCCTCTATGTTTCTGTGCATCAATATGCCCTTATAAATGATATTAGAAAAAACTCTCCATACCTCACTTATGGACCCCTTTATCTAAGTTAGAATAAATATTGATGCTTCCCTTTTGGGAATAACATGATGAACCATATATCGTTCCGTTTGCAACAACAAAATGTATATTTTACTTTCGCTTATTATTATTGAGACCCTTACTACTGATAAGTTTAGCTTCCCTGACCTATGTGCTTTTCACTTGGGTCAGACCGAGTTACATGTTAGTTTGGATTGCTTCACTTCTTGGATCAGCTTGATAGCTTTCGTTGGACTTATCATTTTGGCTTAGATGTCATTTTAGAGCCGTCTACTTTTATGTTATCTTATTGAATATTATTTTATGGGATGGGTATATATGTGATTCTGTAGTCCTATCTACTTATGTATGATGAATTATTACAAAGATGTATGATGATGTATGTATTTATATATATACTCTGATCTGGGTTTGCTGTTCTGTGACAAATATTTTCTATCTGCACGTATAATACGTTATTTCTGAAATAGTCCGAATCCACCATAGTCTGCATTAGTTAGGGACAAAGCGTGTCTACCGCTTATGAGGTAAAAAAAATCGAGACATAATTGATATGCCTTAGCTCTTAACCAACGTATTACTATGATGGTCGCCCTTAACCAGCCCTATTCTTTGCATTAGTAGACAGGATTACTTAGCAATTCTCTTTACTAATGTAGATCTCGGGGTGGGGCACCACAGCTTGGTATCAGAGCATTGTTTCAGAATATAATGTAATATGTACAGAACAGTATACAAGATACCATATATCAGATATAATACATCTATATACATCATCCCTTAATCATGATCGGTTTTACCTTGACCTTGCCTTGTCCCAATCCTTGTTTTGATTCGTGGCTCTTTTTAATTTCTTTGGGATAAATAGTAAGGAATATGTCTAGGAATGTTAATTATATTCCATAGTATTCCTTAACTTCTACACTTGAACTGCTAATATATCTATTTACCCTATGAATAATCCTATCTTATCTTTCTTCTATGTTGGGTAGAGGACGCTCTTCGATGGTAGGGCCGTCCAGTGGTTCTCATCTTGAAGGCGTATATATGTCTACCGACCAGATCCTTGAGCTCATTCGAAGCACTCAGCCTCCCGCTCCAGCTCACTCTTCTCCTCTGCGTAAATCCATATTTGCGTGCATGTGTAGCGAGTTCACACATCTTAGTGTCAAGATCTTTAAAGGCACCGAGTCTGTTTTAGATGTTGAGGCGTGGCTCTGTTCTTGTGAGTGTATCTTTAGTCGTATGGATATCTCTAGTCATCACCGAGTCCTTATAGCATCTAGTATGTTGCAAGAACGAGCTTTACATTGGTATGATCTTCTTGTTGCTGAGATTGATGAGTCCACTCTAGAGTGGGATCAATTCCGTGAGAGATTCAAACTCAACTTTATTCCAGAATCCAAGAAGGCTATTCTTGCTCAATGTTTCCTTGATTTCAAACAAGGAAAGTCGACCATTTCTGATTATGTTGCATCCTTTGAAGCTATGTCTAAATATGGTCTCAAGCACATCTCTACTTCTTATAAATAGAATCTTAAGTTCGTCTTCGGGCTTAAGAAATATCTGAAGAAGTCCCTCATGCTTTGCCTTAAGCTCACCTTTAAAAAGGTTGTGGATGCGACCCTTCAGCTTGAAGCGGCCGTGAAGGAGAAAGATAGTGATGATGAGGGTAATGTTCGGGGAAACTCAAATAAGAAGAAGTTTTTCTGCAACCCGAAGCCGTTCCATCCCAGTAAGAAGAAGAAACGGAGGGGATCTTCTTCTCAGTCTCAGTCTACTCCTACAACTAAGCCTTTTTCATGCTTCAATTGTGGTGCACCTAACCATCCAGTGAGGGAGTGTCCCAAGCCTATGCGTTGTCTTTATTGTAAGAAGGAGGGACATTTGGTTTCGGCTTGTCCCAAAAAGGAGAAGGGTTCTCGTCAGGGTCATCTTAGTGTGGATACTACTTCTAGAGATGCTTCTCAGCCTCGAGGTACTTTTCCTTCCATTCTAGAGGGCTCTATTTTATTCCATGATCTCTTTGTTTGAGCCCTTTTCGATATGGCTGCATCTCACTCATTCGTATCGAAGGAACTCGTTGATGTTTTGCAGTTAGGTGTTTCTAATATGCTTACTTCTTTACGGATTGTGAACCCTATCGGAGGATCTGCAACTCTTAGTTTGCTTTGTGATGGTGTTGATTTTTCGATTTGTGGCTTTTCTTTTCGTGCAAATCTGCACGTTATTCCTTTTTCTTAGATTTGATATGATATTGGGAATGGACTGGCTAGTTCGATACGATGCCAGGATTTTATGTTTGGAGTGAGTCTTACATATTTGACAACTTGATTCTTCTGATCAGTTATCTCTTTTGCTTTGTGATTCCAATTGTGATTCCATGGCTTCTTTATTTGCCATTGATTCTCGAGACGACGACGATGATGTTTCCCGTATTCCTATCGTTTGCGACTTTTCAGATTTATTCGAGCCTATAACGACCTAGAATTTTAGTCGTTTGAAATTCATATATTTAATTTATTTTAAATATTCACAAGTAAATTTTATAAGTTGAATAAATAATATTTTGAATATTTATATTTAATTGGATAATTTAATTGATAATTCAATATTTGAGATTGCTGAAATAAATAGAATTTGAATTTAATGTGAATAAAAATGATTTATAAAGTTGAATCAAATCATATTTGAATTAGAATGATGTTATAGAACTTCTAAAATCGAATTAAAAGTTAATTTGTAGAAATTGCATATTTTAATATTTAATTGACGTGTAAAAATAGTCATTTTTCAAATAGTCTCGGATTTCGACGAAACAAGTTTCATTGGATCCGTAATGTTAAATTATTATAAGATTTCAAATTTCGTGTCAACCGAATTTACGGTTTATCCGGGACAAGCAAAAACGCGTAGAAATCGTTATAAGTGAATTTAAATTTAAATAGTCAATTCAAAAACCTATCATTCAAATACGATCGTATTGGCTCCCGATATATATTCCACTACGTTCGGAATAGGGTAAAATATTATAAACACCAGGCGGCATGTTCCATTTCGAGTTCGAAAATTTTCGGGATGAACAGTGCGCGTACATTTTCTATGAAAGGCCAACTTTTTTTCATTTTGCAAAACCCTAATCCAGGCTAGGGCTAATCGCTGTTAGCTTCGAACGACTAGAAAACACCAAATTTTCTCCTCATTTTTCTCACGATCCATCCACTATTATTGAAAACTTCTTAAATGAAAGTTGTAGAGCATCGCGTCGTCTACAAGATCAACGGCTACGATCGTAAATGGAGCTACAGATTGACAGAAAATTGTGCTTGAGTGTCACACATAAATGCATGCATTTTGAGGCAATACTCAGCCGAGCTCATTGTCATCAACATCGATGGCTCTCTCACGATGGCCTTTGGATTGGTAGTCTTGGATCATTTTCGAACGAGGCGAGGTGGTCACGAAAATTCGAAGAGGGTGGCGGCTAATTGGGTTCGAACGCGACTTTTACCTAGTGATGGAGGAGAAAGAAAATGTGGATGTGATATCATCAAGCAAAATTAACGGCTGCGATTTGGTTTAGGTTTGAAAATAAAAATAAGTATATAAATTGACTTGCTTAAAATTCGTATAACGTTTAAAATACCATAACTTCTTCATACGAGGCCGAAAATTGACGAAACAAATTGCAATGGAACATATTGACGAGCACTATAGTATGGAGCTAGATTGGGATTTATTTGAGCTAGTGAAATTTTTTGTTGAAATTAAACACACGTTTAATTTTAAGCGGAATAATTCGCTAACGCGACGACTGCAAGCAATGTGAGTACAACTCACTCTTTCTGACTCACTGATATTTTTATATAATTGAGAATAAATATTGTTTATGATGATTGATGATTGTTTGGATGTTATATGATATATTATCTAAATATTAATTGGTATTTGGATATATACCTGCCTAGTGGAGCAGATGACCCTATACGTTCCCGTGTACGAGCGGATGACCCTGTGTACGTGCGTCTGCCTTGAAGCGGACATTGTATGCATATTCTAATATGTATATTTGTTGCAAGTCACAGGTTGGAGAGATCCATCTGGATTCCTCACCCGTATTGATTTATTTACAGATATTGTGATATATGTTGTTATCATACGATATATGATATTTTGGATGTTGTGATTGTTGTATTTAGTGCTGTTGCAGCATTGGGCCTATTTTTAGAATTTTAAAAATTTTAAAGTGATGATTTCAAATAAAAAAGGATTTTTAAGCGATTTGAAAATATATGCTTTGATTTGTTATAAAGGAAGGAAACTATTTTAAATAAATAAATTTTATAATTTTTATGTTATAAAAATTATGATATTTGTGAAATATAATTGAAATTATGGTTTTTGAGAAATATAGTTAAAATGTGATTTTTGGAAATATGAAGTTGATTTTTTATAAAATAGTTTAAATTGTGATTTTTGAATTTATTATAAAAGGTTTATAAATAAGATTTATGAAATTGGATTTTTATAAATCGAAATGATGAAATTGTAAAGGAGATTTTTAAATGTTAAAATGAAGTTATAAATGGATTTTATTAGTAAATAAGATTTACATATTTATAATTGAGGACGTCATAAAATGAATCATTTTGTAAAATAAATGAATTATAAGTTATTAACTTATAATTTGGCTTTTTTGGTATGTAATTGAGTTATAAATAGAATTGGTTAGTAAAGGAATTTTGTATATTGAAGTTTTTATAATATAAATCAATTGAATATGTTAAGTTAAATATAGAAGTTTATTTAAAGGAGATATATCTACAATTTTGGACAGTTGATAATCCTTTAATGAATATATAGAAGCTATGAATTTGGCAAACGATTTATATTCACGATTTTGGATAGTGGATAATCCTTTAGTTAAAGGTGTAGAAGTATTGAATTTAGATAAGAGAAGTATATTCATGATTTTGGACAGTGAATAATATATTGAATAAAATGATATGCTTTGCAAAGTGAATAACCTTTCGTATTAAATAAATGTTTTGGAAGTGATATTTTAAATGGATTTAAAACGGTTTAAAGATCTTTTAAAATGTATTAAGGATCGAAACCATAGATTTCAACATTCATTGTTGAAGTAGACGTTTTCGAGAGGTAAAGAAATGATGGACTATAACACTGTTGTTATAGTAGATGATTTCTGAAAGGAAATATTTTGTACAGTATTGGGATTTATATATCTATCTTATTTTCGAATCCCTATACTATTGATTTTGGGTTGTCGTAACGATGTTCTACCTAACATTCATTTTGACCCAATAAATGTGTTTAAAGAGAATGTTTTCCTTAAAGAATAAAATATACACTTAATTATGATTTTAAGTATATAGAATATTTTCTAAGTGATGAAAATAAATAGAATTGTGAATTACTTATTATTAATTAAGTATATGGAAATGTTTTCCAATATGGAGTGAAATGATTTGAGATTATATCTTTTTAAAGATAATTTGAAGTGAATATTTGGCATGTAATTTAATTAATAAAAGATTTATTAAAAGGGCCTAATGATTTTATATGGTGCTGAATATTTGTTTGTTTGCTTTGATAGTTAAATAACCAATTATCGAACCTGGCCAAAATTTTAGTTCCTCGACTTGATGTGGGAACTATTTATTCGTACACTTAGTATGTAGCCTTCTGTGTACGCTTAATTATCGTTTGTGTTGAGGATGTTGATTCATGTAGTGTGGAGTATTACTCCAATCTATCGAGCTTCCTTCTCGGCCCGAAGGATAGCAAGTTGAAAGTTGGAGACGTAATAAGTCTATGAGACTTAGTTTCTATGTGAAGTTGAGAAACGCTTTTTCGTTGTTGGTGCGAAGAGACCGGGATCAGATTTATCTGAAAACAACTTCGGACCAATGTATATGCGACGATTGTGCAGGTTGCTTGTGATAATATTGTTATTCCGGATTTTCATAGTGGGGGACTGCTTGCTGATCGTTTGGAGTTAAAATCCCAATATACATCCAGTAGCAGTGGTCTTTTCATTATGAAATATCCAATGCAAGGACTATTCGCTACTAATCCAAGGGATTTCTCGACAGTATGT
Source organism: Allium cepa (assembly GCA_030765085.1). Classification (NCBI taxonomy): domain Eukaryota; kingdom Viridiplantae; phylum Streptophyta; class Magnoliopsida; order Asparagales; family Amaryllidaceae; genus Allium; species Allium cepa. The sequence goes on along the minus strand of CM060937.1, from coordinate 489,774,111 downwards.
GGTAGGAAAGTACTTTCGGTTTGTCCTACTCCTGGAAAACTTGTATGGATGTTTGTCTGACATTGCATTTCTACAGATTACGTACATTGGTTTTTACAAACGTACATCGGTGGTGGTAGATAAGGCATTTTCTCTTAGCTTAACACCCTCCTTAGACGTATGAGCTTAAGGGTTGTATTTTTGTGGAAGGCAATTAGTAGTCAACGGAAATGGCCATGTGGCATTCGAAGTGATGTGGTCTGTGATTGTGAAAGGTAATCGTTATCTCGTTAGGCCTCATCAATCGAAAATGACCAAAGTAGGGTTAGATGCGGCAAGGCTAAGTGGGTCATTCCCAAGTAGGATATGACCATCCTCTTCTAGATATATCTTTGCACGCTATGACGTCGTGTATCTGATTATTGTGGTTTATATGCTAGAGGGCCCTCAGTAAAGGTCGGTAACGGCCGGAGGATGATATATTCGGTACCATCTAGTTATAGAGGTGGGCCGGTCTTGTGTTGGTAGAGGATCCTTTGTGATGCTCCTCGGTACATTCTTCTAGAGATGTACTGCCGGAAGGTAGTCCCTTAACCTGGTCATTTTTATGGAAATCCAAAACCCACTACAAGCTGCGATTTTGTTTGTAAAGGCGTAATAAATAGCCTCAAAATGCTATATGGGTAACCATTTCGACTATGATTAATATTATTTGTATATACTAGACACTAGTATAATATAAGAGGATTTGATATGAAAGAAATGTTTTAATTATCGTAAGGTAAAAACATGTCCGTGTTTATGTGTGGACTTGTCTTACGAGATACTTTTGTTTTGATAAAGGAAAAGTTTGGTAATTTAATAAATTCAGATGAGTGTGTTTCTCACGCTGGTTTACAAGACTGATCCGGGCGTTTTTCCCTTTCAATGCTCGGGTCAGACTGAGTATATTTACAGGTCTAGATTTGATGCTTTTGGAGCTTCAGCAGGAGAGCTGGAGATCTTCATTTTCGTACATCCGTATTTGCTTGATTATCCGCTGCATTTCTTAGTTGTTGTTTAAAATTATCGGCATTTGTAAGGACATATTATTATAACTGTTCAAGCTGATAATTATTATATGATTGTTGAACTCTGTTTGATGCATGTATATACAGTTTCTGTTTTGTAAAGATCATTGATATGATATAATATGTTTTCCGCTGCGATGTGAGATTCTGTATTGTTCTATTTAGTTCTATTTTCTCTCTCTTCTCTTCTCTTCTTCTCTCTTCTTTTCTTTCTCTTGATTTCCATCAGTCTATGTTTTTTGGGTCGAACATGTGTGGATTATTATCGATTCCAAGGGTACGGATTTGCGGGTCGTCACAACTGGTATGAGAGCTTAGATTATGTGTATTCCTAAGCTTTGATGTGAACTCAGTATAGATAGGGACAGTATCACCCTAGATTGAGTTTGAGTGTATTATATATATGAGCGCGTATTTTTTAGTGATATAAAATGTTTTATATTGTGTTTGCTTATCCGTTGAGTTGTTTGTGAATTATGGTCGGTATATGGGACGCCATATTATCGATAGGAATTTCTAAACGCTTAAACGAGGCAAGTCGACATAGTATTATTTTAAATTAGGTAAATGAAATAATTTTACCTTGATTATATTTTATATATAAAGGAATAATAATTTTTTGTAAATTAGTAAAGTGTATATCAATTGTTTGTTTTGTTGTTTGAAAATGTAAATATATATAAGTTAAATAAAAGTTGTTTGAAATATCTAAATAAAACAACAATTGTAAATGGATAAATTATATAAGAAAATAAATTATAAAGTATGGAATTATAATTAAATATGATTTACAATTGTGAAATAATCTTATATATAGGAAAGGAAACAACCTGGGTATATTTATAAATATGATTATAAATAAAAATGGATTTAAACTAAGAATTTGAATCCCGTTGATTTTGGAAGTTGTTTTATAAAGTTAAAAAGGTTATATTATTATAAATAAAAAATAAGTGAAATTATATAAGTGAAAGATATATAAATAAAAGGATTTTTGAAAGAATATAAAGCACCGAATTCACTAATGTTGTTGGAAAATAATAAGGATGATGACTGCAGCATCATCAGTATCATTTTCGAGTTTCTGTGTGATAGATTTGCTACCAGTAGTAAATTGAAAAGTTAAGTTTTATTTTTATAAACAAATTTGATTTAAAACCCAAGTTAAAATAGATAAAAATAAGTAAAACGAGTTTTGGACTTATAATTTGAAGTAAGAATTTACTTTAGTAAAGTTGAAAGAAATTTGAGTTAGTAAGTGAATTATATGATTTGAAAATTAACTAAAGGAAAGTTAAATAACTTGAATTGGATTTTAACTCGATTAGATAAGCCATCGAAATAGAAATTAAACTTAAAAGTCGTAAGTGATTGCATAACCATGAATTGAAATTATAAAATTAGTTTTGTGAATGGAAGTAAACTTAGGTAAATGTTTATGAAAGTTTAAATAATAAGTTGTATAACTTATAAAGTGAGAAAAGGTAAGTAAAACCAATTGTTAAAATGGTTAAACAATCTTGTTAGGCAAAACAAAATCTGAATTTGAATAGCAGAATGAAATTCAACTTAAGTATAGTTAAATAAAATAGAATTTGAACTAAAATTAGTAGTGAACTTAAGTTGTACAGTGAAAGTAAATGCAAGTGAGAACGAAATGAAATATAACTTAAGTAATGTTAAATGAAGTTGATTTTGGTATCAAAGTAAATTAATAATGTGAATTAATAAAGTAAAGTGATGAATATGAACTTGAGTTATATAAAGAAATTCAACTTTGATTGTAAACGTGAATTAGGGAATAAACATAGATTAGTAAATGAAATATTGATTGAATGTAATTCAATCGAATGTAAATAATTGATATGGAATAGTAGATGCAAGTGTTAATTCATTAAAAATCAAATGAAGTTGAGAATTGAATAATGGAATATTAAACCAATTGAAATTAAAAGCGTTGAACCAAATTGAATGAATGCAAAGTAAATTAATTTGGTAATGTTGGATATGCATTGATTGTTAGATGAATGTTAATTGATTGTATAGAAAATTCATATGAAATTGAATAAATAAAATTGAAAGTGAAGTAAGAATAAATAGAAATGAAATTAATTTGAATTGGAAGTGAACAAACTTGAATATGATTAAGTGAATGTAAACTAATTGAATTTGAATATAAATGAATGAATGTTAGTAAAATCCAATGTTAATGAATCAAATGTGACTAAATTGAAAATCAATTCAGTAAATATTAATGAGAAGTGAAAGTGTATTGATTTGGTTATGGATTGATTGGATGTAGATTTTGGTTTGTTGGATGATAGTCGTTTGATGGTTTGATTTGTTGCCTTTTTTTGCATTTGCTATATTGGCATATGTAGTAGTTGTAGTGGTATATGTTGTATATTGATATTACCTTCATATATACATGTTTCTCATTTGTTTGTTGAGTGTTTATTAGGTGGTTATGGCGGTTGCTTCGCTTTTGGAGCTTGCTTTCATGCTATATTAGCCGTATATGCTCGCTAATAATATATAAGGTACATATCTCGGATTATATATCGTACTTTTACACTTTTTTCCCTACAGGATGCCTCATCATTGAGATGAGATGTATATTTGTGATATATATATTGTTATTTTTTCCCGGATCAAACCGCGCAAAGGAGACGCTAGCGAGTTTTTTTGAAAATTTAAAGTGTTAGAATCTTTTTGGGAAAATTGGAAAAATTTGTGAAAACTAAATTTTGATTTCGAGTTAAAAGTTAAACGATATTAGTTGTTTTGAAAAGAAAACTAAAAATGGATTTGAAACTTAGTAAAGTTTTTATAAGAAGTCTAACGAATGGATTTTGGAAAAAGTTAAAAGGTTAAATAGATTTGGTAAATCTAATTTGAGCAAATTGTTTTTGAAAAGTTAATGGATTTTGTGACTTTTTCTTACTTGGTAATTTCGATGAAGAAATTATTTTAAGTAGGAGAGAATGTAACGATCCATAATTTCAGTCATTTGAAATTCGTATATTTAATTTATTTTAAATATTCATAAGTAAATTTTATAAGCTGAATAAATAATATTTCGAATATCTGGATTTAATTGGATAATTAAATTGATAATTTAATATTTGAAATTATTGAAATAACAAGAATTTGAATTTAATGTGAATAAAAATAATTCATAAAGTCGAATTAAATCATATTTGAATTAGAATGATGTTACAGAACTTTAAAATCCGAGTAAAAGTTAATTTGTAGAAATTGAATATTTTAATATTTAATTGACGTGTAAAAATAGTCATTTTCCAAATAGTCTCGGATTTTGAAGAAACCAGTTTGATTAGATCCGTAATGTTAAATTATTGTAAGGTTTCAAATTTCGTGTCAATCGGATTTACGGTTTGTCCGGGGCAAGCTAAAACGCGTAAAAATCGGTTTAAGTGAATTTAAATTTAAATAGTCAATTCGAAAACCTATCTTTCAAATACGATCGCATTGGCTCCCGATATATATTCCATTGCGTTCAGAATAGGGGTAAAACATAATAAACGCCAGGTGGCATGTTCCATTTCGAATTTGAAAATTTTCGGGATGAATAGTGCGCGTAAATTTTCTATAAAAGGCCAACTTTTATTCATTTTGCAAAACCCTAATCCAGGCTAGGGCTAGCCGCCATTAGCTTCGAACGGCCAGAAAACACCAATTTTTCTCCTCATTTTTCTCACGGTCCATCCACTATTATCGAAAACTTCCTAAATGAAAGTTGTAGAGCACCGCATCGTCTGCAAGTTCAACGGCTACGATCGTAATGGAGCTACAGATTGATGGAAAATTGTGCTTGAATGTCGCACGTAAACACACACATTTTGAGGCAAATACTCAGTCGAGCTCGTCGTCATCATCGCCGGTGGCCCGTCTCGCGATGGGCTTTGGATCGGTGGTCTTGGATCATCTTCAAACGAGGTGAGGTGGTCATGATAATTCGAAGAGGGTGGCGGTAATTGGGTTCGAATGCGACTATTACCCGGTGATGGAAAAGAAAGCAAATGCGGCTGTGATCTCATCAAACAAAACGAACGGCTGCGATTTGGTTTAGGTTTGAAAATACAAATAAATATGTAAATTGATTTACTTAAAATTCGTATAACGTTTAAAATTCCATATCTTCTTCATATGAGGTCGAAAACTGACGAAACGAATTGCGTTGGAACCGTATGGACGAGCACTAGATTGGGATTTATTTGAGCTAGTGAAAATTTTGGTTGAAATTAAACACTTGTTTAATTTTAATTGGAATAAATCGCTAACGCGACGACTGCAAGCAATGTGAGTACAACTCACTCTTTCCGACTCAATGATATTTTTATATTAGTGAGAATAAATATTATTTACGATGATTGATGATTGTATGGATGATATATGATATATTATCTATATATTGATTGGTATTTGGATATATACCTGCCTAGTGGAGCAGATGACCCTATACGTTCTCATGTATGAGCCAATGACCCTTTGTACGCGCGTCTTCCTTGAAGCGGACATTGTACACATATTCTAATATGTATATTTGTTGCAGGTGACAGGTTGGAGGGATCCAACTGGATTCCTCACCCGTATTGATTTATTTACAGATATTGTGATACTTGCTGTTATTATATGATATATGATATTTTGGATGACATGATTGTTGCATTTAGTGCTGTTGTAGCATTGGGCCTATTTTTAGAATTTTAAAAATGTTAAAGTGATGATTTCAGATAAAAAAGGATTTTTAAGCAATTTGAAAATATATGATTTGATTTGTTATAAAGGAAGGAAACTATTTTAAATAAATAAATATTATAATTTTTATGTTATAAAAATTATGATATTTGTGAAATATAATTGAATTTATGGTTTTTGAGAAATATAGTTGAAATGTGATTTTTGGAAATATGAAGTTGATTTTTTTAAAAAAATAGCTTAAATGTTGATTTTTGAATTTATTATAAAAGGTTTATATATAAGGTTTATAAAATTGGTTTTTATAAATCGAAATGATGAAATTGTAAAGGAGATTTATAAATGTTAAAATGAAGTTATAAATGGGTTTTATTAGTAAATAAGATTTACAGATTTACAATTGAGAATGTCATAAAATGAATGATTTTGTAAAATAAATGAATTATAAGTTATTAACTTATAATTTGGCTTTTTTAGTATATAGTTGAGTTATAAATAGAATTGGTTAGTAAAGGAATTTTGTATATTGAAGTTTTTATAATCTATAAATGGAATTTATAAACATTGTTTTATTAATCCAAAATCATTTGAATTTGTTAAGTTAAATATAGAAGTTTATTTAAAGGAGATATATCCATGACTTTGGAGAGCTGATAATCCTTTAATGAATATATAGAATCTATGAATTTGGAAAACGATTTATATTCACGATTTTGGACAGTGGATAATCCTTTAGTTAAAGGTGTAGAAGTATTGAATTTGGATAAGAGAAGTATATTCACGATTTTGGACAGTGAATAGTATATTTAATAAAATGTTATGCTTTGCAAAGTGAATAACCTTTTGAATTAAATAAATGTTTTGGAAGTGATATTTTAAATGGATTTAAAATGGTTTAAAGATGTTTTAAAATGTATTAAGGATCGAGACCATAGATTTCAACATTCATTGTTGAAATAGACGTTTTCGAGAAGTAAGGAAATGATGGACTGTAACACTGTTGTTATAGTATATGATTTCCGAAAGGAAATATTTTTTATAGTATTGGGATTTATATATATATATATATATATATCTTATTTTCGAATCTCTATACTATTGATTTTGGGTTGTCGTAACGACGTTTTAATGTAACATTCGTTTTGACCCAATAAACGTGTTTAAAGAGAATATTTTCCTTGAAGAATAAAATATATACTTAATTATGATTTAAGTATATAGAATATTTTCTAAGTGTTGAAAATAAATAGAATTGTGAACTACTTATTATTAAGTAAGTATATGGAAATGTTTCCAATATAAAGTGAAATGGTTTGAGATTATATCTTTTTAAAGATAATCTGAAGTGAATATTTAGCAAGTAATTTAATTAATAAACGATAAATTAAAAGGGCCTAGTTATTGTATATGGTGATTTATATTTGTTCGTTTGCTTTGATAGTTAAATAAACAACTATCAAACATGGCCAAAATTTTAGTTCCTCGACTTTATGTGGGAACTGTTTAGTCGTACACTTAGTACGTAGACTTATGTGCAGGCTTGATTATCGTTTGTGTTGAGGATGTTGATTCGTGTAGGGCGAAGTTTTACTCCAATCTATCGAGCTTCCTTCTTGGCCTGAAGGATAGCAAGTTGAAAGTTGGAGATGTGGTAAGTCTATGAGACTTAGTTTCTGTGTGAGGTTGAGAAATGCTTTTGCATTGTTGGTGCGAAGTGACCGGGATCAGATTTATCTGAGAACCACTTCGAACCAACGTATATGCGACGATTGTGTAGGTTTCTTGTGATGATATTGTTATTCTGGATTTTCATAGTAGGGGACTGCTTGTTGATTGTTTGGGGTTAACATCCCAATATACATCCAGTAGCAGTGGTCTTTTAATTATGAAATATCCAATTCAAGGACTATTCCCTACTAATCCTAGGAATTTCCCGACAGGATGTGGTAGGAAAGCACCTTCGGTTTTTCCTGTTCCTGGACAAATTGTATGGATGTTTGTCTGACATTGCATTTCTACAGATTACGTATATTGGTTTTTACAAATGTACATCAATGGTGGCGGAGAAGGCAACTTCTCTTAGCTTAACACCCTCCTTGAGACGTATGAGCTTAAGGTTGTATTTTTGTAGAAGGTAATTAGTAGTCAACAGAAATGGCGTGTGGCATTCAAAGTGATGTGATATGTGATTGTGAAAGGTAATCGTTACCTCGTTAGGCCTCATCGACCGAAAATGACCAAAAGAGGATTAGATGCGGCAAGGCAAAGTGGGTCATTCCCAAGTAGGATATGATCATCCTCTTCTAGATATATCTTTGCACGCTATGACATCGTGTATCTGATTATTGTGGTTTGTATGCTAGAGGGCCCTCGGTAAAGGTCGGTAACGACCGGAGGATGATATATTCGGTACCATCTAGTTATAGAGGTGGACCGGTCTTGTGTTGGTAGAGGATCCTTTGTGATGGTCCTTGGTACATTCTTCTAGAGATGTACTGCCGGAAGGTAGTCCCTTCACCTAGTCATTTGTATGGAAATCCAAAACCCACTACGAGCTACGATTTTGTTTGGAAAGGCGTAATGAATAGCCTCGAAATGCTATATGGGTAACCATTTCGACTATGATTAATATTATTTGTATATACTAGACACTAGTATAGTATAAGAGGATTTGATATGAAAGAAATGTTATAATTATCATAAGGTAAAAACACGTCCGTATTTATGTGTGGACTTGTCTTACAAGATACTTTTGTTTTGATAAAGGAAAAGTTTGGTAGTTTAATAAATTCAGATGAGTGTGTTTCTCACACTGGTTTACCATACTGAACCAGGTGTTCTTCCTTTCAATGCTCGGGCTAGACCGAGTATATTTACAGATCTAGATTTGATGCTTTTGGAGCTTCAACAGTACAGCTGGAGATCTTCATTTTCGTACATCCGTATTTGCTTGATTATCCGCTGCATTGCTTAGTTGTTGTTTTAAATTATCGGCATTTGTAAGGGCATATTATTATAACTATTCAAGCTGATAATTATTTTTTGATTGTTGAACTCTGATTGACGTATGTATATACGGTTTCTGTTTTGTAAAGATCATGTTATGATATTATATGTTTTCCGCTGCGATGTGAGATTCTGCATTGTTCTGTTTAGTTCCATCTTCTCTCTTTCTTCTCTTCTCTTCTTCTCTCTTCTTTACTTTCTCTTGACTTTTTGTCAGTCTGTGCTTTTTGGGTCGGGCATGTGTGTATTATTTTCAATTCAAAGGGTATGGATTTACGGGTCATCACAGAGTCCGTCTCTGGTTTACCTCCTAAGAAAGCTATTGAGTTCCGTATCGATCTTATTCTCGGCGCATAGCCAGTTAGTTGTCCTCCCACAAGGATGTCTACACAAGAGAATGAGGAACTCAAAAAGCAACTTCTTGAGCTTGAAGCCAAGCATTTATTTCATTTTAGTTCTTCACCGTGGGCTGCCACGGTAATATTCGTGAAGAAGTCCGATGGGACTCTTAGGATTTGCGTCGACTATCACGGGCTTAATGAGTTAACCATCAATAATCGTTACCCTTAACTGAGGATCGACGACATGTTCGATCAGTTAAGTGGTGCTAAGGTCTTTTCACAGTTAAACCTTGCCACTGTTTTTCATCAGCTTCGAGTCGCGGAAGGTAGTATTCCTCTCATCGCATTCCGCACTCGCTATGGTTCTTATGAGTGGCTCGGTATGCCGTTCAGATTGATGAACATACCTACCTACTTTGTCGATCTTATGAACCGAATATTCAGAGAATATCTCGATAAGTTCGTGCTTATGTTCGTTGATGACATTCTAGTATATTCGAAGTTCGAAGAGGACCATGCTCGACGTCTTAGAATTGTTTTGAGTACTTTCTGAAAGCATCAACTCAAAGAAAAACTTTCTAAGTGTCACTTTGGGAAAAGCAAGTGAAGTTCTTAGGCCATGTTGTATCTTCAGAAGGTATTTTCGTTGATCCTTCTAAGATCAAGGTTATACAGAGTTGGAAGAGGCCTGGGAATGTTCATGAGATTTGTAGTTTTCTGGGTTTGGCTGGTTATTACCATCGTTTCATCAAATACTTTTCCCATAACGTGCTTCCATTGACTAGCCTTATGAGGAAAGGCGTTCGATTCATTCGGTCCGATAAGTATGAGGCGTCTTTTCAGAAATTGAAGGGGCTTCTTACTAATGCTCCCATCCTTGTGGTTCCTGAAGGGAACGAAGATCTTATCGTTTACACCGATGCCAGTCATAGTGACCTCGGTACTATTCTAATGCAGAGAGATCGGGTAGTTGTCTATGTTTCTAGGCACTACATATGATTTAGAGCTTGCAGCCATTGTCTTTGCTTTGAAGATTTGGCATCATTATCTTTTGGGAGAGCACTTCTTTCTTTTTACCGACCATAAGTCTTTGAAATATTTATTCTCTCAGAAGGAGCTTAATATGAGGCAGTAGCGTTGGCTTGAACTTCTCGCCTCATAAGATTTTGATATTCAATATACCCCGGGGAAGGGTAATCGTGTGGCAGATGCGCTTAATCACAAGCATACGGCTGTTGTTTCTATGATGTTAACCGAATGGGATGTCCATGAAACTTTATCTTATTGTGATATTCATGATCGAGCTTCTTCTTTCGAGTCACCTATGTTATTATTCAGTATGGAAGCTCGACCTTCTCTTTTAGATCGTATTTCCGAGGCTCAGCGGCGTGATTCGGAGACGTTGCGCCTTATTCGTCTTTGTGAATCTGAGTCCCATAATGTTGAGATAAGGGATTTCAATATTGCTTCTTGCATTTATCTTCGTACGAAGGACTGTTTTGTTGTGCCTTCTGATTAAGCACTTAGGCGTGATATTCTTGATGATTGTCATCGCTCTAAGTATACCATTCACCTTGGCAGTAGTAAGATGTATGCTGATATGCGTTGCCTTTATTATTGGGAAGGCATGAAGCGTGATGTCGCAAGTTATGTGGGTAATTACATAACTTGACAGCTTCCTAAGGCCGAGCATCAGGGCCATTCGGTCTTCTTCAGGATTTAGAGGTTTCGTTGTGGATATGGGATCAAATTTTGATGGATTTCATTGATGCCTTACCTCATTCGAGGTCAGGCCATAATAGCATTTGGGTTGTTGTGGACCGTCTCACCAAGTCCGCACATTTTATTTCTATTAAGTCGAACAGGACAACATCTCTTTTGTCGAAGCTATATATTAAGGAGTTCACGCGATTGCATGGTGTCCCTTTATCTATTGTCTGTTATCGTGATCCTCTTTTCACGAGTCACTTCTGGCAGAGTCTCTAGCAAGCTTTAGGCATCTGACGACCCTGACTCGACATTCGAAAATCGGCACCGAATACAACACTCGTATTCAAATGCCGCAGATCCAAAAGTCGAATCTGGTTCGCCGGAGCTTATAACACAATTAAGTATAACAACACAGCCGAAGAAAAAGAAATGAATATCATATACAATTCCAAATGAATACAATATCCAATGATATACAACAATGATATCAATTATTAGAGTTACAAGAAATATCAGAGACAATAAACAATAGCGGAAAACAAATAGCAAAAGAGATAACTCCAATGATCAGACTGCAACTCCAATCCAATGCTTAAAGCCAAAATTCCAAACCACTAGCTCGAACCACCATCACATTTCACTAAGACAAGCAAGTCACGTCCATGAATCCGAAGACTCCAATATCCAAGATCTCCAAAGAATACCCAAGAGAAAGCCGAAAGCTACAGAATCAATATTTATATCTGAAAAACCCAACTCTAGACTGTCCGTGTGGAAAATAGTGGGCACCCAGAGTTTAGGAAGGGAACCATAAACTCCGGGTCAGTCATGGGACTGGTATGAGCAAACAATAACATTTTATCTTTTAAAACAAACAAAAGAATTTAAATTTTGAAATCCACAATGCCTTTTGGAAAATGAAACTACCATAAGGCCTCCCGCTACACACACCATGCAAACGCAGAATTGGAGGAGATTTCTCCTTATGATAGTCAAAAATGCTTGATACGCGAAAACCATTTTGATATTATTATTAGTGCATAGTGGAAAACATTTCGAAAGTATAATATTAATCTTAGCCAGCATACAACATTTCGTCGTATGCCTACTATAGCTACCATGTTCAATAATAGGTTACCACCACATTCCATGGCATGTTATACAACTAAAACCGTACTGGGCGCGTAATGTTTCTTTGGATTTTCCAACAAATGGTCAGGCCAAGGAACTTTCCATTGCCACATGGGAACGCCTCTGGAGGGACGCCCCGAGAACCATCCTTTAGTTCTCTGCCAACACAAGGCCGGTGACCCCCTGCCCGGGAGTATCAACTCAGATATACCATTCTCGGTCGTAACCAACCTTTATCCGAGCGCTCGATACCAACAACCACAAAGCAATGTATTTGCAGTAATCACATAGGTTAAATATCTAGGCTCCATACCATATATCACCTCTATCCAGAAGAAGTGGACATACCGTAGGGGTGAGACCCCTGAAACCTTGCTGCATCTTTCCTGTTTCGACCATTTCCAGGGTGTGAGGTCCTGATGCAGTCTCGTCCGCAAGGCTATGCTTTTCACAAAGCCTTGCCTTGATCAACAAATAATCAGCAGCACTTCGTATGCCACATTACCAAATTGGGAATGTATCACTAGTAACCATCAACTACATAACCTCTGAGCTCGTACGTCTCAGAGAAGGGTGTTAAGCTAAGAGAATAAATCTCCGCCACCAAACAGAAATGTATTTAATAGAAACCGCTTTTACATCTCAAAATGTAATGTTAGACATACATCCATACAAGTCTGTTTCGGGTTCGAACAGAACCGAAGCCACTTCCAAAGAAGTCCTTGCAATCCGGGTATTCACAATCCCGATCGGACTTTCCATCACTTTAGGGAATCTCTATACCGTAGCTTCTCAGTGCAGAGACAATCGATAGGTCATCCTACCATTCTCGCAAATACCCGGTCTTCATCACCGGTCTTCAAATGCTATCCATAACGACGTATCATTATTCGAAATGGGTTATATGACACAAGGTCCTCTCCCGGCTAAACCGAATAATGAGCGCAGAATTTTAAAAACATCTGGATATGGGATCTCAGTTAAATCACAGCTTTAAGCCCAAATTCTTTTATTCAAATGGTTAAAACAAATTACCATTCCCAATCTTTTTAAACAAAAAGATTCATTTTAAAAACCTTTAATGGTTTAAACAATTTCCACATTTAAATCATTTAAACAAAAGATTAACTTTTAAGACCCTTTCAATTTTAAACAAGGTTCATCAATCTTTGACAAAGATTCATTCATAGCCTTTCAAAACAATTCCCAAAGATTCATTCATAACTTTCAAAACAATTCCCAGTTTCAAATCTTTTATATATAAAAGATGCATCATTTAAAATCCTCTTCAATTTTAAAATAGGGCTCAAATATCTTTCACAAAGATTCAATTTTAGCTTTCAAAACAATTCAATTTCAATTTGAAATCTTTTCATCATAATTATTATTTGAAACTACTTGTTTTCCGTTTCTGAAAACCCAATTATAATTGCACAAGTTAGGGCCTTTCAAATATAAACTTGGTTTAAATTCAAATTTTCAAAACTATACTTCTAAAATGGTTTAAAAACCCATATAAACATATTTATAGCTTGTATATCTTTTTTACCAAATATAGAATTCAATTTCAAATTTTGAATCGAATTTCAAAAATAATCTAGTTATTCAAAGATAACTTTTATCTTTGAAATTCTTTTCCAAAAGCTTTTCACTTTAAACCTAATTCATGTCCAAAACCATTTGGATTTAAATTTTAAAATTATATTCAAAAATCTGTGATTTAACCGATTTCCACGTGAAATCCATATTTGTGTGTGTATAGTGTGGTCCAGGGGTTTTACACAATAAAATGCAACATCATCAATCATCACATCATTAACCATCACAGATACAATCACAGTAATATCGATAAGCGGTATAATCCTATAACTCTTATCTCTATACACAGAATCACAAATAGATAACATAAATGCATTGCAGATACATAAATTATATTCGACGGCTCAATAACATTACATAACATCACATATCAGGAATATCACGCAATACAAATATTCCATATTATCCAAAACAACCATAAGTACGATCATCAAGTCATCTGATTAATTTAAATTAGATTGGTCACTTATGAATAAATTTCTAATCATGGTTAACTAATAACTAGTTTATTACAAACCATTATTATTGATTATTCTTTAATTAATCAGTAATTAATCTTTAATTAATAAGAATCCTTTGATTAATTATCCTTAATTAATTTTAATAATTAATAATTAATTCTTAATTAATTATCCTTAAAATAAATGATTATTCCCAATCATTTTCATAAATTAATTAACTTTTAAAAATTATCTTTAATCAATAATTTAATTATCACTAATTACTATTTATTAAGTCTTAATCACCATCATAATTAAATCATTTCTTAATTAATTATCTTATTTAATTAACCCTTAATTGCAATTGAATCTTAATTACTTTAATTAATTTTTCTTTAAAGTAATTAACTCTTAATATTTGATTTATCAATCTTCAATCATTAATTATCTACCCTTAATTACTTTCACTAAGTAATTTCTGTTTTTATTATTCATTTATTAATTACTTGATCAATTAACTTAAATTACTAATTAACTTATTTTAATTAATAATCCTCAGTTATTAATTAATTTAATCTTAATTACAACTAACTATCCTTTAATTGATTTTCTTAATTATTAATGAATTGATCTTAAATACAAATTACTACTCACTTGATTATCATTAACGATATAAATCAACTTGCTTTTCAGTTAAAAATTTGAAACGTTTGATTTTTATTTCTAAATCACTTATGAAGTTTCATTTAAAATAACTTGTTACAAATATAAATTTAAACTTAATTGTTTTAAAAATCATTTATTTCAAAATCTTAAATTTGTGCCCTTGTTCAAAACTTGTTCAATTTACTTTGGACCACAGTTTACCCAACTTGCACTTGCCTTTAAGAGCTGAATAAAATTTACTTTAAAATTTTAAAACCCGATATAATTTTTTAACCTGAGACAAATTTCTTTCAAAAAGTTTAAAGCCGGCTTTAACGTAATAACCCGAGCCATAAGACAAATCTTCCCTAATGAAAACTCAAACTAAATCCATATTTACTCGAGACTGTCCCCGAACCAGGCCTTCTTCTTGTTTTACTCTTTTTTTTCTCTCTGTTGTAAAATTGAACGCTCGAACAACGCAGTAACCCGCTCGAGCAAAACCCTCACTTCTTCGGTAGCAAACTCGAGCACGAACCTGATAGTTGGTTTTCCTCCCCAAACTCAAGCAACTTCAGACACGAATCATGCTCGTGCACGTTGCATAACTCTCCAACCAACTCTGGTCACTTCTATGACTGTCAACAAGTCACCGACATCACTATCAACCAGCCTAACCTTCCAAAATCTCCAAAGGCTCCCTTCATCAAAATAGAGCTTCTCGATTCAAACCCAAACTAGCACCTCCGTCGAAATAGCCTTGCCGACAACCATCCAGACTGCCTTACCCCTCGCCATGATGACTACAGATTCGCCATCGACCTATGTGACTTTTCCCCAGGTCCGATACCTTCCGGTGCTTCGACGTAGGCGCGGTAGCACGATTAGCTGCTCCGACCAAAACTTATCTAAAAACCCTACTTCGGCAAATTTGCCGACCCACGATGATCTGGAAACCCTACAAACATTTTTCCTAAGCTTGCCTATTCTCACACTATCTCCAGTAGCGATTTCGAGATTTCAAGACTTGGCGATCATCAGAAAAGCCTCCCAATGCCAAACCTGTTCAACCCTCAAAAACTCTCAACACACAAGCTTAAAAATCCTGATTTCAATTTTAAAAATCATAGTTTTTAAATACGAATCAGTTAATATGAATAAAAGTCAAAATTTAAACAATTAAATTTTCTGACTTGATTGAATTCCCACTGTTCTTCTTCCCTTTTATTAAGGCTACCTTCATATTCTTTCTAAAAAGTATTTTTAAAATTTATATCTTGTTGCTTCTAACAGATCTTGTTTACACATCAAGGTTTAAAAAAAACAGGGAAAGAGGAATTGAAATTTGGATTTAAATCAAGCCTGGGAATTTTCTAACAGAGTCCAAGTGCCTGATTATTTTGGATTGTTACTGTTATTTATTAATTTTGAAATAAATTCAACGTAAACTCTTGCAATTATTTTTAAAAATAAGATTAAACTCATATAATCACTTTCCGTTCAAAGATCTTATCCTACATTTTGTTTGTATGAAGAGAAAAATGAATTATTCAAATAGACCTGTACCTGTAGCACACAAAATATATGCATATACATACATATCCAGATATGCTTACAGTGTATATAGCATAATTCAACTGTATCCAAGTTGAATACACCCAGGCAAACACACATACATCATCACAACATAGAAATGTCACATACATCAGAATCAAAGGATAATGGGTTGAAAGTTTTCTCACCATATTTGATGAAGACAGAGGACAAAAGTCTGGAATTTTTAATTTGATCTTGAAGCTTTGAAGTTGCATTTGATTTTCAGGGATTTAAATTCTTGCTTTGACCTTCATTTCAATTTCCAGGTTTTTGATTCACTGAGTTGATTCCAGACTTGAAGATTTTGAGAATAGGTTTTAAACTTTTGACTCCTTTCAAATTTGAAAATCTCAAGTCTTTTGGATCAGCTTGCTTTTGTACCGTAACCAGAGTTGAATTTGATCTTGATGCTTTTCTGGTTTGTATTGTTTCATTTGTTTTTTGTAGTTTCAGCTTTAGGAAAATTTTTACTGAGTATTTTTTTTCTTTTTTTTAATTCATATTCATATAATTTAATTCCAAAGAAAAGAGGATGTTTCCACTTGTTAAATGTATTACACTTGTTAATTGTATAGAGAAAAATCTTTACACTTGTTTATATTATTAAGGAAAAGGTTTACATTTGTTAACATAAAGAAATTTGTGTCTAAATCTTTTATTTAAATAAATTTAAAAATTTGTGTTTCAACCCTTGTGTTATTTATATTTACACTTTTGTATCTTATACTTTTATAACTTATCATATATTTATGTTTATATCAATGCATTTCCTATGAATTATACTTATACAACTTATTAAAGAAAAAAATGATTTGAAAGTAAATTATATTATAACTAACAATTAACTAATTACCTTAATAAATAAACCCTTTATTCAATTTAATTTACATATGTAAATGTTCTCCTTTTTAAATTCAAAAATATAAAAACTATATTTATTCATTTAAAAGAAAAGGTGTTTTAAATTTTTTTATCAAATTCATATTCATCTTTAGAACTTTTATTGATTTTTGTTTTCATATCATTTATACATTATACACACATTGTTCAACTATCTATACTTATACATTCTTAAAGAAAAATGTTTGTGAAACTAAATTACACTTTTTAAAAATTAATCGTATAAAATTTTATTCTTAAATTCCCAATTCAAATCTATTTTCAATCTACTTATAAAACACGTTTATTTTTAAATCCAATATTATTTAAAAAAAATACTTATACTTAAATCTTTCACATCAAAATGCATATTTACAAAAATTAGAAAACAAGATTTTATTAGTTTCAAATATATAGAATTTTTAAATTTATGTTTAGTCCTTCTTTTTAATTTATTTATAATTTTTTTGTTTAAACCCTTTATTTAATTTAATTTACATATATAAATGTTTCACATTTCTAAATTCAAAAATATAAAAACTATATTTATTCCTTTAAAAGAAAAGGTATTTTAAATTCTTATTTTAAATTTAATTATAAATTTTGTTTTAACCTTATCATTTTATAAATTACTTTATATTCACATATGTATTTTATTTAAATTATACTTATTATGTTTTAAATGTTAAAAACAATTATTTAATACTTCCTTATGTATTATTTATGCAAATTAAAGAAAAATGGTTTGAAATTAAATTATACATTACTAATAAATATTTATATTTAATGTTTTATTCTTGTTTATATGTTCTCATTCAAAATGTTAAATTCAAATATCTATTAATTTTGGCAAATACCAGATTAATCCATAATTTAATTCTAAAAATTAAATTTAATTCTAAAAATCAAATTTATTTCCAATTTCAGTTTGATTTAAAAATGGGAATGTTACAGATTCCCCCCTTAGAAAATTTCGTCCTCGAAATTTGTAAGGGAGACAACCAAGGATGGATACATAAAAACAGAAAGACAGTTTCCAAATGAAACTGGGTATCTATTCTGCATTTGGCTTACCAAATCAGAATATCAATAATGGATACAAGAACGAATCAAGATACCTAGGTCATCCAGATCTACGAATACACAGGAGTATTGGTTAGTTCTAAAGATAACTAACTACTCGTATAATATATCGAGACCCAAAAGATTAAACAGATATATGGATGCAATCCAAATCTTTTAGTTTAAACAACCAAAATATACCTATCAACCCTAATAATCAAAGCAACAATCATCCAAACAAACGATTCTGACCCATCTGGAGTTTGTGTCCCATGCAAAATCAAAACTTTTTCTGGAGCTACCATGAATCATCAAAGATTGAAAAAAACGAATCAAAGGAGATTGATAGAGAAAGATTGTTTCCGTTGTTTTTGTAGGGCATTAACCATATTGGTATTTCCCTGTCCCCTATCTCGTCCTCTTCTCGCACTCATACTCACTATCAGTGGATAGTAAGAGAATTTACTAAGGCATTCGAACAGATATCTTAGGGATATACTCATTCTAGGGTATGTTTCACCTTATCTCTAATGAGTTACCTAATGCGTTATACTCCTGAGCTAAAGTTTCAACCTTCAGCTCTGATACCAATTCTGACGACCCTGACTCGACCTTCGAAAATCGGCACCGAATACAACACTCGTATTCAAATGCCGCAGATCCAAACGTCGAATCTGGTTCGTCGGAGCTTATATCACAATTTAGTATAACAACACAGCGGAAGAAAAAGAAATGAATATCATATACAATTCCAAATGAATACAATATCCAATGATATACAACAATGATATCAATTATCAGAGTTACAAGAAATATCAGAGATAATAAACAACAACGGAAAACGAGTAGCAAAAAGAGATAACTTCAATGATCAGACTGCAAGTCCAATCCAATGCTCAAAGCCAAAATTCCAAACCACTAGCTCGAACCCCCCATCACATTTCACTAAGACAAGCAAGTCACGTCCATGAATCCAATGACTCCAATATCCAAGATCTCCAAAGAATACCCAAGAGAAAGCCAAAAGCTACAGAATCGATATCTATATTTGAAAAACCCAACTCTAGACTGCCAGTGTAGAAAATAGTGCTTACCCAGAGTTTAGGAAGGGAACAATAAACTCCGGGTTAGTCATGGGACTGGTATGAGCAAACAATATCATTTTATCTTTTAAAACAAACAAAAAAATTTAAATTTTGAAATCCACAAAGCTTTTTGGAAAATGAAACTACCATAAGCCCTCCCGCCACACACACCGTGCAAACGCAGAATTGGAGGAGATTTCTCCTTATGATAGTCAAAAATACTTGATACGCGAAAACCATTTTGATATTATTATTAGTGCATAGTGGAAAACATTTTGAAAGTATAATATTAATCTTAGCCAGCATACAACATTTCATTGTATGCCTACTATAGCTACCATGTTCAATAGTAGGTTGCCACCACATTCCATGGCAGGTTATACAACTAAAACCGTACTGGGCGCGTATTGTTTCTTTGGATTTTCCAACAAATGGTCAGGCCAAGGAACTTCCCATTGCCACATGGGAACGCCTCTAGAGGGACGCCCCGAGAATCATCCTTCAGTTCTCTGCCAACACAAGGCTGGTGTACCCCCTGCCCGGGAGTATCACCTCAGATATTCCATTCCCAGTCGTAATCAACCTTTATCCGAGCAATCGATACCAACAACCACAAAGCAATGTATTTGCAGTAATTACGTAGGTTAAATATCTGGGATCCATACCATGATATCACCTTTATCTAGAAGAAGTGGACATACCCTAGGGGCGCGACCCCTGAAACCTTGCTGCATCTTTCCCGTTTCGACCATTTCTGGGGTGTGAGGTCCTGATGTAGTCTCGTCCACAAAGCTACGCTTTTCACAAAGCCTTGCTTTGATTAACAAATGATCAGCGGCACTTCGTATGCCACATTACCAAATTGGGAATGTATCACTAGTAACCATCAACCACACAACCTCTGAGCTCGTACGTCTCAGAGAAGGGTGTTGAGCAAAGAGAATAAATCTTTGTCGCCAAACAGAAATCTCTTTGATAGAAACCGGATTTACATCTCAAAATGAAATGTCAGACACACATCCATACAAGTCTATTCCGGGTTCGAACAGAACCGAAGGCACTTCCAAAGAAGTCCTTGCAATACGGGTATTCACAATCCCGATCGGACTTCCCATTACTTTAGGGAATCTCTATACCGTAGCTACTCAGTGCAGAGACAATCGATAGGTCATCCTATTGTTCTCGCAAATACCCGGTCTTTATCACCGGTCTTCAAATGCTATACATAACGACGTATCATTATTCAGAATGGGTTATATGGCACAAGGTCCTCACCCGGCTAAACCGAATAATGAGCACAGAATTTTAGAAACATATGGATATGGGATCACAGTTAGATCACATCTTTAAGCCCAAAATCTTTTATTCAAATGGTTAAAACAAATTACCGTTTCCAATCTTTTTAAACAAAAAGATTCATTTTAAAAACCTTCAATGGTTTAAAACATTTCCACATTTAAATCTTTTAAACAAAAGATTCACTTTTAAGACCCCTTTCAATTTTAAACAAGGTTCATCAATCTTTGACAAAGATTCATTCATAGCCTTTAAAAACAATTCCCAAAGATTCATTCATAACTTCTAAAAAAATTCCCGGTTTCAAATCTTTTATATATAAAGGATACATCATTTAAAATCCTCTTCAATTTTAAAATAGGGTTCAACTATCTTTCACAAGGATTCAATTTTAGCTTTCAAAGCCATTCAATTTCAAATTTGAAATCTTTTCATCATAATTATTATTTGAAACTACTTGTTTTCCATTTCTGAAAACCCAATTATAATTGCACAAGTTAGGGCCTTTCAAATATAAACTTGGGTTAAATTCAAATTTTCAAAACTATACTTCTAAAATGGTTTAAAAAACCATATAAACATATTTATAGCTTGCATAACTTTTTTACCAAATATAGAATTCAATTTCAAATTTTGAATTCAAATTTTAAATCAAATTTCAAAACTAAATCTAGCTATTCAAAGATAACTTTTATCTTTGAAATTCTTTTCCAAAAGCTTTTCACTTTAGACCTAATTAATATCCAAAACCATTTGGATTTCAATTTTAAAATTATATTCAAAAATACGTGATTTAACCGATTTCCACGTGAAATCCATATTTGTGTGTGTATAGTGTGTTCCAGGGGTTTTACACTATAAAATGCAACATCATCAACATCACATCATTAATCATCACAGATACAATCACAGTATATCGATATACGGTATAATCCTATAACGCTTATCTGTGTACACAGAATCACAAATAGATAACATAAATGCATTCCATATACATAAATTACATTCCACAGCTCAATAACATTACATAACATCACATATCAGGAATATCACACAATTCAAACATTCCATATCATCCAAAACAACCATAAGTACGATCATTAAGTCATCTGATTAATTTAAATCAGATTGGTCACTTATGAATAAGTTTTAATCATGGTTAACTAATAACTAGTTTATTACAAACCATTATTATTAATTATTCTTTAATTAATCATTAATTAATCTTTAATTAATAAGAATCCTTTGATTAGTTATCCTTAATTAATTTCAATAATTTATAAATTAATTCTTAATTAATTATCCTTAAAATAAATGATTATTCCCAATCATTTTCATAAATTAATTAACTTTTAAAAATTATCTTTAATCAATAATTTAATTATAACTAATTACTATTTATTAAGTCTTAATCACCATCGTAATTAAATCATTTCTTAATTAATTATCTTATTTAATTAACCCTTAATTGCAATTAATTATTACCTACTTTAATTAATTTATTCCTTAATTAATTACTTTAATTAATAAACCACATTAATTAATTTTTCTTTAAAGTAATTAACTCTTAATATTTGATTTATCAATCTTCAATCATTAATTACCTACCCTTAATTACTTTCACTAAGTAATTTTTGTTTTTATTTATTCATTTATTAATTACTTGATCAATTAACTTAAATTACTAATTAACTTATTTTAATTAATAATCCTTAGTTATTAATTAATTTAATATTAATTATAACTAATTATCCTTTAATTGATTTTCTTAATTACTAATGAATTGATCATAAATACGAATTATTACTCACTTGATTATCATTAACGATATAAATCAACTTACTTTTTAGTTAAAAATTTGAAACGTTTGATTTTTATTTCTAAATCACCTATGAAGTTTCATTTAAAATAACTTGTTACAAATATAAATTTAAACTTAATTGTTTTAAAAATCATTTATTTAAAAATATTAAATTTATGCCCTTGTTCAAAACTTGTTCAATTTACTTTGGAACATAGTTTACCCAACTTGCACTTGCCTTTAAGAGCTGAATAAAATTTACTTTAAAATTTTAAAACCCGCTATAATTTTTTAACCTGGGACAAATTTCTTTCAAAAAGTTTAAAGCTGGCTTTAACGTAATAACCCGAGCCATAAGACAAATCTTCCCGAATGAAAACTCAAACTAAATCCTTGCTTACTCGAGACTGTCCCCGAGCCAGGCCTTCTTCTTGTTTTACTCTTTTTTGCTCTCTGTTGTAAAATTGAATGCTCGTACAACGCAGTAACCCGCTAGAGAAAAACCCTTACTTCCTCGGTAGCAGACTCGAGCACGAACCTGATAGTTGGTTTTCCTCCCCAAACTCAAGCAAATTTAGACACGAATCATGCTCGTGCACATTGCACAACTCTCCGACCAACTCCGGTCACTTCTATGACTGCCAACAAGTCGCCGACATCACTATCAACCAGCCTAACCTTCCAGAATCTCTAAAGTCGCCCTTCATCAAAATCGAGCTTCTCGATTCAAAACCCAAACTAACAACTCCATTGAAATTGCTTTGCCGACGACCATCCAGACCGCCTTGCCCCTCGCCGCGACGACTGCAGATTCGCCATCGACCTATGTGACTTTTCCCCCAGGTCAGATACCTTCCGGTGCTTCGACGTAGGCGCGACAGCACGATTAGCTGCTCCGACCAAAACTTATCTAAAAAACCTACTTCGGCAAATTTGCCGACCCACGATGATCTGGAAACCCTACGAACATTTTTCCTAAGCTTGCCTATTCTCACACTATCTCCAGTAGCGATTTCGAGATTTCAAGACTTGGCGATCATCAAAAAAGCCTCACAACGCCAAACCCGTTCAACCCCCAAAAACTCTCAACACACAAGCTTAAAAATACTGATTTCAATTTTAAAAATCATAGTTTTTAAATACGAATCAGTTAATATGAACAAAAATCAAAATTTAAACAACTAAATTTTCTGACTTGATTGAATTCCCACTGTTCTTCTTCCCTTTTATTAAGGCTACCTTCATATTCTTTCTAAAAAGTATTTTTAAAATTTATATCTTGTTGCTTCTAACAGATCTTGTTTACACATCAAGGATTAAAGAAAAACAGGGAAAGAGGAATTGAAATTTGGATTTAAATCAAGCCTGGGAATTTTCTAACAGAGTCCAAGTGCCTGATAATTTTGGATTGTTACTGTTATTTATTAATTTTGAAATAAATATTCAACGTAAACTCTTGCAATTATTTTTAAAAATAACATTAAACTCGTATAATCACTTTCCATTCAGAGATCTTATCCTACATTTTGTTTGTATGAAGAGCAAAATGAATTATTCAAATAGACCTAAACCTGTAGCACACAGAATATATGCATATACATACATATCTAGATATGCTTATAGTGTATATAGCCTAATTCAACTGTATCGAAGTTGAATACACCCAGACAAACACACATACATCGTCACAACACAGAAATGTCACATGCATCAGAATCAATGGATAATGGGTTGAAAGTTTGCTCGCCATATTTGATGAAGACAGAGGACAAAAGTCTGGAATTTTTAATTTGATCGTGAAGCTTTGAAGTTGCATTTGATTTTCAGGGACTTAAATTCTTGCTTTGACCTTCATTTCAATTTCCAGGTTTTTGATTCACTGAGTTGATTACAGACTTGAAGATTTTGAGAACAGGTTTTAAACTTTTGACTCCTTTCAAATTTGAAAATCTCAGGTCTTTTGAATCAGCTTGCTTTTGTACTGTAACCAGAGTTGAATTTCATCTTGATGCTTTTCTGGTTTGTATTGTTTCATTTTTTTTTGTAGTTTCAGGTTTAGGAAAATTTTTACTGAGAAAAAATTTTGTTTTCTTTTTTTAATTCATATTCATATAATTTAATTCCAATGAAAAGAGGATGTTGCCACTTGTTAAATCTATTACACTTGTTAATTGTATAGAGAAAAATCTTTACACTTGTTTATACTATTAAGGAAAAGGTTTACATTTGTTAACATAAAGAAATATGTGTCTAAATCTTTAATTTAAATAAATTTAAAAAATTGTGTTTCAACCCTTGTGTTATTTATATTTACACTTTTGTATCTTATACTTTTATAACTTAACATATATTTATGTTTATATTTATGCATTTCCTATAAATTGTACTTATACAACTTATTAAAGAAAAAAAATGATTTGAAAGTAAATTATATTATAACTAATAATTAACTAATTACCTTAATAAATAAACCCTTTATTCAATTTAATTTACATATGTAAATGTTTCACAATTTTAAATTCAAAAATATAAAAACTATATTTATTCATTTAAAAGAAAAGGTGTTTTAAATTCTTTTATCAAATTCATATTCATCTTTAGAACTTTTATTAATTTTTGTTTTCATATCATTCATACATTATACATACATTGTTCAACTATCTATACTTATACATTCTTAAAGAAAAATGTTTTAGAAACTAAATTACACTTTTTAAAAATTAATCATATATATGTATTTTTTAATTTTAAAATTTTATTCTTAAATTTCCAATTCAAATCTATTTTCAATCTACTTATAAAACACATTTATTTTTAAATCCAATATTATTTAAAAAATACTTATACTTAAATATCTTTCACATCGAAATGCACATTTACAAAATTAGAAAACAAGATTTAATTAGTTTCAAATATATAGAAATTTTAAATTTATGTTTAGTCCTTCTTTTTAATTTATTTATAATTTTTTTTAAATCCTTTATTTTATTTAATTTACATATGTAAGTGTTTCTCATTTTTAAATTCAAAAATATAAAAACTATATTTATTCGTTTAAAAGGAAAGGTATTTTAAATTCTTATTTCAAATTTAATTATAAATTTTGTTTTAACCTTATAATTTTATAAATTACTTTATATTCACATATGTATTTTTTTTAAATTATACTTATTATGTTTTAAATGTTAAAAACAATTATTTAATACTTTCTTATGTATTATTTATACTTATACAAATTAAAAAAAATGGTATGAAATTAAATTATACATTACTAATAATATTTATAATTAATCTTTTATTCTTGTTTATATGTTCTCATTCAAAATATTAAATTCAAATATATATTAATTTTGGAAAATACCAGATTAATCCATAATTTAATTCTAAAAAATAAATTTAATTCCAAAAATCAAATTTATTTCCAATTTGATTTAAAAGTGGGAATGTTACAAGGCAGAAGCTTAATCTTAGCACAGCTTATTAGCCACAGTCTGATGATAGACTGAATGAGTGAACCGTATTTTGGAGGACTTGCTTCGTGCTTGTATCTGGGATTTTTGTGGTAGCTGGGAGGATCATCTTCCTATAGTTGAGTTTGCTTATAATAATACCTACCAATCTTCTATCCGCATGGCTCCTTTTGAAGCCTTATATGGAAGGCCGTGTCGTTCTCCATCTTGTTGGCTTGAGTCGGGAGAAAAGCTTATTTTATGCCTCGAATCTATTCGAGAATCATCTGAGAAGATCCATCTTATTCGTGAGAGAATGAAGGAGGCACAGAGTCGCCATAAACCCTATGCGGACAACCGTAGGAGGCCTCTTGAATTCTCATTGGGTGACCTTGTTTATATTCGAGATTCTCCGCTAAAAGGAGTGGTACGCTTTAGCCAGACCGAGAAATTGGCACCATGCTATATTGGGCTGTTTCCTATTACAGAGCGTATCAGTCTGGTTGCTTATCATGTAGCACTTCCCTATCAGTTTTCTAGAATCCACGACGTATTCCATGTTTCTAAGTTAAGGAAGTGTCTACGAGATTCAGATTCTGTGCTTACATGCTTTAGAGAAGTTGGAAGTCACTCCTGATCTATCTTATATGCAACATCCTTTGAGAGTTCTTACTTCGAAGATTAGATGCGTTCACAACAAGAGTGTCCCGCTCGTGAAGATTCAATGGTCCGATAATCCTAATGACTACACTTGGGAAACCAGAGAATTCATCCAGCGATCGTATCCTGATTTCTTATCTTCTCACTCCGATGGTAAGAATTTTCCATTTTAATCTATCTAAATTTCCTTTGATTGATGAAATAAAGTGTGTTGAATTTAGATTTCCTCTAGAAATTGCAGGACGCAATTTTTATAAAGGGAGGAGTCTGTAACAACCCTGGTATTGGTGAATTACCTATAAAGATTATATTATAATGATAGTTATAATATAATATTGAGAATCAAATAAATTTGAGAAGAAGAAGAATTTTTATGAAAGTTGATTATTTGAAATAAACAATGTGACTTGAGAATAATTATTGGGTTTTTGTTAACTTTAAGTTAATAAATCAATTGAGTATATATTTAAACATTTAATGGTTGGAATAAATATTTATGCTTGAAAAAAAAAGTTTTAAAGCTTTATTTAGTTAAGTTTGAGAAGAAAATGATCAACTGTTAATTTTTATTTGAGTTATGCGATAGTGTTGCAAGTTATTGCTTATAGTAAAGCTTTTATTGAATTTAAAAGAAGAAATATAAAGAAAATAAGTATTTTATTAAAACAAAAGATGAAATATGATTTAAAAATAATATTTGATGGTTAAAAAGTGTTAGAATGATTTATTGCAAATTTATTTGGCAAGAAAGAAACTTTTATTTAGTTTGTTATGTAAAAATAGTGTTTTACACTAAAATTGTGTAAATTGTAAAATATTTTTAAAAATGGGGATTTATTATTAGAATTATATTTTTATTGTTAAAATAAATTTTATTTTGTCATAATAACTATTTTATTCCAAAAAAGAAATTGATGTATGTATTTTATTTGGCTTGAAAATGTAGTATTGTATTTATATAAGGTAAAATAGGTTAATATGTATACATAACCTTGCATTTTCACTAAGTATATTTTTTCGCTTGGGCTTATTTGGGTATAAACTTGACCCGATAGTCTTTACTAGAACCTTCTAGCTTGAGAAAAAAGAATTTCCTATACGTAGTTTTCAATTGTCTATCTTCTCCAAAACATTCAGAAAGAAAAAAAAATAGAAAGCAATGGCTGCTTTCATCTAAATCCAATTTCTACCCAACTTCTCTACAAATTAAAGGGAGACATCACCTAAATTAAGAATATAAAGATAATCTCCTTTTGCCAAATAGTTTTCATCGAAATTTGAGAACTTGTGATGTGATTTGTCTTTTATTTGCTTATGTTGTTTTGCATGTCTATTTTCAAGTTTCTACAAGTGTTTAGAGCCTCAAATCGCCTCAAAAGATCACAACTTTCTCCCAAATATCTGTTATATCTTGCTAAATCTATTTGGTAAGCAAGGTAAGAGTTTTCTTCCAGCAAGCTAAAGAAAAATATCAAATTTTGCTATCAGTTTGTTGCTCGAAATGCCCAATTTATTGAATAGTTTTTCTCTTTTGTTTGCTGAAATAATGCTATGTTCAAAAAATCATATCTTTCTCAATTTACAGCCAATTGCTTCTAATTTTTGATAAGTTGTAGTGTTGGAATGTAAAATATTTCAACAAATTTTCATTGAATTCTGATTTGTTTTGATATAGAAAATTGTTGGTTGAAATTGGCGAAAAATTCATCTCTGTTTGTTGGCCGAAAATGTACTATTTTCAAAAAATCATATCTTTCTCAATTTACAGCCAATTACTCCCAATTTTTAACATATTGTAGTAGTTGGAATTTAAAATATTTCTAGAAATTTTCATTTAATTTTTATTTGTTTTGATATAGAAAATTGTTGGTTGAAATCGGCCAAAAATTCATCTCTGTTTGTTGGCCGAAAATGTACCATTTTCAAAAAATCATATCTTTCTTAGTTTACATCCAATTGCTCCCAATTTTTGATATGTTATAGTAGATGGACTGTAAAATATTTTGGAAAATTTCACTGAATTTTTATTTGTTTGATATAGAAAATTGTTGGTTGAAATCGACCGAAAATTCATCTCTGTTTGTTGTCCGAAAATATGCTATTTTCAAAAAATCACATCTTCTTCAATTTACAGCCAATTGCTCCTAATTTTTGGTATGTTTTTGTAGTTAGACTTTCTAATATTTTTAAAAAAATTCATGCAATTTTGAATCGTTTTGTTATAGCAAATCGTTGGTTCAAAACAGCCAAAAATCTTGCTCTATTTTGCTTGCTGAAAAGTGCAATGTTGAAAAAGTATAACTCTTTCACTTTGTTGTGAATTGCTCCAAATTTTGGATACGTTATACTCATTGTGTCATTGTATAACGCAGCAAAATTTTGTTGAAATATGGATTGTTTTGTTACCCCAAATTACTGTCCAAAGTCAGTCAAAAACTCGGTTGCTTGGTAGATTGTTCTTTTGCTCCTATTTGCGCTTTCGTTAACTGGTTTGCTGCATATTTCGATGATTGTGAATGTTCTATAAATAAGTTTGATGATGAATATTTAAGTCTTTTTATCTGATAATGGATTGGCTTGATTTTTGGAAATTTTTATAAATTTAATTTTATTTGAAGTCTATTTCTATTTAAATATCGATAAATGTCGATATTTGAAGAATTCGATGGTTTTAATTGATTTTGGTTTCAAATAAGATTCTAACAATTATGTACAAATTATGGTTAATTAAATAAATGTTTTGAAGTCATTTTAAAGTGTTTTAAGAAATTACTTATTTTTTAAAGTATTTTATAGATAGATAATCTATTTAATAAATCGATTTTTCTTACATAACTTATTAAAAAATCTATAAAAATTGTTTAAAAATCCCATTTTCTCTATAAAATTATTCTAAAAATATTTTAGCCTATTTAGATGATTTTCGGCATATAAGAATGATAATTAAACGTTTTGGAAAAAATACATGGTATGGGACATGTGTTTTCGCCTAATCGCTTAATATCAGACTTGTACTGTCGAATCTGCTTTGAAGTACTGTTTTATGATATTTTTACTTGCCGAGTACATGAGGCAGAATTTTTATGACGAACCGATGATGATTTTGATGTTTAAGATGGATTTTTACTTATTGATGAAACGAGACAAGTCTCGACTCCACTTTAAACTCGTCAAAGTATGAGACACAATGAGGTGGGTACTTTACACTCGCCAATGGGACGAGGCGGTGTATGTTTGATTTGGATTTTTATGAATGTTTTCTAATGTGGCATTGACTGACGATTAGTAAACCAATAGGTGCGAGTGTATGGTGTGTGACGTACATTAACACCCACTGAGTTCCTATTCGAGAAGTTGTGACACATTTAAGATGTTATTAGTACTATAAGCCGAGTATACGATTGGAATCATTAAGATGTTCTTGATGTCATTACTAGATTCCAATAATCATGATGTTTTGCTCGGATTTTATGATTTGGGTGTCATCGTGATATTCGACTATAGTCAGTCAAGATGATCACGATGCTAAGATGTTAATGAGCCCGAGTCATCATGATGTACGGTACCAATTAATTGTAGTATAGTCAAGATGAATAGCACATGCAAATTTCTATGAAGCTTTGATATTTTCGATTTCACCCCATGTTGTTGATGATTTTCTTATCCTTACGTAAGACAAAGACATTGGTTTATTGTATTTATAGCGATTTTGATAATGAAGTTATACTTTTGAGTTCTATAATGAGTTATGAGATTTTTAATGAATTTTTATGATGCTTCCTCTATGTTTCTAAGTGCATGAATATGCCCTTATAGATGATACTAGAATAAACTCTCCATACCTCACTTATGGAACCCTTTATCTAAGTTAGAAGAAATATTAATGCTTCCCTTTTGGGAATAACATGATGAACCATATATCGTTCTGTTGGCAACAATGAAATGGATATTTCACTTCCGCTTATTATTATTGAGACCCTTAATATCGATAAGTTTAGCTTCCCTGACCCATGTGCTTTTCACTCGGGTCAGACCGAGTTTCAGGTTAGTTTGGATTGCTTCACTTCTTGGATCAGCTTGATAGCTTTTGTTGAACTTATCATTTTGGCTTGGATATCATTTTAGAGTTGTCTGCTTTTATGTTATCCTATTGAATATTATTTTGTGGGATGGGTGTATATGTGATTCAGTAGTCCTAGCTACTTATATATGATGTATTACTATGGAGATGTATGATGATGTATGTATTTATATGTATACTTTGATATGGGTTTGCTGTTCTGTGACTGATGTTTTCTATCTGCATGTATATTGAAATGGTCCGAATCCACCTTATTGTGCGCTAGTTAGGGACTAAGCGTGTCTACCACTTATGAGGTAATGAAAAAAAATAAAAATTGAGACATAATTGACATGCTTAGCTCTTAACTAATGTATTAATATGATGGTCTCCCTTAACCAGCCATGTTCTCTGCATTAGTAGACATGATT
Organism: Allium cepa; assembly: GCA_030765085.1. Classification (NCBI taxonomy): domain Eukaryota; kingdom Viridiplantae; phylum Streptophyta; class Magnoliopsida; order Asparagales; family Amaryllidaceae; genus Allium; species Allium cepa. The sequence goes on along the minus strand of CM060937.1, from coordinate 489,743,149 downwards.
ACTTAGTAATGCTCTTTAAGTAGACATGATTACTTAGTATAAATACTTCAACGTTATGTAGTTTAAGATTTTAGAAAATAGTTTAGATAGTCACAAGCAGTTTTAATAGTTTAAATGGTAAAAATATTTTAAATAGATTTAAATTCGATTTATTAAGATTTAAAATGATTTAAAATAGATTAAATAGATTTAAATTATATTTAATAGATTTTAGATAGATCAAATAAATTTAAATATATTAAATAGATTTGAATTATATTAAATAAATTTAACATATTTTAAATATATTTAATTTGTTTAAAATTGGCGAAATAGATTAAATTGGATTGAATATGTTATAATAGATAAAAATAAATTGAAAATAGTTTAAATTGATTAAAATAGATTAAATTAATTAAAATAGTTTAAAATAGATTTCTATGTTATATCCAAACATTTCAATGACTCAATTCTGATAAATTCATTTATATTTGACACTTCAATTTTGAAATTCCAATTTAAATCTTCTGAACTTCCAATTTTAGCATTATGCTTGGATTATCGAACATAATTCAGTTTATATAAATCAATTTCTATTTCAAAATGCCAGTTAACTGAATTCAAAGTTTAAAGAATAAAAATCATTTAATTCAACCAATTCGGTGTCCGTATATAATTTTCTACCCTATGGTCAAGTGATACGGATATTCATCATTTCATTCCGCAATTTCAAATTTTACAGTTGTGTATCATTTGAAGCCGTAATCTCGAATTAAATAAAATCCATAAAATCGCTCGAGTCTATCATTTCAACCAATAAAGATTTTTTCCTAATCTATAGATGGTTCGGGTTGTATCATTTCAACCCATAGGGAACTTGCAGTGTTATAACAATATAAAAATACAACATCTAGTCATCTAATATCAAAAATAAAACATCCATCACAATCATCAACCAAATCAACCAATAGATATCAATAGATAACTAATTATCATAAGAGGTATTAAATTGACAATTAAATTTAATATTAAATTAAAAGATGATTAAAAGCAATAAAAGTCAAATTGAACTAGAATGACAATTTAAACATACCAAACATCAATCAAATAATTTATAATCACATTATAAATTTAATTCAAATAATGTAAGATAATCTAATAGTCGTGAGTGGGTTAACACACTCACCATCGATTTGAAATCCAAAATAAGCCCCAAATTTGAACAGTCTTAGAATTCATCCAAACTAGCTTCAAAATGTCTGAAATTTTGATACGATCGCAACCGAGAAAACCGTACGCGAATTGGACCTCGTACGTAAAAGTTATGTTGATTAGAACATTTGAAAAATAGAAAATTTAAATTAAATAAGTAATTAAAGAACAATTTACCACTACGCCACGTCATCTCATATGCAACATCTCACTCGGACCCTGATTCTCCTATATGCAACTAACTCAGGTCACGACTGCCATCAACACTCACGAACGCTGACCAAACTACAGCTCTGCACCCGGATCTGACAACATCGATGTACACCTCACCCACGGCCGCACCTCCTGGCCAAGCGCACTACCCTCCGATGGCCCCCCTCGCCCACGCTGCCGCCGGCTTCACAGACCAATCACAGCCATCCACATACCCTATGATCCAAAAAAACCATACATATCTTCTTGCCTCGACGCCCTCTACACTCCTACACACCCCGATCGAACTCTCATGGCCAATCCACTGTCAATTCACAAATCCACCTATGAATGGCTGAAAATAAATGACTCATTTCTGGCCAAAAGGCAATTCGAATCATAAAACAAATCATCGCAGATGATTACGCTGGCTTCGAAATGGTATATAATTTGCTAGGATTTGGAGGAGTTTGATTTTGAAATTGGAATAGGGTTTGCAAATTTGATTTCATTTCTTCCATTGAAAAGAAAGAGATAGACAGAAGTTAATATACGTACATAATAAGACAATGACTGCTAGGGTTTAGGAAACAAGACTATTTATATAAAGAAAGCCCGATAAGAAATGAACACATATCGGATTTGTACGGATGACAATAGCGACCCGAAAAGCACGTTTCGCTTCCGGAACAAAAGTGGGTCATCCCATATATCAAAATAGTCGTTTTTGGTATTTTTGAACTCAATGGAACATGTTTCAAGTCCTGGTTCCGTCGTATGAAGAAGTTAGCTTTAAAATTAGCCTATTTTAAATTGATTTCAATTAAATTGATTTTTACGCGTTTCAAACCCGCAGGATCAAAAGACAAATCCGATCGATACGAAACTTGAAATCCTATAATAATTCACCATTACAGATCCAATGTAGTTGGTTTCATCGAAGTCTGAGACAGTGGCCAAAATGGTTATTTTCACATTATTTAAATAAATTAATATTAAATCAATTAAATCACATTTTAATTCTGTATTTATAAACTAACAATTTTCATCATTATAAATTTACAATAATTTAAAACAAATTAATATGTCAATTCAGTGTTAAATATTACACTAGTTATAATGTTCAATTTCAACTATAATTAAATCCAATTAATTATAACTTAATTCCAATGAATTGCTTTAATTCGATTTAAATCTTTTTATTCAATCTATCATTACTTATGGGCATAGTTAACATTAGTTTATATCTTATTACATTAATATTCTCCAATTTCGTCTTAATTTCCATTAACATAATATTTAATTACATTTAATTGCAGTTGATTCCCAACTTAATTCAACATATTAAAGAAATTAGTAACAAATAACAATTGTTACCTTTTCTACATTTAATCACATTTGTATGTTTGTTATCTACACACAAATGCTATAGTTATTTACACAACACTAATTTTATTCATTTAAAATTTATTGCTCATTATTTTATTAATTAATACAACATTTAAATTATCAATTGCTCTTTCAATCGAATTATCAATTAATACACACATTATTACAATTAATTTACAACCTATAACCAATTATAACTTTTTAATCATTTTAATTGATTGGAATTTCATTTAAGCAGCTATCAATTACCTTAAACTAATACTAATATATTTCATTCCAGTTATATTTTTATTATTAAATCACAAAACGTTTTAAATCAATTATTTTTAATTATCGAAAATTATGGGTCGTACACGCACTGATATTATTGGATAGCTATGGAACGACTCACTCAATAGTTTGTTGTTGGTTATATAACTAAGGTAAGACCTAATTAGTCAATGTCGATATCGAGTACATATCAGCTAAGTATCAATATGAGATATCTTAAAATATTAGAATAATATCGCTAAAATATCGAACATGTATAAATTATGATAAGCACTTCATTTTAAATATTTCTAGTCAAGATCTATCGAGATTAGATATCGATGCATTCGCTAAGGCTAGACTATGCAACGCTCTTCAAATGATGGGTAATGTATTACTCATGGTTGTTGAGGGAACCAGCGGGTTACATACTGATAGTTATTGGATAGCTATTGAATGACTCACTCGATAGTTTGCTGTTGGTTATACAACTAAGGTAAAACCTTAGCTGTCAATGTCGGTATCGAGTACATATTGGTTAAGTATCGCTATGATATATCTTAAAATATTAGGATAATATCGCTAAAATATCGAACATGTGTAGAACATGTTACAAACGGTATTATACTATATATTATAATGTTATATCGATGTAAGTTTCCAAATATTTGGATCAATAATTCCAAGTTACTATCAAATGCTGATTGCACATAGTTAAAGATTACAATCAATTTTCTGCATATGCTATTAAGTAAAAGTCATAATATAGTTCACAAAACCATGAAATACATATAATGTGCATTTTTATTATTTTCTTCATTTTTATGTTATTTTCATTATTTCTTCGGTCATCTAATCATGTATATTACTTTTCCAAATTTCCCATATATATAGGTTTTCGTCTTCATTTTCACTAAATATATCGAATAAGCAATGTTGATTTGATATCAGTTACTTCTTTAATTCGTTCTTATCGACATATCAACCATAAAACTTCACTGCTCTTCAGATTTTATTCTTGGTGCATGATAATACCTAATAAAATGAATTTTCATAAGCCAGCTTACGAATTATAAATGGTGAAAAAAATAACTGAAAAGAGAAGTAGCTCCTTCATGATGTTGTCTTTAGTGGTAAAGTCTTGAAAAAGACTAAAACATATAAAAAAATGTGATAAGTAGAATTTACTTTATTGAAAGAGTATTAAAAAAGACTGAAAGTGGATGGTTAAAACAAAAATTAGTGCAATGGAATTTCTAATATGGTCAACGTATTATCGTTCATCGTGTACAAAAAAATATAGAGAATGCGAGGATATTTATTTACAAATATGTTTTTCCAACATATAGAGTAATGAATAATATTCTTAAAATATATAAGGTATTTTACATTAACTGTCGAAGCGATATATTGGTATATGTCGAGCGATATATCAATAATGATATTTTAAGTGATATTCTCAAAAATTATTGGCTTAGGAGCTATATGAGATATGTCATTGATATATCAATGATATTATCCAATATTAACTACATAAGGCGAAACAAAAAATATCGAAGTAACAAATTTACATAGTTTTCTTGATTTAAGAATACTGTTTGTAACGACCCTCCAATTTATCACTTTGATAAATGATAATTATTTTTGAATTTATGAAAGTAAATGGATATTATTGTTTCAAGTGATAATAAGTAATTGTAATCTTATTTCAAACAAATATTTAGATAAAATATTTTCCTAGAAATTTATATCGATGAGATAACATTGAATTTAAAGCATTGATTTATTTAATTTAAATTGAAATTCAATGATTTAATATTAATTATCCAAATAGTTATTTTAAATAAGAATAATTCATTTTAAATAGTTGTGAATTGATGATGAATCAACTATAGTAGTTTTACAAAAGATATATATTTGAGTTGAAAATATAAAGAAAAATCGATATCGCTTTATTGGTATAAAGGTCAATTGTTGTAAATAATTGTTAACATTAATTTATATGGTTTTAGAAATAAAATATAATCATTTTAATTGGTTTAAAAGGATAATAAATTTATGTTTGGATTTTGTTCATAAATATATGTACGTTAGAGTATAAGTGAAAATATGACGGATAATCGATTCTCCGAATTTCAACGATTTAACAAACAAAAGTCGTTCGAAGACATTCGAAGTATTATACACCTACATATACATGCATATATATGTTACATACACATGATAACATGCATATAAACATACATATATCAATATAATTAAGTATAATATAATATATTTTAAAGATTTCTTACTCTTAATGTTAAATAAGTCAACTAATGCATAAATGAGATGATGGAAGTGATGTGGACATAGGAAGGAGTTTCTAGCCATGCATTTTGGATGGGGGAATTATGTTGGAGAAGCTTTGAAATGGTGATAAAGTGATGATGTATGTATGGATAATTTTACGTTCTTCCTTTCCTATAAATACACTACCATCTTCTCTTCACTTTCATTCATCTTCTTCTTCTTAATATTCTTAAGCTTTTGCTTCCACTTTAATGGCTTCCATCCTAAGAGAAGTAATATCAAAATTTATTTCAAAAAGAAATTAAATCATAATATATAGGTATATATAGTTAAAAAACCTCAAAACAAGCTCAAATCTGCATCTCTGCACCTCCCAAACCCAAGAGACCACCTTCCACCACACTTGGCCATGAGCTCGACCCCTTTCCCAACCTAGTCCATGGGCACTAAGGCTAGGCCGAGCTTCTTTAATGTCCAAAGCTTGATTTCGTGGATTTTAATTTCGAGATAGTGGAGCTATAGCCGTTTCAAAACTAGTTCGAGTTAAATGAAGGTGAGAACTCCAAAACTATTGTACTGTATTTTGGATGATGATATGATGTTGCAAATAAATGTTTAATATGCTTTGATTATCAAGTTTGGTTGTTTTCATATGAATATTGAATATATATGCAAGTCATGAATATACACGTCGATGAGCACAAAGGAAATCGCTTTCCCTTAACTAATGAAATGGTGTCTATGGAATTTTTAAATCTCTAAAAAAAAGGTTTAAAACATATTTTAATTTTTTTATAAATATTTAGAAGTGTTTTGGTGAAGTTTGAACGAGGACTGAAAATTTAGTTAAAAATAAGTGCGTCGCGTAACGGCCGTTCGCGATTTTGCACCATAAAAGTCAAAAAAGTGTAAAAGTTGGAATATAGCCTAGAATTCTTCGAGATAAGAGTTTTCTGAACTATTATATCCATAGTTTTCCAATGAAGAAATAAAATCTAGATTCCGATAAGAAGATTTTGAAATATGAATAAAACAAGTTTTGGAAAAATCCCCACTTTGCAGTTCGGAATCCAAAATTGGATTTTTGAAACTGATGTTTTAAAATTGTTTAAAAATGTGGAAAAAATCTTATAAGTATTTGAAAATGTTCTAGTTGTTTTGATCAATATAGTTAAAAAGAGCACTTTCCGCAACACTTATCCATAGCACTTTTCTTTGACTTTTGAAATATAGCTTTAGACTTAATAATTTTTTTTCAAATCTTTTATAAATGTTTTCAAAGGGATAATTAAGTGTTTTAATAATGATTTGGAATTTTTCCAGTTATTTAAAAATAATTAAATAAATGTTTAAAGAAAAGCTACTATAATTAAATGGTTTAATCTTGGCTCTAAAAGTTGACGAGTAGACTGGATTTTTCTATTCGTGGGATCCAGATGCAAGGTGCTTAAACAAAGAAGATGTTCAGGAGCAATCAATGCCTTGGCTCACCTGGCCTCTTCCATGGGCGAGGGATAGATATGGTTGAAATGTCGGAAATGAGTTAAATATAAAAGATTTAAAATTTCCAAATTTAAATTAAATACAACGTGATTATATAGAGAAGATCTTCTTACACTTGGTGTTAAATCCCGAAGAGGGAACTCGTACTGTTTGTGGAATTTAAAAGTTGATTTCACAGCTATTCCTCCCATAATATTTGTTGAATACGGGAATTCTTATTGAGTAGAATTAGATGATTTCTATAGATTCTACTCACTTAATATTTACTGGTTTTGGATTTATATCCAAGATAACATGGTTTTAACTCAATCAAAATTATGAGTTTTGAATTAAGAAATCTTTATTAAGATTTAAATGAAATGATTCTGGAAATGTTTTATTAATTGCAAAGAAAAAATGAAATGATTTTGAATTATTCAAATTAAAAGGGTCTCAAGTAATCATAGGTCTTGATAAGAAAGGTTTAATATTTGCGATATACCATAGAGAATGTTTTGGAAATGTATGTCTCTAAAAGAGATTTTGATAAAAAGAACCTAATCAATTAAAGAATGATTCCCACTTCACAAAACCTCTTTTTATCATTGATTGGATCGAAGGAGTCGGGGTTAGATCTGTGGTAATGCCAATCCGAAAACCACTTCGAGCCAATGTATGCATTCCCAAATTAAAGTCTAAAGAAATGAAGGTTGAAGACCAAGGATTTTTGGGGTGAAATGACTACTTGTTGATAATTCTGGTTAGCTCCCAAATACTAAAGTAGAAGCGGTCCCTTCATTTCTGAAACTCTTTGGGTTGCAAGGACTACTCGCTACTAATGGTAGTAGGAGGAGTGCCTTCGGTTTCATTCGGTCTCAGAACGAACTTGTATGGATGGATATGTGACATCGCATTCTTATGATTTCATCGTTGACTTTTATAAATATACAACTGTTTGGTGGAGGAGAAGGCAACTTCTCTTAGCTTAACACCCTTCTTTGAGATGTATGAGATTGGAGATTGTATGTTTGAGGAAGTCAATAGTGATTCGATGGAATGGCAATATGACATTCAAAGGAAGATAATGTGCAAAGTAAAAGGTTATCGTTGCCTCAAGCCTTACACCCGAAAATGGCCGAAATAGGGTAGATGCGGCAAGGCTATGTGGTTCGCAACAACTAGGATAATCTTATCCCCTTCTAGATTTGTTTCTACCTACTATGACGTTTGGTTTTAAATTAATGTGGATGTATGCTACGAGGATCCTCGGATAGGTCAGTAGCGACCGAGAGGACGACATATTCGGTACTATCAAGGAAGAGGTAGGCCAGTCTTATGTTGGTAGAGGACCATTTTTTAGGCCTCGATACATTCCACTGGAGATGTGCTGCCAAAAATTAGTCCTTTCACCTGATCTTTTATATGGAAACCCATTCCCCAATAAGAGCCAGTAAGATTTTAGATATAGAAAGCCCTGTAATACAAGGTGGTATGCTTGCATTTAATCATGTGATAATTTCGGCCAGGATTAATAAATTACCTTCGAAAGTTTTCAAAGATATTCCATTAAAAATAATATCAAGTATTTTGACGTAGAATGATTTGGTTATAATAAGGTAAAAACACATTTTGTGTTTATGTATGGCGTGGTCATATGAGATACCCTTTTGTTTTCAAAATGCGCATTTTGAGTTCTCACACCAGTCCCGTGACTGACCCGGAGTTTATTTTCCTTTTCCTTAAACACTAGGTGCCCAAATTTCCCAAGCAGCCTAGTAGTTAGGTATAGTTAGAAGAATGCTGGATGGAGTTCAAAGCATGGAGTCAGAAGATTTTTCTAAAGATTTTTGTCTATTTCCACCACACTCTTGTACTATAGAATTCCGCATTTGTAAAGACAAGAATTCATGTTTTAACTCTGATAAATGTATTTTAATTTCTGCTGCAAAGTTTACATTGAATACATATGTGAGATTCTGTTCTGTCTTTATTTATCTTTCTTACCCTAAAGAATCCGCTTCTTCGAAACTTAGATTTATGGAACGTGAATACCAAGGATGCATTAGTGTCGATTTTCGAGAGTCGATGAAATAGGTCCTCACGTCATGGTATCATAGCTCAAGTTGAGCGAACACTTGAGCCTGATAGGGTAAAAGACTCATCAGAGATTGGGATAGTAACATCCTAGGATGAGTAGCTCATTAGAGATAGAGTTAGCAACACCTTAGAAAGAGTTTGAGAGTAATATATATGAGCACGTATTTGTTAATAAAATATACAAATGAATTTGACTTTATATGAAATCATTTTACCTTAAATATATATATATATATATATATGTTTGTATGTGTATATATGTATGTATTTGAAAGAAAAGAATATTTTGGTAAAATTTTCAACGAGTTTTCTTGAAATAAATAAATCTTTTATCCAAAGAAATTTAAAAATCTATCTTTAGAGATAAATCTCAAAGCACTTTCTGAGTATTGATCGAACTTCTCTTCCTAAGAATACGCTAGCAATTACCTGCTACTTGTGTTTAAAAGAATAATTGTTTGCCTTCTAGAAACCATATGGGGGAAGTTATGCGTAATGGAAATCCTCTAGAGCGAATTGGGGCGAGAAGGATAGCCCTATAGTTCTCTCTAATGACCAAGAAGAACAACCAGAACACCCGCCTAAAAATGGTGGATCTCCGATTGGGGAAAACTATGCCCCATATACACAAAAGGATGAATGTGGGTAACCTGTTGCTGGAATGCTTATACCACCCCCATCTCCAGAAATAATTACGATCTCTAGCGATGACGAACCCGGAAAGCCTCGAAAGCAAAATTGGGTAGTGGATCCCGCTATTTCCATTTTGGAACCAATAGAGGAGGATGATCCAATGGAAGAGAAATTAGAACCCAGAAGAGGAGGTAGAGCCAATGGAGGAGGAATCAGAACCGATGGAAGACCTGAATGCTATCACATCAGGCGAGTGGATCAATGTAATATGGACTATAAGTGAGAAAAATGTAATATGGTAGGAGGAATCGTCAAACTTACCCATAGACTGGAACGCATCAGAAAGCAACAATGAGGAGATGGTAGAAGAAGAAGAAGTGGAGGGAGTCGGAGAATTTGAAAATTCGTGGAAGGAAAATGTGTAAGGATTGGAGGAGTTAGAAGAAGAAGAAATCATACCTGGAATACCAGTAGGCATCGGAAATGTCCTATGGAACCAGCCATGGTTACCCCACGGAATTGAAGAGGCATAAGAGGAGGACGACAGCGAGGCCGATGATGAGTTGGATAGTGAGGAAGAGTGAGAAGGGGAGATAATGATTGATTTGAGATGTTAGAGTCCACCTTTACCTTCAGACCCAGACGAATAGGAATAAAATATAAGGAGTTGAGTATGCATGAGTGTAATGGTTGTTTTTGATGCAGTATGTTGAGTTGCAATTGTTTAGGGGGAGAGGGGAATCTTCTTTTTGGACCCTAGTGTTTAAGGTTTAAATGATGACAGAATGTGAAGATTTAAAATATGATGACTGTCCTAACTTTTTATTAGTACCAATCTTTAAGTAAATAATTAAAGTTAAATGGTTGTGGGTTTGTAGTTAGCGATGTTTTAGCAACAGTTGTTTTTAAACCCTCGAATGTCATTTGGAAGAAATTTTAAAAGGTATATTTAAATCTTTAATAATGAAATTTTAAAGTTAATAAAAAATATTGGAATCTGTTATATAAAGGTAGAAAGATTATGAGTTCAAATTATAAAAGAAAAGAGAAGTTCATTATAACAACGCTTTAGTAATAAGTGATTTAATCACTTTGATTCTATTTTGAAGTAAGCAAAACTAGTTAAATATACTTAAAACATTTGAATACGTATACAAATACTTTTCAAGTATAAAAAATGGTATAAGCAAAGAGGATACACACAAACACACACATACATATACGTAAGAAGAGTATTAATAGAAAAAGTAAGTCTTAACTAAATAAACAATGTTTTCACATTTATTATTGGTTAAAGGAAGTTTATGGTGATTTATCAATTTAATGAATAATTTCGAAAATAAATTTGCAAAAAACCACTAAGCTGTGTTTAGAAATATATCATAATAAAAAGATAGTTATCTTTTGAAAAGAAATGTGTTTTAAATAGAAAATTTTAAAAATAAAAATGTAAAATGGTTATGTATAAAGAAGTATCTTTATAAAAGATTGAAAAAAAGGAAATGGAGGTTTATGAAATGTTTTCATAAATTTTTTAAAAGGTTAAAAGATCATATATGAAGTATGTGGACTGTTTTGTCGCATGATTTAATCTAAGATTTGAGTACAGAACTTTAACATGTCATGACACTTGTTCGAAAGAGGATTTATCACTCGATTCTCAACGATGAACATTAATGGGGATTTATGGTTAGATGCTTGAGTTTTCTGTCATAGTTAAGAGCTATGCAAGGAGAACCAAAGTTCTGATGAGGAAGCCTGGTTAGAGTCTGCACTAAAAGATGAGGGGATCAATGCTTTTCAGAAGTAAAGTTAGGAATTAGAATCAAATATTGTATACGGATGATGTATATACATCGTACGGAAGTGAGTAAAAAATAAATATATTTGGGCAAAATCTTTGGGCTTTTGTTTTGGGTTATTTCGGGGACAAAATTCTTTTAAGGGTGGAAGAATGTAACGACCCGCCAATTTATCACTTTGACAAATCATATTTATTTTTAAATTTATGCAATTAAAAGGATAATATTGTTTCAAGTGATAATAAGTAGTAATAATCTTATTTCAAATAAATATTTAGATAAAATATTTTTCTTGAAATTTATACCGATGAGATAACATTGAATTTAAATCATTGATTTATTTAATTTAAATTGAGATTTAATGATTTAGAAAATATTTTAGTTATCTAAATAATTATTTTAAATAAGAATAGTTAATTTTAGATAGCTATAAAGTTACTATGAATCAATTATAATGGTTATATAAGAGATATATATTTGATTTGAAAATATAAAGAAAAATTCGATATCGCTTTATTGGTATAAATGGAAATTGTTGTAAATAACTGTTAATATTAATTTATACGGTTTTATAAATAAAAATTAATCATTTTAATTGGTTTGTAATGATAAAATATGTATTTTTGAATTTTGTATACAAATATATGTACGTTAGAGTATAAGTGAAAATAGTCCGATAATTGATTCTTGGGATTTCACCGATTTAACAAACAAAAGTTGTTCGAAAACGTTTGAAGTATTATACACCTACATATACATGCATATATATGTTACATACACATGATAACATGCATATAAACTTAAATCATGAATATAATTAAGTATAAGAAATATAATATAAAATATACAATATATTTTAAAGTTTTCTTACTCCTTAAGTTTAAATAATTCAACATATGCATACATGAGATACTGGAAGTGATGTGCACATGGGGGGAGGCTCTAGCCGTGCATTTTGGAGGGGGGAAGTGTATTGGAGAAGCTTTGAAATGGGGATAAATTGATGATTTATGCATGGATACTTTTACACTCTTCTTTTCTTATAAATACTGTACCATCTTCTCTTCATCCTTATTCATCTTCCTCTTTATATTCTTAAGTGTTTACTTCCACTTTAATGGCTTCCATCCTAAGAGAAATTATGTCAAATTTTATTTCAAAAAGAAATTAAATCATAATATATAGTTAAAAAAACCCCAAAACAAGCTCAAATCTCCATCTCTCCACCTCTCAAACCCAAGGCACCACCTTCCACCACCCTTGGCCATGAGCTCCACCCCCTTCTCAACCTAGGCCGTGAGCACCAAGTGTAACATCCTGATATTTTCAACCATTCGCTTCCACACATGCCAGAATTGAATTGCTCTAAATATCAAGTTGTTAATTTATATTTGGCAAAGCTCAGCATATATAGTATATAAAATAATCATAGAATCACAGACACAGAGTAATATACAATAATGCAGCGAAAACAAAAGAATAGTAGCTCGTGAAGCTACTATATATATAACAGAGTTAAATAAGATACAACAGAAGTTTTGAATACATAGAAGTCTCGATGCAATAGTCAAATACAAGATCATAACACATCACAGGAATCAACTGAATGACTACAAGCTGAAAGGATGTAGATGGATCTTCCGAGCGAAGCTCCAACTCCAAAGGTGAATTTAGAATACTGGTACACTCGGTCTGACCCGAGCGTAAAGTAAAACACAAAACACTCGAGTCAGGATTAACATTCTTATATCAATAAATCCAACTCAAGCGAAATATCAACTGAAATACAAATAACTCAAAGGATGTTTGGGACATGCAGCTAAACTCGGCTGTGGTGGCAGAATCAGGTGGTAGTGAAAGGAAGGAGCAGCGGTTTCTGGCAGGAAGGGAAGACTGAGGCGGTCGTGGTGAGGGGAATAGGGTTTCCCTCAGAGGCGATCTTAGCTGCAAAAAGGAGGCGGGTGATGGTTGGAAGGTAGACGAGAATTTCATTTCCAGGCAACACTTTATAAATCTTTGTTTTTTTTCACAAAGCAGGGAGAAGAGAAAAGATGGACACAGAAAAAAGTGAAGGGATAAGCAATAAAAGAATGAACCGAGATAAAAAGTGAAGATAAAAGTCCAAACAACACATTTCTGGAAATATCAGAAGACAACAAACTATTGGTTCAAAAGACAGTGGAATATTAAAGAATGGGTGGAGACCAAAAGATTTTACAAACCGGTACCGATACGAAATCATTTTTCGTGGATTTCGCTACGTACCGTACTTCAAAGCACAGAATTGAATATACCGTGAAGATCGGCACGACGAGACGATCAAAACGATATACAGATATCACAGTGGTATGATCATCCTATCAAAAGTCAATAATAGGTACAGAAAATGCTGCTAATTTGCTAGAAATAATATAAACGAAGTAATAGCAGTCAAAATTTGAAGAAACGAAATATGACGTCTCACCCAGAAGATGATTTACAAATTTATTATATAAAAATATTCAGGTTTGGAAAATATTTTATTATCATGAATTTTCAATTGATTTGAATTAAAATACAATTACACAATAAAATAAACTTTCATATTATTAATTGAAAATCTACCATTTGCTATACTTAATTAGACGTATTCCAAATATTAAACTTTTATTTCAAAATTCAAATATTAAAAATTTCACAAAATTCAATTAAATATATTAATAAAATAAATAAAATTTTACAGGTTGTTACACTCTTCCCCGCTCAAAACTTTTCATCCTGAAAAGGAAGGAGGTAGGAGAATAGAAACAACAACAAAAAAAGACTGAAAAACAATTAATTTAAACCATATAAATTTAAATTTAAATCAATTAATGTCCAAAAATTGGTTTGAATTCATGGTATTTCATTAAGTTGATCTAATTTAAATACTATTGTAACAACCCTGTATTTTGTAATTATTTTAATTGTATATTTTAATTATTTTAATTTAAATTTTGATACTTCTTTTACTTATTAAAATGATTAAATTTTATTATTTAAATATAAATCATGATTTTTATATGAATTATAATTCCAAAACTTGTGTAAGTTGAATATTTCCAGAAAAAGTGAATTTTTGGTCAAATAGTCAAACTTTGACTTTTAACTTAAAATTTAAAAGTTTGAAATTTTAAATTTTATCTTTTATTATGAAAATAGATTTAATAACTTGAACACTGCTTTTTGTTTCGTGGAAAACAGAGTTAAACTGCAAAAGATATGTACATTTCAATTTTGAGTATAAATTGTTTATTTTGCAATTTTGTTATTTTAAATTGTATAAATTTTATTTTTTTATCTGTCATATTTTATTTTAATATGTTTTAACAGGTTATATTATGTATATTTTGACTTTTAAATATTTTTAAAATGATAATAGAATTTTTCTAAAATTTACTATGATGATTTCCTATTTTTAAAAGGTTGTTTTCCTTTTTATGCTATTTTCTTCATCTAAACTATATTTAAATTAAAATTTATTTATTTACTTTTGTGATTTCCTTTTTATTTTGTGTTCTTATCTTTATTTATAAATACTTTTAAGTACATAAAAATTTTCCCAAGTTCATTGCACTTATTTTTCATATTTTCAAGACTAGTTGCAAATTTTGCTGTTTTATTTAATTAAACTATATATAATTAATAATTAATTTATTTATTTTTGTTTATTTACTAAATTTTCATATTTTATCTGATTTTATATATATATTTCAGTTATATAAGGTTTAAAAATAAAATAATGGAAATTTGAAGAGTTTGTGTCTCTTTAGTTGCTCAAGGCTCTTCGTTTTCTCGCCTCTTTGTTTTCCAACCTTTTCATTTCTAGCCTTAGCCGACCATATCTTTTTGCTATTGCCGTGACTCCCTCTCATATTCACGTGAAAAATGTTTCTCAACTCCTCTTAAAAACTCACGGCTTGATAAGAGAGAAAAAAAATTTGCAAATGTCTTCCTTTATCTCTTCTCTTCTTCACAATTTCAATGATTTTGCTTCCTCCTTTGCAAAGCTTTGCTTGGCCCCACTCTCCACCATCATCACCGACCATCAACTCCTCCATCTCCAGCTGCAACATCAGCCTCTCCTCTGTCCATGTCAGGCCGTGGCATCCCAAAGATGAAAACAACACAAAAACTCCTTGAAACTATGCTAGCCTAGCCACAAAACATCACCTACCTCTTCCTATACACTTTGGCCACCCCTAGAACCACCACCACCACCAGCCACTACCTGACCCTTGGCCGCTGCTACACCATCTCCAAATCTGACTTGAAGCAAGGCCGTGAGCCCTAGGCCAAAACCCCACCATCCAAACTTGTAGAACCATGAACAAACCATCCATTCACCAAATCCCTTCATGTTGCTTGCCTTATCACCTCACAACCACCACATATGGCCTTGTCCGCCTCCTATTTCTCCACCACCACCATGATACCACCTCTGACCTTCCACCTCTCCACTATCCAGACCTGTACTTGCCTTTGGCCGAGCCCCACTTGCTTTTGGTCGAGCCAAAAACGCACCCAAACCCTACCTATTGTTGCCTTGACTTAGTATGCTTTATGTTGTAACTCCTCCATCTTCATCCACTTGTTGCCATGTGTTTTGATGCTAAACCCAAGTCATGTTGACACCTAGGCCGAGCCTAGTGTGATGAGAACAAGCCCAATTGATCATGTGACAAGCCATGTTGTCGTGGTCAGGCACTTTCGTGTTAAAGCTGGGTAATGTTCTTTGTTGATTTAAAGTTTCCATTTCGTTTAAATTCATATTTGTATTGTATGCATATGTTTATATGGTCTTGTTTATTTGTCGTACACAAGATCATTATCAAGGCTTTCCATTTCATTCAATTCAAATCGGATTTTCGTGCTTTTGGAATCGCTCTTGTGTTTGTTGTTTTGGTCTCTAGCTTCGAAAAGGTGAGTCTTTCTCACTCTGACATTTTTACTTATGAAATAGTGAATTGATGACAAGTGTTTAGTAATATAAAATGTTTATGCAAGTTAATGATGATTATATGATATGCTATGTCATGTTGTTACCATGTTAAAACTGTTAATTATAACCTGACATCTGATATATGACATTATATTGTGACATTGACATTGTTTATATTGTTTATGCATATATTCACACTGCAAGTTCCCTGTTAGAATAGAATCATTATGGGTTGAAACGATACATACCCCAACGGACTTTAGAATAGGAAAAAATCGTTATGGGCTGAAATGATAGGCCTGAGCGATTTTTATTGTATTTTATTTGGCTTGGGATTGCGGGTTTGAAATGATAAAACCCGGTTTTCTTTGTAAATTACGGATTGAAATGATATATATCCGTATCACTTGACCTAGGTTAGAAAATTATATACAGACCCCATGGTATATTTTTAAATGATTTTTTTTAAATATGTATTTTCAAAAGTATATATGAAATTTTGATTTAAAATATATATATATTATGGTTTTAAGAAAGTTAAATATTAAATCTTGAAATTGTGAATTTAAGTGAATTCAAGTATGTAAATTTGGAGTAAATGTGACGTTTGACTTTAAATTTTATTTTAAGATGTAAATAAACAATGGAAATTAAATTGAAAGTTTTGAAATGATATTTGAAGTAAAATTTTAAGTTTATTAAATTTATAAATTAATAAACAGTGAATTTTGACTTAATAAATGAATGGAGTTTGCAAAATTGAATATTTGATCTTAAAATTTTATTGTGTTAAATCATATATTAAAATGATTTTAAATGTGAAATTTTGAAGTCTAGAAATATGATTTTTAAGTTGTAATAATAAAAATTTGGAGTTTTATTATTATTTTTGAAAAGCTAAAATGAAACCTGGAATTTTATAGCATTTTCAAAATGCTTTAGTCTTTTGACAGCATTTTAATGCTATTGTTTTGAATCTAACAATGTTTGAAATAACTAAATATCTATTACGACATTTTATAAATGTCTCTATTCTTGAAATAAACCATTTTGGAAAATTTAAGCTACGATAGCACTTTATAAATGCTGTCGTTGCTATAATTTGACAATGTTTTGAAATGTTATAGATTTTAACACTGTTTGGGCTATATTTTAAAGTGTTAAATAATTTAACTTTTGAAATGGATTATCTGTGAAATTTTAGAAGTTTTGAATATTTAAATTTGAATTTTTAAGGAATTTAATTTGAATTTGAATTTAAATAAAGTTTACTTGGTTATGTGTTAAACGGAATGAAATGTAATATAATAAATGAATTTTTGAATGGAATTTTGGAATGTATTTTTGGTAATGATGTTTGAAATAATAAATGAATGACATATTTGATTTTTAAATGATATTTAACTTTGAATATTTGGATTTGAATTCAAATAATGATTTGATTATGAAGTTTTGAAAGGAGGTAATATTTTAATAATTTTGAAATGGTTTGGAAATGATTTGATCTTTATTTTAATAAAGAATGTGAATGTTGAATGATATTTGATTTTGCTTTTTTTGATAATGGAATATTTGAAGTTTATATTTGTATGAAAAGATATTTGGTTTAATTGTAATTTAAGTTTATTTTAATAATATTGGATTTATGAAATGAATATTTCAAAACTACATAATAATGAAATTAGATTTGAGATATGAATATATGGAATTATAAAGTTTAGTTTTGAAATGTGGGATATTAAAGTTTGGAAACATATTAAAATTGGATAGCTTATTTTGTAGATCAAATCTATATTTGAAATTTATAAGATTTGAAATGTTTTGTTAGAAAACTGAATTGAATTGAAATTGATGGTTTGATTTGAATTAAATTGGAAATTTGAAATTTTGAATTAAATTGGAAATAAATTTGTAAAATGTAAAGAATTAAATGAATGTTTCATGATTTCAAATGTATGATTTCAGAATTTTATGATTTTCAAAGTGTAATGATTTCAAGTATTTTGGTTTCGAAAGAGTTATAACTTTGAAAGTATTATGATTTTCGAAGTGAATATAGGTTTGAGATGGAAATGATAAAGTATAAACTATGTTGATTTGAATATAGTTTTGAAATAAAAATGATTTTGGTTTCGAAGTATAAACTATTTTGATTGAATAAATAGTTTTGAAATAAAAATGGTTTTGGTTTCGAGGCGTAAACTATTTTGAAAGGAATATAGTTTTGAAATGAAATGATTTGATCCATTTGAAATATAAACTATTTTGAAATGACCACGGCGTTATAATAACGTTTGGTTGTTAAAGAGACCAGGATCGAAAGTTGTCATACTCTCTGCCAACTCCGAAAACCACTTTAACAACCGTGTACGCGGTGGAGATTCCAGAATGAAGTAGGATGGAGGGGACGTTCTTGAGGTATATTACGTGGACCCAACTCCCGTGAGTTGGCATAAGGTGGCTTAAACAGGAGCGATCTCGGGCCAAAGGAGGTAGCACCTCTGGTCGGACACATTCCTTTGATACTATACTCTTACTGGTGATTGATTAGATGGCCATCCTCCGATTTTGATTGGGAGTGTGTTCCGAGGTGGGCGTATGTGGCTGCTGCGTTACCACCAGCCCATGTACGTAATTGGTATATCTACCCTGGCATTGCCTTGTGTGCCGTGTCACCTACCATACCGAGCCTTTACTACGAGTTTGTTTTTCTCCCGTAGCCCGTGTGGTATCCTCTGACAGTCACCCAGAGTGGAGATGGCATGATATTGGATGGACTACTGGGACTATTATGTGTGAAGGGTGATATGGGTAGCCCGGAACGCTATTTAAAAGTATGTTTATTTTACTGTAGACATTATTATAGTAGCGCAATATTACTACATAGTAAATAGTTTAACGGATCCTTAAAGGATGGGCGATCCCAAGCATCCTTTAAGTTACTGATGCATTTTTGTTACTGTTCACTTGAGTTTATTTACAGTTCATAAGTATTTATGTCCTGACTCGAGTTTTTTGTATTTTGCTTTAGGCTTGAGTCAGATTGAGTGAGTTAGCATTCAAGATTCACCTTCGGAGTTGGAGCTTTCCTTGAAGATCTAGCCATCTATTTTGCTTTCTGTATCCAGTGATTTTAGTGATGTATTCTGATTTGTACCTGATGTATCTTGTTACTTTTTGTTGTATCATGTTTAACTCTGATGTATCTTATTTTTATATAGTAGCTTCATGAACTACTATTTCTTTTAAATTCCGCTGCATTATTAAATACTCTGTGTCTATGATCTGTGATCTGTGATTATGTATTTAATGTATATTCTGAGATTTGCCAAATTTTATTTACAACGCGGTATTTTGAGCAATTCAAGTCCGACATGTGTGGATGCGAATGGTTGAAAATATCGGGTCGTTACACTTGGTATCAGAGCTTTGGTAGCTCTAGGCAAAAACTCATCATATAGAGTAGATGTATTTACAGAATCACTTTCATTCGAGTTGGATCTCTTTCTTTTGACTCGATTCCTTGGTATTTTGGAACGTTCCCTGCGATTCCAAAATCTATTCATATTACCCACTATTCATCTTCATTTGATTTCGGAGTATCCCATAACTCCACTTCGAATGATCTTTATAGTGAATTGGCGGTCTCACCAGTATTCTAATTTTCTTGTAAAAGGGGTGAAACTCCTTTACAATTAGAATAGATTCACCAGAGATTTATATTTATCATCGGTTTAGATGCTAGTATCTCCTATTATCCCAAACTTTATCTCTTGAGGTCGAATGTAGATTTACCCAGAAAATCCACATCGATCTTATTCTTTAAGTCACGGTTGACCCGGTTAAGGTTGCCCGCGATTTATTTCAGCTTATCCACCTCCCTACTCTGTATTTTATCATCCTGTCTTTTGTTTCCAATCTATTCTTCCAAACATTTTGAATTGTACTTGTAAATCTATATTTTGTTTTATATATTGTGTTGTTTGAGTTGTTGATGTTGGATTGGGTTTTTGATCGATTCGTCTGATCAACGCTATCGATAAGATTTCCAAAACACTTTGACAGAACAAACTGACATAATATTATTTTAAAAATTTAGGAATGAAATAAATTTTGATATATAAGTAAATTTATGGAACTTAATAAATTGATTTAAATTGATAATTTGAAATGATAATACTTGATTTATCATTTATTGTTCTACAAATGAATTTATAAATAGTTGTTTATAAATTGATTTGGGAACTGGCATTAATTTAAATCAAGAATTTGAGAATTTAATTTCCGATGGATTTCAAACCTTATGTTTAAAATTTTAAAAGGATATATTATTTAAAGTATTTTCAAGTAGAAATTTGTTTCCAAAGAATTTTAAAGTTTAAAATTAGTGCTCTTCTCTTGGTCGCTGAAAAATAACTTCGGTGATGACTGCAGCATCATCGACATTCATTTTCGAGTTTCGAAGTGAAGAGACAGTTCTGTATTCTTACTATAGCTTTGTTTTGGGAATTTAATCGATTTGAATTTCTAAAATATGACTTGATTTTAATATATATAGATATATGATTGAAATTTGATTTGACATATTATGTATATATTATTAGTTATCTCCAAATGGTTTAAATGGAATCGAAAATTTAATTCTTAAATTCTATCTTAAAGAATAATTTCAATTATGAAAGAAAAAAAATATTTAAAAATTTGGATAAATGATTCAAACTTGAGATAATTGAATTTGAAAGTTTTATTTGTATAACACACAATTGCATTTCAATATAACTTACCTTAATTTTTTTAAAAAGTTAACAATGTAATTAGATAATATACAATATAAAAGGATTTTATAAATAAAATTTGAGTGGTTATAATAAATGTTATACACTTAAATTTTGGTTATAAAAGATTAACAGAGGTAAACAAAGAAAAAGAAAATTTAAAGAGATTTTATTTAAATAACTTAATAATCAAATTTGATTTAATATGGAACCTTAAGTCTAACCCAGAAATTTTAATAAAAGTTATTTCCTGAAATGAATATGTTTGTATACTAAACAATGTATCATTGAATAGAAAATAAAATATATTTGAATGAGATATTTTATAATAAGGTTTATTTAACTTGAAATCATAGTTTAATTGATGTATAAATGAATAAAGGTGTAAAGAAATTTGATTGCTGTATTTGCTATGATATCTATTTTATAAATAAAATATTTTATTTATAAAATAGATATGTCTTGTAAAATGAATAATTTTGATTTAAATAGTTAAGATGTATTTTTAATATCACTAAAATTTGATTATTGAGAATTTGGTTTTCAAATGGAAATTTAAAGTGTAACTTATTGAAGGAATATCCTATTTATGAAATGAGTATTTTAAATAAAGTGTTAGGTTATTTGTTAAATTAAGAAATAGGTAAAATAATGAACTTTTGACTTAATAAATGAAGTATAGTTTAATTGGGATATTCCATTCATAAAATTTGTTTTAATAAATATAAGTAAATGATATCCAAATGAATATTTCTAAAATTGAACTGATTTGAAATACTAATATGTCTACTGTAACATATTATAAGTGCTGCTGTTTCTAAAATAAAATGTTTTGGAAATTTTATAATTGAATAAATGAACTTAGAAATGTTACAACTTTGAAATGAGTATTATTTGACATTGAATTTAAATGGTTTAAAGGAAGATTATTTTAAAGGTGTTATGATTTCAAAGTATTATGATTTCAAAGCATGATGATTTCAAATTTATTATCTTATTTTGTTTTTCAAACTATCTTTTAGTTGTCCTTATTTTCCTTATCTTTCTATAGAATGGGGAGGCTATTGCTTATACCAGTCTGTTTAGAAATCTTTCTATAATCTTTGAAAATCTTTGGTACTCATCTGGATCTGAACACTGCTTACCATCCACAGACTATCAGTCAAACGGGAAGGGTGAATCAGATTTTAGAGGATCTTTTTGTGCTTGTATTTTTTATTCTGGAGGATCTTGGAAGATCATCTACACCTTGTTAAACTTACCTATAACAATAGTTATCAGGTATGATTCGAATATGCTTGTCATCTTATCTAAATCTTGTCTCATTCTATTTTTTTCTTCTGTGCTTTCCGGTACCTCGTTCCTTTTCGGGGACGAAAAGTTTTGAGTGGGGGAGAGTGTAACAACCCTGTATTTTGTAATTATTTTAATTGTATATTTTAATTATTTTAATTTAAATTTTGATAAAAAAAACTTATTTTACTTATTGAAATGATTAAATTTTATTATTTAAATATAAATCTTGATTTTTATATGAATTATAATTCCAAAACTTGTGTAAGTTGAATATTTCCAGAAAAAGTGAATTTTTGGTCAAATAGTCAAACTTTGACTTTTAACTTAAAATTTAAAAGTTTGAAATTTTAAATTTTATCTTTTATTATAAAAATAGATTTAATAACTTGAACACTGCTTTTTGTTTCGTGGAAAACAGAGTTAAACTGCAAAAGATATGTACATTTCAATTTTGAGTATAAATTGTTTATTTTGCAATTTTGTTATTTTAAATTGTATAAATTTTATTTTGTTCTCTGTCATATTTTATTTTAATATGTTTTAACATGTTATATTATATATATTTTGACTTTTAAATATTTTTAAAATGATAATAGAATTTTTCTAAAATTTACTATGATGATTTCCTATTTTTAAAAGGCTGTTTTCCTTTTTCTGCTATTTTCTTCATCTAAACTATATTTAAATTAAAATTTATTTATTTACTTTTGTGATTTCCTTTTTATTTTGTGTTCTTATCTTTATTTATAAATACTTTTAAGTGCATAAAAATTTTCCCAAGTTCATTGCACTTATTTTTCATATTTTCAAGACTAGTTGCAAATTTTGCTGTTTTATTTAATTAAACTATATATAATTAATAATTAATTAATTTATTTTTGTTTATTTACTAAATATTCATATTTTAACTTATTATATATATATATTTCAGTTATATAAGGTTTAAAAAGAAAATAATGGAAATTTGAAGAGTTTGTGTCTCTTTAGTAGCTCAAGGCTCTTCGTTTTCTCGCCTCTTTGTTTTCCAACCTTTTCATTTCTACCCTTAGCCGACCATATCTTTTTGCTATTGCCGTGACTCCCTCACATATTCACGTGAAAAATGTTTCTCAACTCCTCCTAAAAACTCACGGCTTGATAAGAGAGAAAAAAAATTGCAAATGTCTTCCTTTATCTCTTCTCTTCTTCACAATTTCAATGATTTTGCTTCCTCCTTTGCAAAGCTTTGCTTGGCCCCACTCTCCACCATTATCACCGACCATCACCTCCTCCATCTCTAGCTGCAACATCAGCCTCTCCTCTGTCCATGTCAGGCCGTGGCATCCCAAAGATGAAAACAACACAAAAACTCCTTGAAACTATGCTAGCCTAGCCACAAAACATCACCTACCTCTTCCTATACACTTTGGCCACCCCTAGAACCACCACCACCACCCACTACCTGACCTTTCGCCGCTGCTATACCATCTCCAGATCTGACCTGAAGCAAGGCCGTGAGCCCTAGGCCAAAACCCCACCATCCAAACTTGTAGAACCATGAACAAACCATCCATTCACCAAATCCCTTCATGTTGCTTGCCTTATCACCTCACAACCACCACATATGGCCTTGACCGCCTCCTATTTCTCCACCACCACCATGATACCACCTCTGAGCTTCCACCTCTCCACTGTCCAGACCTGTACTTGCCTTTGGCCGAGCCCCACTTGCTTTTGGTCGAGCCAAAAACGCACCCAAACCCTACCTATTGTTGCCTTGACTTAGTATGCTTTATGTTGTAACTCCTCCATCTTCATCCACTTGTTGCCATGTGTTTTGATGCTAAACCCAAGTCATGTTGACACCTAGGCCGAGCCTAGTGTGATGAGAACAAGCCCAATTGATCATGTGACAAGCCATGTTGTCGTGGTCAGGCACTTTCGTGTTAAAGCTGGGTAATGTTCTTTGTTGATTTAAAGTTTCCATTTCGTTTAAATTCATATATGTATTGTATGCATATGTTTATATGGTCTTGTTTATTTGTCGTACACAAGATCATTATCAAGGCTTTCCATTTCATTCAATTCAAATCGGATTTGTCGTGCTTTTGGAATCGCTCTTGTGTTTGTTGTTTTGGTCTCTAGCTTCGAAAAGGTGAGTCTTTCTCACTCTGACATTTTTACTTATGAAATAGTGAATTGATGACAAGTGTTTAGTAATATAAAATGTTTATGCAAGTTAATGATGATTATATGATATGCTATGTCATGTTGTTACCATGTTAAAACTGTTAATTATAACCTGACATCTGATATATGACATTATATTGTGACATTGACATTGTTTATATTGTTTATGCATATATTCACACTGCAAGTTCCCTGTTAGAATAGAATCATTATGGGTTGAAACGATACATACCCCAACGGACTTTAGAATAGGAAAAAATCGTTATGGGCTGAAATGATAGGCCTGAGCGATTTTTATTGTATTTTATTTGGCTTGGGATTGCGGGTTTGAAATGATAAAACCCGGTTTTCTTTGTAAATTACGGATTGAAATGATATATATCCGTATCACTTGACCTAGGTTAGAAAATTATATACAGACCCCATGGTATATTTTTAAATGATTTTTTTTAAATATGTATTTTCAAAAGTATATATGAAATTTTGATTTAAAATATATATATATTATGGTTTTAAGAAAGTTAAATATTAAATCTTGAAATTGTGAATTTAAGTGAATTCAAGTATGTAAATTTGGAGTAAATGTGACGTTTGACTTTAAATTTTATTTTAAGATGTAAATAAACAATGGAAATTAAATTTAAAGTTTTGAAATGATATTTGAAGTAAAATTGTAAGTTTATTAAATTTATAAATTAATAAACAGTGAATTTTGACTTAATAAATGAATGGAGTTTGCAAAATTGAATATTTGATCTTAAAATTTTATTGTGTTAAATCATATGTTAAAATGATTTTAAATGTGAAATTTTGAAGTCTAGAAATATGATTTTTAAATTGTAATAATAAAAATTTGGAGTTTTATTATTATTTTTGAAAAGCTAAAATGAAACCTGGAATTTTATAGCATTTTCAAAATGCTTTAGTCTTTTGACAGCATTTTAATGCTATTGTTTTGAATCTAACAATGTTTGAAATAACTAAATATCTATTACGACATTTTATAAATGTCGCTATTCTTGAAATAAACCATTTTGGAAAATATAAGCTACGATAGCACTTTATAAATGCTGTCGTTGCTATAATTTGACAATGTTTTGAAATGTTATAGATTTTAACACTGTTTGGGCTATATTTTAAAGTGTTAAATAATTTAACTTTTGAAATGGATTATCTGTGAAATTTTATAAGTTTTGAATATTTAAATTTGAATTTTTAAGGAATTTAAATTGAATTTGAATTTAAATAAAGTTTACTTTGGTTATGTGTTAAACGGAATGAAATGTAATATAATAAATGAAATTTTGAATGGAATTTTGGAATGTATTTTTGGTAATGATGTTTGAAATAATAAATGAATGACATATTTGATTTTTAAATGATATTTAACTTTGAATATTTGGATTTGAATTCAAATAATGATTTGATTATGAAGTTTTGGAAGGATGTAATATTTTAATGATTTTGAAATGGTTCGGAAATGATTTGATCTTTATTTTAATAAAGAATGTGAATGTTGAATGATATTTGATTTTGCTTTTTTTGATAATGGAGTATTTGAAGTTTATATTTGTATGAAAAGATATTTGGTTTAATTGTAATTTAAGTTTATTTTAATAATATTGGATTTATGAAATGAATATTTCAAAACTACATAATAATGAAATTAGATTTGAGATATGAATATATGGAATTATAAAGTTTAGTTTTGAAATGTGGGATATTAAAGTTTGGAAACATATTAAAATTGGATAGCTTATTTTGTAGATCAAATCTATATTTGAAATTTATAAGATTTGAAATGTTTTGTTAGAAAACTGAATTGAATTGAAATTGATGGTTTGATTTGAATTAAATTGGAAATTTGAAATTTTGAATTAAATTGGAAATAAATTTGTAAAATGTAAAGAATTGAATGAATGTTTCATGATTTCAAATGTATGATTTCAGAATGTTATGATTTTCAAAGTGTAATGATTTCAAGTATTTTGGTTTCGAAAGAGTTATAACTTTGAAAGTATTATGATTTTGGAAGTGAATATAGGTTTGAGATGGAAATGATAAAGTATAAACTATTTTGATTTGAATATAGTTTTGAAATAAAAATGATTTTGGTTTCGAAGTATAAACTATTTTGATTGAATAAATAGTTTTGAAATAAAAATGGTTTTAGTTTCGAGGCGTAAACTATTTTGAAAGGAATATAGTTTTGAAATGAAATGATTTGATCTTTTTGAAATATAAACTATTTTGAAATGACCACGACGTTATAATAACGTTTGGTTGTTAAAGAGACCGGGATCGAAAGTTGTCATACTCTCTTCCAACTCCGTAAACCACTTTAACAACCGTGTACGCGGTGGAGATTCCAGAATGAAGTAGGATGGAGGCGACGTTCTTGAGGTATATTACGTGGACCCAACTTCCGTGAGTTGGCATAAGGTGGCTAAAACAGGAGCGATCTCGGGCCAAAGGAGGTAGCACCTCTGGTCGGACACATTCCTTCGATACTATACTCTTACTGGTGATTGATTAGATGGCCATCCTCCGATTTTGATTGGGAGTGTGTTCCGAGGTGGGCGTATGTGGCTGCTGCGTTACCACCAGCCCATGTGCGTAATTGGTATATCCACCCTGGCATTGCCTTGTGTGCCGTGTCACCTACCATACCGAGCCTTTACTACGAGTTTGTTTTTCTCCCGTAGCCCGTGTGGTATCCTCTGACAGTCACCCAGAGTGGAGATGGCATGATATTGGATGAACTACTGGGACTATTATGTGTGAAGGGTGATATGGGTAGCCCAGAACGCTATTTAAAAGTATGTTTATTTTACTGTAGACATTATTATAGTAGCGCAATATTACTACATAGTAAATAGTTTAACGGATCCTTAAAGGATGGGCGATCCCAAGCATCCTTTAAGTTACTGATGCATTTTCGTTACTGTTCACTTGAGTTTATTTACAGTTCATAAGTATTTATGTCCTGACTCGAGTGTTTTGTATTTTGCTTTACGCTCGAGTCAGATTGAGTGAGTTAGCATTCAAGATTCACCTTCGGAGTTGGAGCTTTCCTTGAAGATCCAGCCATCTATTTTGCTTTCTGTTTCCAGTGATTTCAGTGATGTATTCTGATTTGTGCCTGATGTATCTTGTTACTTTTTGTTGTATCATGTTTAACTCTGATGTATCTTATTTTTATATAGTAGCTTCATGAACTACCATTTCTTTTAAATTCCGCTGCATTATTAAATACTCTGTGTCTGTGAACTGTGATTATGTATTTACTGTATATTCTGAGATTTGCCAAATTTTATTTACAACGCGGTATTTTGAGCAATTCAAGTCCGACATGTGCGGATGCGAATGGTTGAAAATATCGGGTCGTTACAACTATTGACCTTCAAAACAAAATTTATTCTATTTACCTCATGTATTATTAACTTATTGTTCTATTTGTCTCAATTAACACTTTACAATTAAAATTTAAGTGTATAACATTTATTACAACCACTCAAATTTTATTTATAATTTCTTTTAACATCATTTTACATTGTGAATTATTCAATTACATATTCAACTTCTGAATGATTAGAGTAAGTCATATTAAAATGAAATCGGGTATTATAAAAGTAAAATTTCCTTATTCAATTTATTTCAAATTTAAATATTTGTTAAAATTTGTAACGATCCTGACTCGACCTTCGAAAATCGGCACCGAATACGACACTCGTATTCAAATGCCGCAGATCCAAATGTCGAATCTGGTTCGTCGGAGCTTATAACACATTAAGTATACAACACAGCGGAAGAAAAAGAATAACATATATCATATATACTTGATATACAATATTTTATACATTCTAGAGGAGGGGCTTTATAATAGAAACATCATTCCCTCTCCTCAATTTCTTTACTGTACGTATATCTTGAGAAATAGAAAGAATAAAAAAAGAGAAAGATAAAACCTAATTTCTAATCCTTTCAGTCAAAACTTACGTACAATCAAAACTAAGAGATAGACTCCCAATTTTTAAGTATCCCTATAATCCTTTAGCATCTTTCCTTTTCAGTGGATAGCTATTTAGAGTTTTCTGATTTTGTTAGCAATTGGAAGGTGAAGGTCAAGCAATCAAAGGCTAGCCGATTTAGAGCTTGAAGATTGTTATTTGGAGTTTTAGATGAGTGAAGTTTTAAACTTCTTCTTTATTTCAAGTTGTGATTGCATGAAGGCCAAAAAGTTAAATCTTTACATTTGAGTTGTTGCTAGTCCCTTTTCCTTATTTTATTTGTTATAATTCAGATCATTGGATATTACAGTAATATGGTGATTTCATAGATATTTGATATAAAAAGAATTGAATGTAGTATGGGAAAGGAGAAGAGATGAAAGATTTTTGAATGAAGCATACATGAAATTTAATGTTGTATGAATGGAATTATTAATGCACTTAACATGTATGATGAAAAGACCTAAAAATAAAACATGTCATTTTAAGTTTTTTTTTTAAAACAATTTTTTTTGGGAAAAGCTTGCTGGTTGCATTGTGCAAAAAGCACTGTGCATGTGATGCACGGTAGTGTAGACGGAGGGTGTTGCACTAATGCAGCACTGTGCTGCACTGTAGTGCAGCCGGTGGGCGCTGCACTAGTGCAGCGCCGACTTCCTTGTAGTGCAGTCGAAGGGGCTACACTGTTGTGCAGTACCAGTTGCACTGTAGTGCAGCGTCGACCGCACTGTAGTGCAGCCAGAGGGGCTACACTGTTGTGCAACACCAATTGCACTGTAGTGCAGCACACTATTGCACTGTTGTGCAGCTGACGGCTGCACTGTAGTGTAGCGCAGTGCAGCACTGTATAGTCCGGTAGGGGCTGCACCGTGTGTAGCTCTATTATGCACTATAGTGCAGCGCGGCTGCACTGTGCGCAGTCCACGGGCTGCATAAGTGCAATCCAATGAAAAAAACTACAATTAATAAATTATTTTATTTGCTATGAAGTAATTGTGTATTATTGCGAAATAAAGTAGTAATTGTATCTATTTCAATGGATAATTGTTTTACTAAAACTTTAATTGTTTTAAACCATACATTGGGATTTTTGGAGGATTCTGCAATTACTAATTTTATTTGTAAGAAACATATTAAATTTATAAATGCTTTGGATTCTTATGGCATGTTTTTAAATAATAAAACTTAATGACACTTTTGATTTTTGGGTGGGGATAGATTGGACTCTGTTGTACCAATGGACCAAAACTCCATCTTGGCTGACCTGATTCAGGATCGTAACCTGAATTAGTGGTATATCACTTGCCCTTTTACCACCAAAGGTCAACGGTCTGCTACACAGGGCTAATGTTATTTTTGATCGAGATCTCCGATCGGTAGATCACAGACTATAATGGATGGAGGCGTGGGGGTCCTACGTGTAGATCCATGAATGGGTAGCATACGGCCTTTGCCTTAGACCATCTAGGTTATTCTGGGTTGATCGCCAGGTGTATTATAACGTTATGAGTAGGTTATGGTGTTGATGTCTCCGCGTGCGCTCGAGCTCTACCATTGTGATTTTACAATACTAACGTTTGTTTATTTGGTATATTTTATGAGTCATGTTACATTTATCCCATAATTCCCATATTACAATTTTCTTTATCTTATGATTTTTTTTGGAAAATATTAAAATTGATTTTAGAAACCCAGTATCTTTGGAGATTGTGTACATGAACTTATTTATTATAATATTGCTTTACATATGATAATTGGATTGGTATCATATTGGATTACATGCGATATTTTTAGTCTAAAACCATTGCTTGATTAAATGAATTGTTTATGAAACTAAATCTACATGTTGGTTCACACATATATGCCTCATGTTGGGTTATACATGCGGTGTTTTTTTCCATTTTGTTGATTGAGATAATCATTGCCCATAGATCTTACTTCACTCACACTAGAAATAGTCGGACCCGTGTGATTTGTTTTATAATCCTCGGGTCAGTCTGAGGGTTGTGGTTGCAAGTTAGGTTGCTTGGACTGTAGCAGCATTCTTATCATTTTCCACGTTTTGGGGTTTTGGACTTTACAGCTTGGACTTAGGAGTAGTTAATATAAGTATTATGGTATGTAGATTATTATGTATTTTGGGAGTGGTATTATGTACTATGGACTATGTATTGTGGATATTACTATTGTGATATGTATTATGTATTCTACTGTTATTGTGCTGAACTGTACGTTCTATTATATTCTGTTCTATGTAACCTGGAAAAAATATATCTTGTACCATTGCTTTGAACCGAGACTGAGCACAAATGGTAAGTAGAAAAAAATAAAAATAAAAAAAGAAATAAAAAAAATCATAAACTTTTTTGTGCCAGTGTTAGTTCAAGGGAATGAGTTCATCATTTAGCCCTATCGAGTCCCATTCTCCATGCTTTCTAACAGTAATACTTAGTATTGCTCTTGGATGGCATGGGTATAAGGGTCGGGCGTTATATTTTTGGTATCAGAGCCCAAGTTAACAATAGTATAGAATATATTTAGAATATAAGTTAGCACAAATCAGTAGAAGCATTGTACATGTCTATATACCATAAGTACCACTCCCATAATATAATAATAGTTGTACGTGCCTAAAATAAAACCACAAATCTTTAAAAAAAATTAGTGTGAGAATTATTTTAGTACCAGCTTAACAATATTTCTCACTATGTAGAGTAGTGAGAAAGATGGTTAGAAGATCTCCCCTTTTGGCGATGGAGCAGTAGTTAGAGTTGATGCAAAAAATGCCACAGGCGGCACCCGCTCCTAATGCTGCTCCTAGAGTTGATTTTGCCCATATGTGTAAGGACTTTGTGAGCCTCGGAGGGAAGCCCTTTCATGGAAATGAAGGTGTAGTTGGAGTTCTGGCTTGGTTGAAGACTTGTGAACGAGTCTTTGGGCACATGGGTGTGACGGACCACCAAAAGGTCCAGATTGCTTCCAACTTCCTCTAGATGGTGCATCTGACTGGTTCGATGTGGTTAGTGCTGAGATAGGCGAGGAGGAGCTAACATGAGAGAGATTTGGGGAACGATTCGAATTAAGGTTCGTTCCTGAGGCAGAGAAGGCTATCCTCGCTCGTAGATTTATTGAGCTGAAGCACAGAGATACGATAGTGCAGGAGTACGTCAATACCTTCAACTCCCTCTCTAAGTATGGTCCTGATTTGGTCAACACTCCCTTCAAAAAGAACCATAAATTTGTGTATGGTCTACGTAGAAAGCTGAAGGAACAACTTTTGACTCAGCTTCGCTCCACTTTTGATGAGATAGTTTATTTAACCATGAGGTTGAAGACTTGCATAGGGAAAGAGATGATGATGCACCACCGAACCGGCAGAGCTTTGTGCCTAACAGGAAGGCTCCATTCTTCCCTAAGAAGAAGCAGAATCCTCATAAGAAGCAAAAGAAGGGTCAGGCTTTAGGCTCCTAGAAGTAAGATAAAAGTGGTGTGAAATGCTACAAGTATGGAGTGATGGGGAATTTTGCTAATAATTACCCCCAGAGGCAGAGCTATGAGTATCACCAGACTGGTCATTTGAATAACAACTGTCCACAGCTTACGAAGAAGAAGCTAGCAGCTAAGCTGAATGTCATTGAAGGAGATCTATGCCCCAGCTAGAGGAAGGGAAAGCAGGTAGCGATCATGGAAGGAACGATTCTTTTTAGAGATACTTTCATTCGTATACTCTTTGACACCAGTGCCTCACATTCTTTCATATCTAAGGAATTAGTTGATAGATATGATTTAGAAGTTGTATACCTCATGACATCTCTAAGGGTTGCGAATCCCATTGGTGGGTCTGCAACACTTGGAATGTTGTGTAAAGGCTTTGATCTTTTCTTTTGTGGACTCCCATTTCTGTGTGATTTGCATGTATTTGAGTGCCTTGGCTTTGATATTATCTTGAGGATGGCTTGGTTGGATCATTATGATGCTCAGCTTTCCTGCTCTGATAGAGTTGTTACTTTGAAGCATCCATCCTATAAAGGGCTTGTTAATATGACTTTGGATATGCTAAGATTTGATGCTTATGTTTCTTTGTTTTCCATTGAGTCATGAGAAGAAAACAAGATAGCCAGAGTACAAATTGTCAGAGAATTTGGTGATATATTTGAGCCTGTTACAGGCTTACCACCAAAGAGGCCAGGAGTTCCGCATAGATCTAATCCCTGGATCCCAACCAGTCAGTCGACCACCTACTCGTATGCCTCGAGTTGAGATGGAGGAACTTCGCAAGCAGTTGACTGAATTCTAAGGGAAGTAGTTTATCCGATCTAGCAGATTACCTTGGGGAGCTGTTGCTGTTTTTGTAAAGAAGCCTGATGGCTCTTTTCGTTTATGCATTGACTACAAGAAGATTAATGAGCTAACTATAAAGAATAAGTATCCCTTACCTCGTATTGATGGTCTTTTTAATCAGTTGAGAGGAGCAAAGGTCTTTTCCCAGTTGGACTTAGCCGCCAGATTCCATCAGCTGAGAGTAGCGGAAGATAGCATTTCTCTTACTGCTTTCCGCACTTGTAATGGTTCATACGAATGGCTAGTAATGCCATTTGGGCTTATGAATGCTCTTGCATACTTTGTAGAACTAATGAATAAAATATTCAGAAGCTATCTTAACCAATATGTCCTGGTCTTTATTGATGACATCCTAGCGTATTCCAAGTCCGAGCAAGAGCATGAAGGGCATTTGAGGATGGTTTTGGAGACCTTGAGGGAACATAAGATGAAAGCTAATTCCTCCAAATGCCACTTTCGGCAGAAGGAGGTAAAGAATTTATGCCATATAGTCTCTGAAGCCGGTGTAGCCATGGATCCTTCTAAGATTGAGGCCATACAGAATTGGAAGAGACCTGAATCTGTTAACGAGGTACGGAGCTTCTTAGGACTAGCTGGTTTCTACCGACGTTTTATTAAATATTTATCCAAGATCATGACTCCTTTGACGAGGCTGACGAGGAAAGGAGTCAAGTATGAGTGGATAGATAAGTGTGAAGAAGCTTTCTCAAAGTTGAAGGGATGCTCACTAACGCTCCAGTTTTGGTGATTCCAGAGGGTAATCAGGATCTTATGGTCTACACTGATGCTAGTAGGTCTGGCCTTGGAGCAGTACTAATGCAGAAAGGACGGGTTGTAGCTTATGCATCCAGGAAATTGAGGCCCGATGAGATTCGATATGCTGTTCATGATTTGGAGCTAGCAGCCATGGTTTTTGCTTTGAAGTTGTGGCGACACTATCTTATGGGTGAGCGGTTTGTTCTCTATACAGACCATAAGTCCTTGAAATATATATTTTCCCAGAAGGAACTGAACATGCACCAACAAAGGTGGTTGGAGTTTTTGGCAGCCTATGATTTTGATATTCTGTATACCCCTAGGGAAGGAAACCGTATTGCGGATGCCCTCAGTCGTAAACACCAGGCAGTTGTATCGTTGATGGTGGCTGAATGGCATGACCTGGAGCTGTTAGCTTCTAGTGGGATCTATTACAGTATGCCCACTAATAGCTCAGGGAGGATCTTGGCAAGCTTGGTTGTGAGACCCAGTCTTATGGACAAGATTTATCTTGCTCAGAAGGAAGATTCGGTTGCTTTACATAGTATTCATCGGCTGAAGAATGGAGAGGAAGCTGATGATCTAAAAGGTTTTGAGATGGATGCTCTTGGTTGTTGGAGGAAGAAGGGTAGGATCTTTGTACCTAATGTTGCAGGGCTTAGACAAGAGGTGATGAACGACTGCCATTGTCTATGATACACTATTCACCCAGGTGGCATCAAGATGTACATGGACATGAAGCGCCTATAATACTGGGAAGGAATGAAGCGTGATATAGGCGAATATGTTAAGAATTGCATTACTTTCCAATTGGTGAAATGCGAGCACCAGAAGCCTAGCGATCTTATTCAGCCCTTGGAGTTTCCATTATGGAAATGGGATCAGGTATAAGTGAATTTAGATTTTATAATGGTTCACTTGTATAAACCCTTTAATGTTATCCAATTAGTGTTTCATTAATGCTTTGTTTAGGTATCAATGGATTTCATTGATGGCTTGCCTTGATCGAGGCAAGGACATGATAGCATATGGGTAGTAATGGACCGTTTGACGAAATCTGCCCATTTTATCCCTATCAAGTCAAAGAGGACCGCACTTTATTTGGCGAAGTTGTATGTGAAGGAAATTGTTCGTCTCCATGGTGTACCCAGCGCTATAGTTTGTGACAGAGATCCATTATTTACTAGTGGATTTTGGAGGAGCTTACAAGCAGCTTTGGGGGCGAAGTTGAATATTAGCTCAACTTATCATCCTCGGTCCGATGGACAAACTGAGCGAGTCAACAAGATATTGGAGGATTTGTTGCGTTGTACTCTGAATTTTGGAGGTTCTTGGAAGGACTACCCGTACTTGGTAGAGTTTTCATATAATAATAGCTTTCAGTCCAGTATAGGCATGGCTCCTTTTGAAGCACTATATGGAAGACCATGTAGATCTCCTGCATGCTGTCTTGAGACTAGAGATAAGTTAGTTCTTGGTCCCGACACTGTACGAGGAGCTTCAGAGAAGGTAGAGTTAATTAGGAGGAGGATGAAAGAAGCACCAGATAGACAATAGTCCTATGTAGATAAAAGAAGAAAGGACTTGGAGTTTAGCGTCGACGATCATGTGTTCGTGAAGGTTACACCTTTAAAGGGGGTAATGAGGTTTATCAAGACTGGTAAGTTTACTCCTAGATTTATTGGGCCTTATCCTATTATGGAGCGGATTGGGAAGCTTGCCTATAGAGTTGCTCTACCTGAACACTTATCGGGTGTGCACAACGTTTTACATGTGTCACACTTGAGAAAGTGCTTGAGAGATTCCGAGGACGTGATAGAGCCAAAGCAGTTGCAGCAGCTTGAGATCGCTTCTAATATGACATATACTCGAGATCCTATTCGTATCATTTCCTCTGATATGAAGAAGTTGCGTAGTAAGGTGGTTCCTCTGGTCAAGGTGCAGTGGTTGAGCAATCCGAAGGACTGCACCTGAGAAACACAAGAGTCGATGCAGAGGCGTTATCCTGAGTTATTTGGTACTCGAGTAAGATTCTTTTAGATTTTAATCAACTAATAAACTTATAGATATCACATTTACGCAGAAAGTGCAAGGACACAATTTTTGTAAAGGGGGAAGTCTATAACAATCCGATTTTAGGGATACTAAATTGAGAATCAACTAATAAATTGATAATTAATCTGTTAATAGTAGTAAAAAATTAAATATTTATGGAAAAAATGAAATAATAAATAAATGAAAACAAAAGAAAATAAAATGAAAATTTAATGTTAATAGGGTTAAGAGGAAAATAAATGGAAACAAATTCATTTACTTTTAGTTCGCGTTATAAATTATGTCTTTTTAGTTGTAATGCCATTTAATTTAATAGATGAACCATTTTATTAACCCAAAGTATTTGAAAAGTTAAAAATTGAGAGTGATATGTTTTTTACGAAAGAATGATAAATAATTACATGAGATAAAATGCGATTTATGTATGAAGAGTTTAAATGGGAATTTTTTATGTTGATTTACAATTAGGTATAAAAGGAAAAAAGTAAATAACAACAACAACAACATCAATAAATAATAAATAATAATATCATTTCTATAATGTCATGTAGGAAAGATCTAGAAATTGAATAAAACAATGTTAAGCAAAAGAAAAATCTAGAATAAGGACAAAATAAAATGAATACTTTGTATTAAAAAAATTAAATAAATAAATAAAATAAGGAGAAATTGGGAGAACATTCTAGAGGAGGGGCTTTATAATAAAAACATCATTCCCTATCCTCAATTTCTTTACTATACGTACAACTTGAGAAATAGAAAGAGGAAAAAAAAAGAGAAAGAGAAAACCTAATTTCTAATCCTTTCATCCAAAACTTATCTATAATCAAAACTAAGCGTTAGATTCCCAATTTTTAAGTGTAAATATCCCTATAATCCTTTAGTATCTTTCTTTTTCAGTGAATAGCTATTTAGGGTTTTCTGATTTTGTTAGCAATTAGAAGGTGAAGGTCAAGCAATCAAAGGCTAAGCTGATTTTGAGCTTGAGGATTGCTATTTGGAGTTTTAGGTGAGTGAAGTTTTAAACTTCTTCTTTATTTCAAGTTATGATTGCACGAAGGCCTAAAAGTTAAATCTTTACATATGAATTGTTGCTAGTCCCTTTCCCTTATTTTATTCGCTGTTATTCAGACCATTGGATATTAGAATAATATGGTGATCTTGTAGATATTTGATATAAAAAGAATTCAATGTAGTATGCGAAAGGAGAAGAGATGAAAGATTTTTGAATGAAACATACATGAAATTTAATGTTGTATGACTGGATTTATTAATGCACTTAACATGCATGATGAAATGACCTAAAAAAAAACATGTTGTTTAAAAAAAATTAAAAAAAGTTTGGAGAAAAAATTCATGGTTGCACTGTGCAAAAAACACTGTGCAGGTGCTGCACTGTAGCGCAGCCGGATGGGGCTGCAATGTACTGCAGCACCGGCTGCACTGTAGCGCAGCCGGAGGGTGCTGCACTAAAGCAGCACAGTGCTGCACTGTAGAGTGCAGCCTCTGCAGCCTCGGCTACAATGTAGTGCAGTCGATGGTTGCTGCACTAGTGCAGCATCGGCTGCACTGTAGTGCATCACAGTGCCGCACTGTAGTACAGTGCCGCACTGTAGTACAGTGCCGGCTGCATTGTAGTGCAGCTGTAGGGGCTGCACTGCTGTGTAGCACCAGCTGCACAGTAGTGCAGCGCAGTGCTGCGCTGTGCAGTCCGGTAGGGGCTGCAATGTGTGCAGCCCTATGCTGCACTGTAGTGCAGCGCGGCTGCACTATGCGCAGTCCACGGGATGCATAAGTGCAGTCCAATGAAAAAAATTTACAATTAATAAATTATTTTATTTGATGTACAAGAATTATAAAGTAATTGTGTATTATTGCGAAATAAAGATGTAATTATATCTATTTCTATGGACAGTTGTTTTACTAAAACTTTAATTGTTTCTAAACCATATATTGGGATTTTTGGAGGATTTTGCAATTATTAATTTTATTTCTAAGAAACATATTAAATTTATAAACACTTTGGATTCGTATGGCATGTTTTTAATAATAAAACATAAAGACACTTTTGATTTTTGGGTGGGGATAGATTGGACCCAGTTGTACCAATGGGCCAAAACTCCATCTTGGGCGACCTGATTCTGGATCGCTATCTAAATCGGTGATATATCACTTGCCCTTTTACCACCAAAGGTCAATGGTCTGCTACACGGACTAATCTTATTTTTTATCAGGATCTCCGATTGGCGGATCACAGACTATGATAGATGGAGACGTGGGGCCCCATGTGTAGATCCGTGAACGGGTAGCATACGGCCTTGTCTTAGACTGTCTAGGTTATCCAAGGTTGATCGCCAGGTGTATTATGGCGTTATGAGTAGGTTACGGTGTTGATGTCTCCGCGCGCGCTCGAGCTCTACAACTGTGATTTTACAATACTAGCATCTGTTTATTTGGTATATTTTATGAGTCATGGTACATTTATCCCATAATTCCCATAATGCGATTTCTTTATCTTATGATATTTTTAGGAAAATATTAAAGTTGATTTAAAAAACCCAGTATCTTTGGAGATTGTGTATATGAACTTATTTATTATAATACAGCTTTACATATGATAATTGGGTTGGTTCATATTGGATTACATACGATATTTTTGGTCTAAAACCATTGATTGATTAAATGAATTGTTTATGAAACTAAATCTACATGTTGGTTCACACACACATATATGCCTCATGTTGGCTTATACATGCGGTGTTTTTTTTCATTTTGTTGATTGAGATAATCATTATCCATAGGTCTTACTTCACTCGCACTACAAATAGTCTGACCCATGTGATTTGTTTTATAATCCTCGAGCCAGTCTGAGGAATATTGTGGTTGTAGGTTAGGTTGCGTGGACTGTAGCAGCATTCTTATCATTTTCCACGTTTTGGGGTTTTGGATTTTACAGCTTGGACTTAGGAGTAGTTAATATAAGTATTATGGTATGTTATTATGTATTTTAGGAGTGGTATTATGTACTATGGACTATGTATTGCGGACATTACTATTATGATATGTATTATGTATTCTGCTGTTATTGTGTTGAACTATACGTTCTATTATATTCTGTACTATGTAACCTAGGAAAAATTTATCTTGTGCTATTGCTTTGAACCGACACTGTGCACGAATGGTAAGTAGAATAAAATTAAAAATAAAAAAAGAAATAAAAAAATCATAAAATTTCTTGTGCCAGTGTTAGTTCAAGGGAATGAGTACAACATTTAGCCCTTTCGAGTCCCATTCTCTATGCTTTCTAACAGTAATACTTAGTATTGCTCTTGGATGGCATGGGTATAGGGGCCAGGCATTACAATATTCTATCCTATGGTCAAGTGATATAGATATTTATCATTTTAATCTGCAATTTAAATATATATATATATATATGGGTACATATCATTTCAACCAGCAATCCCAAATTCAATTCAATGAAAATTGCTTGGGTTTATCATCTTAATCCATAATGATTTTCTCGTATTCTACAGATCATTCGGGTATGTATCATTTCAATCCATAGTGAATTCTATACTAACGGGGAACTTGCGGAGTGATAACAGATATGATAATAATATAATAGGCATATATCATCAATATAAATAACAGACAATGGTGTCAGATGTCACAGGTGAACATGTAACATATATATAGCAATTTGAATAACTAACAGCAGCATATTTCAATTGTCGTTTCAATTGAAACCAAATTTAATAAATATAAGAACATTAATCGTGAGTGATTGCTCACCTTTCGAGGCTAGAGAGGGAAGAAAATTTGATGAGTTACAAATCCAAGCACTAATTTCGAAATAAAGCACGATGGACATGAGTTCAACGATCAAAGCCGATAAAGGAATTGATAAAACAAATCAAATCAGTTTTGCTATAAACCGAAAATATATATACATAGTATATTTAAAATCAATATTATATAAACAGATATATATATATATATAGACTAATATATAATACTTACTATATTTTAAAAAAAGAATAAAAAAATCAGTATAACTGAAATTATTACTACTAGATGCACTTAAAGTATTACAAGCTAATCAACATATCCTATCTATATAATTAACTACATATATGGTTACATATAAAAATATCAGGAGAGAGGCTGCAAACTGTAAATAATATATATCGATTAACATATATTGTAAATTATATAAAAAGGAATCAAATACTAAACAAATATATCATGTGACTTATATATATTATAACCGTATACTTTTCTTTTTCAATCAATCTATATATGCTGATACAAATATATGTGCAGACTTAACATACAGTAGAATACTCATATATATAATTTATAGAATGTAAACTTTATGTATTCAAACTTATATATTTATATAATATAATATATCTCTATATATATGTACATAGGATACAAATATAGACCATACTTATATATATAAAAAATCTAACAAAATAATGTATATAATTATATACATAATAAAACAACACTGTCATGCAAATATTCAAAACAGCATGAAAAAACTCAAATATGATATATATATATATATATGAATATATATATATATATATTTATGTATGTATGTATGTATGTATGTATGTATGTATGTATATATATATGATATAACCCAAACTGTGAATATCAAAACTATATAAACAATTTATTATAAAATGTGTATACTTGACAAAACTGAAAGATTTTAAAATAGATATAGTACTTTAATTATATAATAGTATAACATATATATGTTTTAATAAAAATTGTAAAACAAAGAATCCAAAGCTTAACGACTTACATAACCAATGTATATTTTTATATTTATACACAGATTTTATAAATTTAAATTTAAACAAACTATCATATATATAAAAATATATTATATAACACACTATAAATATATACCATATATATGCCATGGTGGACCAAAAACTGAGGAGGTGTAGGTAGTGGGTAAGGCTGCGACTTCGGCCAAGGAAGGTGGAGTGATGAAGCGTGGCATTCGAGCTTGAGGCCGAAATGGTTGAAGGAAGAGGGGACATGCAGTTGTGCTAGGCTGAGGTGGTGGAATCGGGTGGTAGTGAAAGGAAGGAGCAGCGGTTTCCGGGAGGAAGGGAAGGCTGAGGCGGTCATCGTGAGTGGAGTAGGGTTTCGCTCGGAGGCGATCTTGGCTGCAAAAAGGGGGCGGGTGATGGTTGGAAGGTTGACGAGAATTTCGTTTCCAGGCAATAGTTTATAAATCTTTGTTTTTTTCCAAAAAGCAGAGAGAAGAGAAAAGATGGACATAGAAAAAAAGTGAAGGGATGAGCAATAAAATAATGAACCGAAATAAAAAGTGAAGATAAAAGTCCAAACAACACATTTCTGGAAATATCAAAAGGCAACAAGCTATTGGTTTAAGAGACATTTGAATATAAAAGAATGGATGGAGAACAAAAGATTTTACAAACCGGTACCGATACGAAATTGTTTTTCATGGATTCCACTGTGTACCGTACTTCAAGGCACATAATCGAATATACCATGGAGACCAGCACGACGAGATGATCAAATTGGTATAAAGATATCAGTGGTATGATCATCCTATCAAAAGTCGATAATCGATACCGAAAATGCTGCTAATTTGCCAGAAATAAGATAAACGGAGCAATAGCAGTTAAAAATTTGAAGAAACGAAATATGACATCTCGCTCAGAAGATGATTTACAAATTTATTGTATAAAAATATCCAGGTTTGGAAAACATTTTATTATCATCAATTTTTAATTGATTTGAATTGAAATAAAATTACACAATAAAATAAACTTAAATATTATTAATTGAAAATTTACCATTTGCTATATTTAGTTAGACGTATTCCAAATATTAAATTTTTATTTCAAAATTCAAATATTAAAATTTTCAAAAAATTCAATTAAATATATTAATAAAATAAATAAAATTTTATGGGTTGTTACACTCTCCCCGCTCAAAGCTTTTCGTCCCCGAAAATGAAGATGGTAGGAGAATTGAAACAACCAGAAAGAAAAATGGATTGAAAAACTATTAGTTCAAACCATATAAATTTCAATTTAAATTAATTAATATCCAAAATTTGATTTGAATTAAAGGTATTTCATTAAGTTGATTTAATTTAAATGCTGTTGACCTTAAAAACAAAATTTATTCTATTTACCTCATTTATTATTAACTTATTATTCTATTTATCTCTATTAACATTTTATAATTAAAATTTAAGTGTATAACATTTATTACAACCACTCAAATTTTATTTATAATTTTTTTTAACATCATTTTACATTGTGAATTATTCAATTACATTTTCAACTTTTGAATGGTTAGGGTAAGTTATATTAAAATGAAATCGGGTATTATACACGTAAGATTTCCTTATTCAATTTATTTCAAATTTAAATATTTGTCAAAATTTAAGAGTTCAATTTTCTATTTCATCTCAAACTGTTCAGATATATATATATGTGTATGTATGTATGTATGTATGTGTGTATGTATTCAGATTTCATAATTTATTACAAAATTTGGCTTCATTTTATAATTGAAATCATCCTTTAACATAAATTTAAGAATTTAAATTTTCGATTCACTTCAAACCATTCAGACATAATTATGTATATACTATATATGTCAAATCAAAATAAATTTAAAATAATATACCTATATATAT
Source organism: Allium cepa (assembly GCA_030765085.1). Classification (NCBI taxonomy): domain Eukaryota; kingdom Viridiplantae; phylum Streptophyta; class Magnoliopsida; order Asparagales; family Amaryllidaceae; genus Allium; species Allium cepa. The sequence continues at coordinate 489,700,751 of CM060937.1, read as the reverse complement.
AAATCAAATCATACATTTCAAATCAATTTAATTTCCAAAACAAAAGTGTAGCAAAGCTAGAAAATGATCTCTCCACTCTGAAACTCGAAAATAAACGTCGATGATGCTGCAGTCATCACCGAAATTATTTTCTAGCGACAATGGAGGAGAGTACTGATTTAAAATTCTAAAATTCTATGGAAACGATTTCTATTCGAAAATACCTTTAAATAACGTGCAATTTAAAACTTTAAAACCAAAGTTTGAAAACACCGGAAATTGAATTCTTAAATTTCTGATTAAAATTCATTTAAATTCAAAATCAATTTATAAACCATGTTTTATAGTTTCAATTATTTATATTATGAGACAAAAGTCAATGGTTTACGAAACAATAATTGAAAATCAAATATTATCATTTTTAACAACCAAATCAGTTAACAATTCAATTTTAGAAAGTTTACTTATATATAGTATAATCATAACACTTTATTTTATTTACCAATTTTGAAAATATTATTGTGTCAGTTTGTTCTGTTTAAGTGTTTTAGAAATCCTAATGATAGCATTGATCAGATGAATCGATCGAAAATCCAAATCAACATCAACAACTCAAACAACACAATGTAAAATATAGTTTATGTAGATTACAATTACACTCCCCCACTCGATGATTTTCGAATGGATTTCAAAACAATGATAAGGATTCAAATTCAAGGGAACCTTAATCAAAGCGAATTCTAACTGGAAAATAATCTCGATAGGGAGATAAATAGTTTTCAAAGAGAGAAAAGAATGGATAGACTTATATAAATCGTGGGTAGCCTTAACCGAGTCAACCTTGACTTCAAAATGAGATCGAGGTAGAATTCTGGAGCAAATCGGCATTCGATCATCAGAGATAGAATTCAGGCATAGCAGAGATAGATAGCATCGTAAACCGAAGATACATAAATCTTCGGTGAATCAATGCTTATTGTAAAGGAGTTTCCCCCTTTTCAAATCATATAGTGGAGTTCTAGAATGCTCCACAATCAAAGAAACACAAATAGGGAGAGACGGAAATGGAATTTGGAACCAATGGGAACGTTCCAAAAATTCAAAGGAAATCGAGTCAAAGAGGAAGAGATTCAATCTCGAAAGAAGATGATTCTATAATTAAATTTACTCCATATATTGAGTTTTGCCTAAAACCAAAGCTCTGATACCACATGTAACATCCTGATATTTTCAGCCGTTCACATCCCCACGTGGCGGAATCACAAACACAGCATATACAGTAGATAAAATAATCACAGAATCACAAACACAGAGTAATACACAATAATGCAGCAGAAACAAAAGAATAGTAGTTCATAAAGCTACTATATATATAACAAAGTTAAATAAGATACAATAGAAGTCTCGAATACATAGTTGTCTTAATACAATAGTCAAACACAAGATCAGAATATATCACTGGAATCAACTGAATAACTGCAAGCTGAAAAGATGTAGATGGACTTCCAAGCGAAGCTCCAACTCCAAAGGTGAGTCTAGAATGGTACACTCAGTATGACCAGAGCATAAAGTAAAACACAAAATATTAGAGTCGGGATTAACATTCTTATATCAATAAATTCAACTCAATTGAAATATCAACTGAAATACAAAAAACTCAAAGGATGTTTGGGATAACCATCCTCTAAGCATCCGTTAAACTATCTACTATATAGTAATTTACGCTATTATAGTAATGTCTATAGTAAAGTAAACTATTAAAATATTATTAAGGCGTTACCCATATCGCTCATGTAACATCTTGATATTTTCAACCATTTGCATCCAAATATGCCTAAAATTGAATTGCTCAAAATATCAAGTTTTTAATTTATATTTGGCAAAGCTCAACATATACAGTAAATAAAATAATCATAGAACCACAGACATAGAGTAATATACAATAATGCAGCGCAAATAAAAGAATAGTAGTTCATGAAGGTACTACATATGCAACAGAGTTAAATAAGATGCAACAGAAGTCTCGAATACATAGATTTCTCAATACAATAGTCAAATACAAGAGTAGAATACATCACTGGAATCAACTGAATGACTGCAAGCTGAAAAGATGTAGATGGATCTTCCAAGCAAAACTCCAACTCCAAAGGGAGTCTAGAATACTGGTACACTCAGCCTGACCCGTGCATAAAGTAAAACACAAAATAATCGAGTCAGGATTAACATTCTTATATCAATAAATCCACTCTAGTGAAATATCAACTCAAATACAAATAACTCAAAGGATGTTTGGGATAACCATCCTCTAACGATCCGTTAAACTATCTACTATGTAGTAATATACACTATTATAATAATCTCTATAGTATATTAAAACAGTGTTAAGGCGTTGCCCATATCCCCCTTAACACATTTTATATATTCCCATAGTCTATACAGTACCATAATCTTCCCCATACTAGGCGTCGTCAGAGGGCACTCCATAGATATGGTACAAAACAAACTCGTATAAGGCACGCTAGGTTAGGTGACATGGCACAACAAGCCAATGCCTGGGTAGATATACCAATTACGCATCCAGGCTGGTGGTAATGCATAGCAGCCACTACCGCCCACCTCGAAACACACTCCCAAATATAAAAAACAAGTGTGGCCACCAAATCAATCACAAAGTGTAATGACCCATAAATTTCGACAATTTAGTTTGTTAATTTAATAGAATTTTGTAATTAAAATTTAGTAGGAATAATAAAGGTGATAAATAAATATTGGAATGAACGCTAAATTAAAATATAGCAATGGTAAATAAAACCTATTTATAGTAATTTGCATAAATTTGAATGAATTGAGGAGTGAAAAGATTTTTTTACCTGAATATAAATTGAATATGAGAAATTTAAGGAAAGTATTACATTGACGTAATGTAATAAAGGATTGTTGATAGTAATCGGAACAAATTAGGGAACTATGTTAATGCAAGTTAATAATTTATAAACTTGAATGAACATTTCAATTTAATAAATAAATTCAAATGTAGGACTTAGTTATAAGTGTAAATTTATGGGTATGATAAAAATTTTGTATAAATTACCTAATTAATTGGTCAATTAATTTATTAGAAATCAAACTCATTTAAATGGTAAGTAATTATAATGTGTTATTGATATAAACGTTACTAATTATTAATATAGCAACGGAAGTGTAAATGAAATGCAACCGTAAAAATTTAAGCTAAGTATTAACAATTGAAATGAAATGTCGATTAAATGGAGTACTATAAATTGTCATACTAAGCTAAGAATTGAATATAAGGAAACAAAAGAAAATAGTAAATCAATCAATGAATTTATATAGATTGTAAAGTTATAACAATAAATAGTAATTGGATGTCTTGTATGAAGTTATAATATTGTGTGAATTATTAATAGAGAATAACTAGAATGGGATTCCAATTTGTATAATAATGGAAAGTGTTAATTGTTGCTCTTGAGCATAAAAATAAAAAAAAGCAATTTTAAAGCAAACATTTAATTAACCAATGCAATAAGATTTTCTGATAGTAGCTGTGTAAATTAAGGTAGTAGTGTAAATGGCAGTTGATGGATAACCAAATTCAATACAATCCAATTGATTGAAACGACTGTTAGATTATAATTGAATATAAATTAAAATAGAAACGTAAACTTAATACAAGATAGAAATTTGGGAAATAAAAAGTATGAAACCAAGAAATAAGTTATAGAGAATATTTAATTGAAATTAATGTATCTATTTGGCAAAAATATAATAAGTGCAGTACAATCCAAATTAATGTAAGAAAATTGTGAAGTTCTAATTTATTGGAATTGGTAGAATTGGGAATGGATTAAAGGTTATATAATTGATGTAATAATACATAATGAATTATAGATGACAGATACATGAAAGGAATTTAATTTAAATGTTATAAAGTGGATTTATTTGGGAAATATTAAATGTGCCTAGACATAGACTTTGCTAATTAAAGTCAATAATTAATAAATTGAATGAAAGGCCAATTTATCAATTATAGAATTTGAATTTTAAATAGTGAGTTAATTTATTTAATTTATAATTATTGGATTTATTGCAAATGAATGAAATCAAATATTTAACTATTACGTTAATTTAAAAATTAAGTTGAAATTTGGAAATATTTATGTAATAATTTTAAATCTAATGGTAAACCCTTCTATTTGAAATTATGAATGGGATAATTATGGGTTAATTCAATTTAATGGAAATGTTGGAAATTTATCTTTAATTTTGAATTTTATGAAATTGAAGATTTATATTGATTAATCTTTAATAAATTGACATTTAAAAATTTGTTAAATCATTGTAAACGTTTGAGAAGTATAAAGCGATAAAGATTGCAAATTTCAGAATTTAAATTTGAAATTTGATTTAATTATTTTATTTTAAATTTATTTAATTAATGTAAAAACAACCATTTTGACCACTGACTTGGATTTTGACGAAACAAGTTTCATCGGATCCATAACAGTGAATTTTTAAAGGATTTCAAGTTTCGTAGCGATCGGACTTGTCATTTGATCGTACGAATGCGAAATGTCTTGAAATCGATTTAATTGAAATCAATTGAAATCAATTGATTTTAGCATAAATTCTCCGTAGGATGGAATTTGGACCTGAAACCTTTTCCATTGCGTTTAGAGTATTTTAAAACACCTATGTTGATATATGGGTTTACCCAATTTCGTTCCAGAGTCGAAACGGGCTTTTCAGGCCATATATCGTTTAGCGCATGCGTCTATCTTATCCGATCCATCCTATTTCAACTTTGACTATAAATATATCGTTATAAACACTAATTCCCCTTATTTTCATTTCGCTGTACATGTATCTCAACTCTCTCCTTCTCAATGGCAGACAACATAATTTCAGATCCAATCCCAAATCAATTCCAAAGCCTAAAATTTCAATTTTCTCAGAAAAATTCCAAAAAAATATACGTTGAAGCTCTCGACTAGAGTAATTCACTGGCGGTGTTCGTTTTTCGATTCAGTTCATCGTTTGACCGGTAAAAATCAAAAAAAATTCAGCCATCCATTGGATCGAAATCAACTTTACCCAATCGACGAATCAAAGTTACTGGGTCGAAGAGATTCTCGAGTGGAGCGCATCTGCATGGGTTTTGCATCGAATCAACGGTTGGACTGGCCCCTAAAATTCGATTAGGGTTTGGAGGATATGGCGGCTGTGGTAAACATTGGAGTCTTCGCTGGGTTGCAAGGCCGAGGCGGCCTCCTGGGGGTCGGGTCGTGGTCACGGTGGGGCTTGGCGCGGCATGAATTGGCGTTTGGCAGATGCGGCTGTAGGCTTTCATCTAGGGTTTCAGTTTCCTGTAGCGTGTTGTAACGCGTTCGAAAAGTTCTGCGCGTGCGTTCTGGTGAGATGAGGGAAAGCATGCTGACGTGGATGGGATGAGTTTGTTTCCATTTTTTTAATTTAATTTCTGATTTCAATCGTTTAACTATGATAACTTTCACATACAAACTCCGTTTCACGTGCGATTTTTTTATTAGGATCGTAATAAAATTCCGAACAATTTGACGCTGGTTTGGACGAATTCGGAGATTGTCAAATTTTTGGGTTTAAATTGAATTTAGATTCGATTTAATTCAAAAAGGTGAGTGTCACTCACAACTTCTAAGATATCTTATGTTTGTTAAATTGATTTATGATGTGTTTAGAAATTTATTTATATCTGTTTGGCATATATTTCATCATTATCTCAGTTAATTTGCATTCATAAAATTTACTTGTTATTTAATTCATTTTTGCATATAAACTGCCAATTAAAATTTTAGTTAAATTTATTATTGCATATAAACTGCTAGTTAAATTTATTTTATTATTGCATATAAACTAAAGTTAAACAGTTATTTAATTCATCATTGAAAAATTAACTGTGAGTAATTAATTATTTTTTATTGATGTGGTTGTTTCAATTAGATCATAAATTGATAAATGTTTGATGATTGATATGATGGATGAATGGATGCTGTATTTATATTGTATAAACTGCAAGTTATTACGCATTTTCATTTCATTCGGGATTGCGGTTTGAAATGATATACAACCACATTTTACTTTTAAATTGCGGGTTGAAATAATAAATATCCGTATCACTTGACCATAGGATAGAAAATTTTATACGTGCACCGCGATATATATATGTATATATATATAAATTATTTTTGAAATAAATTTCTATGGTTCTGTAAAGAAATATATATATGGTTTCATGAAATATTGATTTTGGATATTTGAAAAAGATTATTTATATATAGTTACTTTCTTGGTTTTAAGCTATGTATAAAATTTGTTTAAAATATGAAGTAATTTTAATATTAAAGTTGATTTTATTAAAATATATTATGGATAAGTATTTACCTAAATTATATTCTAATATAGAGTTTATATTGATTTTTGTAAATCAAAGTGAGAAGATAGTTTTGAAATGTGACTAGAGATTTTATTAAGAATTTCATTTAAATAAAATCCATTGGAACTTATTGGAATTTAGATTTTTAAAAGAATATGGTTTTAAAACTAAATTCGGGGTTAAGGTGGTTTAAGGGAAAAAATGTCAAGTCTAAATAAATTAAGGGATATTAAATTGTTGAAATTTGAAGTTTATATAAAGGATACTGAATTTATTAAATTAAATATTTCAAAACTAAATGATAGTAAAGTAAATTTGGTATATATATATGAATTATAAAATTTAGTTTTGGAACATTTATTACTAAAGCTTTGAAATATATGAAATTTGAAAGTGGTTTAATTGAGGATTTAAATATGTATTAGAATTGATTGCGAAATTAAAGAAGTTAATTTATTCTATTAAGAAATTTAATATTTAAACCATTTAAGCGGTATAGTTATATTTCAAGGTTTTTAAATACAAAGTTTTATGTTTTGGAATGCTATAATTTAAGTATCTAGTTTCAAAATATTATAACTTTGAAATGAGTTTTAGAAAACGATATATTGAAATGTTATCATATTTATTTTGCTTTAAAAGAAGAAGTGATGTCGTATTTTATATGGTTTTGAAATGGATATATATTCTGGTTTTAAAGTATAAACTATTTTTAAAAGACCGCGGTGTTATAATAACAGTTGGTTGTTGAAGAGACCGGGATCGGATGTTGTCATACTCTCTGCCAACTCCGAAAACAACTTTAACAACCGTGTATGCGGTGGAGATTCCAGAATGAAGTAGGAAGGCGGCGGCGTTTCCTTTGAGGTACATACGTGGATCCGACTCCCGTGAGTTGGCATAAGGTGGCTAAAACAGGAGCAATTCTTGGGCCAAGGGGGTTAGCGCCCTTTATCGGATACTCCTCTTCGATATTATACTCTGACTTTGGATTAATTCGGTGGCCACTTTTGATTTCTTTGATTTTAGGGGGAGTTTGTCCGAGGTGGGGGGTAGCTGCGACTACGTGTTACCACCAACCCAGATGCGTAATTGGTATATCTACCCTGGCATTGCCTAGTTGTGCCGTGTCACCTACCCTAGCGTGCCTTGTATGAGTTTGGTTTTGCTCCCGTAGCCCGTATGGTATCCTCTGTTGTCTTCCCGATCAGGAGGGACTATGATATCGGATGGACTACTGGGACTATTACGTATTAAGGGGAATATTGGGTCACTCCTTAACGCTATTTTAAAGTAAGTTTATTTTACAATCAGACACTATTATAATAGCAAATAATACTACATAGTAAATAGTTTAACGGATCCTTAGGAGATGTAAATCTTGAGCATCTCTTGAGTTACTGTACTCATATTTATTTCTGTTAATTTAACTTACATAAGATCTTTTAGTTCTGACTCTAGTGTTTTGTCTTTTTAATTCGCTCGGGTCAGTCCGAGCGTTTCAGGATTTCGACGACCTTAGCTCTGGAGGACGAAGACGGAGATTTATATTATTATTATTATTAGTCCACTATACTCATATTATTCCGCTGCATTGTTATATGATATGTGTAACTCTGATTTATGTTGTATAAGTATAATCGAATATATTAAAACAGCTTTATAAACTGTATATTTGATTATTATATTTTATCCTTCCGCTGTGAGATTCTGTTTTGTTTTATTTCTTTTCGTGTTTCTTATTTACCCCATAACATCCGCCCTTCCGAGCGGTTTGAATTGGCACGTGTGTCGATTTAAAACGTGCAAAAAGGCGGGATGTTACACCTAGTATCAGAGCTTTGGTTTAGCGATAAACCTTAGCTTGGTGAGGTTTGACTCTTTGTTAATAGGGTAGTAATACCCTACGAGAGTCGCTGAGTGTATATATATGAGAGAGAATATTTGTTAGTGCTATAAAAAGGTTTTATTGTTGTGTTAATCTGTTCCGTTTTGTATTTATAAATTCTGGTTGGTGCATGGGACGCTGTGACATCAATAGGGATTTCTAAACACTTAATAGGACATGCCAACACAATATTTGTTTTAAGATAGGTGAATGAAATAAATTTTCCTATTATATTTTCTATACATAAAATAAATTTTTAAATGATATATATATATATATATATATTTGGTTGTAATATATTGGTTGTTAGGTAATGAAATTTATAAATAACAGTGAAATAAGATTGAAAATAAAATAAATCAAATTGTAAATTTTAGAACTTAAGTTTCGGGGTTTTGAAAAATTTCTTTCAAATGATTTTGGAATATAATAATAATATTTAAGAAGTATTTTCTGATATAAGTATTTCAATAATTTGAAAGAAATGTTTTTAAAATAAATTTTGGAAAGATAAAGTTGTACTCCCCTCTCTGTCGCTGGAAAATAATTTCGGTGATGAGTGCACGCATCATCGACTTTCATTTTCGAGTTTCGAAGTGGGAAGGCCACTGTAGTAGTTTTACTACAGATTTATTCTTGATAAACAGAAGTAAACTTTTAATTTGTTTTAAATATACTTGGATATAGATAACTTGTAAGTATATTTATTTATTATTTTAAAATAACTTGAAATTAAACCCGGTATTTAATTCTTAAGTTTCCATTTATAATGTAGTGAAACAGAATTTAACTAAAAATTGAAACCCTAAATAAAATAAGAGATTTAATGCTAGGTTATAAATGGTATTAAAGAAAATTTGAAATTTGTAACATATGAAACAAAGAGTAATATTATTGAACATTAAATTTAATTAAAGGATGAGATAAAACTTGTATAAGTTCATTTGCATTTTGTTTAACATATATAACTTACCAAATATAAAAAGTTGAAATGTTTAATAAGAAATGTAATGGAAATTGTTCAAGTAAAAGTATGCAATGAAGTATTTCTAAAATTTAATATAATAAAAATGTAAGCGCTAAATAAGTAAATGAAATTTGAGAAATGAATGTAATGCAATGAATAGAAATAGAGCAAAATAAATAAATAAATGAAACTGTAAGAAATAAATGAATATAATTGAGAAATGCATAAATGGAATGCAATAAAAGAAACTTACATGACCTAAATAAATGAAAATGAATAGAATTAATAAGAATAAACTAATCGTTGTTGTTGTTTTGGTTTATGGTTGTTTGAGTAAGGGTACTTTAAAATTGTTTGGATGAATGAATAATCTATGTAGTTTCACCTAAGACTGTTGAGTGAAGGGTACACTTAGTAGTTTTTCTTCATTTCGTACAATTTAAATTTTGAACCCGAACAACTATTTGTTTTGTTTGATGAATTAATGATTGATTTGTGTTGTTTCATTTTGATGGTTGTATACCTGGTTGCAAGTGATTATTATATGTATTGATTGGTTTTTAGTATTTGAAAACAACGCTAAATATTTCATTTTATATAATTATTAACTCTCTTGGATTTTATAAGTGAACTACAGGTTATGGAAGCAATTGCTACTGCATTTGGTTTCATAATATAAGCGTTATTGCCGACAAATAGGTACATTCTCGGATTACGGTTTATAGCGCTATTATATTTATATTTTTCCCGTGATGGGATATATATTATTTGGGGAATATATGTTATATATTGTTATTTTGATATTATATTTTCGCCGGAGCCTCTCCGTACAAAGGAGACTGCCAAAATTTTCCGAAAATTTTGTACTTAGAAAATATTTTGAAAATGTTTTCCAAACTTCAATAATTTAAGTATAAAAAGATATAATGATTATAAATTTGTATATTCTAATTAAAGTAACAAATGTTGTAAATTTAATTGTTTATAAAGTTAATGTTTTGAATAAGATATATAGATTTCTTAAGTCTTCTTTCCCCTTCTTTTTCCTTTTCGGGGACGAGAAGTTTTGAATGGGAGAGAATGTAACGACCTGTAAATTTCGACAATTTAATTTGTTAATTTAATAGGATTTTGTAATTAAATTTTAGTAGAAATAATAAAGGTGATAAATTAATATTGGAATGAACGCTAAATTAAAATATAGCAATGGTAAATAAAACCTATTTATAGTAATTTGCATAAATTTGAATGAATTGAGGAGTGAAAAGATTTTTTTACCTGAATATAAATTGAATATGAGAAATTTAAGGAAAGTATTACATTGACGTAATGTAATAAAGGATTGTTGATAGTAATCGGAACAAATTAGGGAACTATGTTAATGCAAGTTAATAATTTATAAACTTGAATGAACATTTCAATTTAATAAATAAATTCAAATGTAGGACTTAGTTATAAGTGTAAATTTATGGGTATGATAAAAATTTTGTATAAATTACCTAATTAATTGGTCAATTAATTTATTAGAAATCAAACTCATTTAAATGGTAAGTAATTATAATGTGTTATTGATATAAACGTTACTAATTATTAATATAGCAACGGAAGTGTAAATGAAATGCAACCGTAAAAATTTAAGCTAAGTATTAACAATTGAAATAAAATGTCGATTAAATGGAGTACTATAAATTGTCATACTAAGCTAAGAATTGAATATAAGGAAACAAAAGAAAATAGTAAATCAATCAATGAATTTATATAGATTGTAAAGTTATAATAATAAATAGTAATTGGATGTCTTGTACGAAGTTATAATATTGTGTGAATTATTAATAGAGAATAACTAGAATGGGATTCCAATTTTTATAATAATGGAAAGTGTTAATTGTTGCTCTTGAGCATAAAAATAATTTTTTTTTTTAAAGAAATCATTTAATTAACCAATGCAATAAGATTTTCTAATAGTAGCTGTGTAAATTAAGGTAGTAGTGTAAATGGCAGTTGATGGATAACCAAATTCAATACAATCCAATTGATTGAAACGACTATTAGATTATAATTGAATATAAATTAAAATAGAAACGTAAACTTAATACAAGATAGAAAATTGGGAAATAAAAAGTATGAAACCAAGAAATAAGTTACAAAGAATGTTTAATTGAAATTAATGTATCTATTTGGCAAAAATATAATAAGTGTAATACAATCCAAATTAATGTATGAAAATTGTGAAGTTCTAATTTATTGGAATTGGTAGAATTGGGAATGGATTAAAGGTTATATAAATTGATGTAATAATACGTAACGAATTATAGATGACAGATACATGAAAGGAATTTAATTTAAATGTTATAAAGTGGATTTATTTGGGAAATATTAAATGTGCCTAGATATAGACTTTGCTAATTAAAGTCAATAATTAATAAATTGAATGAAAGGCCAATTTATGAATTATAGAATTTGAATTTTAAATAGTTAGTTAATTTATTTAATTTATAATAATTGGATTTATTGCAAATGAATGAAATCAAATATTTAACTATTGCGTTAATTTAAAAATTAAGTTGAAATTTGGAAATATTTATGTAATAATTTTAAATCCAATGGTAAACCCTTCTATTTGAAATTATGAATGGAATAATTATGGGTTAATTTAATTTAATGGAAATGTTGGAAATTTATCTATAATTTTGAATTTTATGAAATTGAAGATTTATATTGATTAATCTTTAATAAATTGACATTTAAAAATTTGTTAAATCATTGCAAACGTTTGAGAAGTATAAAGTGATAAAAATTGCAAATTTCAGAACTTAAATTTGAAATTTGATTTAATTATTTTATTTTAAATTTATTTAATTAAAGTAAAAATAGCCATTTTGGCCACTGACTCGGATTTCGACGAAACAAATTTCATCGGATCCGCAACAGTGAATTATTATAGGATTTCAAGTTTCGTAGCGATCGGACTTGTCATTTGATCATACGAACGCGAAACGCCTTGAAATCGATTTAATTGAAATCAATTGAAATCAATTTGAAAATAATAATTTTAGCACAACTTCTCCATACGATGGAATTTGGACCTGAAACCTTTTCCATTGCGTTTAGAGTATTTTAAAACACCTATTTTGACATATGGGTTTACTCAATTTCGTTCCAGAGCCGAAACGGGCTTTTCGGGCCATATATCGTTTAGCGCATGCATCTATCTTATCTGATCCATCCTATTTCAACTTTGTCTATAAATATATCGTTATAAACCCTATTTCCCCTCATTTTCATTTTGCTGTACGTATATCTCAACTCTCTCCTCCTCAATGGAAGACAACATAATTTCAGATCCAATCCCAAATCAAATCCAAAGCCTACAATTTCAAAGTTCTCAGAAAAATTCCAAAAAAATATATGTTGAAGCTCTCGACTAGAGTCATTCACTAGTTGTGTTCGTTTTTCGATTCAGTTTGTCGTTTGACCGGTAAAAATCGAAGAATTTCCGGCCATCCATTGCGTCGAAATCAACTTTACCAGATCGACGAATCAAAGTTACTCGGTCGAAGAGATTATCGAGTGGAGCGCATCTGTATGGGTTTTGCATTGAATCGACAATCGGATTAGCCCCTAAAATTCGACTAGGGTTTGGAGGATATGGCGGCTGCGGTAAATATTAGAGTCGTCGCTGGGTCGCAAGACCGAGGCGGCCTCCTGGGGGTCGGGTCGTAGTCACGGTGGGGCTCGGTGCGGCAAGAATTGGCGTTTGGTAGATGCGGCTGTAGGCTTTCGTCTAGAGTTTCGGTTTCCTATAGCGTGTTGTAACGCATTCGAAAAGTTCTGTGCGTGCGTTCTAGTGAGATGAGGGAAAGCATGCTGACGTGGATGGGATGAGTTTGTTTCCTTTTGTTTTTTTTAATTTAATTTGTGATTTCAATCGTTTAACGATGATAACTTTCACATACAAACTCCATTTCACGTGCGATTTTTTTATTAGGATCGTAATAAAATTTCGAACAATTTGACGCTGGTTTGGACGAATTCGGAGATTGTCAAATTTTTGGGTTTAAATTGAATTTAGATTCGTTTTAATTCAAAAAGGTGAGTGTTTTAACCCGCTTACAACTTCTAAGATATCTTATGTTTGTTAAATTGATTTATGATGTGTTTAGAAATTTATTTATAGTTGTTTGGCATATATTTCATCATTATCTCAATTAATTTGCATTCATAAAATTTACTTTTTATTTAATTCATTTTTGCATATAAACTGCCGGTTAAAATTTTAGTTAAATTTATTATTGCATATAAATTGCTAGTTAAGTTTATTTTATTATTGCATATAAACTACAGCTAAACAGTTATTTAATTCATTATTGAAAAATTAACTGTGAGTAATTAATTATTATTTATTGATGTGATTGTTTCAATTAGATCATAAATTGATAAATGTTTGGTGATTGTTATGATGGATGAATGGATGTTGTATTTAAATTGTATAAAATGCAAGTTATTATGCATTTTCATTTCATTCAGGATTGCGGTTTGAAATGATATACAAACACATTTTTATTTTTAAATTGCGGGTTGAAATGATAAATATCCGTATCACTTGACCATAAGATAGAAAATTTTATACAGGCACCGCGGGATATATATATATATATATATATATATATATATATATATATTATTTTCGAAATAAATTTCTATGGTTTTGTAAGCAATTATATATATGGTTTCATGAAATATTGATTTCAGATATCTGATAAAGATTATTTATATATAGTTAAATTCTTGGTTTTAAGCTATGTATAAAATTTGTTTAAAATATGAAGTAAGTTTAATATTAAAGTTGATTTTATTAAAATATATTATGGATAAATATTTACTTAAATTATATTCTAATATAGAGTTTATATTGATTTTTATAAATCGAAGTGAAAAGATAGTTTTGAAATGTGACTAGAGATTTTATTAACAATTTCATTTAAATAAAATCCATTGGAACTTATTGGAATTTAGATTTTTAAAAGAATATGGTTTTAAAACTAAATTCGGGTTAAGGTGGTTTAAGGAAAAAAATGTCAAGTCTAAATAAATTAAGGGATATTAAATTGTTGAAATTTGAAGTTATATAAAGGATACTGGATTTATTAAATTAAATATTTCAAAATTAAATGATAGTAAAGTAAATTTGGTGTATATATATATATATGAATTATAAAATTTAGTTTTGGAACATTTATTACTAAAGCTTTGAAATATATGAAATTTGAAAGTGGTTTAATTGAGGATTTAAATATGTATTAGAATTGATTGCGAAATTAAAGAAGTTAATTTATTCTATTAAGAAATTTAATATTTAAACCATTTAAGCGGTATAGTTATATTTCAAGGTTTTTAAATACAAAGTTTTATGTTTTGGAATGCTATAATTTAAGTATCTAGTTTCAAAATATTATAACTTTGAAATGAGTTTTAGAAAAGGATATATTGAAATGTTATCATATTTATTTTGCTTTAAAAGAAGAAGTGATGTCGTATTTTATATGGTTTTGAAATGGATATATATTCTGGTTTTAAAGTATAAACTATTTTTAAAAGACCGCGGTGTTATAATAACAGTTGGTTGTTGAAGAGACCGGGATCGGATGTTGTCATACTCTCTGCCAACTCCGAAAACAACTTTAACAACCATGTATGCGGTGGAGATTCCAGAATGAAGTAGGAAGGCGGCGGCGTTTCCTTTGAGGTATATACATGGACCCGACTCCCGTGAGTTGGCATAAGGTGGCTAAAACTTGAGCGATTCTCGGGCCAAGGGGTTAGCGCCCTTTATCGGATACTCCTCTTCGATATTATACTCTGACTTTGGATTGATTCGGTGGCCACTTTTGATTTCTTTGATTTTAAGGGTAGCTTGTCCGAGGTGGGCGGTAGCTACGGCTACGTGTTACCAACAGCCCGGATGCGTAATTGGTATATCTACCCTGGCATTGCCTAGTTGTGCTGTGTCACCTACCCTAGCGCGCCTTGTACAAGTTTGGTTTTCTCCCGTAGCCCGTGTGGTATCCTCTAGTGGCTTTCCGATCAGGAAGGACTATGATATTGGATGGACTACTGGGACTATTACGTGTTAAGGGGAATAATTGGTCACTCCTTAACGCTATTTAAAAGTAAGTTTATTTTACAATTAGACACTATTATAATAGAGAAATATACTACATAGTAAATAGTTTAACGGATCGTTAGGAGATGTAAATCCCGAGCATCTCTTGAGTTACTGTACTCATATTTATTTCTGTTAATTTAACTTACATAAGATCTTTTAGTTCTGACTCGAGTGTTTTGTCTTTTCAATTCGCTCGGGTCAGTCCAAGCGTTTCAGGATTTCGAAGGCCTTAGCTCTGGAGGATGAAGATGGAGATTTATATTATTATTATTAGTCCACTATACTCATAATTGTTCCGCTGCATTGTTATATGGTATGTGTAATTCTGATGTACGTTGTATAAGTATAATCAAATATTTTTAAACAGCTTTATAAACTGTATATTTGATTATTATATTTTATCCTTCCGATGTGAGATTCCGTTTTGTTTTATTTCTTTTCGTTTTTCTTATGTACCCCATAACATCTGCCCTTTCGAACGGTTTAAATTGGCACGTGTGTCGATTTAAAGCGTGCGGAAAGGCGGAATGTTACACAAAGTCAGAATATAGTATCGAAGGAATGTGTCCAATCGGAGGAATGACCTCTCTTGGCCCGAGAATCGCTCCTGTTTTAGCCACCTTATGCCAACCCATGGGAGTCGAGTCCATGTATATACCTCAATAGTACGTCGCCACCATCCCACTTCATTCTTGAATCTTCATTGCATAAACAGTTGTCAAAGTGGTTTTCGGATTTGGTAGAGAGTATGACAACTTTCGATCCCGATCTCTTTAAAAGCCAAACGTTATTATAACACCGCGGTCATTTCAAAATAATTTATACTTCAAAACCAAAATATCATTGCCATTTCAAAACCATATGAACACGATATCATTTCCATTTCATAAACCAAATCAATATGATATCATTTCCATTTCAAGAGCCATATCAATATGATATCATTTCCATTTCAAATATATCCGTTTCAAAAATCATAGCACTTTCAAAGTTATAACACTTTCGAAACCAAACACTTGAAATTATAACACTTTCAAAACATAATACTTTGAAATTCATAACTTTGAAAACATAACTTCCATCACTTAAACAGTTTAGATATTAAAATAGTATATGTAATAAAATAATTTATATAAAAGAGTTATAAGTTAAAATAGTTTATATTAAAATAGTTAGTATATTAAAATAGTTTATATTAAAAATAGTTTTAATATTAAAAATTATTTATATTAAAATAGTTTATATTAAAATAATTTATAACGTGAAATATAAAATAGTTTTAAATACAATTTAGAAATACTTAATTTAATAAAATAGTTTCCTTAAATTTCAAAAATTGATTCCAAATCAACTCGAATTCCAATAATTCAAATTTAATCGAATCTCAAATCATCAATTTCAATTTATTTCAATTTCTCAATAAATCATTTCAAATTATATCGATTTCAAATACAGATTTTTAACCACAAAATAAACCATTTCAATTTCAATATTTTCAAAGCTTTAAATATTCAAACATTTCTAAACTAGATTTGATAATTTCATATATATATATATATATATTTATATATATATCAAATTCACTTTACTATTATTTATTTTGAAATATTTACTTAATCATTCTAATAAATTTTAAATAAAACTTCAAATTTCAAATTTAAATAAAGCTAAATATACCATTTTGATTTATATAAATTTGAAATATTAATTTAAGTCACTTTTAATCAAAAAATCAAGTTACAAAATCATATCTTTAGAATCCCAAATTTAATAAATTTCAAAACAAACTTATTTGAGTATAGTTCTTAAATAAATTCAATTTCAAAACCTTGGAAATCATTTCAATATATATATATATATATATATATATATATATATATATATATTGACCAACGGTGTTTGTATATCTTCTATCCTATGGTCAAGTGATACAGATATTTATCATTTCAATCCGCAATTTAAATATATATACGAGTATATATCATTTCAACCTGTAATCCCGAATTCAATTCAATGAAAATCGCTTAGGTTTATCATTTCAAACCATAACGATTTTCTCCTATTCTACAGATTGTTCAGGTATGTATCATTTCAAGCCATAGTGAATTCTATACAAACAGGGAACTTGCAGAGTGATAATAGATATGATAATAATATAACAGGCTAATGATAATGGTGTCAGAAATCACAAGTCAACAAATAACATATATATAGCAATGTAAATAACTAACAGCAGCATATTTCAATTGTCGTTTCAATCGAAATCAAATTTAATAGATATAAGGACATTAATCGTGAGTGATTGCTCCTCGAGGCTAGAGAGGGCAGAAAATGAGATGAGTTACGAATCCAAGCACGAATTTTGAAACAAAGCATGATGGACACGGGTTCAGCGATCAAGGCTGATAAATAGGAATTGATAACACAAATCAAATCAGTTTTGATATAAACCGAAAATATATATACATAATATATTAAAAATCAATACTTATATAAACAGATATATATATATACACACACTAATATATAATACTTACTATATTTTAAAAAAAGAATTAAAAAATCAATATAACTGAAATTATTACTACTAGATGTACTTAAAGTATTACAAGCTAATCATACACATCCTATCTATATAATAACTACATATACTTACATTTAAAAATAATAGGAAAGGGGCTACAAACTGTAAATAGTATATATCGATTAATATATATTGTAAATTATATAAAAATGAATCAAACACTAAACAAATATATCAAGCGACTTATATATTATAACCATATACTTTTCTTTTTCAATCTATCTATATGTATACTTATAAAAATATATATGCAGACTCAACATACTGTAGAACACTCTTATACACAATTTATAGAATGTAAACTTTACATATTCAAACTTATATATTTATATAATGTAATATATCTCTATATGTATGTACATAGCATACAAATATAGACTATTCTAATATGTATAAAAATCTAATAAAACAATTAATATAATTATATACATCAATAAAAAACACTATCATGCAAATATAAAAAGCAACATGAAAAAACTGATATATATATATATATATATATATATATATATATATATATGATGTAACCCAAACTGTGAATAACAAAACTATACAGACGATTTATTATAAAATGTGTATACTTGACAGAAATGAAAGGTTTAAAAATATACATAGTACTTCAATTATATAGTATAACATATATATGATGTAATAAAAATTGTAAAAAAAAGAATCCAAAGCTTAACACCTTACATAACCAACATATATTTCTATATACACAGATTTTATAAATTTAAATTTAAGCAAGCTATCAATATACATATAGTTATATTATATAATACATGTATAAATATATACCATATATATATATATATGCCACAGTGGACCAAAAAGAGAGGAGGTGGAGGTAGTGGGTAGGGTTGCGCCTTTGGCAAAGGAAGGGTTGAGTTATGAAGCGTGGCGTTCGAGCATGAGGCCGAAATGGTGGAAGGAAGAGGGGACATGCAGCTGAGCTCAGCCGAGGTGGCGGAATCAGGTGTTAGTGAAAGGAAGGAGCAGTGGTTTCTGGGAGGAAGGGAAGGCTGAGGCGGTCGCGGTGAGGGGAGTGGGTGTCGCTCGAAGGTGATGTTAGCTACAAAAAGAGGCAGGTGATGGTTGGTAGGTTGACGAGAATTTCGTTTCCAGGCAACAGTTTATAAATCTTTGGTTTTTTTTTCACAAAGCAGGGAGAAGAGAAAAGATGGACAAAGAAAAAAATGTGAAGGGACGAGCAATAAAAGAATGAATCGAAATAAAAAGTAAAGATAAAAGTCCAAACAACACATTTCTAGAAATATCAAAAGGCAACAAGCTGCTGGTTTAGAAGACAGTGGAATATAAAAGAATGGATAGAGACCAAACGATTTTACAAACCGGTACCGATACGTAATCGTTTTTCTAGATTCCACTACGTACCGTACTTCAAGGCACATAAGAACATACCACGAAGATCATCACGACGAGACAATCAAAATGGTGTACGAATATCAGTAATACGACCATCCTATCAAAAATCGATAACCGGTACCGAAAATGCTGCTAATTTGCCAGAAATAAGAAAATGAGCAATAGTAGTCAAAATTTGAAGAAATGAAATATGACGTCTCACTCAGAAGATGATTTAGAAATTTATTATCTAAAAATATCCAGGTTTGGTAAACATTTTATTATCATCAATTTTTAACTGATTTGAATTGAAATAAAACTACACGATAAAATAAACTTTCTTATTATTATTTGAAAATTTACCATTTGCTATATTTAATTAGACCTATTCCAAACATTAAATTTTTATTTCAAAATTCAAATATTAAAAATTTCACAAAATTCAATTAAATATATTAATAAAATAAATAAAATTTTATGGTTCATTACACCAAGGTTAGGTCGAGCCTCTTCAAGGTCCAAAGCTCTATTTCATGGAGTTTAATTTCGAGATAGCAGAGCTAATAGCCGTTTTAAAACTAGTTCAAGTGAAAAAGAAGGTGAGAACTCCTAAACTATTATACTTTATTTTGGATGATGATATGACGTTGAAAATGAATGTTTAATATGATTTGATCATCAAGTTTCGTTTTTCATATGAATGTTGAATATATATGCAAGTTACGAATATACACGTCGATAAGCACAAAGGAAACCAATTTCCTTGTACTAATGAAATGGTGTATATGAAATTATTAAATCTCTAAAAAAAAGGCTTAAAACATATTTGAAATGTTTTATAACACTTATAAGTGCTTTGGTGAAGTTTGAATGAGGATTGAGAATTTAGTCAAAAATAGGCGCGTCGCGTGGCGGCAGTTCACGGTTTCGCGTCATAAAAGTCAAAAAAGTGTAAAGTTAGAATATAGCTCGGAATTCTTCGAGCTAAGAATTTTCCAAACTATTTTATCCATATTTTTCCAATGAAGAAAGAAAATCGTAATCCAGTAAGTAGATTTGAAATATGAGTAAAACAAGTTTTGAAAAAAATCCCGATTCTGAAGTTCGGAATCCAAAACTGGATTTCTTTGAAAACGATGTTTTAAAATTGTTTAAAAATATGAAATAACTTTTATAAATCCTTTAAAATGTTTGAAAATTGATCAAATAATAAAAATAAAATTTTCAAATAATAAAAGTCGTTTTGATCAATACAGCTTAAAAGAGCACTTTCCATAGCACTTATCCGCAACACTTTTCTCTAACTTTTGAAATATAGATTTAAACTTAACAATTTTTTTCCATTATTTTGTAAATGTTTTCAAAAATATAATTAAGTATTTTAATAATGATTTGAAAGTTTTGTAGTTATTTAAAAAATGATTTAAATAAATATTTATGAAAAGTTGTTATAATTAAATGGTTTAAACTTACTCTAAAATCTGACGATTAGACTGGATTTTTCTAGTCGTGAGATCCGGATGTGAGGTGCTTAAACTAGGAAGATGTTCAGGTGCAGCCAATTCCTTGGCTTACCTAGCCTTTTCCCTGTGCGAGGGATAGATAAGGTCGAAATTTCGAAAAAGATTTAAGTACAAAAAATTTAAAATTTCCAAATTTAAATTAAATACAACTTGATTATATAGAGATGGTCTTCTTACACTTGGTGTTAAATCCCGAAGAGGGAACTCCTACTATCCGTGGAATTAAAAAGGTGATTTCACCAGTATTCATCCAATAGTATTTGTCGAATACGGGAATTGATATTAAGTAGAATTAGATGATTTCTATAGATTATATTCACTTAATATTTACTAATTTTGGATTTATATTCTTCATAATAGGTTTTAACTCAATCAAAACATGAGTTTTGAATTAAGAAATTTTTGTTAAGATTTAAATGAAATGATTTTGGAATTGTTTTATTGATTACAAAGAAAAAAATGAAATGATTTCGAATTATTCAAATTAAAAGAGTTTCAAGTAATCAAAGGTTTTGATAAGAGAGGTTTAATATTTCTGTATATGCCAGAGAGAATGTTTTGAAAATGTATATCTCTAAAAGTGATTTTGATAAAAAGAAATTAATTAATTAAAGAATGATTCTCTATTCACAAAATCTCCTTTATCGATGATTGGATCATAGGAAATGGGGTCCGATCTATGATAGTCCCTATCCGAAAACCACTTCGAGCTAAACTATGCGTTCGCAAATTGAAGTCAGGATAAAGAAATGAAGGATGAAGACTAAGGATTTTTGGGGTGAAATGATAGCTTTTGATAATTCTGGTTAGCTCCCAAATACTAAAGTAGCAGCAGTCCTGTAACAACCCTGGTTTGGAGATTACGTGACAATATTGAATTATGACGGTAATTGTAATTTAATATTGTAGACTAAATTAAAATTGAGATTTTATATTTTTTATTTGGAACAAATAATGAAATTGGTATTAAATTATGAAAATAATTTTAGAACTTTATTTTATTTTCGTTAGGGTGATAATAAATGGAAAGTAACTTTATTTTAGAGAAAATGCAATAATTATATTAATTATTTCTCATTCACATCTTTTAATAATTTTAAAAGAAGTATGTGATTTTTTGAAGGTTGTTATTTAAATAAAAAGGTAGAAATTAGTTTAAAAATATGTTTTGGCTACAAATAAAGTTTGGAAATGATTTGAAACATTTTTCTAAGTGAGAAAACTATTTTTGTAAAATTTTAGAAGATAAAAACATGGTTTTATTCAATTATTTGATTAAATGGTGTATTTAATGATTTAATAATAAAAACATTTCAAAAAAATTATCTTTTTATATGGTGGAAAATGTCTTATTTTATAAGCATGCAAGTTTACATATTTTTCATATGTTTTAAAATGAAGAAAAGTGTGTACATGTTGATAATATAAGATAAAAATGTACACTACGTATATTTTCTCTAAGTATTTTGGGCTTTGGGCTTAATAGGGTTAGGAATGAGATCCAAAGCCCATTATCTAGAAGTTTATGGTGAGAAAAGAAACACAATACGTTGTTTTTTCTTCTGTCAACTAAAAATATACAGTAGATAGAAATAAAGAAAAATGGCTGCCTTCAACTAAAAATCCAAACTTTGTTCAAATTGCTGAAAATAAAAGAATAAAATCACCAGAATAAGATTGTAGAAGGTAATCTCCACTAATACCATAGAATAATTTCATCAAAATCTTAGATTTTAGGTATGATTTGTCTGTAACAATTTCTCCTGCTACTGCATGTTTCTTTTTCAGCTAATACAGGTTGCTAGAGCTCCATTTCTTCTCCAAAGTTTGCTGCTTGCTATCAAAATCCTACCAAATCACTTAGGTAAGTACAATACTCACAAATGCTAACTAACTTAAGTGCTGCTGTAAAGAAAATTGCTCAGAAAAAGCTTTTGTATACGTATATATTTCTCGGTTCTTGTTTTGCCCGTTTCTTGTTTCTGGTTGCCCTTTGAGTGGTTGTAACTTCTTGATTTTACCTCGAATTGCTGCCGGATCTTTCCCGAAGTGTAGTTTAGCTGATAATCTATAAGCATGTCAATTCTCATTCCAAAATTCAATCGTTTGATATGTCAAATTGCCTCTGGGAGTTCAGTATGAACCAAAATTTACAAGCTAAAGCAGGTCCGTAGCCTGGGTTGATAGGAACATCAACCCAGCTCCCAAGCAGGTCGATAGGCCAGTTGAACAAGCCTTTAGGAAATCAATCAAGGGGTCGATAAACCCAAGTGAAGGGTCGACCCCCTTGTTGACCTATGTATGTGAAGTTTGTGGCCTTACTTCCTATACTTTCCGCAGCTTATCTCCACTCTTTTATTATGCTTTTGCCACAATTCTTATGCAAATTTTGAGATGTTTTTGAGGGTGATTAAGAGTTATGATGTCCATCAATGGACTAGCCAAGATTTGGAGGAATTTGAAATTTGAAATTAATTTTAATTGAATTCGAATATCGATTTGAATGATTTCTAGTGTTTTTATTCGTTACCGAGCACTGATTTTTCCAAACCGCTTTGAAATAATTTTGAAAATAAATGGCATTTCAAATAATTATTTTATGATATTTTTAAAGTATTTTCAAATATAAAATCTATTTATTCTTTATTATAAAAATACGAGTTTCAAAACTGATTTCGAAAATTGGTTTTAATAGCTTGTTTTCTCAGGTAAATCATTTTATATATAAAATACACATTTTTGCGCTATTCGAGCGAATAAAAAGGAGAATTAAATGGTTTGGTAAAACATCATGATATGAGACACGTGCGTTTATCTTATCGGTTAATTCTTAACTTGTTTGTTTGATCGTTTTGACCTTTGGGTCAAGTTTACTGATAAGATGAGGTAAACTTTTTACCGATTTGAGTGTGAAATTTACTAGCAGTTAGTAAACCATTTAGTGCAAAAGTGTGGTATGGAAGACATGTTAACATTGTTCGGGTTCCTATCCGAGAGTTTGTGACACATTTGTCTAAGAGACTTGTTTGCCAGTACTGCACCTTTGGGTCATTTGCCCTTTGAGATGCTTGTCATTGCAACATACTTGTCCTTCAGTATGTTTGTCTAAGAGATATATTTATTTGTCCTTTGGGACGTTTGTCTAAGAGACGTGGTGCCTTATATGAGAAAACCATACTTGGCGGACTTCGGCCGTAAGCACGTGCTATATTTTTGAGATGATTTCATTGAACCTTTGATTTCCCAAGCGTATCGCCTTTCTACTGTTGGCCATTTGAGCCATTTGGGATATATATCTGTGTGTGTGGGGCGATTACCTACGGGAATTTGAACTCTAGTGAGTTCTATCTTTAAGATATAAGTTGCCTACATTGGCATTTTATTAAGATTGCCGATATGGCATATATTTGAGATTTTAATATCCTATTTGGAGATATATTTGCCTGATGGCACATTTGGAGATGGTGATTTCTTTGAGTTGTTTTGTGATTTCCGCTATGGCGGGTTTGGACTTTCTTTTTTAGGAGCTATAATTTTCCCTAAACCATTATTGATGATTTCTGATATGCTGATGATATGAGGCTTAGTATATTTAGCGTTTTACGAATTGTTTTGTCTCTTTGAGGTTAGATGTTTGTGTAGTGATAGAATTTTATCATTTGATGTAACCATACACTTTAAATAGTCCCTTCTCACTAGGGAATATTATCACTTTATCCTTATGCTCATATTATCACTTATCTTTATAAACTGATTTGTTTAGCTCTATTGACCTGTGTATTTATACTCGGGTCAGACCGAGGTGTTTCAGGTTAGGTACATTTGGACTTAGCATATTCTGCTTCCGCATGGACTATTGTCCTAGCTCTTTTTGTTATAACGTTTTGTATTGTCCTTTTTGTTTGCTACTTTGATATGTATATTATTTTGACTCGCTTGTATATCGTGGTTGCTATACCACTTGACATGTATCATTTTGTATACTCTGTGATGTATCTGTATATATGTGTGTGTGTGTATATGATGATCTACTGTTCTGTGATGTGTTTTGCATTTGAGTTGTTGTATTTTGTTCTGATAGATCCTATAGCCACCTATTTCTTTGTATTAAGTATTTATTGTATATGTCGATCCACTTGAGACAGAAAAACATATAGCATTTGTCGACGTATTCAATAGATATTTAAGACAAGGCTATAGATGGTCGTCCTAACCAGCCCTATTCTCCAAATTACCAAACAATATTACCCAGTAATACTCTTTGTTAATGTGGGTCTCGAGGTGGGGCATCACAGCTTGGTAGCGGAGCAGAGTTCAGAACAAAATATGATAAACACAGAGCATAAGCACATATTATGATACATCTAAGTGTAATACAAGTGTTATGAATCCCTTAATCATAGTGACTTTGACTTTTTCTTGTCATTTGGGGTAGAAAGAAGTTTGGGAATAGGTCTAGGATTTCATTTTAATTTAGTTGTATTCCGTATTGAATTAATAATATCTACCCTGTGAATAATCTTTATTTTATCTTAACTTTCAAATGATGGCTGGAAGAGGCAGAGGACGACGCCCGAATACGAGGCTGTCCGGTGGCTCCGATCCGGACAATGTTTCTATATCTGCTGGTCAGTTCATGGAGTTATTTAGGAGCACTCAGCCTCCAGCTTCTACTCCATCGTATCATCCATGCAAGTCTGTCTTTGCATCCATGTGCAGTGATTTCTCCCATCTCAAAGGAAAGTCGTTCAAAGGCTCCGAGTCCGTTCTAGATTTCCAAGCTTGGATTCGTACATGCGAGCACATCTTCTCTTGCATGGATCTTTCTGATCACGATAGAGTTCTTGTAACATCTAGCCTATTGCAAGAGTGTTCCCATAATTGGTATGAGCTTCTGATAGCCGAGCTTGACGAATCTACTTTTTCTTGGACTAAGTTTCGAGAACGATTTGAGCTCAAGTTCATACCTAAATATGAGAAAGGTTTGTTGGCTCATGGCTTCCTCGAGTTGAAGATAGGGAAGATCTCCATCTCTGATTATGTTTCATTAGTTGAGGCCTTATTTAAGTATGGTTTGAATACATCAGCACTTCCTATAAGAAGAATCTGAAGTTTGTCTCTAGTCTTAAGAAGTATCTCAAGAAGTCCTTGATGCTTCATCTCCAGGTTTCCTTCGAGGAGTTGGTTGACTCGACGCTTCATCTCAAATCCATTGAGAAGGAGTGTGATAGTGGTGATGAGGCTGATGTTTGCAAGAACCCCAATAAGATTTTCCCATTTCATAGGCCAAAGTCTTTTCCTCAAAAGAAGAAGAAGTTTGTTGGTTCTAGTTCTCAACCCAGTGGAGCACCTCCTCGAAAAGGGTGTTTCAACTGTAGCTCATTTGATCATATGGTCCGTGACTGCCCTAAGCCTATTATTTGTCGCTATTGCAAGAAGGAGGGTCATCGAGTTGCCACTTGTCCTATTGTGCACAGTAATACTCAGTCTGGCAAGTTGAATGTAGTGGATGCTTCTGGAGGGTCTTCTTAACGTAGAGGTACATCTCCTTCTATCCTTGAAGGATCTATTTTATTCTATGATTGTTCTATCCGAGTTCTCTTCGATACAGGTGCGTCACATTCATTCGTATCGAAAGAGCTCGTTGATGCTATTTCTTTAGATGTTTCATGCCTTGTTACTTCATTGAGGATTGCGAATCCTACCGGTGGATCCCCATTCCTTAGCATGCTTTGTGATGACGTTGAGATTATTTTATGTGGATTTTCGTTTCGTGTGAATCTGCATGTTATTTCTTATTTGGGTTTTGACATGATTTTGGGTATGGTCTGGTGCGATAAGATGCCAGAATTATTTGTTCTGAGAAAGTTTTATATCTTCAACATCCAGATTCGTCCGCTCTGCTATCACTTTTTCTTCGGAATGTGCAAAATTCCAAAGTGGTTTTATATTCTCTAGACATATGAGATGATGATGATATATCTCGTATACCTGTTGTTTGTGATTTCTTTGATGTGTTTGAGCCTGTTTTGGGTTTGCCACCTAAGCAGGCGATTGAGTTCCACATTGATCTCATTCTAGGCGCGCAGCCAGTTAGTCGTCCTCCCACAAGGATGCCTATAAAGGAAAATGAGGAACTCAAGAAGCAACTTTTAGAGATTGAGTCCAAGTTTTTGATTCAGTCTAGTTTTTCACCATTGTGTGCCGCGGTTGTCTTCATGAAGAAGTCCGATGGAACTCTTAGGCTTTGCATCGACTATCACAAGCTTAATGAGTTAACCATTAAGTATAGGTATCTGTTGCCTAGGATCAACGATATGTTTGATTAATTGAGTGGCACTAAGGTTTTCTCTCAGCCCGACCTTACCATTGGTTTTCATCAGCTCCGAGTTGCGGAAGATAGCATACCTCTTACATCTTTCTGCGCTCAATATGGATCTTATAACTGGCTCGTTATGCCATTCGGTTTGATGGATGCTCCTTCTTACTTTGTCGATCTTATGAACTCGAGTATTCCGAGAATATCTCGATAAGTTCGTCCTTGTGTTCATCGCCGGCATCATTATTTATTCGAAGTCTGAAGCCGAACATGCTAATCGCTTGAGAATTGTCTTGAGTACTCTTCATCATCATCAGCTTAAAGCCAAATTCTCCAAGTGCCACTTTTGGGAGAATAAGGTTAAGTTCTTAGGCCATGTTATTTCCTCCGAAAACATTTCGGTCGATCTTCAAAGATCGAAGCCATCCAGAATTGGAAGAGGCCTAAGAATGTTCATGAGATTCGCAGCCTCCTTGGATTGGTGGGTTACTGTCGCCGATTCATTGAGGATTTTTCCCATATTGTGCTTCTTCTCACCATCCTTATTCGTGAAGGCATTCGATTTATTTGGTCCGATAAGTGTGAGGCTTCTTTACAGCAGTTGAAGGAGCTTCTCACTATTCCTCATGTTCTAATGGTTCCCGAAGGGAATCATGATCTTGTTGTCTTCACCGATGCTAGTCATTGTGGCCTCAGTGACGTGCTTATGCAGATGGATTGGGTAGTTGCTTATGCTTCTAGGCAACTGTGATTGAATGAAGTCCGCTAGGCCACTCATGACCCTAGGCTAGCCGCCATTGTCTTCCCTTGAAGATGTGGCGACATTATCTATTGGGCTAGCACTTCATTCTCTATACAGATTACAAGTCCTTGATATATCCATTCACTAAGAAGGAGCTCAATATGATGCAACAACATTAGCTCGAGTTCCATGCCTCCTATGACTTCGATATCTAGTATAACCCTGGTAAGGGCAATCGTGTTGCTGATGTGCTTAGTCACAAACATTTGGCTGTTGTTTCTATGATGATAGTTGAGTGGGATGTTCTAGAGACCATATCCCTTTGTGATATTCATGATCGAGCTCCATCTTCTGATTCTCTTGCTTTATTATTCAGTTTGGCAGCTCGACCCAGTTTTTTGGATTGTATTGCCGATGTTCGGCAGTGTGATCTTGAATTTGTGCACCTTATTTAGGTTTGTGAGTCTGAATCCAATAATGAGGAGTTGCAGATTTCAGTATGGATTGTCATCGGTGCCTTCGCAATAAGAACCGTCTTGTTGTGCCTTCTGATTCTGCGCTTAGGCGTGATATTCTCGATGACTGTCATCTTTCTAAGTATACCATTCATCCCGGCAGTAGTAAGATTTAAGCCAATATGCATCGCCTTTGTTATTGGGAAGGCATGACGTGCGATGTGTCGAGTTATGTGAATAATTACATGACTTGTCAACTTATCAAAGCCTAACATCAGTGCCCTTTTGGTCTCCTTCATCCTCTACAGATTCCATTTCGGAAATGAGATCAGATTTCGATGGATTTTATTGACGGCCTACCTCGTTCGAGATCGGGCCATTCTAGCATTTGGATTATTGTTGATCGCCTCACCAAATCAGCTCATTTCATTCCTATTAAGTCTAATAGGAATGCTTCTCTTTTGGCTATGTTAGATATGACGGAAATTCGTGAGACTTCATTGTGTTCCTAGTACGATTGTTTGTGATCGTGATCCACTTTTCACGAGCCATTTCCGGTAGAGTCTTTAGCAAGATTTGGGAACAAAGCTTAATTTCAGCACAACATATCATCCACAGTTTGATGGATAGACTGAACGAGTGAATTGTCTTCATGAGGATCTTCTCCATGCTTGCATTCCTGATTTCGTGGTAGTTGGGAGGATCACCTACATCTTGTGTAATTCTCCTACAATAATAGTTTCTAGCCTAATATCGGGATGGCTTCTTTCGAAGGCCTTTACAGAAGGCTATGTTGATCACGTTCATGTTGGTTGGAATTTGGAGAGAAGCTTATTCTTAGCCCAGATTCCATTCGTGGTTCTTCTGAGAAGATTGTTCTTATTTGGCAGAGAATGAAAGAGGCATAGAGCCGACAGAAATCCTACATGGAAACCATGGGAAGCCTCTCGAGTTCTCTATTGGTGATCTCATTTTTATTCGTGTTTCTCCTCTAAAAGGGGTTATGCGCTTCAGTACGGCTGGGAAATTGCTCTTCGCTTTATAGGGCCGTTTTCTATTACCGAACGTATAGTCCCCATGGCTGATAAAGTTTCGCTTCCATCTTATCTATCTAGCGTTCATGACGTGTTTCATATCTTCTAGGTTCGAAATTGTCTTCGAGAGTCGGATTCTGTTAACAATTCTCCTAGTTTGCAAGAGCTTGAGATCTCACCAGACCTATTTGTTGTGCAGCAACTTATTCGCATACTCGCTTCGGAGGTGAGACGCCTTTGAAATAAGGATGTGCCGCTCGATAAAGTTCAATGGTCTCCCAATGACCGCACTAGAGAAACCAGAGAGTTTATTGAGCATTCATATCCCGGTATTCTTCTTTCTCATAGCAATGGTGAGAATATATCTTTATCTCAAGCGTATTATCTTTTCTTTTTGAGTGATGAAATTAAATAGTTGAATAACAGTTCTTCTCTAGGAATTGCGAGGATGCAATTTTGTTAAGGAGGGAGTTTCTAACAACCTGGTTTGGAGATTACCTAACAACACTGAATTATAACGATAATTATAATTTAATATTGTAAATTAAATTAAAATTGGAGATTTTATACTATTTTTTTGGAATAAACAATCAAATTGGAATCAAATTATTAAAATTAAGTTTAGAACTTTATTTTATTTTGGTTGGGGTGATAATAAATGGAAAATGACTTTATTTTAGATAAAATGCAAAAATTATATTAATTATTGCCCATTTACTTCATCTAATAATTTTTAAAAGAAGTGTGTGATTTTTTTAAAGGTTGTTATTTAAATAAAAAGAAGGAAATTAGTTTACAAATATTTTTTGGCTACAAATAAAGTTTGGGAATGATTTGAAATGTTTTTCTAGGTGAGAAAAGTATTTTGTAAAATTTTAGAAGATAAAAACTAGGTTTTATTCAATTATTTGATTAGATGATGTATTTTTGTTAAAATGACGATTTAATAATAAAAATGTTTTAATTTTTTTTTTATCTTGAAAATGTCTTATTTTATAACTATGCAAGTTTACATATTTTTCATATGTTTTAAAATGTAGAAAAGTGTGTATATGTTGATAATATAAGATAAAAACATACATTACTTATATTTTCTCTAAGTATTTTGGGCTTTGCGCTTAATAGGGTTAGGAACGGGATCCAAAGCCCATTATCTAGAGGTTTCTGGTGAGAAAAGAAACATAATACGTCGTTTCTTCTTCTTTCTAAAAAAACTAAAAAATGCAGTAGATAGAAAAAAGAAAAAGAAAAGTGGCCTCCTTCAACTAAAAATCCAAACTTTGTTCAAATTGCTGGAAATAAAAGAAGAAAATTACCAACATAAAATTATAGAAGGTAATCTCCACCAATACTATAGAATAATTTCATCAAAATCTAATAATTTAGGTATGATATGCTTGTAAAAATTTCTCTTGCTACTGCGTGTTACTTTTTTTGGCTAATACAGGTTGTTAGAGCTTCATTTATTCTATAAAGTTCACTGCTTAGTCTCAAAATCCTACCAAATCACTGAGGTGAGTACAATACTCACAAATTCTAATTAAATTAAGTGCTGTTGTAAAGAAAACTACTTAGAAAAAGCTTCTGTATACGTATATATTTCTCTGTTCTTGTTTTTCTCGTTTCTTGTTTCTGGTCGCCACTTTGAGTGGTTGTAACTTCTTGATTATACCTCAAAATGCTATCAGATCTTTCCCAGAGTGTAGTCTAGCTGTTAATCTGTGTGCATGATGAACCTTATCCTAAAATTTAATAGTTTGATATGTCAAATTGTCTCTGGGAATTCAGTACGAACCAAAATTTGCAAGCTGACACAGGTCCGTTGCCTAGGTCGACAGGGAGTTCGACCTAGCATCCAACCAGGTCGACAGGACGATTGGCCTAGCCTATGGGCAATCAATCAGGGGATCGACAGGCCCAAGTGAAGGATCGACCCCCCTTTTGACTTATGTATGTGAAGTTTGTAGCCTTATTTCCTATACTTTTCGCCGCTTGTCTCCACTCTTTTATTATGCTTTTGGCAGTATGAAAATTTTGAGATGTTCTTGCGGGTGATTAAGGGCTATGATGTCCACCAATGGACTAGCCAAGATTTTAAGGAATTTGAAATTTAAATTTGAAATTAATTTGAATTGAATTCGAATATCGGTTTGAGTGATTTCTTGGGTTTTTATTCGTTATCGAGCACGGATTTTTCCAAACTGCTTTGAAATAATTTTTAAAATAAATGGGAATTTCAAATAATTGTTTTTTAAAGTATTTTAAAATATAAAATTATTTATTCTTTATAATAAGGGAATTGTCAAATACGGGTTTCAAAACTGATTTCGAAAATTGGTTTCAAAAGCTTGTTTTCTCAAGTAAATTATTTTATATATAAAATACACATTTTTGCACTATTCGAGTGAATGAGAAGGAGAATTAAATGATTTGGTAAAACATGTGGTATGGGACATGTGTGTTTATCTTATCGGTTAATTCTCGACTTGTCCATTTAATCGTTTGGACCTTCGGGTCAAGTTTACTTACGAGATGAGGTAAACTTTTTACTGATTTGAGTGTGAAATTTACTAGCGGTTAGTAAACCATTTAGTGCAAACTTGTGGTATGGGACACACGTTAACACTATTCGGGTTCCTATCCGAGGTTTTGTGACACATTTGTTTAGGAGACGTATTTACCTGTACAAGACCTTCGGGTCATTTTTCCTTCGGGAAGTTTGTCTAAGAGACGTTTGTCATTACGATGTACTTGTCTATCAGGATGTTTGTCTAAGAGACGTATATATTTGTCCTTCGGGATGAATTTCAAAGAGACATGGCACCTTATTAAGAAAACAGTACTTGGCGGGCTTTGGCCGTAAGCATATGATATATCTTTGAAATGATTTCATTGGTGTTTGTGATTTCCCAAGTGTATCGCCTTTTCATTGTTGGCCATTTGAGCCATTTGGAATATTATATTTATACACACACACATGGCGATGACCTTAGTGAGTTCTATCTTAGAGAAATGAGTTGCCTACATTGGCGTTTTATTGAGATTGTTAATATGGCGTATATTTGAGATTTTAATCTCCTAGTTGGAGAAATATTTGCCTTGTGGCGCAATTGGAGATGGTGATTTCCTCGAGTTGTTTTATGATTGCCGCTATGGCGGGTTTGGACTTCTCCTTTTTAGGAGTTATAATTTTCCCTAAACCATTATTGATGATTTGTGATATGCCAATGATATGAGATTTTCTATATTTAGCGTTTATGAATTGTTTTATCTCTTTGAGATTGGATGTTTGTGTAGTGATAGCATATTATCATTTGATGTAACCATACACTTTAAATAGTCCCTTCTCATTGGGAATATTATCACTTTATCCTTATGCTCATATTATCGCTTATCCTTTTAAACTGGTTTATTTAGCTAGACTGACCCGTGTATTTATACTCGGGTGAGACCGAGGTATTTCAGGTTTGGTACATTTGGACCTAGCCTTTTCTGCTTTCGCATGGGCTATTCTGCTAGCACTTTCTGTTATAGCTTTTTGTGTAGTCCCTTTTGTTTGCTACTTTAATATGTATATTCTTTCGACTCGCTTGTATATTGTGGTTGATATACCACTTGACATGTATCAAATTGTATACTCTGTGATGTATCTGTATATGTGTGTATATATGTGATGATCTACTATTATGTGATGTGTTTTGCATTTAATTAGTTGTATTTTGTTATGATAGATCCTATAGCCACCTATGGCTTTGTATTAAGTATTTATTAGATATGTCGATCCACTTGAGATAGAAATATATATATATATATATATAGCATTTTTTCGACATATTTAATAGATATTTAAGACAAGGCTATAGATGGTCGCTCCTAACCAACCCCATTCTCCGCATTAGACAGTATTACCCAGTAATACTCTTTGTTAATATGGGCCTTGTAGTGGGACGTCACAGGTCCCTTCATTTCTAAAACTCTTTGGGTTGCAAGGACTACTCGCTACTAATGATAGTAGGAGGAGCGCCTTTGGTTTCGTTCAATCCCAGAACGAACTTTTATGGATGGACGTCTGACATTGCATTCTTGAGATTTCATCGTTGAATTTTATAAATATACATCTGTTTGGTGGCGGAGAAGGCAACTTCTCTTAGCTTAATACCCTTCTCTGAGCCGTATGAGCTTGAAGGTTGTATGCTTGTGGAAGTCAATAGTGATCGATGGAATGGAAATGTGGCATTCAAAGAAAGATGATGTGAATAGTAAAAGATATTTGTTACCTCAAGCCTCACACTCGACAATGGCCGAAACATGGTAGATGCAGCAAGGCTATGTGGTTCGCGACTATTAGGATATAATCATCCTTTTCTAGATATATTTCTACCTGCTATAACGTTTGGGTTTTAATTACTGTGGATGTATGCTATGAGGATCCTCGGATAGGTCAGTAACGACTGGGGTGATGACATATTCGGTACTATCTAGGAAGAGATAGGCCGGTCTTGTGTTGGTAGAGGACTATCTGTTGGGCCTCAGTGCATTCCTCTAGAGATGTACTACCGGAAGGTAATCCCTTCACATGGCCATTTTATGAAAACCCATTCTCCAATAAGAGCCCGTATGATTTTAGATTTAGAAAGCCTTGTATTACAAGGTGCTATGCTGGAATTTAATAATGTAACAATTTCGTCTAAGACTAATAAACTTACTTGCGAAAGTTTTCAAAGATATGTCATTAATATCAAGTATTTTGACGTAGAATGATTTGGTTATCATAAGGTAAAAAACCTATTCCGTTTTTATGTGCAGCATGGTCTTATGAGATACCCTTTTTATTTTCAAAATGCGTATTTTGTGTTCTCACACCGGTCCCATTACTGACTCAGAGTTTATTTTCCTTTTTCTTAAACTCTGGGTGCCTAAATTTTCCTAGGCAGCTTAGTAGTCAGGTTTAGTTAGAAGAATGCTGGATGGAGCTCGAAGCATGGATTCAGAAGATTTTTTTTAAGATTTGTCTATTTCGACCACACTCTTATACTACAGTATTCCGCATTTGTAAGGACAAGAATTTATAACTGTCCATGTTTTAAATCTGATAAATGTATTTTAATTTCCTCTGTAAAGTTTATCTTGAAATAACATATGTGAGATTCTGTTCTGCCTTTATTTTTCTTTCCTACCCTTGAGAATCCGCTTCTCCGAAACTTGGATTTACAACACATGAATACCGAGGATGTATTAGTGTCGATGTCGATTTTCGAGAGTCTAAGAAACGGGTCCTCACACCGTTGATCTTCAATATGAAAGCTCTGCTTTGATTATAGTTAAGTCATGGCACAACGTCCATCGAATGGCCATAGTTGGGTCGGAAGGAAGTATCTAAAGTGGAACACAATTCAAAAGAGGATTCGTCTCCTCGGTTATATGTAGTTAGTTTTACGGTCAACTAAAGTCATCCTAAAGTAAAATTCTCTAGCCAGAGTAGGTCGGTTGATCTATTATTATCGAAAAAAAGGACTTTATGTTTGGACTATAAACTTGAATATGAACGATATTGGAATTTTGACCATTACCAAATTCCGTAAGTCCGAAGTAATACTGTTATGACCAAAAGAATTGGTTCAAATAATCATTCTATAGTGTCAGGTACCACTTATAATACATAGAATTGGATTTTTCCAAAGGATGTGTAAGCAATAAATTAAACCAAAATGTCACATCCTTAGCTATAGTAACATGTGAATATTAATATTCGAACTATTGGATGTTAAATGCTAACCAAATGTAACCCATTGAGTCGTATAACCGTAATGATGACTTCAAAGAAAAACCATATGATTTAATTAATTTATAAAATATATTGTAAATTAATTAATATTTGAGAAATATTTATTATTTTTTAATTTATTAGTTGTTTGAGAGTTTTTTGTATTTATTTGAATGTATTTATAAAATGTATATTAGCATGCATCGATATACGGTATAGGTGTAACTTTAAATGGTTTTAAATAAAAGACAGTTACTTAATGGGTTTTGGGAATATTTTTCCACAAGATGGAAAAAACATGGTCGACTATACATGACAGGTGGGTTTAGATTTCATTGAGAATTGATGAAAAACAAATAGGGAATTTTTTAAGGAAGAAATTGGGAAGGTTTAAATGACTCCATTAAAACAATTTTTTTTTCCTTCTTTCATTAGTTCATTCTCTTTCCACATTATTTTTCTTTCTCTCTTCCTTCATGCCATGGCCAAAAATTATGGTCACATCCAAACCAAAACAATCTCAAAATTAATGAAAATTACATCAAATGAAATAAAACAAAAGTGGTTCATCCATCTCTTGCAAGGAATGAGTGTGGATATTGGAGCTCTAAAGGGAATTCTTCTTCATTCAAGGTGCATTCTCTTGGCCACATCTCAAGGTAATAATTCTAGTTTCATTTATTCATCATTCACCTTGTTTATATGATTTGGATCCATCACATATTTCATCTAATCTGAATATTGGTTTATTTGATTACATAGATTAGATCCCATTTTGTTACATCTTAATTAATTATATATGTTCACCATGTTATTTTGATTTGGATCCATTTTAAGGTATACTTTGATTGCTTACCTATTCATCTTGTCATCATTAGATCTACATCATATGATTCCACATTTAATTAGTTGTTCATATTATCTATATAGTTTAGATCTAAAACCTTTGCAACACACACATATATATATATTGTGTTTGTGCTTGATTTTTGTTTTTCCTTGTTAATTTGTATTTCCATTTAAATAAAAAATCTTTTGATTGAAATATAAGTTGTAATCAATAATATAATTCTATCACTGATTAAAATATAAAACATACATAGTTTAATAATGTTTGTATACATGTTTTATATTTGTCATTTTGAATACAATCTTTTGGTTATTGCATACTTCTTTTTGAAAGTTCAAAAAAAAATGAAACATAACTAGACTTTTGTAAGAAATATCACAAACCTTGGATTTCCTTTTAGTTAAATTTAGACTTCAATTTGCCACTTTATTTTAAAGTATACATAAAATTATAAATTTTGTTATATAGATATTGTTTTAAGTTTAAAAAATGATTACAATGATTTGTATAAATTTATGTGTATATTAATTTAACTTAAGAGTTATAAAATGGACTTTTATATAAAATTCTAATTCTAATCTTAAACCCTTACTAACTTTGAAACTAGATCCAAAATTGTGGTTTTTAATTTCAAAGATATAAAATAATGAAACTTGATTTTAACATATTTATATGTATATATAAGCCTTATCATATATATATATATATATATATATGTGTGTGTGTGTGTATGTATTTATTTCAAATAACTATAGACAACAAAAGCATATATGAAGGAAACATCATCTATGCACAATTCTCAT
This sequence comes from Allium cepa, assembly GCA_030765085.1. Taxonomy (NCBI): domain Eukaryota; kingdom Viridiplantae; phylum Streptophyta; class Magnoliopsida; order Asparagales; family Amaryllidaceae; genus Allium; species Allium cepa. The sequence continues at coordinate 489,663,882 of CM060937.1, read as the reverse complement.
ATATTGCACTTATACAACATATATTGGAGTATATTTATGTATACTCATATTTCATGCTATTTATATATTAATCATTAATGACATTTAACAAATCATCAATCTAATCGAAGAGAGAAACGAAAGGGTTCTCTCTCCAATTAATGATATTTATTCCCTTAATTGATTGCAAAATGTATTAAAGAAGGGAACAAAAGTTTTCCTTCTCAGGTTAATTTTAATATGTAACTACTACCTATACCAGTGTATTTGGTACACTCATTCATTTAAATTTATATCAAATTCAAACCCTTTCAAACTAATAAAATAAAATAAAGTATTTTATTTAAATAAAGTATTTTATTTAAAACACCTTTTAAATTGGATATAAAATCTCTTTAGACTTCATGTGACCAACAGATCCAAAGAGAAAATATTTTGAAATTTACCCTTTAACGCCACTGCGGACTGGTCCAGTTCGAAGATGATGTACTAGCAACTTTACAGTCAAAGTAGTTGTATTTCTTTAACATCTTCTCAATATAGTGAGATTGATCCCAAAAAAGTCCATTTTTAGAATTACTGATCTTAATACCAAGGGTTACAGCCGCTTCTCTAGAATCTTTTTTTATCGAAATTGACACATAATATGGATTAAATACAATTCACAGTATGAATACTTGAACTGAATATAAGTAAATCTTCCACATGAAAATAGTGTAAATGTTATTCTCATATACATAACAGATACTTGCTACTTTCATTTTCTTTAAAACCATGTGATATAACTACTTCATCAAACTTTCTTCTTTTAATTGTTTAGGTTTCTATTAGAGATTTATCTAATTTGTAAACTTTAGTTTCCTAACCATAAATAATAATGCATTCAGGTTGGTCCATGTAAATTTCTTCTTCCAATCCACCATTCAAAAAAAGAAATTTTTACATTCATTTGGTGAATCGGTTAATCATAAATTTAATAAAGAGAAATTAACACTTGAATAGACGTTATTCTAGTAACATGCGAAAAGCTATTAAAAAGTCAATATTTTCTCTTTATCTAAAACCTTTGGCTATAAGACAAGCCTTATATTTATCAAGTATACCATCGGGTTTTAACTTCTTTTTAAGTATACACTTACATCCTATAATTTTATAATCTAGAGGTAAATCAACTAGATGTCATGTTTTATTAGATTCAAGAGATTCCATGTCATCATTTATAGCCTCTTGCCAAAGGTCTAAATCTAAAGAGAACAAAGCTTCTTTAAGATTAGCAAGATCCTCTTCTAGTGTATAAGCATAATATTATAAACAAAAATCTTTACTTAATCTAGCTCTTTTTTACTTCTCCCAGGTTCAGATTCAATTTCCTTGGTATGTTCATTATTTCTAATTATTGGAATATTAGAAGTAGACGTGCCCCCACTATTCTGCAGTTTAAATGGAAATTTACATTCAAAGACATCAACATTTTTTGAATCAATAATAACATGGGCATTCAAATAAAAAAATCTATATGCCGTGATATTAATTGCATATCTTATAAAAACACATTCGTATGCTTAACTTTCTAATTTAATTCTTTTAGGATCAGGAATACGCACATATGCTAAACATCCTCAAGTTCTAAAATAAGTTAAATTAGGTTTATGATTTTTTATAATCTCAAAGGGTGAAATTATTCTTTTAGATAAAGGAATTCTTTTTAAAATATAGTAAATAGTCAACAAAATTTCCAACCATCAATGTGATGCTGAACTAGGATTTAATAAAAATAAATACAATTAATTCGGTAAAGGTCGTATTTTTTCTTTAAGTTTTACCATTCATTTCAAGTGAATAGGATGCAGTTCTCTCATGAATTAAGCAATATAAGTTATAAAATTCAATGAATAAGCTAGATTCATATTTTGTCCCCCTGTCACTTCGAAGGCTCTTAATTTTCTTATTAAATTAGTTTTCGATTTCAGTGACAAATGACTTAAACATATCTAGTGCATCACTTTTATTTTTCATGAAAAAACATAGTGAAATTAGAATAGTCATCAATAAATGTAGTAAAGTAACATTTACCAACTCTATTTAGTTTACCATCAAGTTCACATATATAAAAGTTTATTAAGTCTCAAGGTTATGACTCTCTAAATGGGATTTATGTGAGGTCTTAGTTATTTTAACTTGGATACAAAATCGACATCTTTTTGAATTATTGATTGATACTTTAGGGATTAATTCTAAATTTCTCATATTATGAATAAATCATTTATTAATATGAAAATTTTTAGCATGCCTAATATTAAAATCACATAATGTATAAGCTATAATGACCCAAAAATTCGAACATTTTGTCTTGAATATCGAAATGTTTTCAAATATAATTGAGTGTTATAAATACGATTTTATAGCCTTATTAGAAACCATTTAATTAATGAATATTGATAATAAACTTGTTTTTAAATATTGTTTATAAAAATATATTCTTTGAAGAAAAATCAATAATGTATTCGAAATTCGGTTTACCGATAACAGTTTTTCGATTGATATAAGTTGTTCGTACTCTTATGCAGTTATCTAATGATCAAATGAACAGATTAATAACTAATTAACACACACCTCTTCATAAAGCTTGGAATGTTCTAGAAGCTTCCATATGGATAAGAGATATTGTCATAAGAGGGGTATAATTGTAATTAGTATAAAGAAGTGATGTAAGGAGAGGTGATGGGAGGTGAAGCTTTTGTTGCATGGTAGTGGTGGTGGGGGGGGGGGGGGAGGGTTGGTGGTGGGTGCAAGCTTAAAGAACACATTACAAAGCTTATAAAAGGAGGGGCATACCCTTAGGAATTAATCATAAATTCACAAACCAAAACCAAACTTTTCTAATTGCTTCTTCATCTTCTTTCTCTCTTATGTTCTAGAATGAAATAGTTGCAAATCAACTCCAAATCGCTTCAGACTTTACAACAAGCCTTCGTACAATATTATAAAGCCTTCTACCATTCCAAAACTTAAAGAAGCAACGCCATTCTCTTCCCACGTGTAATGAGCGTGAGTTATATGGGTGAGATGGAGCCAAAAGCAAGGTGATGTAAGGAGAAGAAGGAGGGAAAGGTGGTTGCAAGGTTAGGCTTTGACTTTATTAGCTTGGATCTTAGGTTTTTTTTTGGTTAAAGATGAGTTCACACCTCACTTTGAATGAAAAATATAACATATATATGTTGTATTTTGGTTGTGTTTAAGTTGTACTATTAAAATTGACATATGTTAAAATATTCGTTTGGATTCTTGCTTTGAAAGTAAGTGACACATATGATCCATATGTATGGACTTGGAACATACTTGAATGAAATTGTATTACTTATGTCATGACCTTGAACAAACCACATAGATTGTAAATGGACTTTGGTTTAGATTAGCTTGGATTTGAAAGTTCACTTATAGCAATAGTCGTTACATATGAAGTTTGGATGTCTAATATTCGATGGTTTCTATGGAACTTTGTAGTGAGATACTTAGGGGTTCTCATCATATTTATAATTTTTATATCTACGTTTATTCGTATTAAAATCTTAGATAGTAAAAAGTTAAGTAACATTTTGAAAATTGGTCAAAACTTCACTTTCAAAAACTGCCCCCATTAGACCTGATTTTTGGACTTAAAAGACTTGAAAAGACATTTACATTTAAGTATTTCATTTCGTTGTTTTTATAGGTGTTTACTAACTATTATTAGTGTATTCCAAAAGTGGTTTGAGATATTTATGAATTTTTAAGAATTATTTATGAATTTTCAAAGAAGGGATATTTTGTTAAAATATATAGAAAACGTGTTCTTTTCAAGTTTAAGGAAAACTGTAAATTTGTTATTTTCAAGTAATATTTTAGATAAATATTTTAGAATCTATTATAAGTATTTTCAAGTATTTTAAAAGTATATAAAAATGTTTTTGAAAAGAGTCTTATTGGCTAAATGGTTAATTGTTTAATTACTTGTTTGAAAAGTAATTAACTATGTTTAACACTAAAAGATGAAGTAACGCTTGTCTATTTGTGAGATTAAAATTGATGTCGAATAGAGCAATAGAGCTCTAACATATCACTTGCCCTCTTGGTCGAGGAATAGTAAGTTGGAAAATGTCGGAAACGTTTTCATCGTCTTGATTTCTTACTTTTTATGGAAATCATTAATACTATACTTAATAGTATAAGATGATAAGGTAGACTAATCTATTTTTGAGATTCAAGAATGAAGTGTGTTTGCACAAAAAATGGGCAAACACCTCCAAGTCGTATTATTTAGTTGATTTTATGTGGTTTTCAATGATTTGGGTGACTTATGCAAATATGTAAAAAGTAAGGACTGAACTATAAAAGACACACAGATTTATAGTGGTTCGGCCAGAACGTGCCTACGTCCACTTTATATGTTATTCTCTCTTTTCTTTCAGATTACAAGTATAAAGCTTTGTATACAAGTATATGAAAGTTGTTTGAAAGTTCCTTCCGTGCTTGAGCTCTCAAACTTCTCCGCCATTGTTGTACCCCTGCCCCTCTATTTATAGAGTGAGGCTGGGGGCAGGGGTCCTGGATGTATATAGCTGCTGGCGGGCCTGGGCTGAAGCAATTCTGGCCTGGCGGCGTCCTGGTTCGGCAGTGTTTGGAGTGGTTGGAGTTTGGTTCGGTAGGGAATTGGTTCGGTGATGATGGGTTTTGGACCGGTGGTGGGTTGGTTCGGCATGGAAGTGGAGATGAAGTTCGGTATTGAAGTGGAGATGTGGTTCGGTATGGTTTGGGGGAAAGCGTTCTGGTTCGGCGAGGCTTCATTCGGCATGGAACTTGGACCGGTGATGGAGTGGACCGGTGGTAGGTGGTTTGGAGGTTCATTCGGTAGTAGGTTTAGAGGTGTTGGTTCGGTATGGTTTGGGGGAAAGCGTTCTGGTTCGGCGAGGCTTCATTCGGCATGGAACTTGGACCGGTGATGGAGTGGACCGGTGGTAGGTGGTTTGGAGGTTCATTCGGTAGTGGGTTTAGAGGTGTTGGTTCGGCATGAAGGCGGTGTTGGTTCGGCATGGAGCTTGGACCGGTGATGGGTGGTTCGGTGGGGGAGTGTATATGTGTTGGTCCGGTGAGGCCTGCGACCGGATGGAGCTTGACCGGATGGCCTTTGGTTCGGCAAGGAGGTGTTGTTTTGCTCGATGGGCTTGGTTCGACGAAGGATGGAAATTCATGGGTGGAAACACGCCCAACATTTGCCCCCCAAAGTGGGGCACGTGCTTGCATGTGTCGCGCTTTGCTTTAAGTTGGATACCTGGTATAGCTTCATTTGGTTTGAGGTGCCGAACCGGTTGGTCCGGTGTGCCGAACCGGTTGGTCCGGTGCTTCTGCGCTCGTCTATATATAGGGGCTATACCCCCTTAGTTATTCCTTACCGAACCAGAGAGAGCCGAATCAACCCCTAGCCGAATCAACTTCCTGCCGAATCAACCTCGTACCGGACCAGGTATATATCCTAAAGCCGAATAAGCTTAAGAATCTTGACTACCGAATAGATCTGATGCCAAATGGATATGAGGTTTCTAAGAACCGAATGGGGCTCGGTATTGGGAATGCCGAATGAACCTCGAAAGCTTGACCACCGGATGGAACCTGAAAGTTATCCGTTTATATTCCCATACTCCTTGTTCTAATACCATGTTTTTCTTGTGCCCCAGATAAATGTCTCGCAAAGCGGAAACTCGATCAGATAGAAAGAAGTCCAAGGACAGAGAAGAGACTTCTACCGTGCCCCCAGCCCAGCCAGGGCCGGCGCATCATGGACCTGCCCCGAGGTCGTTAGTGGATGGGTATGGTCCCCAGGAACTTCTGGTCTCCCCTCCTGACTGCTTTCCTAGCTCCCTGAAGGAGGAGCAACTCGATGTTATATCTCGTTCCTTCGGAATAGATAGAGCGCTCATGGTATTGCCGTGGGCAGGAGTTATGCCATATGACCCTCCTGAAGGGTATTTTGCGTATAGTAGGTACCACTGTATGTGCGGGGCCATTCCTCCCATCAACGCCTGGGTAGTCAGCTTCATCACTTATCTGAAGGTGGCTCCATTCCAACTCCAGCCCAACTCTTACGCCATCCTGGTATGCTTGTACGCTATCTTTCAGGAGAGGTATGGGCGTGCTCCTTCCAACCGGGAGATACAGTATCTATACAACCTGAGGGGATACAGGAAGGGATCCCCATATATTAGCTTGGAGTCTGCCGTCTCTTTCAAGCCGGTTCTGGACCTCTATTTGAAGTACAGTATGTTCAAGAGGGAGTGGTTCTTCGTCAGAGATGACTCCGTCTCTATCCGTCGCTTCACCTCCGGATGTAAGTCAAAGCTTTATTTACATTCCTTGTCTTGGCCGCAATTCTTTTCCTTATGTGCTTTCATTTCTTGCTAGCGACAGGTGGCTTTGTGGCTGTGGAGAACGATCGCCTAGTTCAGATGGCAGCTGAGATAGAAGCTATTTCAGAGAGAGACAGATCGGCTGCTTACCTGATCAGGAATGCTAGACTCTTGATGTACAACTTGATTCTTCCACATCTATCCGTGGTTAAACAGAGAGATACGGCGGAAGAGAAAGCTGCCCAGAGTACAGGAGGGGCCATGAAGAAGAGTGGCAAGAGGAAAACTTTTACAAAGCCTCCGGTTGTCGGGGGTAAGAAACTTAAGGAGTCTGACGGCCCCTCTCCTAGCACTTGCCCGATTACCCCGGAGGAGGAAGATGTGGAAGAGGATAGAGGCGAGGGTGAAGGAGGCGATGTAGGAGGAGAGTCAGAGGGTGGAGGAGATGGCGATGGAGATGGAGAGGGCAATGATGATGGCGACGGACAGGGCGATAGTGGCACTGGTGCCTTAACCTCCGGGAAAGTGGGGGAGCTTCAGGAGTGGACGAATGAGGCTCTCCGTCAAGCTTTCGGGGAATCGGAGGGAGAATCGGATTTGGCGGAGAAGGCAAAGAAGACTGGCAAGGCCGGGGCTGACGCCGATCCATCCCCTAAGAGCTCCTCAGCTAGGGTGACTCCGGCGGTGCAAGGTGAACTTTTGACTTCTGCAGATTCCATTTACGATAGGGACTTAGGAATATTTTATGGCTCGCTCCCGTCCTGGGATGAAATCCAGGACTTATTGCAGGATCCTCCTTCTCTACAGGGATTGTATAGTAAAAGCGTCTTTCTTGTTCTTTTTTTTAACTCGATATATCTCTTGCCTCATGATTTGATGCATGCTTACAACATTTATTCTTTACTCCAGGGGCAGGCCAGGTGGCCAAAACGTCAGATGTTTGACACCGCCTCGAACAATTCAAGTTGATGAGAGCTTCTGCTAAGCCGAAGCCTCCTACTGGTCGTCCTGGGGACGTGGTCAGCTATCGCCCTCTTCTTGGAGTTATCGAAGAGGGTATCCAGCAGAGGAAGAGGAGGCGTTCCCTGTTTGATTCACCACCTGGTCCTCAGCCTCCTACTCAGCCTTTCCGAGATACCACGGAGGAGACCATGGAGTTTGTCCCCTCTCCGCATCCTTCTGAGAATCCTACTGTTATCCGCATAAAACGTCCCGACGTGCCTCGCAATCCCTTTGCCGGCCACCCGGATTTGGACCCAAGCTCTCAGGATATTTTATTTGACGAGGCCACGGGCGAGCATCTTCTCCCCCGCAATCCCATGGTTCGGGTTCTTGATGAGGCTAAGTCCCTAGATCTGGATCTGCTCACTACTCGGATAGCTGCTATGGGGGACGAAGCCAAGGCCAACATCGACCGAGTCGCGGAGGAGGCCAAGAAGTTAATGGAACATCACGCCCTATTGGCCAAGGCCGGGGAGGAGATAGGGAGTGCCAATATAAGGTTGCGGTTAGTGGTTGCCGATCAGGCCAAACAACTTGCCGACCAGGCTATTCAGATTTCGCAGCATGAAGCCGACTCCCAACGACTGAAGAATGCCATGGAAGAGGCTAGCAGAGCTGAGTTGCGGAAAATGGAGGCCGCTTGCAAGAAACGCATTGACATCGCCATTACCACGGTTGATGAGGTTAGGAGGGCGGATCTCGAGCAGGTTGAAGAGATATCTGGGAGGCTTGAAGCTGCAGAACTTGCTCAAGCCAAGTTGAAAGAAGAGATGGAGGAGATGAGGAGATCCCTCCAGGCTGAGTGCTCGAGATACCGGCGGGAGAGGGATGCTACTGCCACTAAGTTGCAGATGTCTGAGGCCGGGGTGAAGAGGTTTGAAGAGGATGAGGGGATGATGGACGATATGCAGCTTATCCTCGATGGATGACTATCCCCGGGTTATGGCCAAGGTATATCTTCGGGCTTTAGAGGAGGCCAGGGTTGATGCGGGTAAGAAAGGTGGAGCGGCCTTTAGTCTGGATGTAGTTACTGCTCAGTTTTCGAAGGAAGAGCAGGCGGCGGTGAAGGAGGGGATGCGGCTGCTTGCTGCGGAGGAAGCGGGTGTGCAATTGGAGGATGAGGATCGAGCGGCGGATGCTGGTGAGTCTCTCCTTTGTTTCTCTTTTCTCTTTAGGTTTTCATAACCTGATCGTTTACTATTTATTTAATGGATTCCTCTTCTGAATTGGACAGGTGAGACTTCTGATAAGCATGCTGGGAGCTCCGACCCTGCGGCTAAGTAGGCTTGGAGAGTTGGTAGGATGAGGGTGAGGTGCGGACGCAGCTGGTTCCTTGTCCGTATTCGGTCACCTTTTGATTTCCTTTTATCGCTGTTTATGTTAGTCCAAAACATTGATGTGACTGTAATAATATTATTTGTGGTGAATGACTTTATGTAATTTCATAACATAAGCTGATTCCTTTATGTTGGAATGTTATCGCTATTTTGTTGTGCTGTGTAAGTGATGTAACTATGCATGTTACTAGTGACTTGACTGTGCCTGATGCCAAGTTTTTTTTTTCTTAAAGTATAATTTTCTCATTTTGCAACGTAAATGTGATGTGTGAATATGAACTGCAGCTATGCATTAATGTATAAAAGTAGAAGGTACCGCCCTTCATGTTTCGGCTGTGGGCGGCAACTTTGTGCGCCCTGTAAGACTAAGCACGGAATGCTGTTGAGTGTCTCGTTATCCGATTGTAAGTTTCTGTTCCCATTAGCGAGCGTTCCCTATTTCATGTCCTGTACTTTCAAGCACCGTTACGAAGAATAGGAGAAAAGTTTTAAATGAAATGGAAATATAGGAAAAGTAAAACTTCCAGTCACGGAAGGCCGTCGATGTGCTTAAGTTCGTGGCAAACGGGTTTTGTAGTCACTTTCCCTAGCTGTGGGTCTTGGAGACATTTGTCACCCATCTTACGCCTCTGCGGGGAGTTTTCTTTTTTACCACAGCCACACTAAAGACACATTGGAGCCGATCGCACACAGTAACTACCCGGGCCATTATAGCCCGTAATCGCGGGTATTATTCGGTTTACTGTGGCCGGCTAGCGTGGGGGCCGATCGTCAACTGTGAACTGCCCTGGCTGGCCACACCTTATGTTGGGACTTATGATCGGTTCACAGTTGCCGGCGAGCCGAATCGCTGTAATGAGCTTCCATGGCATAATCGGCCTTCTCGGTGGCTTATACTCGGCTTATTACAGTCGGCTTTAAGGGCCGAGACAAACAATGAGTTAACTCGCGGTAGAGGGATACCGGAGCAAAGTGTCTCATTGGCGAGGGCATAGGATCGTAGCGTACCTGTTAGATTTTGTCCAGGCGGAGTTGTGTTGTGAAGCTCTGAATTGAAATGTCATCTGCAAAGGATTTTGTTCAACAGCAAAGGATAAAGCTTAACAAGTAGCCAAGATATAAAGGAACAAGTTAACAAGAGCCAAGTTTTTTAAAGTGGTTCGACACGAAAATGCCTACATCCACTGATTCCCTTTGTTAATTCACTTCATATGGGCAGTACAAGTTAAGAAAAGTATCGACGGAGGTGTCGGATGTTACCTGCCCTCTGGAACACCTCTCCGTCCACTGTTGACAAAATATAAGCTCCGTTGTGGAGATCTTTATGAATTACATATGGTCCGTCCCAGATGGGGTCCAGTTCCCCGGGGCGCGGAAAGATTCGCTTGAGGACAAGATCTCCTTCTTGTAAGCTACGATGCTTGACTTTGGAGTTGTATAGTGCTGCCACTTTTTGTTTGTGAGCTGCTACTTTGAGTGCTGCATCATTTCTTCTCTCCTCAATCAGATCCAAAGACATGAGGAGGAGTTCTTCGTTTTCTTCTGGGTTGTAGTGGATCCTACGGTGGGAAGGCACAATAGTCTCAACTGGGAGCATTGCCTCCGATCCGTATGCCAAAGAGAAAGGAGTATGCCCTGTTGACGTTCTGAAAGATGTGCGGTAGGCCCAAAGTGCCGTAGGAAGTTGATCCACCCAAGCGCCCTTTGACTTTTCAAGTTTCTTCTTGATCAGTGTTTTGAGAATTTTGTTGACAGCTTCGACTTGGCCGTTTGCCTGGGGATAAGCCACGAATGAGAAGCTTTTGTGAATCCCGTGCTCTTGGCACCAGTTGGCGAATTCTTCGCTGTCAAATTGAAGTCCGTTGTCTGATATGATCTCGAGTGGGACTCCGTACCTACACATAATATTTTTGATCAAGAAGTTAATAACTTTTGCCGAAGATATTTTATTTAGAGGTTCCACCTCCACCCATTTGGTGAAATAGTCAACTGCCACTATAGCATATTTGGCTCCGCCTCGGCCCGTTGGCTGTTCGCCAATCAAGTCAATTCCCCATACTGCAAAGGGCCAAGGGCTGGTCATTTGAGTAATCTCATTTGTGGTAGTCGAGGAATCTTGGTAAATTTCTGACATCTGTCGCATCTCTTGACGAAGTCCAAGGCATCTTTGTTTAAAGTGGGCCAGTAATATCCATATCGGGGTATTTTCTTTGCCAGAATCTGCCCTCCAGTGTGATACCGCAACTTCCCTGGTGGATGTTGGATAAGATTTCCTTGGCTTCCCTTCCAACGACACATCGTAATAAGGGGTTAGAGAAGCCACGCCGATAAAGGATTCCTTCTTGCAGTGTGTAGCGGGAGGCTTTCCTCAAGATTTTCCTGACTTCGCTACGCTCGCTGGGCAATGCGCCATCTTGTAAGTATTTCCGGATAGGAGCCATCCAAGTTTCTTCTTCAATCGCAGCTATCATATCTTCCCGTTCGAAGCTCGGGGCTAGTTGTTTTAAGACGGCTATTGCTCCCGAAAAGGAGTTGTTCTTCATGCTGGCTTGCTTTGCCAGTTCGTCGACCTCTTGATTCTCCTCTAGAGGAACGTGTCTGATCAAATAGTGATCCAGTTGGTTAAGTAGCAACTTGGTCTTCTTTAGGTATGCTGTGAGTCGTTCTCCTTGAGTCTGGAACTCTCCTAGTATTTGATTTACAATGAGTTGAGAGTCACTATAAAGATATAAAGAACGGACTCCGATTTCCAAGGCAAGTTCTAATCCGGCGATTACTGCTTCATATTCTGCATCGTTATTGGTGGCGGCAAATTCCAACCTCAGGGCATAGTGCAACTTCCTTCCCCTGGGGGTGACTATCACGATGCCTACCCCCGAGCCTTGTTCGTTTGATGCTCCATCTACAAAGAGATTCCATTTAACGTCTTCTGACACCTCGGATTGCTCCCTACCTTCACCGGTGGTGAATTCGGCAATGAAATCGGCCATAGCTTGTCCCTTGATGGCGGTGCGGGGATCGTAGGTGATATCATATTGACTCAATTCAATGCACCATTTAAGTAACCGCCCATAAGTATCGGGACGATGAAGTACCTGCCTTAGTGGTTGATCGGTTAGAACTCGGATGGAATGAGACTGGAAGTAGTGTCGCAGTTTCCGTGACGTGATTAGTAAGCAGTATGCTAGCTTCTCAAGTTTAGGATATCTAGCTTCTGCACCCGTAAACCTCTTACTTACGAAGTATACGGGCCGTTGCGTGCGGTTTTCTTCTCTCACCAACGCAGCGCTTAGGGCATGTGGTGACACAACAAGGTATAGGTATAGTTCTTCGCCTTCATTAGGAGTTGAGAGTACTGGTGGCCGCTGGAGGTGTTCGATTAGGTTAAGGAAAGCTGTTGAACACTCATCGGTCCATTTGAATTTTCCTTTGTCTTTCTTCAGGGCTTCGAAGAAAGGAATGCATTTGTCAGTTGCTTTAGAGATGAACCGGCTTAGGGCGGCCACCTTCCCATTTAGGCTTTGCATCTCTTTTCGAGTGGATGGTATCTTGATATCTTGCAAGGCTCGGACTTGCTCGGGGTTTGCTTCGATCCCTCTGGCATGGACGATGAATCCCAAGAACTTTCCTGATGACACTCCGAAGGAGCACTTTAGAGGGTTCAGCTTCATTCCATATTGGCGAAGTACTTGAAACATCTTGTCCAGGTAGTTTATATGGTCGTTGGCTTTCCTCGATTTTACTAGCATGTCATCCACATAAACTTCCATAGTTCGTCCTATCAGTTCTGCAAACATCTTGTTGACGAGGCGCTGATAAGTAGCTCCGGTGTTTTTAAGTCCAAATGGCATTACCTTGTAGCAGTACAATCCTCGGTCAGTGATGAAGCTAGTGTGGTCTTTATCGGGGGCGTGCATAGGGATCTGCTTATATCCTGAGTATGCGTCCATAAAGGATAAGAGTTCGTGTCCGGCAGTGCTGTCCACGAGTTGGTCGATTCGGGGGAGTGGGAAGCAGTCTTTCGGGCAAGCGTCATTTAAGTTGGAGAAATCGATGCATGGTCGCCACTTCCCATTAGCTTTCTTTACCAGTACCGGGTTGGCGATCCATTCCGGGTAGATGGCTTCACCTATGAAGTCATTGGCAAGTAAGTTCTTTACTTCTTCCTCGAGGGCTGCTGATCGTTCTGCCCCCATACTTCTCTTCTTTTGCTTTACCGGTACCTTGGTAGGATCGATGTTTAGTGCGTGGCATGCTATGTCCGGGGAGATTCCAGTCATATCAGCGTGCGTCCATGCAAATACATCCATGTTGTGGCGAAGAAAATCAATGTGTTGATTCTTTAATTCTCTTTTTAACTGAGATCCGACTCTCAGCAGTTTACTTGGGTCGCATTTGTCTACAGATACGAATTCCATAGCCTCTGCAGGCTCGGCGGTGGCCTCCTCCTCTTTGTCCCTGGGGTCTAATTCATTGAAAGGATCACTGGTATACCGAAGAGGAGGGGCTTTCTTTAGTTGCTATGCTTCCAAGCTTTTCATGCAGAGAATAGTCTCTGCATTTTTCCCTTTATCTCTCCTGCGATTATTGCGAAGTTCGGTTACATAGCAGTCCCGAGTGGCATCTTGATCCCCTTCTACTTCTCCCACTCCGTTATCCGTTGGGAACTTCATCTTCAGGCACCATGGGGCAAGGACAATTTGGAAGTCGGACAAGGCTGGTCTTCCTAAAAAGGCATTGTAGGCCGACTGGTTGTCTATTAGCACGAATGTTTGTTTCCGAACGGCGGAGCGGGGATGACTTCCCAATTCAACAAAGAGATCCAATTGTCCGAGGGGCATCTTTGCTTCTCCAGTGAAACCGTGTAGCGGTTTGTTGCAGGGAGACACGTCCTTCATGGACAGCTTCATTTTGTCGAAAGCATGCTTGAACAGAATATTCACTGAGCTTCCAGTTTCTACTAGGATTCGAAAAACTTCAGCTGGGCCGAACCAGGCAGAGATGACCATAAGATCCATATGAGGGTATTGCCTTCCTTCTAGGTAGCGCCCACTGAATGTGATGTCATTATTTTCCTTTCGCTTAGGGTGGCATTCTTCCATAACAGAATTGACGCAGTCTCCCTCGCTTCTGAGTGAGTTTCCGTATCTTTTCATTTCTGCCCAGGTCTTGTCGGCGATGTGTGGCCCTCCTGATATTGTATGGACCACTATCTTCTCTTGGCTGGAATCGCTGGTGTTGCGATTTCCTCCGCCTGTCTCTGGGTGGAGTTGCCCTGGGTTTTCCTTGGCGAGAGCTGGAGTCCTGTCCTGGCCCTTTACATAGCGTTCCAGCCTCTTTCTCCTGATGTGTTCTTTAATTAGGTCCAGAGATGGCGGCATTCATTGGTATCGTGCCCATGAGACTCGTGGAAATGGCAGAATTTTCCGGACTGGATTGCGCAATCTGACTCTTTCTTGTACGGGGGGCGCTTGTATGTAAGCTCGTCCTGGGTGGCCAGGAAGATGTTCTCGGCTGTTTCATTCAAGGGAGTGTAAGCGTCAAATCTCGGTCCTGTTTGGTACAAGCGCTTTTCTCCCTTCTTGCCCCCTGCATTGTCTCTGGAGTCGTTTCTCCGAATGTCCTTCGCTGCGGCGGGGGCGTTTCCATGAGCCGTCTTAGCCTGTGGTCCTGTCTGTCTTTCAGTGGCAGCCTCTTCGAGTCTCATGTACTTCCCAGCTTCATGGAAGAAATCGGGCAAGGTAGATGGTTTTTCTTTAGTTAGTCTTCTAGCAAACTTGGTATCTGGGTGCACACCACTACAGAGGGCCATTAGGTTGAGTTTCTCATCGGCATCTTGGACTGCGGCCGCTGCGGCGTTGAACCGAGTTAGATATTGTTGCAGTGTCTCTCCGGATTTCTGTTTGACATTAGATAGAGAATAAGCATTCTTGGGTTGTTCCACATGAATGCGGAACTGGCTAATGAACTTTTCTTTCAACATCTCCCATGAGCTGATAGATCCTTGGGGTAGATGGCAGAACCAGGAGGTAGCTAGGTCTGCTAGGAATAGCGGAAAGCATTTACACAACACTCCTTCCGTTGCTCCGCTCATGAGCATATGCTGTGTGTATCTCAGCAAGTGTACAAAGGGGTTGGAAGTTCCCTTGTACGGTTCCATCGTCGGCATTTTCCATTCTCGAGGGGTGATGGCGGTTTCGATGTCGCGGGTGAAAGGGCTGGTTACCCTAGCGCCTATCCCTCGATCCCTTTGCTCCCATCAGACGCATTCCCTGAATAATCGTGCCATTCTTTCATCAGAATTTGGAGCGGACAAAAATGAGCTTGGTTCTTCCTTGCGGGATCGATCTCGTCCAGATGACCTGTAGGGATGGTATAGTCTATCACTTCTGACGTTATCCAGTGGCTGTCTTTGGCTGCTCGGATGCATGCTAGGACCAGCAACAGTTGGCCCCTGCCTTGATCTTCCTCTGTGGGGTTCTATTTCGAGCATTTCCATGGGGTCAACTTCGGGCTGGGTTCTAGCTCGGCTCCGTTCAGCGGGGTTTCTATGATCATGTGGCATGACTGGCTCAGCTACATCCGACCATCGCCTGGTGCCTCCCCCATTGGGTTCGGTTCCAAGCGCTTCCTCGAGTCGGAGTTCGGGCTGAGTCCGGACGCGTCCCCTATCATTGTTGTTCCTGTTGATAGCTTCTTCGAAGAGGGAAGACCTTTGTTGTCTCCGGGATCCTCCAGATTGAGACTCACCCCATGATTCAGTGTTGCGGTTGGATTCTTCGGCATCCCTCAAGCGTGACATGAGTTGGTTCACAAAGCTTCTTGTTGGGATGCGAAGCGGTTAGTCACTTTAACCACAACTCTGTCTAGTTCTGCCCTAGTGATTGCTGCAGGTTGTTCCACGGCAGGGGCTGTCGGAATTGCCTGATCTACATTTGGCACTGCTGTCGTAGTGGGATGGTTCTCTTGATCTGGATCCACTGTATCTGGAGCGCTGCTGGTTGCAACGTTCTTTCCCTTATTGGCGTCTTTTCTCGGCCTGGAAGTCATGTTTCCTAGGCAATGAAGGGTGCTATTGGGAAAGAAGGTTGAATGAGGGAAGCTGAAGCTTCAAGTTCCAAGCTTCTCAGTGAAAGCACCAAAAATGTTTGCACAAAAAATGGGCAAACACCTCCAAGTCGTATTATTTAGTTGATTTTATGTGGTTTTCAATGATTTGGGTGACTTATGCAAATATGTAAAAAGCAGGGACTGAACTGTAAAAGACACACAGATTTATAGTGGTTCGGCCAGAACGTGCCTACGTCCACTTTATATGTTATTCTCTCTTTTCTTTCAGATTACAAGTACAAAGCTTTGTATACAAGTATATGAAAGTTGTTTGAAAGTTCCTTCCGTGCTTGAGCTCTCAAACTTCTCCGCCATTGTTGTACCCCTGCCCCTCTATTTATAGAGTGAGGCTGGGGGCAGGGGTCCTGGATGTATATAGCTGCTGGCAGGCCTGGGCTGAAGCAATTCTGGCCTGGCGACGTCCTGGTTCGGCAGTGTTTGGAGTGGTTGGAGTTTGGTTCGGTAGGGAAGTGGTTCGGTGATGATGGGTTTTGGACCGGTGGTGGGTTGGTTCGGCATGGAAGTGGAGATGAAGTTCGGTATTGAAGTGGAGATGTGGTTCGGTATGGTTTGGGGGAAAGCGTTCTGGTTCGGCGAGGCTTCATTCGGCATGGATCTTGGACCGGTGATGGAGTGGACCGGTGGTAGGTGGTTTGGAGGTTCATTCGGTAGTGGGTTTAGAGGTGTTGGTTCGGTATGGTTTGGGGGAAAGCATTCTGGTTCGGCGAGGCTTCATTCGGCATGGAACTTGGACCGGTGATGTAGTGGACCGGTGGTAGGTAGTTTGGAGGTTCATTCGGTAGTGGGTTTAGAGGTGTTGGTTCGGCATGAAGGCGGTGTTGGTTTGGCATGGAGCTTGGACTGGTGATGGGTGGTTCGGTGGGGGAGTGTATATGTGTTGGTCCGGTGAGGCCTGCGACCGGATGGAGCTTGACCGGATGGCCTTTGGTTCGGCAAGGAGGTGTTGTTTTGCTCGATGGGCTTGGTTCTACGAAGGATGGAAACTCATGGGTGGAAACACGCCCAACAAAGTGTCTAGGAAAGGGTATGATGCAACCAATGCTCTAACTTACTTAACTTCACTCTTGAATGAAGAATTTCAGTTTTCTCAAATAACTTCACTCTTGAATGAAGAACTTCACTCTTGAGACTAATCTATTTTGACGTAAGTATTTCAGTTTTCTCAAATAGCTGATAGGACATTTATAAACAAAGTCAAACTTATATCTTCATTTCTTTACAGCGATAATTGAACGACCCGAAGATGGTCATGGTAGGGAGGTAGTTCGGACTCTCCAGGAAATCCCGAGTGAAGAGAGACATATTGATTTGGTTCTGACGGATAGGAACTTGAGAATTCTCGGGCTGATTGAGCAAAGACAAAGTATAAGGCTCAAGGGGCCACGGACAAGCTCAAAGAAGCGGGTTAAGCGCAAGATGCCCCGACTCATCATATCCGAGGAGGATGATTCGGAGAGAACACATACCGACGATGAGCTCTTAGTCGAGCCTTAGGATACAAGCCTGGATTCCGAAGGAAAGAGAAAAGGCAAGGCATCTTCTCCTAACGTCCTAGTTCTGGGTGATGGAAATCTATGGTTACATCTCGGCCTGCTTTCGGAGTTAGAATTTCGGAGGCTTCTCACCCACAAGTGGAAAATCACTATGAAAGGCTCGCTGATATCCCAATTCCGGACTGCGTGTCCTTCCAACATGATGCCGGATTGGAAGAACTTCAACATGCTTTAGATTTAAGCGAGTCTCTTCTCACTAGCATGGTCGACACTTTCGGTTGGTCAACGGGTTGCATACATAGACACAATTCACAGCACCACACGGTTTCTAATCATAAGCTGTCCACTATTGGAAGAATACTAACTCTATTCTTGCTTTAATTTGCAGATACGATGTCTGCTCGTGGCTCCATGCTTGGCAATTTACAAAATACTCGCCGGTCTTCGTCATATTATGAGTTGCACAGAAGAGAAGGAGATAAGGATTATGAACAGGGGTACTCCAGTCAGGAACAATATGATAGATATAGGGGGTACATACGCTGATCTCGATCTCGCTCACCCCCTCGTAGAAATTTCACACAGCCTCCGGTCCATGTGTTCACGGCCTCCTGAAACTTCACGGCACAAGCCATCTTCTCATGCTCCAAGGTACGATTCTCATCGCAGAACTGATATAGTGGCCCCCTCAACAGCAAGCCGGTCCTCACAGAGCCTTCGGGGAAAGGAGCGATCAAGCTTGCTTAATTGAAAAAGGATTTCCCCGATATTTGCTTTGATGGATATATCTTCCCCCCGCACTTGAAAAGAATTTCGGCGGTGGCCGAGAACACAGTGCACGATTATGTTGCAGATATCTTCTTTCAGTACAAGGAGTATTCGAAAGCTGTGAGAAAAGCATCGAAAGTTGGTTTCAATCGCGCTGCCACGATTGAAAAATTGGAGAAAGAGCTTTCACAGAAAGACCAGATTATTCAGGTACTCAATACTGATGCTGAGTCTTCACGAAAATACGAAATGGAAGCTACCAAAGAGGCCGATGAGGCTCACTCGCCCATCAATAGAATGAGGTGGGAACATTATGCCATGATGGAAGACATGGGCCACAGGAACACCTCCATCACAGCTGAGCGAGATGCAGCCCTCAAAGAGCTCAACGAGCTTAAGTCCAAATTTTCCAAAATTATTAAGGAAAATGACGTTGCCAACATCTCCGCACAAGAAGCATGTGATCAGGCGGTGGTGCTTAGGGGTGAGAGAGATGCGGTTGTGGCTAAAGTCCGCTTGGTGGAGGTTGAGGTTGAAGAGAAGGTCCGGCTGGCGGAGACCAGGTTGGAAGATGATATAGAGGAACTTATTATCACTTACAACGCCAATGTGTTGGGACATAGAAACCTGGCTTGATTCGATGATTACTCAGCTCATCTCTATAATGCTTGGAATCGGCTGGTCAAAGAGGAGAAGGCCGTGCATCAAGGTGGAACATTTGATGAGTTCGAACTGGAGAACCGCATACTAAATGAGGATGAAAAGAAGATTCTCCATGACTCTACGATTTCACGTGTAAGAGAGAAGCTTGGCACCCAGCACCACGAGATTGGGGAAGGCTCAGGCGTCAAGCATCACGCAACGAGTTCTGAGATTATTACTTCATCTAGAGCTGAGCCTACTTTAGTGGTTGAGCTCCAGCCTATCCCATCTTACGAGCCAGAACATCCACATCTATCTTCTATAAAGGAGCACACTTCTGAAGCTCTTCAGCCTACTGCGAGCCAAAGTGAGGAAGGTACTCTGAAAAAATCTTATGTGTGTTCTAAATGATGAACTTGTTTTGAAGTGTGTACCAATAACTTCTCTTCTTCCTTGTCCAGTGACTGAAGTAATATCGACATCACCTATTGATTTGGAAAGTATCTGATTTGAAAAAGGAATCCTATATATAATGGACTTTATATAAGTATGATATTTGAAAGTATTTGGAAAGGTACTATATGATATATTTTTTCGAAGTAAAGATATGGAAAGTGCCTTCTGCTTGATATCCGCTTTGTGGCCACATCGTGGATTCATTCTATCGATATTATTCTCTATGATTTTTTGTTTTCCGGATGTGATACTCGAGTGTTCCCACCGTGGCATAACCCATGGTTTTTTTTCTCTCTCTCGCGACTACATAACGAAATTGCCTGGCTGAGTCTGGCCTAGGGGTACGTATTGTTTCCTGGGGGATCCAGGCGTAACCATTGTGTATCCTGCAATCTATGTAGGTCGCGATTAGTAGCGAAACTGCCTGGCTGAGATGGCCTTGGGGTACGGACTGTTTCCTGGGAGATCCAGGCGTAACCATTGTGTATCTTGCACCCTACTAGTCATCATGGCGTAACTCGCAGGGCTAAGAAAGCTTACGGATACGGATTGTTTCCTGGGGGACCCAGGCGTAACCATTGTGTATCTGCGTACCATGGTAGGACAAAGGTTTTGGTTTGTTTGTTTTGTTTGGATTGTACTTTCCATATCTGTTTTAAAGGTTTTTCAAGTATTTTCACTGGGTGTTGAAACAAGTCTACTATGTGCTTGAAGAATTCTAGCTTTGCGCCTGATCAACGCGTAGCCAGAGTCTGCAAGAACGAGGATAAACTTGTTGAAACATCGAGTTATAAAAATATTTCTGAAAGAAAGATTTATTTCGATATAAAGGTATTTTTCAACAAAGAAATTTTGTGTTAATATTTGAAATTGAAAGTCTTATGGTTTGAAATTTACGATTGGTGCCCGATTCTATTCTTTAAATCTATTTTATCTTCTCAGCTTTAGTTGTTCACCTTGATTCTATTTTTCCGAATCTACCTTCTTTCCTTTTTGAATATAATCTTTTAAATATTGCTAATTTGTAGACTACATTGTTTAATAGATAATTTTAGTGTTATAAATATGTTTGAAGTTATTAATTAAATGAAACATATTTAAAGTGAATGATTTATTAATAATGCTTGAAAAGTATCTAAAGACAAATTTATAAATTTATGAATTATGGATTTAATGCTTTCAATAGCTTCTTTGTAAATATAACTAATGATGTAAATAATTGTTTTCAAATAGCTATCACATATGTATAAAGGTGTTAGTTAAACATATTAAATTCCAATGAGTTTTGAAAATTTGAAAGTATTAAAGATAACTGAATAGCAAATGAAGTTTTCAAATGAATATTTCAAGTAAAATTTATATAGTTTTAAATTAATTATTTACCCTTGACTTTCAATCTACCTTTATTTCTAGTTGTTCTTTTCTCCTACCTACTTTCTTTTCGGGGACGAAAAGTTTTGAGTGGGGGAGAGTGTAACGACCCAAAATTTTTAGTGATTTTATTTATTAAATTAATTGAATTTTGTGAAATTTTAATTTATTTCCTCTATTCACCAACATTCAATCTTATACATATTTTACATTATTTCCTCTATTCACTAGCATTCAAACTTTATACATATTTTAATTTATTTCCTCTATTTACTAGCATTCAAACTTTTTACATATTTTACATTTCCTATATTCACCAGCATTCAATCTTTATACATATTTTACATTATTTCCTCTATTCACCAACATTCAATCTTTATACCTATTTTACATTATTTCCTCTATTCACCAACATTCAATCTTTATACCTATACCAACATTCAATCTTTATACCTATTTTACATTATTTCCTCTATTCACCAGCATTTAATCTTTATACATATTTTACATTATTTCCTCTATTCACCAGCATTCAATCTTTATATATATTTGTTTTAATTTATTTCCTCTATTCACCAGCATTCAATCTTTATACATATTTGTTTTAATTTATTTCCTCTATTCACCAACATTTAATCTTTGTACATATTTGTTTTATTTTATTTTTTCTATTCACCAGCATTCAATCTTTATACATATTTGTTTTAATTTATTTCCTCTATTCACCAGCATTCAATCTTTCAAAAAAAATATATAAGAACAACTCATATATATATATATATAGCCCTTGATAAGCATATCTCTCCTTCTTCTTTTCATTCTCTGGAAAAACACTTCCCTGGAAAAAATCTTCCCCTCATTCCTCTTTGCTCCACGCCTTCACCGCATGCTCGACCACCCACAACCGTTTCCTCTCTTCTTTCATTCTTTATATGTAAGTATTTCTTTATATATTATATCTGTTTCTTATACTTGCAGCTTTATATATATTCAAGCATATGAAAGGTTTGTTAAAACATAGATTTATATGTATATTTTATTTTATACAAGATTTCAAGTATCCTGGTGAGTTGGTTTTAGAGCGTATATATATAATCTGCTTGGTTATTTTAAGTTTTTATTAATAAGTTTGAAATAGATTTTCATAACACATATTTATTATTCGGTATGTATATATGATTTCTGCATATTTGGATAAGTTCATGTTATGCAAATTATTATATATATTAGTTGTTTGTGTTAGGTATATGCAGGCTATATGGTTTCTGCATATAAAATATATAGCTTTTATAGTATTATTATATATTTTGGCAGAGTATATATTTATACAAAATATTTTTTGTTAACAGCTTGGTATCTTATGTTTATAAAATACGTTATGAAAAAAACGATTTTTGGTATAAATGATTTATGTCAGTTTTCCAATGTAAAATGTTAGTAACATATGAGTTTGACAGTGTATATATGTTAGTAGAAAAGACATTTTGTGTATATATAAAGTTTACATAAGTTTGATATGTTATTCTTTAATATGTCTGTTTATACAAAGGTACAAATGCTAGTTTATGTATTATATATATGTGTACAGTATTGTATATACATAGATTTTAATATGTACATGTTTTAAAATTTGTTACTGATTTTTATATAGATTTGCATAGAATGGCTATATAGGTTGTTTACGTATTTGATTATAGGTATATATATTCATTTATTTCAATGTATACTACGTAGATATGTGACTTATATGTGGTTTTATTTAAAAACAAAGATTTATAAATACATATATGTATATATGTAATTTAATTTAATTCGTGTTTGAATTTGATATAAATTTGAAATATATGTTTTAAATAGATTTTTTAAAGTTTATATATGTATGTATGTATGTATGTATTTCATTTATATCGAGCTAATTTATTCATTCTCATCGATTCATATCTACCAGCTTTGCTCGTCAAATTGTACAAATCCTGATTTACTTTGGAATTCGTGCTTGGATTCATAACTCCTCCCATTCTCGTTCATCTCTAACCTCGAAGGTGAGTAATCACTCACGATTAACGTTCTTTTTTTTATTAAATTTGATTTCAATTAGAACGACAATTGAAATATGTTGCTAAAATTTAACTGTTAATTTTTTTTTAAATTGTTATATATATGATATGCATTTATATGTAATTGTTCACCTATGGGATATGACACCATATCCTGTTGTTCATATTATATTGTTATTGATGATATATGCATGTTATTATTATTGCCATATCTGCTATCACTCTGCAAGTTCCCTGTTAGTATATATTTCACTATGGGTTGAAATGATACATACCCGAACGGACTTTAGAATAGGAGAAAATCGTTATGGGTTGAAAGGATAAACCTAAGCGATTTTCATTGAAATTAATTGGGATTACGGGTAGAGAGGATATCTACCCGTATATTTATATATTTTTAAGTTACGGATTGAAATGATAAATATCCGTATCACTTGACCATAGGATAAGAAATTATATACAAACACCGTTGGTCCATATATAAATAATTTGAAATAATTTCTATGGTTCTGCAAAGAAATATAAGGTTTTAGTAAATATTGATTCTTAAATATTATATATAAATGGAAATATAATATATAGATTTAATAATAATAATAAATTAGATGGATATTGATTTAATACATATAATATGCTCAAGTACTTACTAAATTTATATATTTTGGTAATAATTTGAATAAGTTAATGCTGGGAAGATAAATTTAAATGTATTTGAAATTGTATGTAATTAAGAATTTTAGTAAATAAACACCGATTTCGCACTATTGAAATTTAAATTTAAAGATATGATTTTAACTGGATTTTTTTGGATTTAAGCGACTTAATGAATATTCCCTGTTAAAATAAATTAAAGGAAATACTTAGTAAGACGTAATTTAAGGTTACTTAAATGATATTGAATAAATGAGGGAATATTTCAAGATTAAATTATAATGAAGTTAAATCAGGATATATGAAACTATTAAATTTAGCTTTGAAAATGTGAATATTAAGGCTTTGAAATACATTGGAATTTAAATGGTTTATTTTGTGATATATATATGCATTGGAAATTGATATAATTTGCAATTATTTATTAGAAACTGAATTGAATTGAAATTTGTTTAATTAAGAGTTAATTAAATTTGAATGTGGAAATTGAGTTGATTGAATCGTAACTTTGAAAATGATAAAATTTGGATATATATATATATATATATATGAAATGGAAATAATGCTCTGCTTTTGAAGTATAAAATTTGAATGACCACGGTGTTATAGTGTATAATTATACAGTGTAGACAGTTCCATGGATCCTTAGAGGATGGTCATCCCAAACATCCTTTAAGTAAATTATATTTCAGTTGATATTTCACTTGAGTTAGATTTATAGATATAAGAATGTTAATCCTGACTCGAGTGTTTTGTGTTTTGCTTTACGCTCGGGTCAGACTGAGATACAACATTTGAGACTCACCTTCGAAGTTGGAGCTTTGCTTGAAGATCCAACTATCTATCCTTTCAGTCATCCAGTTGATTGGTTCAAAGAAGTCATCTGTTGCATTGGAGACTTCACTGCATTTGAAATATTCGGTTGTATTTTATTTCTAACTCTGATGTATATAGTAGCTTCATGATCTACTATTCTTTATCTATTCCGTTGCATTATATTACCCTTTGATCTGTGATTGATTTATTTATTGTATATTTTAAGTTATGCCAAATTATAATCAACAATTCGGTATTTTGAATTATTCACGTCAGATATGTATGGTTTTATTGTCGATTTGAATGGTCCAAAATAGCGGGTCGTTATACCACCAGTTGTAGATCCGGTTCCTCTGACTCCTCCTGCAGAGATCATTCCTCTAGACTCAAGTTCGGAGGAGGATGTCGACATCTTGCGTCCGTCTGGAGGTGATCCACTAAAGGGTAAAAGCTCAAAGCGAAAAATCACTAGTGGCTCTAGCGGATCCACACCAAAGAGGAAACTGAAGAAGAAAGAGAAATAGATAGGCCTCTCCGATGCTTTTTTTGATGGTCAGGAACTTGTTTTTCTTTCATTGGCCGTGTACAGACGCGGGTTCGGCCCCTGCTAATAAGAATTTTTTGGAAGAACTTGTATATGAATCTTCACTTTCAATTAGCTGAAATGAAATCTTGCTTGCTTGTTTCAACTATTATTTCTGTCTCTTATGCTTAAGTGTTGTAGCGTTTAATCTTTAGTTCAGTGCACTTGTAGAGTTTCAACTTTTGAGCCGAGTTCATTTCATTTAACAAGTGTGAAACTTACGAACACAAATAATAACCGAAGATTGAGTTGGACTTTTGACGTTGCACTGCTTCGGTTAACGACTAACACTAAAGCTTTGCTCCCTGTTTTGAGGATAGGTTTCAATGATCAGCTAGTGATCTCCATTTGTCTTTATCATTTAAGGCTTAGCATCGACGGATCGATGCTAAATCAAGTAAGAGTCGAGCGGTCGAATTACACTCGCTTACTCATAGTACTCACATCCGCGCTCCGGGGATCTGCATTTGTATTTCAGAGATCAGTCTCGCCTGTTGAAGTTTTTAAGCACATGTCCACACTCTGGGGACTTAAGTTAGTTTATAAGCGATCGTTCGCACTCGAGTTATATTTATACTCTGACCACACCATGGGGGCTTAGAGTTATTTGCGATCGATCGTCTGGCTCGCACTCTGAGAATCCATAGACTATCGATGTTTGTAACATAGTTCGCACTTCAGGAACTTGAACTTAGCGTTTATACTCCAATTCACACTCTTGTAATTTGGAGTTGGTGTTTATACTCCAATTCACACTCTGGGAATTAGAGTTAGTGTTTATGCATCGGTTTGTACTCTAGGAACCTAGAGTTGATGTTTATACTCCAATTCGTGCTGTGGGAATTTAGAGTTAGGGTTTACACTTCATTTCGCACCCCGAGAACCAAAAGTTGATGTTTATACTCCATTCGTGCTCTGGGAATTTGGAGTAAGTGTTTATACTCCAGTTTGCACTCTGAGAACCTAGAGTTGATGTTTATACTCCAATTCGTGCTCTGGGAATTTAGAGTTAGCGGACAGATAGTCAGCTACATCTGCTTAGGCTTTTTAGGAGTTCGTTCGCACTTTGGGAAAGAGGGATTTATCGGGATCGTGGATGGTCGGTTCACATCTACCCCGTCCAAACAAGTGAGTTCGTTAGATGGACGGATCCATCCTCCTCAAACTTGGTTAGGATACGGCTGAAGTCGTTAGGCGGATGGTTCTACCGTCTCCGTATTTATGAGTTTTATGCTTCAACTCGCATTCTGGGAGTTTGGAGTTCGTTAAAGGATTGTCGTGTATCAATTCTTTTCGATTTTGGTGTAGTGATTTTGCCCCCAAGCTCGGGTTTCACTTAGTGAGGACCGGTCGTATCACAGTCACTCTCTATTTGAATAAATTCCATCGCATATTGGAACTTAGCTCTCCGTGCATCGTGATGTTGTATGTCATATCCCATAAATCACGGCTCTGGTTGGAAGAGATGATATTTTATTGCTGAAATGAAAAAATATAGCAAAGTCAGTTGCCTTAATACAATTTCAAATTTCAAAATGCAGAAACAAATTGTAAATGGAAAAAATAGACTGAAGTAAATAGAGCCTTCATGTGTAGTAGCGACAGAGACTCTCGTTGTTCCAGGCTCTTGGCAAAGTAAGACCGTCAACGGTCGATAACTTGAATGTGCCATCTCCGAGCTTTTGTGTAATCACATATGGTCCTTCCCAACTTGGCCTCATGTGTGAAGGAGCCGGATAGATTCTTTTGAGAATGAGATCACCAAGTTCAAAGGTTCGTGGCTGAACCTTGGCATTGTACAATCAGGCGACTCGACTTCGATACGCGGTCGCCCTCAAATCAGCCTCTTCCCACTTCTCATCCAGTAAATCCAAAGGTTCAGCAAGTAATATGGCATTTATCTTCGGGTCATAGTAAGTCACATGATGAGAAGGTACTTCCATCTCGACTAGAATAAAGGCTTTGGAGCCATAAGATAAAGAAACTGGAGTATGTCCGATCGCGGACTTGTAGGTCGTTCGGTAAGCCCATAAAGCCATAGGAAGTTCATCAACCCACTTGCCCTCAGCTTTTTCCAACCGTTTCTTCGGAATAGATTTGATGACCTTGTTAACACCTTCAACTAGGCCATTCGCTTGAGGCTGCGCAACTGTAGAGAATTTCTTGTGGATATGAAAGCGTTAACAGAAATTCTTGAATTCAACACTATCAAACTGGGCTCCAATATCAGTGATAATGGTATGCGAGAGAACAAATCGATAGATAATGTTGCAAACTAAAAAATTGATCACTTTCTTCGTCGTGATTGTTGCAAGAGGTTTAGCTTCAGCTCATTTGGTAAAATAATCAACTGTGACGATGGCATATTTTGCTCCACCCTTGGCCAGAGGTAGAGTGCCAATAATATCAATACCCCAAACTGCAAATGGCCATGGGCTGACCATTTTGGTTATCTCAGTAGGTGGGGCTCTAGGAATTCGAGCATGTTTCTAGAATTTATCGCATTTTCTGGCATAGTTTGCTGCATTACGATTTACAGTGGCCAGTAATACTCGTATCGGTGTAATTTTTTTAGCGAGTGCTTGCTCCTGGTGTGATCGCCACATTCTCCTTCGTGCACATCATGTAACACTCGTTTAATTTCATCATGCGTGATACATCGAAGGAGAGGAACAGAATATCCTCTTCTATACATGACTCCATCCTGAAGGGTGAACCGTGAGGCTTTTCGAAGAATCTGTCTTCTTTCATTCCTATGCTTAGGCATTGTTCCATACTCGATGTAATTTTGGTATGGAGCCATCCATGATTCCCTACCGGGAGCGGTTTCGAATACGAAGTCTGTCTCCATCTGATCAATGCTCGAAGAAGATAATATCTCCACAGGAACAAGCCCCATTTGCTATGCTTCGCCCGTACTCGCTAACTTCGCCCGTACTCGCTAACTTCGCCAATGAATTAGCCTTTTAATTGTGCTCATGGGGTGTGTAGAAGATGGCATAATAATCAAACTGATAAAGTACTTCTTGGACTTGAGATAGATAAGCAGCTAGTCTTCGATCCTTGGCCTGATATTCACCCCAAACTTGGCATACGACTAATTGGGAATCACAATGAATTTTCACAGCAATAATTCTCAGATCACGGGCGAGTTTTAATACAGTAAGCAAGGCTTCATATTCAGCTTCATTATTGGTTGTATGAAATTCAAATTTCAAGGCATAGCATATGGATCGGCCCTCGAGGGTTTCAAGTACTACTCCAGCACCCGAGCACCGATCGTTGGATGCACCGTCGGGAATGCTTGAGTTCGCTTCTTCCCTGAACTAGTTGTGCCAACCTTCGCAATACAGCTTCCATATGTATTCGAGAGATTTGCAGGTTTCAGGTAAGTCCTCTAGAATGGTAAATTTGGCTATGAAATCTATTAGGACTTGTCCTTGAATGGCTCTCCTTGGAGTATAAGTAATGTCAAACTGGCTCTGTTCAATATTCCACTTGAGTAACCTACCAAACATCTCAGGCCGCGTGAGGAACTGTCGTAACAGCTGATCGGTGTACACAGTGATAGGATGAGCTTGGAAATATGGATGGAGCTTCCTTGAGGCAATGACTAGGTAGTAAGCCAATTTCTCTAGCTTTGGATAATTTCTCTCAGCTTCGGTTAGTTATTTACTAACATAGTAGACCAGTTTCTGCACCCGGTCTTCCTCCCGAACTAAGGCAGCACTGGTCGCTTTTTCCAATACCGCCAGATAAAGGTGCAATTACTCGTGGTCAATAGGCTTCGACAAAATCGATGGTATAGAGAGGTGCTGAACCAGTGTTCAAAATGCGTCTTCACATTTCGTGGTACATTCAAAGTTTCACTTTCCTTTTCGGATCTGATCAAAGAAGGGAATGCACTTGTCGGTGGACATTGAAATGAACCTGCTCAATGCTGCTATCTTCCCGTTGAGACTCTGGACCTGCTTTATGGTTCTCAGAGTTTGTAGATTTCTGACTGCCTGGATCTTTTCGGAATTTGCTTCTGTTCTTCGAGCATTGACGATGAACCCAAGGAACTTTCTAGATGCGACTCCAAAATGACACTTCAGCGGATTGAGATTCATAGTGTATTCTCGAAGAACATTAAACTTCGATTCCAAATCTTTGATATGATCAGTGGAGAATCGTGATTTTACCAACATTTCGTCTACATATACTTTCATAGTCTTTCCAATCTGGTTGGCGAACATCCGGTTAACTAGGCGTTGATGCGTTGCTCTGGTGTTCTTAAGTCCAAAAGGCATGACTCTGCAGCAATAGAGTCCTTGATTGGTTATGAAGCTGGTATGTTCTTGATTAGGTAAGTGCATGGGTATCTGATTGTAACCGGAGTAAGCATCCATGAGAGATAATAACTCGTGTCCAGCCGTTGAATCTACGAGCTGATCAATTCAAGGGCGTGGAAAGCTATTCTTCGGGCAGGCTTTATTTAAGTCGGAATAATTAACACACGTCCACCATTTCCATTCGGCTTTCGAACAAGTACGGGATTGGATACCCACCCCGGGTATAAGGCATCTCGAATGAACCCATTTGTTTTCAGCTTATCGACTTCTTCTTTAAGGGCGGCAGATCTCTCTGGATCCATACCACGCCTTTTTTGTTTGGCTGGGATACACCGTGGATCAATATTCAGGGTGTGGCCGGCGATGTCTGGCGAGATCCCACACATATCAGAGTGCATCCAGGCAAACACATCGAAATTCACCCGGAGAAATTCAACCAATTCCTGTTGCATTTGTTGGCTCAACTGAGACCCAATCTTTAGCATTCTTGAATCATCATCATTATCAATTGGAACATTGATTATCATTTTCAACAGGGGAAGCTTGACTGTGACGACCCAGAATTTTTGAACATTTAAAATCGAAATATTTAATTGATTTTAAATATTCAATAAAGTAATTTTAACTTGAATTCGAATATCACAATTTATTTGATAATTGAATTATTGAAGTAAGTAATTTGAAGTTGAGTAAAATGTTTAATCCGAAGTTTTAAGCCAGTTGGAAATAAATTGAAGGCTTATGAAACTTATATTGATAATAATGAAGATAGTAGAAGTGTTAAATTTAGATTAACAGTGATCTGTACAGTTCTGAAATTTATATCGTTTAAATTGAATTTAAAAATAGCCTTCCGAGGCACAGTCTCAGAATTAGACAAAACTAGTTCCATTGGGTCCGTAATATTGAAATATTATAGGATTTCAAATTTCGTATTGATTGGAATTAGTATGTGAGTGTACGATATATAAACGCGCTGAAAATTTAATTGATAATAATCTAATGAAATTTAATTAATTAAGCTTCTTGTATACGCCATCCTTTATCCATTCCTCAGCACGCTACCCTTATCTTCCAGTATACTCCATCACTCGTCACTTTTTATCAAGGCACCTTCTTCTTGTAGAAAAAAGAGAATTCAAGACAGTTCGTTTATAAATTTTAATGGCCGATCTGAAATCTTTCTTCCCCCTCATTCTCTTATCCAACCGGAAGCCGATCCCTATACAAAATTTACAAGTTGAAGCCTCCTTCTTCAAATCGTTTCGCATCAGGGGCCGAAGAAAAAAGAAAAATAAATAAAAATAAAAGTGGGGAAAAGAAATTCGAATTCGATTTTGAATTGATTTCGTTCGAAGGTAGGAAAGGGGGAGGGCGCGCAAAGGCTAGGGTTGGCGAGCGTTCTTGCGCGATGCAGGGATTTCGATGTGGGAAGGCGCTTCACGCGCGCGCTTGGATTGGCGATGGTGTTGGACTAGCACGCGAGAAGGTGGAATTTTCTGATGGATCGACATTTGCGAGTGGGTGTTGGGGATGGTAGCGATAGTTGCTGGAGGCTCGTGTTACATAGGGGTTGGTGTAGGGGAGAGATTGGTGGCCGCGAGTTCGAGGGAGGCACGACGATCGGGGTGGAGTCTCGCGAACAGTATGCTGTGCCTGGTAGTGAGGTATAAGGTTTTTTTTTTCCATTTTTTCGTTCGAAATTATATTTAGGAGATAAGAAATAACAACAAAATTTTGTACGATATGTTAACATTGCTTTTGAAATGTGTTTTTGGACCAGTGATTTTCAAAACAGTTTATTTTATTTTACCTGTAGATTATTTACTATATGCAGGTGGAAATAAAAGGAATAAATATACCTACTTTCTTTTAAAAAAAATATGAATTAGATGGTTACTTTTTTCAAATTAACTAATGCGGTTTATTTTAGTTACTAAAGTTTTTTTTAGACAGATTAGTCTAAAATTTAATCATTAGCTAAAATTTTAACCGTTGGTTGAATTAAATAAATAAATGGAGATAAATTGTTTAATTAATTCAAATGTTAATAAAATTATAAATCGTGTTTCAATTTAAGGAATTACACTTTTATTTAAATTTTATAAGTTAACAGAGAAAAAAAATATGTTGTCAGTAAGTTTAAATTTGTGATTTCGAAACAGTTTTGTTGTTATGAGGTTTAATCTAAAATATAGATGTGGATAAGAAAGAGAAAAACATAGGATTTTAAATACTATAGAGTTTATATGAATTTGTATACTGTATATACATATTTAAGTAACGGAAGTTACTACGGATTTTGAAAATATAAGGATTTAAATGGGAAAATGATAGATGTGGTGGTTAAACTGTTTAAAATAACTTATATAAATTTTTGAACCAAAAATAATTGGGTTAAGGAAATGTTTAGTTTAAGAATTTAAGTCAAGTTATAAGTTAAATTAAATAAGCGAATGTTAATAAATTGTTTGATTCAAGTGTAAATTAAGTTAATTAAAGGTAAATTGATCTGCTCGATTTCTTCAAATATTAATAAAACCATATAATGTTTATTCAAGGTCAAAAATCGAGAAACCAAGCCAATACTGAAGTGGAGTGCAAATAAAATCAAAGGTGAGTTAATCTCACTCAGTTAAATTTGAATTTAAATGATTAAATTTAAATAATTGTTTGGATGGTTGAATTGATTGATGTGATATAGTATGATATTTTGGGAATTGGTGTATTATATTGTGCTAACGTCTGTGGATGCAGGGAAAACAGGTTGGAGGGATCCAACTGGATCCCCCAACATTTACTTAAATTATTAATACCCTCTGTTGTGATTTATTTGATATTCTATGATGAATTATATTGGGATATTGAATGCTATGGTTCGATTGGATATAATTAGGTATGGTGAATTACCAAAAATATATAAATTGGATTTTTGAAAGATAGTAAAAGAAGTGAAATTGTAAGTAAAATAATTATAGAAATTTGAATAAATTTAAGAAAAAAATAATAATAATAAAGTGACTTTAAAATTCTAATAAATAAATCTTGAGTAAGAAAAGGGAAATTTTGAATGAACAGAAGATTAATGAATCTTAAACTTCAGCATATTTATTTAAAAGAACAAAACATTTATTTAAAATGTAAGATTTAATTATTGAAAGAATAAAGAAGAAATTGGGATAAGATCTGATATTTGTATATTTCAGTTTAAAGACTTAAAATCAAATGGAAAATAATATCAATAATAATTAAGTCCAAAATTAATGAATTGTGAAATGAATGGAGTAATTAAAGATATTTATTTCAAATGGAATAAATTGGGAATAAATTTGGAAAATTGATTTCAGTGGTTGAAATTGGAATTATCTCTGGATAACCAAGTACGTTTTTAAAAGTAAATTTTTAAATATAAGTTAAAAGTTTTAAAGTTGTTTTTAAAGAAGCAAGTTTTGGAAAATTTATTATTTATAAATATTTAAATTTTAAAGTAAGTATTTTCTTTTAATCTATTATCGTAGTAATTATTTAAAAAAAAGTGACTTAGTATTGTTTTTTTAAAAGTGAAAAACTGATTTTATATTTTATAAAGTAACCTTATTTTCAAATACTCGTATAGTAAGTATTTTTAACCAATTGTTGAAGTATTTTTAACTTAAATGTTTTAAAGTATATTTCAAAGTAAAGTGTTTTAAATTATTTTAAAAATCTAAAGTTTGATGCTTGGTGATTCCAGTGGAAATAGATACATTTGGAATTTATTCTGAGAAAGGAAGATAGTTTGAAAACTGTTTTCAAAAAGGGTTTGAAAAGTGAAAATATATCTTATGAAGATATTTTTGAGGTTAATAAATAATTTGGGAAATTATTTATTGTTTGATGGATGTTGAGAATATTAATTGATACTTAAATCACCGACTATCAATATTGGACAAATACACTGATCGTTTCGAAGAGACCGGGATCGAGATTTATTTCTCGAAAACCACTTCGATCCGGTTTGTACGTTTCGTGGAAACGAGTTTGGATTCGAAGATGGAGCAGTGAAGTGCAAGGGCTAGTCGCTACTAATCCTGAGGATATTTCCGAAATGGATGTAGTATGAATAGTGCCTTCGGTTTCGTACGAACCCGGAACGGATTTGTATAGATGAATGCTTGCGAAACATCGTCAGATGGACGGTTGGCATTCTAAGGAATATGTTCTAATAAGGTAACGCTTAGCCTCAAGCCTCATCAACCGGGAATGACTGAAAATCAGGGGTTATGCAGCAAGGCTAGGTGGGTAGCACCCAAGCAGGGTGAGGTCATCCCTGTCTAGATGTCCCTTTTATTTCGGCTTAGTGGGCGGTGCTGATCCCAACCGCGGGGTGATCTCACTTGGGATTATCCAGTAAGGGTTAGTCCCGGTCTTGTGTTGCAGGGGAGCAGGCATACTCCTTGGTACTGTGATCTAGGCCACGTACTGTGACAGGTGGTACCCAGCGCCTAGTCATTAGTTGGAAATCCATTCTTCCTACGAGCCTTGCACGAGTTTTGTTTTTATTACCCACTATGTGGCTAGTAGCTGGAATTTTATAGATGTAACAATTTCAGCTATTTTATAAGTATTTTATATAGACCCTATTATAATATCAGAGGATTTCTATAAAAATTGTTTTAGCTATCGTAAGGTAAAAACCCGACATGTTTATTTGTGGCGTGGTCTTACGAGATGCTTTGTTTTCAAAG
The DNA here is from genome assembly GCA_030765085.1 of Allium cepa. Lineage (NCBI taxonomy): Eukaryota > Viridiplantae > Streptophyta > Magnoliopsida > Asparagales > Amaryllidaceae > Allium > Allium cepa. Next base: position 489,630,155 of record CM060937.1, on the reverse strand, counting down.
GATTTTTGAACTTTAATAATCAATTGGGTGTGATTTTCTCACGCTGGTATTCCAGACTGACTCGGGTGTTATTTAACTGTAATGCTCGGGTCAGACTGAGTATTATAGGATATGCTGTGAAGCTCAGGAGACGAGCTGGATGATGAGACGTACTTTCGTACTTGTTTTATATATGTATTCCGCTGTGTTGAGTTGCTGTGTATCCATTTGTATGTTGTTGATGTTGACCTGTGATTGGTGTAATCTGATGATGTAATATAAACAGAGATATTTGATTTTTGAGTAAAGATCATTTATTATCTATTATATTTTATTCCGCTGCGATGGTTAGATTCTGCTGTTGTTTTCTATTTTCTTCTTCTACCTCTTCTTCTTTAACCCAAATGGTTCGTATTTCTGTACAACTTGAGTTGATTTAGGTAGAATAGTGTTGACTCAAGAGGTACGGATTGGCAGGCTGTTACATTGACTCTCTTTAGATTCCACTTTGCTTTCAGTGTCTCTTCGGTCAATATCCCTCTGGAACTGGTTGGGGCGCGCGGACCTAGGCCAAAGCACCAATTGTCAATTGTTGGCAAAATGGATGCGGAGAGATTCCTCTATACCCTTTCCTTTCCCTCTTCGTTGCGCCTTGCGCAGCTTAGCAACATAACAGGCTCTCCCAACAGCCTGATCTCCTTGAACTACTCCGACCCCATGATCGGTGGGGAACTTCAGAGTTAAACACTACGGGGCAATGGCTGCCTGAACTCAGCAAGGGCCGGTCGGCCCAAAAAGGCATTATAGGGAGAATCAATGTCTAGAACTACAAACTATAAAATCCAGACTCTCCGGCATTCTCCAACCCCCAATTCCATTGGTAGTTCCACCACTCCAGTGGGTATAGTAGCACTTCCATTGAAGCCGTGGATTCTAGATTGGCAAGGCTTTAAATCATTGGCTTCCATCTTCATCAAGTCGTAAGCTCGCTTAAACAAGATAGTTACAGAGCTCCCACTGTCAACCAGGATCCTCTTCATCCAAGCAGGACCTACCTGGGCAGATATGACTAGTGGGTCGATAGTGGGGGCTTCGACCTTATCAGCATCTCGGTTATTGAGTACGATATCGTCAGTCATCGTCCATTGTTGCTTGGCCGGAGCCCCATCATCAGAATTGCTACAACACTCGAAGTCCGCATTCCTGATAGAGCTGGCATACGACTCCATTTTTCTCTAGCTTCGGTCTGTAGGATGAGTACCACCACTTACTGTGTTTATAACTAACCTCTCGCCTATACGAGCAGGTTCCTCCTGCCTTTCCTGATTCTGCACACGATTTTGATTTGATGGGCTTGCACCTCCAGACTTCGGCGCCCGCACAAACTGTTTCAACTTTCTCTCTCCAATCAATTTCTCAATGAGGTCCTCTAAATGACGATACTCACTCATATTGTGTCCATAGCTATCATGAAACCTATAAAACTTTCCTGTCTGAATTTACCTCTCCGATAATGGCTTCGGAGCAGGCTTCTTGTATTGCATAGAGTTGCAGGTCTGCAAATACACGTTCTCTAGCGACGTATTCAATAGAGTGTAATTATCAAACATTGGTGCCCTACGTCACGGGCCTCGATTTTGATCTCGCTTTTTATTCTGGTTATCATTACTTCTTCACTGAGCTTGCTTGTCCTGTATATTCAACTGCACCTTTCCGGAACTCTCATCGGGCAGTTTAACTACAATATTACTTTGTATGCCCTCCTTGTTAGGTCCTGCGTCATCCTGCTTCCTAGACTGTTTCCGCCCTCCCGTCTCAAGAATTGAGCAGCTTTGGAGTAGAAACGGTCCAATGACGTGGGGGTTTTCTAGCTAGCCAATTTCCAAACTCGAAGTCAGGATCAATCCCCTTCGTTAATGCCACCAGAATAGAATTGTCGTTGGGATTACTTATTTCTACTCATGCAGCGTGAAATTTCTCTAAGTAGCGTCTAAGTGTCTCTTCTGGAGCTTGAGTAACGCTGGATAGAGTATTAACATCTTTGGGCCTTACCACGTGCATTCGGAACTGTTCCAAGAACTTGGTGGCCATTTGATCGAAGCACGAAATGGATCGGGGTGGAAATCGTGTAAACCACTTGGTAGCGATGCCCCCCAAAGAGATGGGAAAGCTACGACACTTCACGGCATCATATTCTCTTGTAGCATTCATCTGCCATACTTTAGGATATGCTGATTTGGATCTGAATTCCCTACATAAACTTGCAGAGTCGACATTCTGAATCGTCGAGGAGGTTCAGCATAAAGTATGTCATCTTTGAAAGGGGTATAACTCTAGGAGATTCCCCAGTCGTCGTTAGTAAGACCCTGGATTTCACTGATCTTTGACGAATCATAGTCGGAATGTCCGGCATCTTGACATTTTGTGCACGTTGAGCCAAGGTGTGGTCGGGCTCCACAGTGGGAGGCTGGACCGGACGCTATTGACGGTCCACGTCTCGCCTCCTTGGCTCATAGTCTTCAGGGACGTATGGTTCAGGAGTATATCCATGATGATGTTGGTTCGGATCGGGCTGATTCGGAGCATCAACCCTTGGTTCTACAACAGTGGTTGTGGTGCGGTTATCCGTGGTATATTGTGGAACTGTACCTCCCTGAGAGGAGGGCCCAGTGTGGAAACTGGGCGATGGGCTGACTCTCAGCTGCCCAACGGTCATCACAGGTTGATGTTCGGTGGCCTGTGTGTAACTCCCGTCTAGCCGGGCCTGGGTGGATCTGTGATGATAATCGGAGGAGGCAGAACTTTCTATGGAGGAATTGGAAGTATGATCCCTTCCATATCTTCTACGCCTTTAGCGATTTAGCTGGTTAGTCAACACAGCATTATCGCGCAGTTGTTCGGTTAACTACTGCCAAATATGGGTTAATTCTTGGAACAACATCTGAAATTCTTGTCTGGTGACCGGTCCTGACGGATCTGAGGGTCCGGTAGCGTTTTGGTTGGATGGAGGTAATTGCACGGGATTCTGTCTATCCCGGCCTTCCTGATCAGCAGTATTGGAGGTGGTCCTCGTGCTTAACATTATGAGAAATGAAGTCCTTTCCTATATTTTTGCAAATCTAAATAGGTTGGAAGGATTCTGGAGTAGAGATCTGGATCTTCCTCTTAGATTTATGCAATCCGATATCAAGGTAGATCCAAAGAGCAGGAGAAAAGCTAGGATTTCTCAATGAAAGCTCCAAAGTGTTTGTAGAAAAAATGGGCACAACACTCTTCGGAAGTTTTTAAATAGATAAAAATGAAGAAAATAAATTTAAAAGGTGGTTTACCTAACAAAAACTCCAAAAATTGATAAATAAATGAACATACACAAACGATTTAGAGTGGTTCGGCGCATTAGCTACATCCACTATGAAGTTTTATGACTTTATTGATTCTTTCTCGATGAATACACTTGATCACAGCGAACAATAGTGAATTACAACTTTAAAATTCGAGTACAACAGCAGTAGTAGGTTGTTGGGTTCAATCCGGCAGAGTCTAGGCGCTTGAGAATCCAAAGATCCCTCTTCAGTGGGCCTTGGGGCTCTATTTATAGGCGTAGGAGGCTGATATCTCGCTCAAACTTCGGGAGACCCCTTCTGGCACGTGGGTGGGCCCACGAGATTGATCTCGGGAAGTTTCGACTTGATCCATGATCAATACGAATGCAATTCGTATCGATCAAGATTTTGTCAGCTATGAACCTTCTTTAGCTTATACGTAAGCTCCTGTGAAAATTTCATAGCATCTGGACAAGTGGATCTCGAGTTATGATCGATACGAGATGGATTTTTTCAGTTGGACGTTCGCTTCGAATCGATCACTTCGAATCGATGTTTGCACGTGCCTTCGTGATGACGTGGCGCACACACTCCTCGGATCAATCCCCCATTTACTCCGAGTTGACCACGTCTTCACATAAACTTCGCCTTGCTTGTATCGATGTCATTGCATGTTCAAATCGATCAACATTATGTTCTTCGCATCGATCTATATAATGCTTTGTTCAAATCGATGGAGATGGTTTAACTCGTATCAATGGAGGTGGCTACGTTCGCATCAATGAAAGTGGTCTTTATTCGTATCGATCAAAGTCACTTCCACTCGATCGATACAAATAGGAAATATTGTGATGGATACGAACGATGCTTGCTCAATGGATACGAAGCAGTGATTATTTGGTGGATACGAACTAGGATCAACTGATGGATGCGAATATCAGAAGCCTGATCGATACGAACAAGAGAGACTGATCGATGCAAAATGGACTATAACCGATCGATAAGATGCGCACTTATCAGCTGATGGATATAAAGATGAACAGTGCGAAATGATGGATATGAACAGATGGATTCGAAAAATGGCTCATTGATGGATACGAAATGGGGCCATTTCCTCCAACTTGCATCGATCATAACTTTGGCATACGAATTCGGATTGACTTGAAATTTGGAATGCTGGCTTCTATGGCTTCGCTTGTCGTGCCATGTCAAACATCGACTGATCCAAACTCGGATAAAATTCATCGATATCCATAGTGAACCTGTGTGGACTCAATATCCGAGACGAGTGCTCCTTGATTTGCTGCCAATTCCTTAATATTGCGGCCTGGCCAAAAGGCGGAATAACAATCATAATGTCTATGGTCTTCTTGGATGCGAGCTAAATACATTAAAACAAATTTTTGGAGAATCCTAATTGATAATAATTTTTCAGGTATGATGAAATATATATTACGACAATGAGACGCGGCGGTTAAAATTATGTTCAGACTAATTGTGAGTAGGGAGAAGATAGATTTATGGTACAATCCGTGGATCAACCATAAATCTCTGGTTGACCTTATTGGATGGAGCAGAGTTTTTATAAGTAATGTTGCAAATAATAAGGTCAACGGTATTGTCAGAAATGAACAGTTACAACCAAATATGTTACCAGAGACCAGGGAGGTGGCTTCACATATTATGCAAGTCAAATTATCTTCTCAACAGCCAAAAGACTACTGGACAATTGCCCACATGGAAGAATTTAATTTTTCCACTGTGTGGAATGAAATTAGAGTGCAAGAACAAAAGGATGATACATATAAACTTATATGGTATAATATGACTGTGAGAAGGTTTTGCTGTACAACATATATGGCATACAAGTATCGACTACCGACATCTGATTTGCTTCTAATGTGGGGAATGGATGTCGACTCAAATTGTAACATATGAAACAAACAAATTGAAACACATAACCATTTATTTATAGAATGTGAGTATAGTGCTTATCTTTGGAAAGCTTTGCTGACCAAATTGGACCACCTCCCATAGTGGAACGCTCACTACAACATCAGCTACGAGTTATTCGAACTACCTTTGCGACTAAATCGGTGACTCAGCAATTGGTTTACATCGCGGCGGTCACCACTACCCCCTAAATCTAGATGGAATAAGTAAAACTGTGATTTGATGGAAGCAGTGCTCGATGGAGCAACGATGAAAGTTAATTGAATTGGATGTTGGATTGCAGATTCACAGAAGTGTTTGTTATCGACATGTATCGGCGAGTGAGAGAGTAACTTTCTGATATGGAGTATTGAGCTGGGAGACACAAGGTGATATGGGAGCGTCAGAATATGGTTCTTTATGGTGGATCGTGTTTGTTGTAATGGGCCAGATCGGTTTGTTCTAAAAGGAAGTGGTGGAGTTTGGCTATCCTGTTGGGTCGGCTTTTATTATTTTAGGTCTTAAATTTACTATTTGTTTAGTTTTATCTCTTTTGTATTAGAGATGCTAAATACAGGATGTCGTGCTCTTTTTCCTTACCACAATGGTAAGGTTATTTAAGGAGGCGAATCTTGGTATTGTTTGTGAAACGACCTGCAATTCCGTACACCTTGAGTCGATACTATTCTCCATCAATCAACTCAAGATGAATGGAAATATGAACCATTTGGATTAAAGAAGAAGAGGTAGAAGAAGAAAATAGAAAACAACATTAGAATCTAACCATCGCAGCGGAATAAAATATAATAGATAATGACCGATCTTTACACAAAGGAAAAATATATCATTTTATACATTACATAATCAGAGTACAATATCCACAATACACACCACTGGAAAGTTATCACAACTTGTCCTTACAAAACCGAATACACAGCTAATCAACACAGTGGAATATTTCATACAAGTATGGAAGTACGTATCGCCATCCAGCTCGTCTCCTAAGCTCCATAGCATCCTTTCCTGTATCCTATAATACTCGGTCTGACCCGAGCATTATTGTTAAATAACACCCGAGTCAGTCTGGAATATAAGCATGAGAAAACCATACTCAAATTTATTATTAAAGTTTCAAAATTCTTTTGAAAACAAAAGCATCTTGTATGAACACGCCAAAAATAAACATGTCGGGTTTTTACCTTACGATAGCCAAAACACTTTTTATCAAATCTATCTGATATTATAATAGTGTCTATAGAAAGTAAAATAGAACCTAATTGAAATGCTTGCATCTCACGATTCAGCAATAGTTGGGCACAATCAAAAACGTAAAGGCGCGTAGGGAGAATGGATTTCCAACTAATGACTAAGCATTGGGGTACCACCTGTCACAATACGTGGCCTAGATCAACGTACTGAGGATCTACCCTAAATCCCCTGCTACACAAGATCGGTACTACCCCTTACTGGATAATCCCGAGTAAGATCACCCTGTGGTTGGGATCAGGAACTGCCACACAGCTGAAATAAAAAGAGACATCTAGACAGGGATGACCTCACCCTAATGGGTGCTGCCCACTCAGCCTTGCTACACAACCCTTGATTTTCAGTAATTCCCGGTTGATGAGGCTCGAGGCTAAGTTTTACCTTTTTAGAACATATTACTTAGAATTCTCACTGTCCACCTGACGGTGTTCTGAAAGCATTCATCTATACAAGTCCGTTCCGGGTTTGAACGGAACCGAAGGCACTACTCCTACTACATCCATTTTGGCATCGCCATCAAGATTAGTAGCGACTAGCCCTTGCACTTCACTGCTCCATCTTCGACTCCGAACTCGTTCTCCCCACGAAACGTTCAAACCAGATCGAAGTGGTTTTCGAGAAATTAATCCTAATCCCGGTCTCTTCGAAACGATCAGCACATTGGGCAATATTGATAGTTAGTTATTTCACTATCAATTAACATTCACAAACATCCATCTACCATGAATAATTTTCCAAATTATTTATTATCCTCAAAATATCTTCGCAAGATATATTTCCATTTACAACCCTTTGAAAACAATTTCAAACCATCTTCTTTTTACGGAATAAATTTCCCAAATATTTCTATTTCCACTAAAATCACCAAGTACAAACACTTTAGATTTTAGAATAATTTAAAAACACTTTACTATAAAATATTTAAATTAAAAACTACTTTAATACTTTATTAAAAATATACACTTTAAGAATATTTAAAATAAAGCTACTTTATAAAATATAAAACTAAATTTTCTCTTTTTAAAACAAAATACCAGGTCACCTTTAAATAATTACCACTAAAATAAATTTGAAAAATACTTACTTTAAAATTTAAACATTTAAAAAAAAGAGACTTTCTAAAACATGCTTTTAACACCTTTAACTTATACATAAAAATTTGCTTCAAAAAAAATGTACTTGACTATCCAGGGAAACACACTTCTCTTGCACATCCTTTTAAAAATAAGTCACTACTCATTTTTAAACAAATTTACCCATTCCTTTAGCAAATTCTCACTGTGAAATTATTCTTTCAAATATCTACTGATATTTTACTTCACCTTTATAAACCCAGTTTATAAATTTCTTAGCCCCTTCCTTCTTAAAATTCCAATTTGAAACACTTAAATCAATTTTCAAATTGATTTCCAAATTACTCTATTTACGAATAAATCCCTTTACTTACTCATTTACTTCAAAATCTCATTAACCTCCGATTTTTAATCCTCACTTATGATTTAAAATCTTTTAACTAAAAAATACCAATTTCAGATCTTCCAAATTCCTTCTTTATCCTTTTAAATAAATTTAAACCTTGAATTTTAAAATAAATTCTTTATTCCTTTAAACAATATCGCTTGGGTTTTAAAATTCATTATTTCCTTTTTATTCAAAATCTTCCTTCCCATACTCGGATTTTATTTATTAAAATTTAAAAAAAATCCGCTTTTATCTTTTTCCATTCATTCTTCAATTTATCCCAAATTCTCCAAATCATTTTACTTTTAAATTTGCTCTCCTTTTATTTTCTTTTCAAAATCCAATCTATATATTTTTGGTAACTCAGTATAACAAAATATATTCAACCAACCCATGGCATCGATTATTTCAAATAACCTATGTAATTTACCACATATTTATCTAATAAATAATAACATCCAATATATCATAACATAGAATATTTAAAAAAATATAACTATTTTGAGGAATCCAGTTGGATCCATCTAACTTGTTTTCCTACATCCATATATGTTAGCACAATATAAAATACCAATTCCACTTCGAGGTGGAATATCGCAGTATATGGGTTTTAAATATAATATCATCCGCTATTATGCGGCGCAAAGGGTCTATTTCAATCCAACAAATAACAGCCATCATTTCAGCACACAATCAACAATTTTAAGTCTATTTATTTAAAATTAACCAAGCATCAATTTTTGAGTGGGATGTTCTCAACTTTGTTGATGCATGCAATCCATTTTCATTCCAGATTGTTTTCTTCATTATATTAGACCTTGTATAAACAATTTTATACAGTTGATTAATATTTTGAATTTGTCAAACACATTTTTTTTAATAAAATATTTAACTAAAAATTGACTTTCAAAACTAAATTAAATAAAATAACCTTTTGTAAAAATAATCAAATAAGTTTTATTAAATAAAACTACCTTTATAATATATATATATATATATATATATATATATATATATATATATATAAACTGCATTTAAATTCTTTACTATAATTAAATTTTTATTTTTTTTCAAAAAAACAAAACTGTTTTTAAATCACAAATGTAAAATTACTATTTTCAGAAAACAACGTTTTTTAAAATTGATGGTAATATACCTCAAATTAACACGAGCACCTCACGCGAACTTCCTTCCTTACGACCATCCCGATTATCACGCCTTCGACCAATCGTAACGCTGCCGCCACTCCTCCAAACATGTCGCCAAGGTTCAACCCGCAAATCCCGACCAAAACAACCCCCTCGCCCAAAGCCTCGCCGACCCCTAATGCTCTGCACGAGCAGCCAAGTCACACGCGCTACCCCAAAGCTTGTAACCAGATCGTGAATTGAGGATGAGGAAGGGTGCGACTTTTTATTTAGACAGAAAAGAACAGGCTCACGATCGAACTAACATCGGCCATGACTTCTTTCCTGCTCGATTTGACTGAGAGGAAAAGGAAAGGGGAGGGTGCGATCTATTTTGATTTTATTTCGTTTTGATGTTAAGAAGAGGCCGAGTCGATCTGTTATGAATTTTGTGAACAGAACTGTAAAAATAAAACGGGGAAACTCGCGTTTATTTTAGATTTTCATTCTGCCATTTTCTTCGTGGTTCTGAATTGTAAGGAGGAGGCATGATTTAAAACGAAGAGAAAGAGCGATGTCGGACTGAAAGGGAGAAAGTGTCTGAAGCATGCCTCCTAGGTCGGCTAGGATGGCTTGCACAGGTACAGGATGGAGGCTGAGATGAAAGGCTGATGGTGAAAGAATTTCAACTGAAGTTGACTAGTCAAACAAAACAAGTATATTTGAATTTAAATCATCTCGATAAATGCAACTCAAAATCTCAATCTCCTATCGAGGCATGCCGCCAGGCGTCTATAATGTTAAACCCCTATTCTGAACGCAAGGAAAAGGTTTCGAGTCCTAATTGATCATATGGAGGATAGCTTTTTGAACCAGTTATTTTCATAAATTTTCGATATAAATTTCAGCATGTTTATATATCGTACGTTTACACCACAACTCCAAACACTCCGAAATTTGAAACCCGATAATCACACTATTACGGATCCAACGAAACTGGTTTCCTCAAATTCCGAGACTGTGCCTCGGAAGGCTATTTTTAAATATCAATTTAAATGATATAATTTCAAAACTGAACAAATCACTGTTAAATTAAATTTTAAAACTTCTATTATCCTCGGCACTATCAATATAATTTTTACAAACCTTCAAATTATTTTTAACAGGCTTAAAACTCCAGATTCAACATTTTACCCAACTTCAAATTATTTGATTTAATAAATAAATTACCCAATAAATGGTGATATTTGAATTCAAGATAAAAATTAACTTTTATATTTAAAATCAATTAAATATTCCAATTTCAAGCATCCAAAAATTCTGGATCATCACATTCCTCCCACTTAAAAAAATTTCGTCCACGAAATTACTAATTAAGAGGAATGGTGCATACCCCATTACTATTTTCTTAATCAATCTGGTTTCAACAACTACCCAATCCAAACAGTTTTTAATAATACCCAAAATCATCTTTTAATAAGAACATCATCAACCTTGCTAACATTCCAAACTTCTTCCATTAGTTCCAACTAATATCTCTTTCCCAACCAATCAAATTTAAATTTAAACCCAATTTAAATTTTCAAAATTTCCTAAAAATTTTCTAACTCCCTAAATTTCCAAATTTTTTTGCCAGCATCTCCTTTGTATGGAGGAGCTTTTGCAATTTGACAAGAGAAATAAATATATATACATCAACCCACATGGTCGGAAAAACAAAAAAAGTTCATATTTCCTATTTTTATTGTGTAGGCGTACCTTTATTTAGCATTTTTAAGCAAGCGGCTTATTATTTTAGCATTTTGCGTGATCAAATCCAGCCAAACGGCTTTCCGGTACCTGTACTTACTCAATTTAAACATGTAAGTACTAAAAATATGAAGTTTATTAACATTTCACTTACTTTCAATAGCTAAACACATGCATTTCATAAGCAACATGCACCAAACACTTTCCATGAGCAATTTATATGATTTCAAAACTAATTGAATTGCTTTCAATCAATTCATATGCCATTTCATTCAATTTTAATGGTTTACAACTCAATTTCTTACAATCGATTCATTTTTAACCCGACAACTCACATTTATTTCAATTGATTCCAAAATTCAATTTTATTTACTTCTACCATTCCATAGAATTTTATTTAATTCCGTTTAAGTCGAACGACTAATTTATTCTATGCAATTCGACGATATTCACTTAGTAGAATATCCATTTTAGTTTTTTATCCACATCCAATTGATTCCAACTCATTTTATTTTAATTTCCATCCCATTTCTAGTTTATTCACCAACCATACATTTGCATTTCATCTCATCTCCGCATTGGTTTCATTTTAAAACCATTTCATTGAGCTTGACAACACTCGATGCTTATATCAATAACCATTTTCCCAATTAATTTAACCCAAACTATTATTTACTGAACTTTCACCCTTCCTCGAAGCCAAGCTTCTATAAATTTTAAACTTAAGTTAATTTACTTTAATTTATTCCAACTTCAAACTTAAGTCCACTTCTATTTGATTCTCATCTAATCAAATTCCATTCAATTCGGTTAGCCTATCCATTTTATTTTAATTCACCTTCTCAATTTATCAAAATAATATCCAAGCACATACTTAACTCATTTATACTCAAATTGGTTTTATTTACAACTCAAATCATTTCTATTATAATCCAATTCCATTTTGTTTTCACTACATCTCCACTTATTTTAATTCATAAACAATCCAAGTCGAATTCTATTTATAATTCGAGTTTATTTCCAAACTTCATTATTAACTTACAATCCATTTTATTTAGCCGAGTTAAATTTTATTAACATACTCTATCAAATAATTTATTTAGCTAATTAGCTTACTTCAAACTTTTAAATCAATATTAGACTTTATTACAAAAATCACTTCATTAAATTTTCCTAAGTTCAATTATTTTTTTCATAATTCCAGTTTGGATTTTCTTTCATTTTCCAAAATTCCAACACTTTTATTTCGGCTTATTTATTCCCTTTTTACATTTTATAAGCTACTCACTTATTAATATTCATACTTCTCTATCCATTTATAGTCAATCACATTTTCACTTTACTTTAACTAGGGATTATATTTTTATTTCAATGCTTTTCAATTCTTTTATAAGCTTCCAAAGCTTATTTATCCCAATTCTATACTTACTTAGTTTACGCTTGTTCATTTAAGTAATAATTTTATTCCATTCAATATTATCTATACTCAACTGAATTTATTTCAATTCAATTTTGTTTAATTTAACTTCAGTTAAATCTAGCATCATACCATTCTCTTTAATCCACTCAATCCACTTGAATTTATATTAAGTAAGAATTTACTTTCACTTAATATCATCTACATCTCAATTTATTTCATTTCAATTCAATTTCAACTTAATTCAAATCCAATTCATTATTATTAACTTTTCTTAAGTTAATTTTATTCTAATTAATTTTATTTCTCAATCCAAATTTAAATTTATTTTCCCAAAACATTCTAAAACAATGACCACAACAGCAATCCATCACTTAGAAACTCGAAAATGGACATCGATGATGCTGCAGTCATCACCGAATTTATTTTCCAGCGACTGAAATGAGCTCAATATTATTTCCCTTCCCAAAATTTATTTGAAACAATTTCCTTTCAGAAATACTTTTAAAATAATAATGCTATTATTTGTCTTCAAAACACTTACAAAATCTCCAGGGTTTTAAATTTTCAAGTATTGACATAAATCAAATTTTAACTATAATTTATTTGTATAATTTATGCTCATACAAATTCCCATTTGATTATCCAAGTTATTCCAATTTTTTTATAATCTTATTTGCTTAAAATATTATCATCCAAACAAAACAAGTTATATAACAATTTAAAGAAATATTTTTATATCAAAATATATTTCGGTAAAATTATTTAATTCACCCACATTTAAAACAATACTATGTCAATTGTTCTATTCAAGTGTTTAGAAACCCCATCGATACAGTTGTCCAGACGAAGGTTCATATGCCACTCAATAAATCAATCAACACAATATAAAAACATTTTTATACCCACTAACAAATACACGCTCATATCTATTAATACACTCAAACTCATTCTACCCTTTCTCTAATGAGTAGTCCCCACCAGAGCCAAGGTTCTCGCTTAACCTGGCTTTGATACCAAGTGAAACGACCTGCAATTCCGTACCCCTTGAGTCGACACTATTCTCCATCAATCAACTCAAGATGAACGGAAATACGAACCATTTGGATTAAAGAAGAAGACGTAGAAGAAGAAAATAGAAAACAATATCAGAATCTAACCATTGCAGCGGAATAAAATATAATAGATAATAACTGATCTTTACACAAAGGAAAAATATATCTATTTATACATTACATCATCAGAGTACAATAACCACAATACAGACCATTGGACAGTTATCATAACTTGTTCTTACAAAACTGAATACACAGCTAATCAACATAGCGGAATATTTCATACAAGTACAGAAGTACGTATCACCATCTAGCTCATCTCCTGAGCTCTATAGCATCCTTTCCTGTATCCTATAATACTCAGACTGACCCGAGCAATATAGTTAAATAACACCCAAGTTAGTCTGGAATACCAGCCTGAGAAAGCCACACTCAAATTGATTATTAAAGTTCCAAAATTCTTTTGAAAACAAAAACATCTCGTAAGACCACGCCACAAATAAACATGTCGGGTTTTTACCTTACGATAGCCAAAACAGTTTTTATCAAATCTGATATTATAATACTGTCTATAGAAAGAAAAATAGAATCTAGCTGAAATGCTTGCATCTCACGTTTCATCAATAGTTGGGCACAATCAAAACCATAAAGGCGCGTAGGGAGAATGGATTTCCAACTAATGACTAGGCACTGGGGTACCACCTATCACGGTACGTGGCCTAGATCACCGTACCGAGGATCCACCCTAAATCCCCTGCAACACAAGACCGGAACTACCCCTTACTGGATAATCCCGAGTAAGATCACCCCGCGGTTGGGATCAGCAACCGCCACATAGCCGAAATAAAAATGGACATCTAGACAGGGATGACCTCAACCTAATGGGTGCTACCCACTTAGCCTTACTGCATAACCCCTGATTTTCAGTCATTCCCGGTTGATGTGGCTCAAGGCTAAGCGTTACCTTTTTAGAACGTATCACTTAGAAAGCTTACCGTCCACTTGACGATGTGATGAAAGCATTCATCCATACAAGTCCGTTCTGGGTTCGAACGGAACCGAAGGCACTACTCCTACTACATCCATTTTGGCATCGCCTTCAGGATTAGTAGCGACTAGCCCTTGCACTTCACTGCTCCATCTTCGACTCCGAACTCGTTTCCCCACGAAACGTTCAAACCGGATCGAAGTGGTTTTCGAGAAATTAATCCTGATCCCGGTCCCTTCGAAATGATCAGCGCATTGGCCAATATTGATAGTCAGTTATTTAACTATCAATTAACATTCACAAACATCCATCAACCATAAATAATTTCCCAAATTATTTATTATCCTTAAAATATCTTTGCAAGATATATTTCCATTTACAACCGTTTGAAAACAGTTTCAAACCATCTTCTTTTTACGGAATAAATTTCCCTAATATTTCTATTTCCACTGAAATCACCAAGTACAAACACTTTAGATTTTAGAATAATTTAAAAACACTTTATTATAAAATATACTTTAAAATATTTAAATTAAAAGCTACTTTAATACTTTATTAAAAATATATACTTTAAGAATATTTAAAATAAAGCTACTTTATAAAATATAAAACTAAATTTTGTCTTTATAAAACAAAATACCATATTACCATTAAATAATTACTACTAAGATAATTTTGAAAAATACTTACTTTAAAAATTTAAACATTTAAAAATAAGAGACATTGTAAAACATGCTTTTAACACCTTTAACTTATACATAAAAATTTGCTTCAAAAAAACGTACTTGACTATCCAGCACACTTCTCTTCCACATCCTTTTAAAAATAAATCACTATTCATTTTTAAACAAATTTACCCATTCCTTTAACAAATTTCCACCGTGAATTTATTCTTTCAAATATCTACTGATATATTACTTCACCTTTATAAAGCCAGTTTATAAATTTCTTAACCTCAACCTCCTTAAAATTCCAATTTCAAACACTTGAATCAATTTTCAAATTGAATTCCAAATTACTCTATTTTGGAATAAATCCCTTTACTTACTCATTTACTTCAAATCCCATTAACCTTAGATTTTTAATCCTCACTTATGATTTAAAATCTTTTAATTGAAAAATACCAAACTCAGATCTTCCAAATTCCTTCTTTATCCTTTTAAATAAATTTAAACCTTGAATTTTAAAATAAATTCTTTATTCCTTTAAACAAAATCACTTGGGTTTTAAAATTCATTATTCCCTTTTTATTCAAAATCTCCCTTCCTATACTCGGATTTTATTTATTAAAATTAAAAAAAAAATCCACTTTTATCTTTTTCCATTCATTCTTCAATTTATCCCAAATTCTCTGAATCATTTTACTTACAAATTCGTTCTCTTTTTATTTTCTTTTCAAAATCCAATCTATATATTTTTGGTAACTCAGTATACCCAAATATATTCAACCAACCCATGGCATCCATTATTTCAAATTACCAATGTAATTTACCACAGATTTATCTAATAAATCACAACATCCAATAAAACATAACACAGAATATTTAAACAAATCTAACTATTTTGAGGAATCCAGTTGGATCCCTCTAACCTATTTCCCTGCATCCACATATGTTAGCACAAAATAAAATACCAATTCCACTTCGAGGTGGAATATCGCAGTATATTGGTTTTAAATGTAATATCATCCGCTATTATGCGGTTCATAGGGTCTATTTCAATCCAACAAATAACACCATCATTTCGACACACAATCAACAATTATAAATCCATTTATTTAAAATTGACCGAGCATCAATTTTTGAGTGAGAAGTTCTCACCTTTGCTTATGCATGCAATCCATTTTCATTTCAGATTGTTTTCTTCATTGTACTAGACCTTATATAAACAATTTTATACAGTTAACTAATATTTTGAATTAGTCTAACACATTTTCTTTTAATAAAATATTTAACTAAAAGTTAACTTTCAAAACTAAATTAAATAAATTAACCTTTTGTAAAAATAATTAAATAAGTTTTATTAAATAAAACTACCTTTATAATATATATATATATATATAAACTGCATTTAAATTCTTTACTATAATTAAATTTTTATTTTATTTTTTTCTAAAAAAACAAAACTGTTTTTAAATCACAAATGTAAAATTACTATTTTCAGAAAGCAACATTTTTAAAAGTTGATGGTAATATACCTCACATTAACACGAGTATCTCACGCGAACTTCCTTCCTCACGACCATCCCGATTTTCACGCCTTCGACCCATTGTAACGCTGCTGCCACTCCTCCGGACCCGTCGCTTAGGTTCGTCCCGAAAAGCCCGAACAAAACAACCCCCTCGCCCAAAGCCTCGCCGAACCCTGATGCTCTGCACGAGCAGCCAAGTCGCGCGCGCTACCCCAAAGTTGTCACCAGATCGCGAATTGAGGAAGAGGAAGGGTGAGACTTTTTATTTGGGTAGAAAAGAATAGGCTCGCGATCGAACTAACATCGGCCATGACTTCTTTCCTGCTCGATTTGACTGAGAGGAAAAGGAAAGGGGAGGATGCGATCTATTTTGATTTTGTTTCGGTTTGATGTCCAGAAGAGGCCGAATTGATCTGTTATGAATATTGCAAACGGAACTGTAAAAATAAAAGGGGGAAACTCGCGTTTATTTTAGATTTTCATTCCGCCATTTTCTTCGTTTGTGATTTCTTTCGACTTGGTTCTAGATTGTAAGGAGGAGGCGTGATTTAAAACGAAGAGAAAGAGCGATGTCGGACTGAAAGGGAGCAAGTGTCGGGAGAACGCTTCCTAGGTCGGCTAGGATGGCTTGCACAGGTATAGGATGGAGGCTGAGATGAAAGGATGATGGTGAAAGAATTTCAACTGAAGCTGACTAGTCAAACAAAACAAGTATATTTGAATTTATATCATCTCGATAAATGCAAAGCAAAATCTTGATCTCCTATCGAGGCATGTCGCCAAGCGTCTATAATGTTAAACCCTTATTTTGAATGCAATGGAAAAGGTTTCGAGACCTAATTCAATCATATGGAGAAGATAGCTTTTTGAACCAGTTATTTTCTTAAATTTTCGATATAAATTTCAGCATGTTTATATATAGTACGCTCACACCACAACTCCTAACACTCCGAAATTTGAAACCGGATAATATCACACTATTATGAATCCAATGAAACTGGTTTCGTCAAATTCCGAGACTGTGCCTTGGAAGGCTATTTTTAAATATCAATTTAAACGATATAATTTCAAAACTGAACAAATCACTGTTAAATTGAATTTTAAAACTTCTATTATCCTCAGCACTATCAGTATAAATTTTACAAGCCTTCAAATTATTTTTAACAGGCTTAAAACTCTAGATTCAACATTACCCAACTTTAAATTATTTGATTTTATAATTAAATTACCCAATAAATGGTGACATTTGAATTCAAGATAAAAATTAACTTTTAAATATTTAAAATCAATTAAATATTCCAATTTCAAGCATACAAAAATTCTGGGTCATCACAGTTTGGTTCTTTCAGTTATTAATAATAGAACCTTTTACTTCAAAAAAAATTAGTTCATGGTATTTTTGGAAATAGTTTTCGAAAATATTATTATAAATAGAGAATTTGTAAAACCTCTTTACAAATTCTTTATAATTTCTATGATAATATTATTAAATTAAAGTAATTATATGATAGAAATATTTAAATAATAGTATTAAAAGCTAAGAAATAGAATTTCAAGTCTATATTTCAGATTAGAATAGTTTTCTATGTACCGAATATAGTTTTTTAACTGATTTTCAAAGGAAGTAGTTTCATATAAAATATTACTTCTACAAAATGAGAAGTCTAATTAACCGATTTAGTCATATTAATGGTATTGAACATTAATATCACTATATCGATTAGTTCTTCGACTTTATTGATAGATTATTTTATTTTATGAACATGAATTTACTATCTTGTTCTAAATATTCAAGAATCACAAAGTGAATATGGGACATTAGGGGAATCTTGAGTACCTAGTATTAGAAAGTACATAACACTTTAGATTAGAAATGGTCACCTTCGTGTTCGTGATGTAGTGACCCACTTTTAGGCTTGTTCATCGACATTCTTTCATGTTCGTCTTTGCATGTTGGCACATTTTCGGATTAGTCTTCGACGTACTCTTATGTACGCCTTTGGATGTGGCGACTTGCTTTTAGGCTTTTTCATAGACGTTCTTTCATGTTCATTTTCGCATGTTGGCTAATATTTGTATTTTACTTCGACATACTCAAATGTACGACTTTGCATATAGTGACTTGCTTTTAGGCTTACTCATTGACTTTCTTTCATGTTCTTCTTTGCATGTTGACTCATTTTCAAACTTGTCCTCGGGATACTCTTATGTATGCCTTGGGTTTGATGTTATATTATGACTCGTGTTCATGCGGCTTCTTCGATTTATGATACACTTTGTGAGATTTATATTATTACATTTTGAGAATGCTTATAAAAAGAAAATTTGTGGATTTATGAAATGGTAATTTGATTTACGAAATGTTTTGTGAGATTTCTATAATCATATTTTGAGATTGCTTACAAAATGGATTTGTGACATGGAATTTGATGAATGGTATGCATAAATTTTAGAACCAGAATATGCCATTAATATTTGCGACTATTGGAATTTATTATAGTATTATATCATATTCATTTTTATTGTTTAGAATTAGCCCAACCCGTTTATTATTTTTATAATGCTTAGGTCGGACCGAGATATTTCAGGTACCGAAACACAACGACCTTTAGATGTTTTATGAGCTTGGAGTTAGTATTTGTACATTTTTGGGACTAGTCCTTGTACCACTATTATCTTTTGTTGAGATTGTAATTCTTGTTGTGTACATATACTTTTGATATTAGCCTGGGGATTGAGATACATGTTATGTAGGTCTATTATTTTATATTGTGGTCTCACTGATATATATGCACTTTCATGTTGATACTATATTTTCCGTTGTCATAAAATTCTGTATTCTCTGTGATACTTTACATTGTTCCTAATATGTTTAGCCATCGTGATATTGCCTTGTGCCTCGAACGTACATGTCGAATATTCTCTAGCATAAAAAAATTATTACATAATTCGACATGTTGATACTCTCCCAAAGTAATATTCACAGTCTGTCCTCCTGACCAGCATTATTCTCCATATTAATGGACGATATTACCTAGCAATATCCTTTGTTAATGTGGGTATAGAGGTGGGGTAACGTACAGCTTGGTATCAGAGGCAAGGTTCATAACAATGTATGATATTTGAGATATGAATCTTGGCCTAGACGGACTTAGAGTCCCATCACTTAGGGTGTAGGGTATTTAGAATCTAATTTTTATTTAGGATAGTAATATCAATAAGTATTGGAAATAATCATTAGGACGTAAAATTTTGAACTACTTTATAAGTTTTTATTTTGGAAGTGTTAATAAAATTTAGAACTCACATTTATTAAGAGTGGGGTTTAAAGGATAGTATGAACTAGACCTTAGATGGCTTAGATTTGAGTTGTCGTGTTCTAATCTGTTAATAATTAGAGTTGCATAGTGGAAGCTGATGTGTCACCTTATGGTAAGCACATTTAGTAGTTTCCCTTATACGTGATTGATTTATTGATGGATGCTTGATTGCTTTAAAATTGTACGTGATTGTGAAGAAAAAAAAAGTATTAAGTAGGACTCATCACTTAGAAGTTTGAAACCTACTCAATGTTAATTACAAGTCTTTGCGGTGTAGTAATGAGATACAGCAAGGAATATTGAAATTTATTTTGTATAAAATGAAATAAAAATTATTAAGTATGACTAAATAAATAGTAGGATGGATTTATAAATGGGTGGTTGCTTGATGTATGCATGGATGAATGATGTATTATTTAATTGTTATTAAAGAATTATCATTGGAAGTAAATATAGTTGGAAAATTTTTCGTTAAAAGAATACATCTAATTCCTTGATTAATAAATCCTTAGTGTTTGTGCCAAAATTTGTCACAAACACCTAAAAACTGGTTTGTATAGAGAATTAAATGAAGAAATTAAATTAAAACGGAGGAATATATCAAACCAATAAGCAAATCAAAACAGAAATCAAGAACAGCAAGTTTTATAGTGGTCCGGCTGACTCCGGCCTACATCCACTCCAAAGGTTTTCCTATTATTAGATTATACTGTTGATTACAGTTACAAGTTCGTGAAATACGAGAGTAAAAATGGTAGAGATTGCCTAGGTAAAAGATGAACATAAGCAGAATGAAGGTCCTTTTTCTAAAGCCCTGTCTGCTGTATTTATAGGTGAAGGCAATCTTCATCCTGATTGACATCTCAAAACCTGGACTCCCCTTACCCCTTGGGCCCACCATGAGGAAAGCTTAGCCCAATATACCGTACCGGTCGAAATTATCATGCCGACCCAATCCACATTGTGCCAACCCGATGGTCTTCATACCCCATGCCAACCCAACGGCCTTCATACCCTATGCCGACCCCATGGTCTTTGTGTCCTGTGCCGATCCATCTTGACATGTCGAACTGACTTGGTATGCCGAACCGTTATCTTCAAGTCCTATGCTGATCCTACCACCACATGCTATGCCGACTTAAACAACGCCATACACTATGCTGACCCGAGTCGTCTCATATACTATGTCGACCCAACCACTGATATATGTTATGCCGACCCAAGCCATTTCATGTAATTTACCGATCCAACCTCTATTATACTTTATGCCGGCCCGATCCATTTCATGTACTTTGCCGACCCAATCTCTACTATGCCGATACCTCTTTTTCCATAAAGGTATGCAGATCCCTTTCATGCCACGGAGATATACCGATCCTTCATGTCAAGTCGATCCCTTGGGTTCCAAGCTAACATCCAAATTTCAAGCATCATGCATTGTTTATCTACCAATTCCATCCAACTCTAGCTTCATATAACCATTTGTACCTTACTTACGGGTCCTACAACCGTCGATCTAAACTCATCGGGCTTGATAATCATGAAGTTTGTTGGGTTAAATCCATCTGTATACTGCTTTGACAAAGGGTGGGTTAACACTTTTTCCCCCAAAACATGCCTTGCGATAGAAATGCGTGTTTTGAATTTCCATAAATCCAATGTTCAAAGCCAGTTGATGAACTGCGAACAAATTATTGATCTTACATGATTGTTAGTAATAATTATTTGGGATCACTAATCAAACCTATAGCCATCCCAGCTGATGATGATCGCACGGTATCAAGTGTTTGTATGAGGTGAAATGCGATCATTCGTAATCATGTGCCGTTCGGGGAGAAATGTGATCGTTCGAGACCGAGTTTCGCTCGGGGTGAAAAGTGATCGTTCGAGATCGAGTGCCACTCGAGGAAAAAAGCGATCGTTCAAGATCGTGTGCCGTTGGAGGCGAAAAACGATCATTCGAGATCGATCGTTCGAGATCGTGTGCCGTTTGGGGCAAAAGCGATCGTTCGAGATCGTGCGCCATTCGGGGCGAAAAGCGATCATCCGAGATCAGGTGCCATTCGAGGCGAAAAGTGATCACAGGAGATGGAGTGCCGTTCGGGGCGAAAAGTGATCGACTAAGATCGTGTGCCATTCGAGGTGGAATGTGATCATTCGAGATCGAGCGTCGTTCGAGGCGAAATGTGATCCTTCAAGATCAGGCGCCGTTCGATGCGAAATGTGAGGACTGGATGGTACATGGAATTATTAATGTTAGATTTCACATTCGAGCGAGTCTTTAATCAAAACGTCTAACCAACAAAATCAAGTTTAAGTACCAAAAAGAAAAACAAAAGCAAAAAAATAAAACTCCAAAGCGCACGCATCTCTCGGTGTGACGGTTTATTGTTATATCAGAGCATGCGTAAAGAACATTTGTGATCCCATACATGTGTAAGTGACTTAGCCATTTTATTGCGGAGCTTATTACTTACTCATTGTCATTCCAATCAGTTGATGACAAGTTGACGCCTCAATCCAAGGCAGTTTTCATTTGATGTGGAAGGTGGTCCCTCATGCTCCACTACCGCTGCTCATGTTCTCATGTATTGCAACAACCTACCATTTCGAATATGTTCCACAATCTCACACTTCAAGTGCCTGCGGTTGTTTGTACTATGCCCGTCCAGCTCATGGAATAGACAATATTTTTCTGATTTCTTTTCATTATTGGTAGGCTCCCTCCTCATTGGCCTTCGATAGGGAATCTGCCTCCTAGTGTCCAGATATATTTGTTCTAATGTTTCAGTTAATTCCGTGTAAGAGGTGAATCTCGGTTCCCTTCATGGACGCTTCGATCCATCAAAGCCGTCTTCTGCTTTTCATTTGCCTTTGTCATTCTTATTTACATATCTTAATGATCCTATACTTTGCACAGCATTCACCTTCGGTTTATTTGCTCATGCGTCTTCCTGCCGCAAAAACCTTTCTACGTCATGATAAAATTCCCCAAGATCCATAAATGGATCCCATGCTAACGAATCCTTGAACTTCATGCCATCAGTAATTCCAGATATAGCTGCCTTCAAAACTATGGATGGATCTAGATGATCCATCAATGCCGCCACAGCATTAAACCGTGTTAAGATACTCCTTAGGGACTCTCCCGTCCTCTGTTTTAGTGTTTCCAAACTCATCACATTCTTGGGTCTCGAGATGTGGACCCTAAATTGTCTCATAAACCCATCAATCAATTTCGTCCATGTGCTGATAGAGCCGCTTTTCAACTATTTGAACCACAGTGCAGCTATATCCGTCAAATACAAAGGAAAGCACCATGGCATGACTTCCTCCGATGCCCGCATTACTTCCACGGTCTTATGTATCTTGTCATATGAACATTGGGATCTGTTTTTCCATTATAAGTCTCAAGAATAGTCACTTTAAACTCTGGTGGATTCCCAGCTTTCCTGATATTAGGAGTGCAGGGACTCCTGTTGACATCCTCGAGAACCCTGTTCATTAATCCTCCATGCATAGCTTGCCTTATCATTTTGCAAACCTGTCATTGTCTTCTATCGGTGGTCTCTTATCATCATGCCCAAGCAGCCCCCTGAGTCGACGAGGGAATTCGTGGATGTACTCCTCCGTTCGATCATCCAAATTTCGATTGACAACAAGCCCCACAGGATTGATCACAGGTCCTCTGACATCACGATCAACTAGACCTAGAGGCACATCCCCACCCTGTGGGAATCGGTACCGACCCCTCTGGAGGGATTGGTGTCGACCCTTCTAGGTCGGCGGGGGAGGGGGGGTTGCCCCCGACTATTTTTCTCCTTTCTTTTGCCTATTAGCTCCATCCCCATGTTCTTGGTACTGGTTTTCAATGATTCCTGCAGCCTCGACTCCTTGTCCTATAACTCTAGTAGCTCCTATTGTTCTAACTCCTTGGTTTTGTATTCCTTCCATTGTTGTGGATCCGACGTGTCCAATTTGTCAGAGTAGATTCTACATCATCTCCTCCAACCTTTTCAGTATCCTCTCCTACATAACATCCATCATCGTTTCCATCTCGTCTTTGGTAATAAAGATTGAAGTTTGATTAGCTCTTGACGAAGCCTACTAACTCCCTTTACGAAGGCTCCTATCTATTCTCTATCTCCTTGTTGATTGCTTAGCCATTTCTTTCTAAATCCAAGTTTCTAAGCTTTCAAATCCAAGATCCTAACTGTCAAATCCCTTAGTGCAAGCTCTCTCAATGAAAGCACTAAAATGGTTGTGCTAAAATTGGTCATAAATACCCAAAAACAGGTTTGTGTAGAGAAGTAAATGAAGAAACTAAATTAAAACAGAGGAATATATCAAAACAATAAGCAAATCCAAATAAAAATCAAGAACAACAAGTTTTATAGTAGTTCAGCTGACTCCGGCGTACGTCCACTCCAAAGATTTTCCTTTTATTAGATTATATTATTGATTACAATTACAAGTTTGTGAAATTTGAGAGTAAAAATGGCAGATATTTCCTAGGTAGAAGATAAAGAGAAGCAGAATGAAGGCCCTTTTCCTGTCTCCATGCCTGCTATATTTATAGGTGAAGGCAGCCTTCAGCTTGACTGACGTCTCAAAGCCTGGAATCCTCTGACCACTTGGGCCCATCACGAGGAAAACTTAGCCCAACGTACCGTACTAACTGAAATTATCATGTCGACCTAATCCACATTATGCCGTACCAATAGTCTTCATACCCCATGCCGACCCGATGGTCTTTATACCCCATGCCGACCCGATGTTCTTTGTATCCTATGCCGATCCATTTTGACATGTCAAAATGACTTGGTATGTCGAACCTTTGTCTCCATATCCTATGCCGATCTTACCACCATATGCTATACCGACCCGAACAATGCCATACACTATTCCGACCGAAGCTATTTCATATACTTTGTTGATCCAACCTCTACTATACGTTATACCCTCCCAAGCCATTTCATGTACTTTGCTGATCCAACCTCTGCTTTATGTTATGCCGACCCCAGCCATTTCATGTACTTTGCCGATACAACCTCTACTATACGTTATGCCGACCCGAGCAATTTCATGTACTTTGCTGACCTGAACTACTACACTAATCCCTCATTTGCCATAAAGGTATGACGATCCCTTTCATGCCATGGAGATATACCTATCCCTCATGTTATGTCGATCCCTTAGATTCTAAGCTAACATCCATATTTTAAGCGCCCTGCATTGTTTATTTACCAACTCCATCCAACTTTGGATTCATATAACCATTCGGGTCCTACAACCATCGACCTACACTCGCCAGGCTTGATAATCATGAAGTCTGTTGAGTTAAATCCATCTAGCCTTGACAAAAGATGGGCTAACACTTAGAAATTAGTTATGTTTGATTACCCACTAAGTGCTTTAAGGGTTCTGATCGATACGTCTGATCAGGTTATCGTTGGAGATTCCTAAATGCTTTTACGTGGTAGTACGACACAACATTTTGGAAATGCTAAGAAATTTTTTCCTTCAAAGTTGTATATTATATTACAAAGTAATATATTGTTATTTTAGGAAAAGAAAATATGATATTTGCAAAATTTAAATTTTTTTTAAACAAAGTTTACAACTAGTGGCTATTAGTATGAAGTCGAGATCAACGTCGAGGCATTGTTGCATATTATTATTTGCACCAAAAATGGTCACAAACACTCGGTTGTATATGAAAGCACCAATTTAAAAAACAAAATCCAAATAGAAAGATAAGCACATAGATCAACGATGAAGTAGCAGAAATGTAAAGGAACACATGAGTTTTATACTGGTTCGGCAAACTCTGGTCTACGTCCACTCCAATAACCTTTTATTTACAATGTAAGATTATAAATACAGTTATTTTTGCCTTAAAAAATTATTGGAGGAAATGATAAGAAGTGATGAAGGAGAGTCAGCCGAAATGGTAATTTGCAATGAGCCAAGTTCGCTATATTTATAGGTGAAGAATTATATGGACCTGGCTGAAATTTCTACAGAAGAACCTCTAGGTTCATACGACTCGACCCACAAAATTTAGCATCGATCAGACACAAAAAAATAATTTAGGCCAATTGTTCCATACTAAATCCAATGGGAATGCGATCATTTTTTGGGTATCCCCCATGCGTCTAGTCCTTGCTCCTAAAATTTCATGCCATTCCGACTAATCATTATGAGATATTAGGTTATCTTCGCTGTTTTGACTAGAAATTGAATCATAGAAGATCATTCCATGCTTCGTCCTTTTGAGCTACGATTGATCATGTGGGTTTTCCATGGCTACTTTCTCTTCAAATTTTGTACAATTGCGAAGTGCCGTTTGTGAGATATCACGTTTTATGTAAAAGTATGGATCGTTATGCTGATTTGTGCGATCATTTTAATAACGATCGGCCACTTTTCCAAGATTTCATTTTTTGTGATGCGATCAATTATGGGCATGATCCATGATGTAAGATACTTGCTATCCAATTTCGTGCAATTCCGATGTACCGTTTGTGAGATATTGCATTTTCATAAAACTTTGGATATTGTGTTGATTTGTGCGATCGTTTCAATAACGATCGGACTCTTTTCCAAGATTTGGGGGTTTGTTGCGATTGTTTTTATGGGCTCTCCTCTTTATTATATTGATGCTTTGAAAGTTTAAAATGCATTACTTTTTTAGATTTTGAGAAATTGATCGATCTTCATCGATTTATGCTGTTTTATGGATCATTCCCGATCAATCTATATAAATTCTTCTTTTGCCCATAACTCGAGCATACGAACTCCAATTGAATTAAAATTTGAAATGTGGTCTTATGGGACCTTCCTTGTCGCTTCATATTGATGGCTACTTGATTGGAACCCGGTTCGAATCCACCCAACAATTGTCCGAGCCCGATAACCGTCTCTTTGGGCTTCCTGCCTTGATGATCACAGAAGCCATTTAGGCAACTTTTATGATATATTGTCTGGCCAAAAGATGGTATAACATTTGCCCCCTAAAATATGTCATGCAGTAGGAAGGCGTGTTTTGAATTGCCTTAAGTCCAATGTTCAAAACACGTTGATGACCTATGAACAAAACTGTGATCTTACCTGATTATTAGTGATGGCCGTTCAGGACTGTTAATCAAGTTCATAGCTGTTCCAAGTTGATTATGATCACATGGGATCGAGTGTGTGTTCGAGATGAAATGCGACCATTTGAGATCGAGTGCTTGTTTAAGGAAAAATGCGATTGTTCGAGATCGAGTGCCTGTTCAAGGTGTAATATGATCGTTCAAGATCGAGTGCCTGTTCGAGGCGTAATATGATCATCGAGATCGAGTGCATTTCGAGGCGTAATATGATCGTTCGAGATCGAGTGCCTATTCACATGTGATCCTTTGAGGTTGAGTGCCTGTTCGAGGCGAAATGTGATCGTTTGAGATCATGTGCCTATTCAAGGAGAAATGTGATCATCCGAGATCGAGCGCCTGTTCGAGGTATAATTTGATCGTTTGAGATCGACTTTCATTCGAGGCGAAATGTGATCATTCGTGATCTAGTGCCGTTCAACGCAAAGTATGATCGTTCATGATCGTGCGCCGTTCAATGCGAAATATGATCGTTCGGGATCAAGTGTTGTTTGAGGCGAAATGTGATTGTTCAAGATCGATCTAACGTGAACCTGGGGCATGACCCCAAGTATGGATCGATCGACACCGATCGTTCTAAAATGATTGGCCCCGATCGTTCCTGGTTGGTCAAGGGCTGCTCCCTGCTGTTCCACTCCATCCTGCATCCTATTAGCTTCGTTTCCTTAGTCTTGATTCTAGTTTTCCTTGGCTCCAGCTTCATGATCCATATTTCTAGTGTTTCCTACTACTATATTTCCTTAGTTTTGAGCTCCTGCTTGTCCAATCTTTCAGAGTATATTCTGAATCTTCTCCTCCTATTTCTTTAGCATTCACACTTGCATAACACCCGTCATCGTTCCCATTTCATCTCTGGTGATGTAGATAGATGCTTGATTTGATCCAGCTCCAGAAGTAGCCTCATAACTCCCTCCATGATGGCTCATATTTGCTAATAGTATCCTTGTTGATTTCCTGGCCATTGTTTCCTAGATCCAACTATCCAAGCTTCCAAATCCAAGATCCTAGCTTCCAAATACATGGGTGCAAATCCTTTCTCAGTGAAAGCACCAAAATGTTCTCCTTAGAAAATTAATTAAGGAAGAGAAAAGAAGTTACAAAGGAGAGTTAGCTGAAAATGTTCCTTGCAATGAGCCAAGTCCATTATATTTATAGGTGAAGACATGCATGGATCAGGCAGAAATTTCAGTAGAAGAACCTCCAGGCCCGTACGACCCGACCAACAAAATTTGGAATCCACTGAACACAAAAAATTAATTTAGGTTGATTATTCCATACTTAAGGGGGCTGCAATTATTTTTATGAGGTCCCCCATGCCTCTAGTCCTTGCTCCTAAAGTTTTGAGCCATTCCGACTTACCGTTTGTGAGATATCGATCTTCGCCATTTTGACTAGAAATTGGATTAGCGAAAATCATTCCACACTTCATCCTTTTGAGCTATGATCGGTCACGTGGGTTCCCTATGATGTTAGCTACTTGCTCTCCATATTTCATGCAATTTCGACGTACGTTTATGAGATATCACATTTTTCGTAAAACTATGGATCCTTATGATGGTTTGTACAGTCGTTCCAATAACAATCGGACACTTTTCTAAGATTTCATCCTTTTGAGGTCGATCAATCATGGGGGTGCTCCATGACATAAGTTACTTGCTCTCCAAATTTCATGCAAGTATGACGTAGGGTTTGTGAGATATCGCATTTTCCATAAAATTATGGATCGTTATGCTGATTTGTATGGTCGCTCCAATAAAGATCAGCCTCTATTCCAAGATTTAGGAGTTCTGTCATGCGATCATTTTTATAAGCTTCACTCTTCAATACGTTGATGCCCTAAAAGTTTCGAGTGCATTGTAGATTTTGAAATACCGATCGATCTTCGCCGATTTACGTTGTTTTATGGATCGTTCCTAATTGATCCATATAAATTCTTCCTTTTCCTATAACTCCAGCATACGAACTTCGATTGACCTGAAATTTGAAATGTAGCCTCACGGGGCCTTCCTTGTCGCTTTATATTACTTGATTGGCACCCGGTTCGAATCCGTCTAACTATTTCCCATAGTTCCAAATATCATCGATTGCCGAGCCCGATACCGTCTCTCTGGGCTTCCTGCCTTGATGATCACAGATGTCATTTAGCCAACTTTTGTGATATACTGCCTAGTCAAAAGGTAGTATAAAAGTTGTCCTAAGCAGTCAAAACTACAACAAATCAGTGAAACGAATCATTACAATTTATGACAAGACAACATTGTATATTTTAAAATAAATTAATTTACGAATTATTGTATGTAAATACTTATTTGATTAAGTTTGAGCCAAAAGAAATTCTTTAATAAGATATAAATATATATGGATATAAAGTAGTTTTTTTTCCAAGTTAAAGATAAATTTTCTAAAAAGAGTTAAATAAGTAAATAAACGTATGTAAAGAGTGTATGAGAGGATGTTAGATATTCCATGTATTATATTGAATATGATTAAAATCTTTTCAAAGAAACAAGGTTCATTGAAGAAAAAAATTAATTATTTATCAATAGAATAAAAGATGATTATTTGGAAAGAAAAATTAAGTTACTTTTCAACTTTATAAGTTTAATTTATCAATGAGAACTCGAATTTTAGCAACTCTTAGTTTTCCAAAAGAAAGATTTAAAAATAAAACAAACTGTGCAGTTCTTGAAGAAAAAGAAAAAGAAGTGAAAGCGGTAAGGGATTTTCGAAAATAATATATATGAATTAAGAAGGAGATATTTTATAAAGTACACATAAAATAAATTTATAAGGAAAGCTTTTCAAAATGGGGTAACAGTTTTGAGAAAAATATATAATGAAATTTATGATTTGTGAATGAAAAAGTTGAAAAAAGTTACTCTGTCTTGGCTTTAAAATTGCACCATTGCGAAGTCATAATAAAAAATAAAGTGCATACTTACTCAATATTGAAAATGACTGGATTATGCAATATGGAATATTAAATAAACTATCTACTTATGTAGAGTGTAAATGTAAAGGTAAAGTAATAAAGTAAATGACACCAGAGATTTTATACTAGTTCAAACTTCCCGTTCTACATCCCGTCCCAAACTCCTTTTGAAATTTGACTATCAACCCTCACTTAACCCGAAGAAGTGATATTACACCACCCGTGCAATCAAACAGGACTTCAATTGCCTAAACAACAGAATAGTACTTTAATCGCCTGAGCAACCGAACAGGACTTCTAATATGAATAGAAATGTTTTTGATTGGGTATGCTCTTGAATAGCACTAATAAGTCAATAACATACACCCTTCCTATAATCTTCTCCCTTATAGTATATCGTGTAATTTGTGAAGATGGAAAGTTTATTAAATCACCAATGGAGTTTGCTTGAATGTACAAGTGATTAGAACGATGTGTTGAATGTTTAGAGCAAGATAGTTTTGAATATAAGAATAGAATAAATATTAGTGATTAAAATAGTGGAATTCATGGCTGGTTTATAATGATTAATAGTTACAATTGTTCGTAAAAGGTAGCCATGAAAGGATATGGAAGCAAATCTTGAATCAAGAGTTGTTATTTTTCATTGAATTGAAGTATCTTTCAAAATACAGCAATTATGAAGATTCAACCGTTTGAATGGAGCAATTTAGCCAGCTGAATCAATGTAAAGTCAAATTCAAGAAAATAGTGCAAAAGAGACATAATTTAATCGGCAAACATACAAGGCCAGTCGTTTGAATGTTCAAAGAAAATTGCGCACATACATAGAATTCAGCCGGCTGACTTATGCCATTCAGCCGATTGAGTTTGTTTTTTCCGGCTTATCTAAATGTTTTGAAAAACTCTATATTGTGTGTGCATGCATATACCACTTTGGAGAAATTTTAACATATATTTACTACTTAATTAGACCTTAAATTTAATATTTTGCTGAAGCTTCAATCCGGAATCTGGTCTACAAAATTTTTAGACTATTTCTCGTGTGAAAACAATATTTTCCTCTGCAGGTTTGATTAGTTCATATAATATTTACTTATATAATTGTCACAATCAAAAACATCACTATATAGAGTAATTTTCTCCCCCTAACTGTATAATCCCCCTATCGTTATGACGTACCATTACCTCCCTCTTTGTCATCGACAAAAAGGACAAATTGAAAATTTGAACGTCGTGTTTGTGGCTTTATTTCCATATGTATTAGAAAATTTGGTATATATCTCCCCCTTTATATGTTATGTACCTGGAAAAAATTGAGATACATGTTCTGGTACCTATTTTTATGTTAGGGTCGGGGGATTAAGTCTTGGAAAGCCATACCCATTTAGGTGTGGTTCAACCTTTATAAACATAATTTTCATTATTAACTACTATACCAAAATAATCATCAAATGCTTAAATCATTCTTATTCATATTTCTCGTCAATGATTTTGTACTTCTAGTGATATTATGAACATTATTGGTCATAGTAGTACATAAATTTCTATGAAAATTGATTTTATATTCTACTAGAAATCTAGCATTAGCACTAACATTTTTACTATACATGAAAGCGTATCTAGTGCTATTTCTTCGATTAGTTTTATTATATCCTAAACCAGTTTAACACGTAAAGGTCATAAATTCATGTTTAAATCATTTTGACCTTTATTAAATTTCATGAATTCATTTTTATGTTTTTCAAATTTAGTTTTAAAGTCACAATTGTTATTTTCAAAAGAAATATTACTATTTTCAAAATATTAATTTTTAATTTAATTCGAAATTCTTGTTTTTAACGTACAGTTCTCATTTTTGAGAAGAAAATTTTGAGATTCTGAATTATCTGAAGAAGATTGTAATAAATCATTTTGTCTTTTCAAATCGAAATTTCTTTTAAAAAAATTTCTTTCCCTTTTTCATATAAGGTATTTTGTTCATCCGGAAATTCTTTAAGAGTATTAAAGTTACTTTTTAAAACATAAAGTTTATTTTCTAAATTTCATTTTTCATTTTTCATTTTCAAGTTTGACAGATTTCAACTTTTCTAAAATATTAAAATTAATCTTTGAGATCTTAACGCTTATAATAACCAATTCATTATTATCAATTAATAAAATTGGTAAATTACGAAATACCTTTTGTAGTTCTCATTGGTGGCTTTGACAATGATTTTGCTTGTTGTATTTTGATTGGATCTTTTTCTGGCCATTATTCTACGATGTTGTGATGATCGATAGAATTCCAGGCTCTGATATCAAACGAAAGTGACTTAGGATCGTGCCAAATGGAATATTAAATAAACTATCTACTTATGCAGAGTGTAAATGTAAATGTAAAGTAAAAAAGTAAATGGCACAAGAGATATTTATACTGGTTCGAACTTCCTGTTCTACATCTAGTCCTAGACTCCTTTTGGAATTTAACCATCAACCCTCGCTTAACCCGGAGGTACAGGTATTACACCGCCTGAGCAACGAAATAGGACTTCAACTACCAAAGAAACATAATAGGACTTTAACCGCCTGAGCAACCGAACAGGTCTTCCATTACAAATAGAAATGTTTATGACAGAGTATGCTCTTGAATAACATTGATAAGTCAACAACGTACACCCTTCCTATAATCTTCTCCTTTGTGGTATATCGTGTAATGTGTGAATACAGGAAGTTTATTAAATCCCTAATGAAGTTTGCTTGAATGTACAAGTAGAACAAAGTGTTGAATGTTTAGAGCAAGATAGTTTAGAATAAAGAATGAGAATTAGAATAAATATTAGTGATTAAAACAGTGGAATTCATAGCTATTTATAGTTATTAATAGTTGCAATTGTTCGTGAAAGGTAGCCATAAAAGGATATGGAAGCAACTCTTGAATCAAGAGTTGTTTCTGTTGATTGAATTGAAGTGCCTTTTCAAAATATAGTGGTTATGAGGATTTAGCCATCTGAATAGAGCAATCCATCCAGCTGAATCGATCTAAAATCGAATTAGCAAGAAAACTGTGCAAAAGAGGCATAACTCACCTGGCTGAACATGCAAGGTCAGTCGTCTGAATGTTCAAAGAAAATTGTGCACATGTACAGAATTCAGGCGGTTGACTTATGCCATTCAGCCAGCTGAGTCTAATTTTTTCTGGCTTATCTAAATGTTTTAAAGAACTTTATACTATGTGTGCCTGCATATACCATTTCAGGAAGATTTTAACATAAATTTACTACTAACTCAGACCATGAACTTAATACTTTGCTGACGCCTGCATCTGAAATCTGGTCTGCAAATTGTTAGACTATTTCTCGAGTAAAAACAATATCTTCTCCCACAAGTTTGGTTAGTTCATATAATATTTACTTATATAGTTGTCATAATCAAAAACATCAAAATTCTAGGTTCTAACAAATACGAAATTCTTGCATTAAATTCTTTAAATAAATGTGCTTATGTAATTTCGAATCATGCAAGTGGAAATAACTTTTTAATAAATTTTTAAGTAAGACTGATTTTGTTACAAGTTCTAAAATATGATCTAAATAAAAAGGAAAAAAAGATCGTTAATACTTAAAACAAACTTGTTCATTTGCTGATATTCATATTATCCTACTACATTTACTACAATCAACATGCCTAAGAAATTCAAGTTCTAAGGTATGCTCTAAAATGGTGTAATAAACAAATATAATTTATATAACTTTTTTTATTACAGGTCGATCAAAAACGTGTTGCAAACTCTCAGTCCTGTTACTTTAAAATTTCATTCCCTAAGCTATATACTGGTAGTAATTTGATCATAATGTTTCAATTTCTAGTCGGAATTCGATAATTTCATATGTTTCAGAAAGCAGACTTCATGTGGAACTTTCGTATTGAAACTTTTACGAATTTTGATCATATGTCGATCAAAAACATGTTGGAAACACTCAGTCCTGTTCCTTTGAAATTTACGTTCCCTAAGCTAAATATTGTTAGTAATTTGTTCATATTCTTTTCATTTCTTGTCGGTTTTTGACATCTTTAAATGTTTAGGAAAGCTAACTTCATGGGTAACAATTTTCATCTTGAACAGTTGCAATTTTGAACAAAGGTAGATTTGAAACGTATTCCAAACAGTCAGTCCCGTTCCTCTGAAACTTATAATTCCTAAGCTAAATAATGTTTGTAATTTGATCATATCATTTTGAATTCTTTTTTAGATTTGGATAATTTAGATGCTTTGGAATACTAACTTTGTGTATGACAACTATCATGTTGAACACTTTCACAAATTTTGAGCATAGGTCGATCAAATACTTGTTGTAAACTCTCAATCTTGTTCCTATAAAATTTACATTCCCTAAGCTAAACACCGTTAGTAATTTTATCATATCATTTTCATTTCTAGTCGGATTTTGATAATTTAAATTGTTCCAGAAAGTCGACTTTGTGTGCGAAAACTTTTATGTTGAGCACTTTAAAAAAATTTGAGGATTGATAGATCAAAAACCTGTTTCAAACTCTCAAACCTGCAATTTACTTCTCCTCTGAAATTTACACTTCCTGAGCTAAGTATTATTAGTAATTTGATCATATCTTTTTCGTTTCTAGTCTGATTTTGATAATTTTAGATGTTTCGGAAAACTGACTTCGTGTGCCCCAACTTTTATTCTGAACACTTTTAATTTTTTTGATATTATCTGCTTTGAAAACCTATTCCAAAATAGAGTCCTTCGCTATCCTGAATTTGAGCTTAGTTAAAGCTTCAATCTTTATTTCTTGATTGTTTTTGCTTGAACTTTCTTTCACCTATTTTCTTACTTGATAACTGCATTTTAAGTCATATGTTAGGTTTAATAAAAATTAACCTTAGTTAATAATAATGCGCTTGCTAAAAAGTTTTTAGGTAATTGATGTTTGATTCTATTCAAAATTATGTAATCTTAAGATAAAACAATTAATGTAGACAATAGTATAATTCCTTGCAAATTATTATTAATTTTGTTGACTTTTTAATGTGCTGAAATATTACTGTTTATGGGCTATGAGTAATTTCAAACATAATACCAAACTTATTATTTCGATTTTTAGCAAAACAACTATGATATTATTATATCATAAAAAAGATTTTAGGAACAAAGGAATAACTTTAACCGGATGAGCTAGTACCCATTCCACCAGCTGAATGATTTATCAAAATCACGGTAACTAGCCTTTGCTGTAATAGTCAACGGCTAGCCGCACGGCTAGTATATATTAATATTAACACAAATGATAGTTATATCTATCATTGATAAAAAATTTATCATTATTTGAGGCTGTGTAAGTTCATTCTTCGAAATCACAGTATTAGATTTCATGGGTTTTGGAATGTATTCATTATAACGAGTGGCAATGCAGTGAGATCTTATTTTTATAGGCAGTAGAAGATAAGGGGGCATCCACTTTTGTTGTGATGATTATACGTCCTGACAATGACTTTTGACATAAGCCAAACGTCAACGAAAAGATGCTATAAAATCACATGGTCCTGGTTACTTTATGGTTACTCTTCATACTCTGAAAATTTTATATAATTTCATTTGCTAAAGAAATGGTTAGACTAACGAGATTAAATACTATTAATAAAGTCCTTCATTTTACGACACTTTCAAGATATTAGAACTTAACAGTTTCTAGTGCATTATTTGTTCACTTATTTGCATGTCATATTGTTGTATCTTTATGGTTATTATTCTCTCACACTAGGTTCATTTAGCCTGATCCGGATTTATATTTATTTATAATGATTAGGGTAGTCTGGGGATTGTAATAGAAGGAATTCATTTAAATTTATGATTCTAGTTTCTCCATATTTTTGATATATTGCTTTTGGAAGGTAGATTTTTTGGAGAAATCGATTTATTGCTTCTTTCGAATTTTATTGTTATCATTATTGTAACACACCTCAATGGGAATAATAGTCCCATATCATGGAAAAACACTATGAAGTGGTTGTGCTTATGAACCAAAACCTTCACCTCCTAACAACGTCGAGGCCTTTTGAGGAACAAAACCCCACATCTTAGCTCAGCCAATGAGGTGATGGTGACTAAGTGTAGGACAATACCTGCGTTAAGAGTGATGCGGGCTGTTAAAATTGGTACTAGAGCAATACCCTGTTGAAATTTGTTAAAATAGGTATAAATGTGGGGAATACAGCTTGGTACCAGAACCAAAGTTCAGAACAATGTACGATATTCAAGATACAAATCTTGGCCTAGACAGACTTTGAGTCCCTTCCCTTGGGATGTAGGGTAAAATTTAGAATCTATTTTCTACGTAGGATAGGAATATAAATGATGATGGGGAATAACCATTAGGACGTACCTTTAAATTTTTGAACTACTTTATAAGTTATTATTTTAGAAGCATCAACAAAATTTAGAACTCACATTTGCAAAGAGTAAGGTTTAAAGGATAGTATGAACTAGACATTAGATGGCTTAGAGTTTAGTTGTTGTGTTCTAATCTATTGTTACCAGAATTGCACAATGGAAACAAATGTGTTGCCTTCCACTGAGCACATTCAGTAGTTTCCCTTATATATGATTGTTTGTTGGTGGATACTTGTTTGCTTTGAAATTGTATGTGATTGTGAAAAAATATTAGTGTTGAGTAGGAATCATCACTTAGAAGCTTGAAACATAGGTTTCTATATTAGTTATAAGTTTTTCCAATGTTTTAGTAATAACATAACGCAAGGAATACTGATATTTATTGTTTATAAAGTGAAATATTTATTATTAAGTATGACTAGTTAAATAATAGGATGGATTTATAAATGGGTGGTTGCCTTATGTATGCATTGATGAATGGACGTGTTATTGAATTGTTATTAAAGAACTATTATTGGAAGTAATTATAGCGATTTATTGAAAGAATTTTCTTTAAATGAATATATCTAATTTCTTGATTAAGAAATCCTTAGAAATTAGTTTTCTGTTAGATTGCCTATTGAGCACTTTAAGAGTTCTAGTTGATATGTCTGATCAATTTTATCGATAGGGATTCCTAACAGCTTTTACGGTGCAGTGCGGCGCATTATTTAAATATGCCAAGGAACGTTTTACTAAAAATCATATAGTATATTACAAACTGATATATTGTTATTTTACAAAATGAAAATATTATATTCACAAAATTTAAATATTTTTGGAACAATGTTTACAACCGGAGGGTACTAGCATGATGTCAAGATCAATGTCGAGGCATTGTTCATATATTATCCTAAGTAGTCCACATTACAACCAACTAATGAAATGAATCATTAAAATTCATGGCATGACAACGTTGTATATTTTAAAATAAATTAATTTATGAATTGTTGTATGTAAATACTCATTTGATTAAGTTTGGATGAATAGAAATTCTTTAATAAGATATAAATATATATGGATATAAAATAGATTTGTTCCAAGTTGAAGATAAATTTCCTAAAAAAAGTTAAATAAATAAATAAACGTATTTAAAGAGTGTACGAAACGATGTTAGATATTCCATATATTATGTTGAATTTGATTAAAATCATTTCAAAGTAACAAGTTCATTGAAAAATATATTTAATTATTACCTATAAAATGAAAGATGAGTGGATGGAAAGAAATATTAAGTTTTTTTTCAACTTCATAAGTTTAATTTGTTAATGGGAAATTGAATGCTAACAACTCTTAGTTTTTCGAAAGGAAGATATAAAAATAAAATAAAATGTGCAGTTCCCGAAGAAAAATAAAATGAAGTGAAAGCGTTAGGCGATTTTTGAAAATAATATATATGAACTAAAAAATAAATATTTTGTAAAGTACTGATAATATAAATTAATAAGGAAAGCTTTTCAAAATGGAGTAACGGTTTTGCGAAAAATATATAATTGAAATTTATGATTTTATGAAGGAAAGAAGTTGGAAAAGAATTACACTGTCTTTGGCTTAAAAATTACATCATTGCAAAGTCATAATAAAAATAAAATTCACATTTACTCAATTTGAATTTGTTGCATTGCAAATTCTTTGAACAAATATGCTTATGCAATTTGGAATCATGCAAGTGGAAATAACTTGTAATAAATTTTGAAGTGAGACTAATTTGACTACAAGTTCTAAAATAAGAGCTAAATTGAAAGGAAATAATGATCCTTAATACTAAAAGCAAACTTGATCATAGGTTGATATTTATATTACCCTACGCGTTTACCACAAACAACGTGCCTGAGAATTTTCAAGTTCTAAGAAATACTACAAAATGGTGTAATCAACACATATAATTTATACAACTTTTTTTTATTTTAATAAATATGTCAATTGAATGTTGGAAAAGATGAAGATATTCATATTCAAAGCATTGAAGTTATTTTGTAGACTAATATGTTTGAAATGTTTTGCGGTAATAAAATGACAAATAGGCTTAAATCGCACCGTGTATTTTTTTAGCTATTAATACAATAACACGTCTACTAAATATAGAAACTATGTGCTTTTAATATGCAATATAACTTTCTAACTCTAATTTGATTAATTTGTTACATCTTTATAGATTAACTGTGTATGGAGTTGGAATGCTTTTATAGTTTAGTTAAGAAATTAATTTCAATGCACAAGCTATCTAGTTATACATGCTATTAGCCTATAATGTAAAAGTTGGTTTTCTAATTTATATGAATACAATTTTGGTAAAACCGGTAAACTAAGAGTAGTTGATTCATTGATTGTGTGTTATGGTAAAAAGGCAATCTGTTTTCACTGTATTCCTTTTAAAATCGAGATGTTTGAAAATAAGTTTCTTTGTTTTGGCATAACAGGTATATGAGTAGTTATTGTCAATAAATAAGATTAGTTTATCTCTTTTGATATTTTGATATTTTGAAAATATATATAATGAAGTATTAAAAAACAAGAAGAAAAAGAAGAAAAAGAAAGATAAGAATGAAGTTAGAAAATTTAGTTTTAAAGTCCTGTACGAAAATGATCATAACTTTGATTTATTTGTTCAATTTTGATGATTCTTTTTTTATTAAATGGTATTTTAATACGGAACAAGTTTTCTTTTGTATGCAATGTGAAATAAAAAGGTCAATTAAGGTTAAAAGATGATTTACTAAATAACATTATCACTGACCTAAAAGTTCACAACGGCTCTGAATTCATTCGGCCATTACATTCAAATGGGCTATTTGATTTCAACAATTTTTTCTATCTGGGAAGCTAATAACATAAGCTATGACCTTTGTTTTAAGAGTCTTGCAAAATTTTGAATTTTCTTAGGCTAAAAATACAGATTTCTTAAGTGGACCTACGCTTAAAGTGCAAAACCTGATTTGTATGTCTTTAGAAAAATCCTAATAACTACTGTTATACTTCAATAATTTTAAGATCTGGAGAATATTATGAAAAGCTAATGACAAATTCTATAACTTTACTCTTGAAGGCATCTGTTAATTTTGTGTTTTTAACATTTTAAAGTTAGTCTAAATATCGATTATATAAGAATGTAATATAGTACGTTGGTGCATAAATGACATATTTATCGAATTTATTTGTATGAAATCATAATAGTTTACTTAAATTGAGAATAGTTACTCATGAAACAAATCTAGAAAAGTTTGCAGTGCTAGTTCGCTTTGCCCGCATTAAGTAAGTAGTTTCACCTAAAATTGCTAAATAAGGTATGTTTTACGTTTATGTATCGAAATGTATATGATTTTGTGTGATATTTTGTGAATCCAATTTTGTTTAGATCTTGTATACTTATATATTCATATTGTAACCATTCAAAAGTCTCTCCACATAAAGGAGACTCTTTTGAAAGTTTTCAAAATTTTCGACAGATGGAAAATTAATTTTTTGCAATAATTGATCGCACAAAAAATAGAAAATCATTAAATGAAGTTAATTTAAGTATTAATGTATGAAAATATAAGTGATAGAAAGAGCAGCGTAAAGGTTTAAATGTAAGTTACTTGATGTTGTAGCATACGAAGAAAGTGAAAGTATGTGTTGTGTAGGAAGTCTTTCTATAAGAAATTGCGTGTACACAATTTTCTCAAGAAGGAAGGCCTGTAAGAACCATGTTATCATAGCGGTAATATTATACAAATTTAAGTGAAATAAAAGTGACCACATTGATTTTTGATAATTATTATTTTGAAATTCATTTTTTTAATTTAATTGAAAACTATTAATAAAAGAGTTTTGCTTAGTAAATTGAGATAACTTAATAAATTCATTTCCAATAACGTCATGAAATAGAATAAAATATTTTAATTAAATATATCTATTTGTATACGATCGAAATAGTAGAAGAATGCATTTATTTTGCAATAATATAATGAATAATTAACAGAAATAAATGGGTATTAAAAAGATGTAATCGTCCAATTATCAAAATATATTATGTGCAATAAGATGTCAGTCAATCTAAATAAAATTGAAATGTATTTACGAATAAACGGATAAGTAATTTAAAAGAAAAGAAACAAAAAAATAAGACTTAAAATGCAGGTGTAACCGTTAATAAACAAAGCATAACCTCATTATCATTCTTTGCCCAAGCCACGTAATTCCTAATTCCATACTAAATGCATGCTCGACCGCAAAATGAAAAAAAGAAAAAGAAAGAAACGTGACCTATATGTCGTCGATCGAAGGCACCATCAAGGTGGGGGTTTGAATGATGGCACGACGACTGTAGGATAAGACGAGTGCATGGCCAAGGTGGGAGGCGGAAAAATAAGGGCCTCGAGATACAGGTGCGTGCATGCGTGGTGAATGAAGGCGAAGATGATGAATTTAGGCGATGGTGTTGAGGTGTTTTCGTTCAAATTGGAAGTGGTGACAGGTTTGTCTCCTCCTACTTGTCGAAGCTGAGGAGCACTGTTTGATGGAGATTACAGTGACAAAAGCAGTACAATGGAGATGCAGTGTTGGCACGCGAGGGATTTGTTTCTCAGTCATTGGTTCTGCCGTTCATCGTGTGGTGAGTTGTTTAACTCACATTTACTTCTAATTCTATTCGCATGCCTTATTTTGATTATGAACTGAAGCAATTCTTATTTGTTGATGGTTGAGGTGAGTTATTTTTAACTCACACGTCTAGTCCTAACTGTATGAATTCTTATTGCGTACCTT
Source organism: Allium cepa (assembly GCA_030765085.1). Lineage (NCBI taxonomy): Eukaryota > Viridiplantae > Streptophyta > Magnoliopsida > Asparagales > Amaryllidaceae > Allium > Allium cepa. The sequence continues at coordinate 489,589,087 of CM060937.1, read as the reverse complement.
GATATGGTAGACTGTTTGATAACACTTATTTCTTATTGATTGAATCGAATGAGATACCGTCGAATGCTTATTTTTGATTGGTTGTTAGTGGTATGTGTTACACTATATATTTCACTATAATTTCTACAAAGTACAAATCGCTAATATTCAAAAGGAAATCTCCTTGGCATGTAAATCTTGGATCTATCTTTCGGTTTCTAATAAGAGCGTGCAACCGGAGAACATGAATCAAAATGTAAATCAAGGCCAAAATCATTATTCAACTGAGATAAGAATCCTGAATGAGAGCATCAGTTACCGAAGCTCCAAAGCAATTCAACAAATAACGGTGATCGATGGCTTAAATAGCCCAAGCCGAGAACAATGTTCAAGATGAATGAAAGATATCCAAAAGCTATACATAAAAGCATCACGTCAGCAATTCACATTAAATTACACTCCACCTGATGATGACAAGCATTCAAATCAAGATTGCTCATGATAAGCCAGATCATCAATCTAAAGAAAAGGTATTCAACCAATGGCATCATGGCTTATTGGCTATAAATAGATGGCCTTCCCAAGGAAAAAGTTATTTTTCTTGCATAAAAAAATTAACGTAAATCATAAGTGTACTTTCCTACATTAGAGCTCCATTCAAAAACTCATTAGTGGCGGAAATGTCTAGATTCAATGTAATATGCCTCTTGGCTATATAAGAGTGAGTAAATAAGGAAGGGACAATGGACATAGGTACTTTCGGCCTGAACCACTATAAATGTCTCGGTGTTATTTACTCTCTGCATTGTACCCTTCAGAATTTCCTACCGTTTCCTTATGATTTAATAATTCATTTTCCAAATTCAACTAAATTACATCTCGATAGTCACCTCATCGGACTCATATTCCCATTTAACTTTCGGAGTTTTACCTTAAGTCTTTGGGTGTTGGTGTTGGTGAAATCTCGCATTAACATATTTGGTGCTAGAAGGGGCTCGAACATCTATCATTTATTCTCTCTTGGAAGGTCAAGCAACATCATCCTTCCGACCATGACCAACCTAGAAAATAACTCGGAGTTACCCCTCAATCTCAGCATCCAACCCATTAAAGAAGATAACAACAGAAGATTATTCATCCTTATTTCAGAGAAAGAGCATGGAAATGAATATAACCCCATTTATAAACTTCAAGCTCTCCAGTTCAAGCAACTTTTAGAATACCTCCAAGAGTCCCTCCTAGAGACTGCTAAACTCAAAAGGATAATTAAAGCCATGGCAAACAAAGTCAAAAATTTGAATATCATGGTAATCAAAAATATAGGTTCATCTCTCCCAATTAAAAGAGCCTTTCTAGTTATCCCAGCTCCTCTACCTCAAAAGAAGATCAAATGAGACTGAATCCTTGCTGCTCTTAATTAAAGCTTGTCTTAAATCTTTTTGGAAACTCGTGGATTGCTTCACTACCCAAACTATCCCCTATCTACTTAGGAAGACCCAAAAGGAAGGGATTATTGTGTTTATCATCAAGTGAATGAGCACGAAGCAGATGGGTGTTGGAGACTTTATCAAGTCATAAAAAATTCATATGAAAAGGGGGATTGACTATGTTTATTAAATGATCAATTTAATATCTTCTTTTTAAAATATCTAACTTTGCTTCTATATTTCAAGCAAAATTCGTATAAGGAATTTTTTTTTAACTAATCATATCTACATGCATCTTTTAGGATATGGGTTACTAAATTTGAGGAAGTCTCTTGTGTCATTAGAATGCTTCTTTCAAGATTAGCTCTTTCCTTTTTCGTTATGTATAGTTCAACCTCCGCACTTATAAAATTTTACTTAGTATGTATCTTTTTTAGTTACTAAATGTTATGTCTACATAAAAAGTTCTAGGTCGAAAATCTTCTGTTGATCTAATGAGACTAATAAGGAGTTTCACTTTTCCCAAAGATATTAATTCACCTAAACAATTCTCTATCTTAAATTAAACTACTTTCCCCCGCAGAAGGGTTAACAACTATTCAATTTCGAGAATCCTTTTAATTATCTAAAGATTTTTTTTAGAAATTCATATTTTCATTTATTAAATTTCTACTGGCCTTTAGTATAATCGCTAATTAAGAATATTTTATATGTCTTACACTAGCAAAAAGTGGTTGTAGATGGCCAACACCAGCCAAAAGTGGTTGTAGAAGGCTGGCGCCTACTAAAAGGGGTTATAGATAGCCGACACCAACCATAAGTGGTGATAGATTGGAACCCAATGATTAAATTGGTAGACCTTGCCATAAGAGAACCCCCACAGTGATGCGCAACAAAGTGTAAGGCTAATATCACATGGGTTCAAAAAAAGTCTAAAGTAGAATGCATGCTAATAGTGAGTCATGGTCAATGGAGTCATACACTGGGTACATCCGTAGTTAGATTAGAATATTGGGTTGATTCCCAATAATAGCGAGCCATGGTTATGTAGTACCATGCATTAGGTAGATTCCCAATTAGATTTTAATGTTAAGTAGATTCCCAACTAGATTAGAATGTTGGGTAGGTTCCTAACTAGAATAGAATGTTGGATAGATTCCTAAATAGAATAGAATGTTGGGTAGATTTCCAACTATATTAGAGTATTGGGTAGATTTCCAATTAGAAGATTGATGTGTAGATTCATTATAATACCAAACTCATGGAGGATGGTTCCTAAGCTAGAATGAGCGTTGGGTAAGAATCTCAATCACGTCTGAAAGAATGGCATCAAGATTAGTGAATAAGAATATCATAAATATCGATATGAAAAAGGCATTGAGGGGAAAAAATCCCCCTAAGATAGAATTAAAAGAATAGCAAGATGGCTTGAATCTAAAGAATAGATCAAATGAAAGGAGAAAAGGATCTCAAGGTTATAGAAAGATTTTCTAAATAAATATTAGGATATTTAGAATACAATATGTATAGAAGAAAGAAAAAAGGTTTCATAAGCCTTCGTATAATTTTCTGATCCTAGTCTCGACCTCCTTTATAGCCTCCCCCTTGCGATATTCGAACTGTTTCACCATCTTGTCATATGTCCTGGATACCTATTCTTTCCTATATTCTCTGAATGAAATTATTTGACCATCTTAGGTGCAAATAAGAACATCTGATGCATTGGGTACTGGAGCTATGGAGAACTCCTCTCGGGTAGAGGACAAGACCCAAAAGCAAAAATAGTGGTTCTTGAGAAAAAGAAAGCCTCACACTGGCACGACCTCTACCTCTACTTCTTCCTTGATCTAGAGGGGCCACAACCATAACCTCTTTAGTTTTCTTGTTTTCAGTTTCAAGTTCTTGTAATTCATTTGTCGAAAGTTATCGGTGAGCTCCATCCTATTGTTGTCAAAGAATAGATGTGGACTCCCACAAACTGGAAATGGCAGATTCCAAAGCCTGACCAGTAACCAGCACTGCTTCTAGAATAGTAGACATCTTTTTGGATAACCCTTCGAGTGTTCTCTTTAAGGATTCCTTGTCCTTCAATACAGCAAGAACATTGGTACGATGGTTGGGCTTACTCTTCATTAATTCAGCTATTTTATCGTCGAGACTTCGTTGTAAGTAGGCACGATCTATCTCTAGTTTTAAGCAATCGAGACATAGTTGCCTCTAAAAGAGATTCCAAATAAAACAAAAAGTCAGATCATCATAAAGGTAATGTCATTTCATTCAATGGAAAATTAATATAGATAAAATATGTATGTATATAAAAATGGGAAAGAGATACAAAGTTCATGGTCATCGAAGTTGAGCAGATTTCTCCTTAGTAGCTAAAATAATCTTAAGACCACAACATTTAGTATCCATAAGGGATCCCGAGGTTCTAGCCATTTTAGAGGAAGAAATATCCTTCTCTAAACCTCTTTTAGGCATAGAAAGTTCCGAAGGAGATGAATCTACTAAAGGTAGTATAAGGTTAGCCTATAGAATACATTAAGGAATGTATTCCGAGACATGTTCACTTTCTAGAGTTTTCTCCTTGGTAATAGCTAATGGAGGTGGGGTTTCACTCCAGTAACTATAAAGAGCCTCCAGAGTTATAGTTAGGCTTGGATCATAGGATCTTCAGAGGAAGGGTAATCTTTTTCTTTTCGACCGTGGATCCCCTGGATGAGGTTTTATAAAGTTGAGCAAATTCTTAAAAGACTTCATCTTGGTCTCCTAAAGAAAGATGTGATTGACTCCTAAGATCTAAGATTTGATCAGTTAACCTAGTACCCTTAAGCTTAAGGGACTGAATGGATTTGGCATAGGTTTTGTCATGAGTTTCCTATACTTCTTCAGTCTTATTAGACAGCTCTGCTTTCCTTAATCTACTGGATTTTATTTGGGTTTTAAGGGTGCCTATGATCGCTAATAGTTTTGAAACTCTGGTTTGACTTCTCTTCCATAATACTTCATAATGAGAGGTGCAGTTGAATTTATTTCTTTTTAAACATGGCAAAAGGAAAAGTACTTCAGAATAGGCAAAGTGGAGATAGTAAGGAAGGAATTCAAAGAAACCCAGATAAAAATACCACCAAAGTCCACAACCATCACAAACAACAACAAAAAGAAATTATATAGGAATTATAGACCAGAGTTCAAGCATCACGAGTATAAGACTCTTGAAGTTTAGAACTATAACTTACCTCTCCACCTTTGTCACCTTTCTCCATCCGGATTGATGGTTCAATGATCTTTGAGGCACGAGCTTTCCCAGATTTTAAGGAGAAACTCTCCTCGATCCTTTAACCATTAGAGTTGAATCCCATGGAAATAGTCATGCCTCAGTCTCGGTTGTATTCATAAGCACTATAGAGAATCTTGAAGGCTTCAGTGGCAGCCACCTTCTTGGCCTCCTCTTTAGTAATTCGACCAATGTTCTCCTTCTTTATCTGTGCGAGCTAATCCTTAGCCATCTTATGTTTGCCCTCTACGTCTCTCAACGCCTTCTCCAAATCATCCATCTTCCTCTCAGAAAACCTCAGGCCCCGAAGACTTTTCTCCTTTTCATCCTGGGCCTCCTTCATAAACTTAGCAAACTCTTTCCTCAAAGCGTCGGCCCTCTCCACTTTCCCCTCCAGGTTTGCAAAACCCTGAAGCAAAACCGAGAAGTCAGCCAAAACCAGAAGGAAAGAAATTATTCTGAAAACTCATGGAATAAATACTTTATCATTAAAGAGAAAAACACAACCCTAAGCTAATCTTTCATCCCTAAACTTATCATCCTTTTGACGCTACCTATATCATCCGCTATCTCCAATGAGGATCTTCCTACAACCTTGGAAAGATGGGTGTTAATAGAAGAGTAGTTCACTTTAACAACCCGATCCACCTGGTCCTTTGGGGATGCAAGAGTAAGAGTATACAAGTTAGGCACAACTTTAGCGAAAGAAATGTTCTTTTTATTCTTCTTAATCGAGGATGGATCTTTTAGGATCAGTTTTGGTCGGTTGGAAGTAGAAGCAGAAGCAGAGGATGACTTGTTCAAGAGCAACTCTCCTTTTGCAAACATATCATCGAAATCCACTGCAACATAAAAGAGAAGACGGGTCAATTAAGCATATTTCCATTTCATGGAAATAAATTCCTTGAATGCATGCTATTATGAGGGTAACATCATTTATTTCGGCCTTCGTAGTTTTTGGGTTAGGACTAGTGGGTTCATTAGATTGACTTAGGTCTGTCACGTCTGAAGGCATAATTCCGATTGAATGGCGATCATAACCAGGAAATTTTGATAAAGGTGACAATAGCCCGCAAGCCTTAAGATTAGTCTCATTAAGGACTATACGTCTAAGCCTCTCCGGCTTTGGTAGTTTCATTACCTCCTCATACCTAGAGTCAAAGAAGTCCTTAAGGGTTGGAGCCTTGTAACTTCCAAGCTTAGCTGAAATGATTAAAAGAAAAAATATATTAAAGAATGATGTGACCAAAAATAAAGAACCTTCTAAGACAAAAATAATTTGAAATACTTACAGGTTTCCAAAAGGTCAATAACAATTCGGGGGTCCTCTGTCTTTGCAAAAAACCAATGTGTAGGTGTAACCTTACTAAGTTGTTTAATCAAGGGAATCTTCTTCCAAAAACGAAGGAAATATAAAGGAATCGAAGAACTACCGTCTGACCTATGTAGGTTATAAAGTAATGGATCTCGAAGGCTGTTATATTTAGATACCCTTTCTTCTGTCATAAGATCGCCAGAGAAGATAAAGTGCTGCACGAAACTACCCCAACCTAAATTATGTTAAGATTGTAGAATTCTAGAGTATCAACGAATAGAGAGGCAATGGGGAGCGAAATCCTGTTTTCCAAATGCTCCAACGTTCGAGTAAGGAATCCCTCAAAGGGTTCATTCCAATCATCTTTATGACCGATAGCCTTAACCTCATCTCCCACGATCCCATTCTACTAGTCCAATTCTCTAAATCTCCCTAGTCGGTTATTGGTTTATCCATGGCATGGTCTAAAAGAACCAGTGTTAGGCTAGCTACTCAACAAGAATCCCAAGAACTCCTACCAGAAAGGTGTAATGTCTTATGGTTGAAAAAGAGGTTGAACCTAAAATTGGACTTTACCCAAACTCAAAGACTCAAGACTCGCACAAAAAAGATAGGAAAAGGAAAAACACCAAAGTAGTTATCAACCTGGAATGGTGAAAGACCTAATCTAAGGTTAAATATCCTAATCTATAAGGTATAGGCATCATGGACTAATCAATCAGACAATACCCCAACCCAAAATCAGTCGTCCATATGATAATGGAAATCAAAATTGAATTTTTCATAAATTCGAAAAAAGGGAACGCATGCAGATGTTAATAGAGGCAGTAAGCACTGATAAAGACTAGAGAAAAATCAAAAAATTACTGTTCAATCAAGGATTTGTGATGATCTGAGAAGGATTCCAAGCATCAGTAATAGATGCAGTTGCTACAAATGTGAGTAAAGGAAAAGAAGAAAGAAAGGGTTTTATTTAACCCTCAGAATCAGCGCTAGATATTACTTAGCCAAATAAATCTTAAACATAGATTACATGTGGCAAAATAAAAAAGAGAATCATCCTAGAACAGAAAAATAATGCATTTTTGGAAAGCCAATGAAATTGTGATAGTTCGCAAAAGCATTTAATGCGAGTTTAGGACTCATTCCTTCAAGATCGGATCTCAACTCTCCTATTGTAATGGATCTTACAGAACTAATATCTCCTTGCAGTGCCAAGTTATATTTTGCCTCTTGGCACCGAAGTAGTTTTGCTTGTCAGTAAATTTCGATGCCTTTAAGTGTCAAGCATAATTTTAAAAATATTTGACCTTACAACCCCAAGTTATATTTCGCCTCTCGTCACCGAAATAGTTTCGCTTGTCACTTAGTCTAGATGACTTCAAGTGTCAAGCATAATTTCCAAAAATATTGATCTTATGGTCTCAAGTTATATTTTACCTCTCAGTTCCGAAGTAGTTTTGCTTGTCACTTAGTCTAAATGACTTCAAGGGTCAAGCATAATTTCCAACAATTTGACCTTACGGTTCCAAGTTATATTTCGCCTCTCAACGTCGAAACAGTTTCGCTTGTCATTTAGTCTAGGTGACTTAATGTGTCAAGCATGATTCCTAAAATGATTTGACCTTACGGTCTCAAATTAGATTTCTCCTCTCAGCACTGAAATAGTTCGCTTATCACTAGGTGATTTCAAATGTCAAGCATGATTCCTAGAAAGATTTGACCTTACGGTCTCAAATTAGATTTTGCTCCTTGGCAGTGAAATAGTTTCGCCTATCACTCGGTCTAGATGACTTCAAGTGTCAAGTCGTCATTCTCAAATGTTTTAACCTCATAGTCTCAAATTATTTTTTTCCCCTCGTCACCTATACAGTTTCATTTCGTTCAGTTGACTTTAAATGAAAAGTACGATTTTCCAAATTTTCGGCATCTAAGAAATTTCATTTATCATCTAACCTAAATTGTTCCAAGTGGTAAATATGATTTCAAAGTTTTGACCTCATGGTCCAAATTAAAATTTCACCCCTTTAGCTTTTAAAACCCCCTCAATAAGGTTGGATCCTTACGAGTGGCATAAATGGAGCAATGCTCCTGCAAGCTCAAAATCAAGTTCGCAATAGGAGCGGAATAAATATGCGAAGTACCGAACCTGATATGACAACATTCTCTCCAAAGTCTACCTCATATTGATCGTATGAGATTGACTTTATGGTGAATTAGTTACACTATAATTTCTACAAAACACAAATTAATATTCGAAATGAAATCTCCTTGGCTTATAAATCTATGATCTATCTTTTGATTTCTAATAAGAGCATACAATTTGAGAGCATGAATCAAAATGTCAACCAAGGCCAAAATCATTATACGGTTGAGACAAGAAGCCCGACCGAGAGCATCAGGTGCCGAATCCCCAAAGCAATTCAACAAATAGCAATTAGTGGCCTAGATAGCCCAAGTCGAGATCAATGGTCATGCTGAATGGAAGATATCTAAAAGCTATGTATAAAAGCATCACGTCAACAATCCACATCAAGTTATGCTCCAGTAAATGATGACAATTGTTCAAATCAAGGCCGTTCACCGCAAGCAGATCATCAATCCAAAGAGAAATTGTTCAATCAATGGCGTCACAGCTTATTAGCTATAAATAAGCGACAATCCCATGGCATAAGGGATTTTTTCAACATAACAAAAATTTACATAAAATCATAAATGTACTTTCCTATATTATAGCTCCATCCAAAAATTCATTAATGGTGGAAACGATAGATTCAATGTATTAAGCCTCTCGGTTATCTAAGAGTGACTAAATAAGGAAAGGACAGTGGATGTAGGGAATTTCGGCCGAAACTGCTATAAAAGTCTCGTTATTATTTACTTTCTGCATTTTACCCTTTTGGAATTTTGCTACTATTACCTTACGGTTTAACACTTCACCTTCTAAGCTCAACTAAATTGCATCTTGATAATCATCTCATCAGATTCAACACACCCATTCAACCTTTGGAGTTTTACCTTTGGTCTTCAGGGTGTTAGTTTGGTATAATCTTACACTCATAATTTACAAAAGCTATATATATATATATATATATATATATATATAAATTATTTGAAATAAAAATCGGTGTTTAGTTCTAATATTTTCTTATTAAATTATTTCATGGTTGCATGTAGCCTATGCATTAGGAAAGTATGGTATGTGCATCATGATATGGTATATTGTTTGGTAGTTTTCATTTTTTAAAATGAAACAGAATTTTTCAATGGTTTTGGATAGTTGGGAACTTTCAGATTGTTATAAAACTTGAAACTAAGTGGTTTTGAACATATAAAGTTGATTTTAAATAACATTTGAATAGAAGGTAGTAAGTTAAAACAAGTTTAAATTTTTTAAACATTTTGTTAAAGCAAAACAAAGTGATGTTGTATATATGCTCTTAGGATGAAATGGAATATTATATGAGTGTGAACTTCATTTGTAAAAGGTGTATAAACTTGAAGTTTTGTTTTATGAAATGATTCATAAATGGTTTTAGTATTGAATGATAGACTATTTATAAATGAACGTGGTTAAAAGGAGTCGGTGTAGTTGAAAAACAAATAGGATAAACACGTAAGTTGTACGTAGATCATTTATTCACATGACTCTTCTTGATCCATTATTTGAGTATGTGTTTTCGTGGTAGTTTACACCAGTCCGAATAAGGATTTTCACTCGATTCTTCATGACGAACACTTGATATGAATTCGTGATACTATCCTGATGTTTTCAATCATAGTATATGGCTATGTAACGGAATGGAGATTTCTATTTTGGATATCAAAACAGAGTCCACACTAGAGAGGTCAAGTGATCTACACTAGTTAGGAAGTGAAATCTACGTGATCGAGCAAGTGATCAGATCATATACTGCATAGGGATGGTCTATATACATAGTATGACTTTAGTACAATTGTATAATGTGTTATGTTGACTAATGAAAAGTTTGGGGGAATGAATCTTTAATTTTTGATAAGGTAGCATGAATAATCATCTATGTAATGGCCTAAGGATGTTGAGTCGTCCTTAGGCGATGAGAGAGTTTGTACCTGAACAAACTGTGAGCTTTGTTTGCTAGTGATTATGAATGTTATTTGAGTATTTATGTGCTTGTTCCATTATTAAGATTAGAAAGTACCATGAAGCGAGGATGCTTAGGGTGGTACCATGGAAGACGAAGGATAGTTTGAAGGATTTCTACCCAGAGTGTTTATAGAGTATGATTTCCTTCTTATCTTAGAATCATACATCTTTTGGCATTTACTCACCACTTGAGGTGTAGTCGCTTAGTATGCATTTTGGTTTTCATTTTAGTTCGTATATAGTTTCAGTAGTATGCTATATATATATATATATATTGTTCTTCCATCTTCTTTGATTATTGTTCTTATTTGAATTTCAAAGATGAAATGTTCCAAGGGAGAACGCAGCGAAACAAAAATTTAAAAACTTTGTCTTCGAATATCGAAACATTTTTAAATATAATTAAGTATTATAAATATGATTTTATAACCTTTATAAACATCATTTAGTAAATGAATATTAACAAGAAAGTTGTTTTTGAAATTGTTCATAAAAATATGTTTTTTGAAGAAAAATCGATAATGCTATCAAAAATCGATTCATCGATAAACAACTTTTCGATCGATATAAGTTGTTCGAACTCTTTTCCACTTGACCAATGACCAAATGAACACATTACTAACTAACTAACCAACATACACACCTCTTCATAAATCTTGGAATGTTCTAGAAGCTTTTTTATGGATAAGAGATATTATCATGGGAGGGGTATAATGGTAATTAGCATAAAGGAGAAGTGATGGGAGGTGAAGCTTCCATGGCATGGTAAAGAGTGAATGCAAGCTTAAAGAACAACTTATAAAGCATATAAAAGGAGGGGCATACCCTTAGGAATCAATCACAAATTCACAAACCAACACTAAGCTTATCTAATGGCTTCTTCATCTTTCTCTCTTATATTCCAAAATGAAATTGTTGCAAACCATTTCCAAATCACTTCATACTTTTCCATAAGAGTTAGTTCAATATTAGATCACCTTCCACCATGCCAAAACATAAATAAGCAGTGCCATGCACTACCCACATGCAATGGCCGTGAGCTATATGGGTGAGATGGTGGCAAAAGCAAGGTGAAGCAAGGAGAAGGAGAGGGAAACGTGGTTGCAAGGTTGGGCTTGGACTTTATTAGCTTAGATCTTAGTTGTTGTTTGGTTAAAGGTGAGTAAACACCTCATATTGAATGAAAATTATAACATATATGTTGTATTTTTATTGTGTTTAAGTTGTTGAACTATTGTTAGCATATGTTAAAACATTGGTTTGGATTCTTGATTTGAAAGTACATGACATATGTGATCCATATGTATGGATGTGGAAAAGACTTGTGTTACTTGTAATAAGACATTGAACAAAGCAAATAGATTATAGATGGACTTTGGTTTAGATTGGGCTCAGATTTGAAAGTGCAGTTATAGTGAAAGTCGCTATAGATTCTGTTTGGAATTGTCAAATATTCGACGACTCCTCTGGAACTTTGTAGAGAAATCCTTATGGGTTTCTCATCATACGTATAATGTTTATATGTATTTTTATTATTATTAAAAGCTTGGATAGTTAAAATTTAAGTAACATCACGAAAAGTGGTCAAAACTTCATTTGTGCAAAACTGCCCTGATTAGACTTTATTTTTGGACTTTAAAGTTCAAAAAGGTATTTAAATTATAGCATTTTATTTCATTCTTTTTACAAGTGTTTACTAAATATTTTAGAGTATTTCACAAGTAGTTGGAGATATTTATGAATTTTTAAGAATTAGTTGTGAATTTTTAAAGAAGGGACATTTTGTTAAAATATATAGATTACATGTTCTTTTCAAGTTTTAAGGAATTGTAAAGTTATTATTTTCAAGTGATACTTTGGATAAAATGTAAAACCTCTTATAAGTGTTTTAAAGTATTTTAAAAGTGTATACAAATGATTTTGAAAAGGAATTAAGAATTGCTTGATAGTAAATGGTTAATTGTTTAATTACTTGTTTGAAAAGTAATTAACTATGCTTAACACTAAAAGCCGACGAAGTAAGGCTTATCTATTTATGAGATTTATGATCGGTGTTAAGTAGGGATGGAGCAATAGAGCGCTAACCTATAGTTTCCCTCTTGGTCAAGGAATGGTAAGTTAGAAAACATCAACAACACGTTAATCATGTTTATTTCTTACTTGTTTATCGATATCATTAATACTGTACTTAACACTTAAAGTCAATGAGGTAGACTTGTCTATTTGTAAGATTCAAGAATGAAGTGTCTAGGCAAGGATTTGATGTAATCAATGCTCTAACTTTCCTAGCTTCACTCATGGACGAGGAGTACTTAAGTTGGAATTTTGGAAACGAGTTAACCGTACAAATCATGATTTGTATAAGAAATTATTTTGACTAGTAATCGACTAGTCGATTATCGAACTTAACCAAATATTGACTTAAGAAGTTATTGCAAGACTTTATAATTCCATATCAATGGGAACTCCCGGGAGGAGTGCTGTTATGAAACGTTTCTGCTTTTGCTTACTTCTAAAAGAATTGAAATTGAGTTAACTGGAATTCATTGATTAGTTTCGAAGAGAGAGGCAGAGTACTTATATGAGATGACTCAAACCCGTAATCACTTTAGAACCATATACGTAATTTATGTTCCAAAAGCGGTTGTGAAGTGAAATGTTATTGAGTCAGACTATCTATCCTAAGGTTGAGTCCAAGAGAACGGTCAACGTTAACATTTCAAAGATGCTATCATGAGGGACTGTCTATCTTAAGGAGTATTCCAAGAGAGAGGACAGTGTTAGCATTTATCGGAGGACATATGTAGGGAACTTATATGGATGTTCGAGATCTGTTCAAGATGCTTGAATCCACAAAGGGATTCATGATCAATTCCAAATGATGGAATCCGATTGGGATTTCATGTGCTGTTCGAGTGATGAAGACTCTTGTGAGAGATGTTGAACGTAGCCTCGATATCAAAAATAACTAAACTAGAGATAGATGCACAATCTCGGGTTTAGCTTACCCATAAGGGTATATCAATTCTATATCTAGAGTATGCTTATTGAAATGTTGGGCAAGGGAGTTTTTGATACTTGGTGCCACATAATTCATCGTTGGGCCAATTGTGTTTACATTAGGGTATATCCTACCTAGAGACATATGATGCCCGGAAGGAAGTTTTTGATCCTTGTCATGAAGATCTACTTTAGTTTACTGGGTGCATCTCCATGGAAAAAAAATCCATATGCAAACGCACCCTAGTGACGTTGATTGTGTATTGTTGTTGTTGTTGTGGCATTTACACATCAGCTATTTGATATGATTTATGTGCTACACTAAACATTATATATCATATCACTATATGTTAAACTTAATGAATGTTTTGTTTCATTTGACAGAAAATGTTATAGTATTCCGTACGGTCTCAAAAAGGTGCTACTTTATGTCACTCTTATTTCTTGAGTTTCTCACGTTGGCATACAAGACTGATCTCGGTGTTATTTTCTTATAATGCTTAGGTCAACACCTGTATGTTTCCAAATTTGGCTAAGATGCTTTGGAGCTTATAGAGAAGAGCTGGATGATTACCTTCCATAGTGTTCTTAATTCTGATGCATTTATGTATCTTATATATTGTTATTTTTGGACAGGCAAATATAACTATCTGGGCTGATGATAGTACTTAGGTTTTAGTAACTCTGAAATTTCTGTATTCTGAGTAACCCTTTTTCCTTTGATATTGTATATTATCATTCCGTGTAAGATTCTGACGTTGTGTTCTACCTTTCTAGTTTTATTCATCTTTTTTTATTTTACCTCAACTTTCTGTCTTTTCAGCACTTGGGTGCTTGACACATGAATACAGTGGCTGTATTTGATGTTGACATTCGAGGGTTAAAAAGTCGGGTCATTACATAAGAAGAACTACCAATTTTATTACATTCAGCATTCAACTTAAACGTTCCATCTATAACATAACCTTTACCAACAAAAACAATATTCTTAGTGATGGTGTACAGATAAAACCATGAAGTTTGAGTAACATCAACATTATTTAAAAAAGCCAAACATTAAATTCTTTCCTATCTATGGAGTGTGCATCACATCTTTCTGCAATAAGGCCTTTCTAGTAGTAAAATTTAACTCCACATTCCTAGTTCAAGAAATGGTAATGGTGTGAGAGTCTCCCAACAACACTTTCATGTCATTTACAACACTATATGCTTTGAACATATCATGACCAAAGCAGACATGGCGAGAAGTACAAATATCTACCCACCAACCATCTAATCCACTGACTAAGTTGATTTTAGTAACCATGGTCACTAGGGCCTTTTTGGTCCGGATAGCTTAAGGTGTAGGATTTGACATGTTCTAACACTTACGTGCCATATGTCTCAGTTTTCCATAGCTAGAACATAAGAACAACTATCCAGTGCTTTCTTTAGGCGAGTGATTTATTTTTTGTTTCAAGGCTGGTTGTTGCAGCTCTAATTCTATTTGTGGTTTTGATTTTTATAATTTTTCGTTGTGGAGTATTTCTTTTAGAAACAACAAGCACCTCATCTTTCTAATCCAATTTTCAGGCATCCTTCTCAATATGGAAGTGTGTAATTAAGCTTTATAAGGAAAGCCCCTTAGTCTTATGCCAGTTGGTGCTTTTAAAGTCTTTCCAATTAGGGGTAATTTATCTATCAAAATAGCTAATTGAAATTGTTCATCTAAAGCCATACATTCAGCGTTGATTTTGTGCGTAATCTTTTGAAGTCATGGGACTAAGTCTCTACATATTTTTGCATATGTCATTTGGAACTTCAAATAGTGCACACTACATAGTTTTTGCTTCAACTTCCTCGGTGTCGTTTTTCTTTTGCAGCATATCCCAAATCTTCTCTGTTGAATTTTCTAAGTTGCAATAGTCATACAAGTCATCACTTAAGCCATTAAGAATATAGTTTTTGCAGAGATATTAATGATTGTTCCAATCCTGCAATGCCTTTTTATGGTCGTCCACTGGTTGCTCAGGCAGAGTAAATTTTTCAGTTGTTAGAACATACGCCACGTTCTTCATTGTTAGATAAAAATGTATCTTTTGCTTCCATCTTTCAAAATAAAGTCCCTTAAATCTAAATGGTCTGTTTACGTCATATCCAACAGATTCATTAGTCATCAAAGCCATGGGTCATAAACATTTTAAAAATTTTATACTTGGATCATCAAATCGAATTATCTGCATGGCTAAGTCATGTACTATGTTGCTTTCTTTAATATGTTTCGCCACTCTGCCTGAAGTCAAGCTAGGCAACCTTTAAGCAGTGCCACCTTCAGGATAAACAACATAATATAATTTTCACCAAACCTTTAAATAAAAGTTGATAAAGAAATTGTGACGACTGCCCATGACTCCCGCACGGAAACAAGGGAATGGTGCGCTGAAAGTGTGCCAGGTAGCCATGAGTGACCGTCAAGGGTAAAATAAACATCGCAGACTCTATCGTAAAACTCACAGCGCATGGATAAAATACAATAGAGAAATATAGTATAGTGAAGCTCCCATAGAACAGAATATCATCATCTAATCATAATAGCTTTATACATGGTCTGAATCATGAATACAAGAAGCCTCACTGCATAGCACTCAGAGTAATCAACAATCAGCGGAATATCCAGTACATAGAATATGAAAATAATATGTAAAGCCTCCTACTCGTCTTCGTCGTCATCAGCGTGAGCCACTAAGATCAGCACCTGCCACCTGTCACCTAGTCTGCCCATCCCAAACATGGATGAACAGCCCAAGGTAATAAGAGGAGACATAAAACCTTGAGTCAGACAACAGTCTTAGTGAGCAGTAAATCAACTATCAAACATACCAAAAGAACATAAAGGATAAAGGGAATAGGAACCCAAATCATCCCACTCCACCTCATACTACAGTGATAGCCCCCAGACACACACTAAGGAGAAGCAAGCATATCAAAGCAGATAATTAAAGTAAAGCAATAATCACTCGAGTCAAGGTCGATGTTTTACAAATACAAACCCCCAAGGCCTAAACCAAGATCAGATAAGCACCCAGAAAACACCGCTCTTGAGACCGAATGATGATACAACCAAACATCCATGACTCTGGCTATCACTGTTATCATTGCCTTGATTTTATCGTTAATTGAATGACCAACTCATCTATCAACCATCCGTCAAGGGCTAATGGCAACCCCGGTTCTAGACATAACTCCGCACGTCACTGTGACCCGTGCCTAGGTATAACGGATCTACCCAGAGTACTAGCACGTCATCATGACCCGCGCCTGGGTATAACGGATCTACCCAACGTACTCTTGCTTTGAGCTTGCTAGAACCTTCAATAACGATAAGATCTCAGCCTTCTAGTCATCCTCCTCGACGACTATTCCCATTATAGCTCAAGCACCTCTCGAGCCCACCATTATCCACCAAAACTCGAACCATATCACCGAGTTAACATCATGCTTTGCTCCAACGAATCTTAGCAAAGTCCATCTCATCATCATACTTCGCCTCAACATATCATGGCAAAGTCCATTTCGTCATCATACTTCGCTTCCTCTAACTATAGCAAAGTCCTCGAACCCCATCCATATGAGCTTCATCATCCGATTCATATGCCACAGCAGCTTTCACCATTCAAGAGCCTTTCCACTTAGCTTTTGAATCATCTTCGACCATTTTGTCCCAAATCAACTACAAGCTAACTCGAGACAATCAAATCAATCATACATCCAAACAATCAAGCATTCAAACAAGATCTAATCAAGCAATATCATCTATAATGGCAATTTCGTAAATAAATGAGCATAAGTCTAACATATATGAAATCATGGATTTTTGCATAGATCTATCAAATATAAAACATGGGTTTTGTCTCTATAACTTGCTAATTGAACTTGCATAAGTAAACATCTTCAAAAGTAATGAATCTAGTCTTGGAACTAAGAAAAATGCATGAAATCTCTAACTTTAACACTCAAACAAGCCACCAATCCAATATACTCCTTTGGGTCCGCGTGAGAGATAACTACCACTCACCGAATCACCCAAACACTTCAACAACTATCAACTAAAGATCTGGACAGTAAGGATTCAAGCTCGATTCGTCGAAATCTCGCTTGAAATGGTGAAATCTAGCTTCGTCGGATGAAGATCTTCAACTTTGGCTCTTCAATCTTCGATCTTGATCTTCGATCTTGGATGGATGTTAGCACTTGATCAAAGCGGAGAAATGAAGTGAAGAAATGTTGTAGTCGAGCTCTAAAAATGGCAGCACTTCGTCGCTTCAAAATCCGGTGCCAAAAAGTGAGCCAAACCCCTCTATTTATAGGCTGAAATCACCCTTAGGTCGCCCGGACTTAGGTCGTTGCCGACCTAAAAACTCCGACCTAACATAGGTCGCTGCCGACCTATACACTCCAACGACCTAACGAACTAACCAACCCAGAGACATACGAGCTAACAAACACGGCTGACCTATCTCGATGCCGATCTAACTAAATGCCGAGTCAACGATCTAACTCCCCAGGCCTTTACGCGACCTAACAACATACGACCTAAAACCACGCCGCCTTCAACGACCTACGACCTATCTGCTTCACAACCTAACACTCCTGTGGCCTAGCGACCTATTAACATTGTGACTTAACGACCTAACCTGGTCACGACCTAACTAGGTTAAGTACTCACGCGACCTATCAACCACACGACCTAACAACTACGCGACCTAACTAGCCTACCGACCTAACTACTCCCCTTAGGTCGCTTAACGACCTATCTTCCTTAGGTCGCCATTCTATAGGTCGCTATATTTTCCTAGGTCGCCTACCACTAGGTTGCTCATAACCCGTAGGTCGCTCCACTTACCTAAAAGACCACTCACGACCTAAACACTCATGCGACCTAACTTTCCTTGCGACCTAAGACCCTACCGACCTAAACTCAAATCGACCCAGCACCCTTAGGTCGCTTACGACCTATCCTAACACGAAAATCACTAGGTCGCTCATTCCTACCTCATCCTAGCTGCTAGGTCGTCCACGACCTAACTCCCTTAGGTCGTTAGAACCTCTTAGCCATTAACTCTTAGGTCGTCTCTTCCTATAGGTCGCATACTAACCTTAACTCGATCAATTCCTTAGGTCGCTCCTCCGAGCCAAAACCTGCACGAGCTAACACTCACTACGACTACTAGGTCGCTAACCTGTCCCAACTTAAGTCGCTCATTTCTATAGGTCGTATATCTACCTTAGGTCGTTCCCATCCTATAGGTCGCTAATCCTATAAGTCGCCTACGACCTAATACTGACCCATTAGCTCGTGCAACCACCTTAAGTCGTCTATGACTTAACTATAGGTCGGTCAGAAACCCATATCTCGTAACTCGTACACGACCTATCCCTATACGAGTTAACCTCCCATACGACTAAGGCTAAGGAGAACATAAACAACACTAACGACCTAATAATTCTACGATTATATCGACACGTAAAATACGGGTCGTTACATTCTCTCCCCCTTAGGAATTTCGCCCCTGAAATTCCAAACGAACAAGAGCAACCAAAACTATTCTGCATGCCTACCATCCATAGCAATCAACAAACCATGCATCCAATTTCTATCCTAGCATGCAGAATTCTACGATTAGAACAAGTTACAAATTCATGAGATGCCACGACACCTTAGGGCCATACCTCGAAGAGTTCATGATGAGCTGCCTTCATCCTCTCTTCCTCCTCCCATGTACAGTCGTTAACATCATCACTCCATTGTATCTTGAGCAACGTAATCGTCTTCCTCCTAAGCTGTTTCGTGTCGGTTTCAACAACACGAAGCGGCTTACGAGGTCTCGTAACCACTAGATCAACCTCCAACTCTTCACAGCTATCAGCAGAAACCACCGTATTTGAGTCGTGCACATACTTCCGTAGATAAGATACATGAAAAACATTGTGCACACCCGTCATCTTTTCTGGTAACTCCAATCTATAAGCGAGCTTTCCAATTCGCTCGATAATCGGGAATGGTCCAACAAATCTCGGAGTCAACTTTCCTTTCTTCCCGAATCGAATAACATTCTTCAGTGGAGAAATCTTCACAAAAACCATATCTCCTACGTCGAACTCCAAATCCTTTCGACGTTTGTCTGCGTAACTCTTCTGACGATCCTGGGCTGCCTTCATTCGTTGCCGAATGATTTCTATGCAATCCGAAGTCTGACGAATCATCTCTGGCCCAAGCATCAGCTTTTCTCCAGCTTCCAACCAACATGTCGGAGAGTTACACGGTCTTCCATACAAGGCTTCATATGGTGCCATACCAATGCTAGACTGATAACTGTTATTATATGCAAACTCCACCAAATGAAGGCGATCTTCCCATGATCCTCCGAAATCCAAAACACATGCTCTCAAGAGATCTTCCAAAACCCGATTGACTCTCTAAGTCTGACCATCTGTTTGGGGATGATAAGCTGTACTCAAACACAACTCGATTCCCAAAACTTCCTGAAAGCTCTTCCAAAATCCACTAGTGAACAATGGATCTCGATCGCTCACTATAGTCTTCGGAATACCATGGAATCGAACTATCCACTTAACATACAATTCAGCCAACTTCGATGCAGTCCTAGTCGATCGAACAGGAATGAATCTTGCACTCTTGGTCAACCGATCTACTATGACCCAAATCCCTTCATTCCCTGCTCTGGTTCTAGGTACACCATCGATAAAATCCATCGATATCTGCTCCCATTTCCATGTAGGAACCTCTAATGGCTGAAGCAATCCACTTGGCTTCTTCTGTTCAGCTTTAACCAACTGGCAATTCATGCATTTGGAAATGAAATTTCCAACATCCTTCTTCATACCTTCCCAGTAATAGGTTCTCTTCATATCCCGATACATCTTATTTCCACCTGGATGAATTGTCAACTTCGAGTGATGACTTTCCCTTAGAACTTCATCTCTCAATTCATCGATATCGGGAACAACCAGTCGTCCTTGCTTTTGAAGCCAACCCTCTCGATCGACTTCGAATCCCTTATCCTTCTCTGGGTCCAATCCAGATTCCAAATCTCGGATAATCTTGACAAGCTTATCGTCTCGCTTTTGACCCTCGCCAATCCTTTCCACAAGAGTAGGTCTTATCGATAAGTTTGCCAACATCTCAGGTTCCAATTCACATCTAGGCCTGAAGTCAAATCCAGCTAAATACTCGAGACTCTTCCATTCCGAAAACATGGCTCCCAATCCTGCATGTCTTCGACTTAACGCATCAGCTACTGCGTTACCTTTTCCCGGAGTATAAGCTATACCAAAATCATATGATGCCAAAAACTCTAGCCATCGTTGCTGCCGAAGATTCAAATCCTTTTGGGAGAAAAGATACTTCAAAGACTTGTGATCCGTAAACAACTCGAATCGAACTCCCAATAGATAATGTCTCCACATCTTCAGAGCAAAAACAATCGCCGCTAACTCCAAATCATGAGTCGGGTAATTCCTTTCATGCGGCTTCAGTTGTCGACTCGCATACGCAACAACTCTATCCTTCTGCATCAGCACTGCTCCAAGTCCAGTACCGCATGCATCGGTGTAAACCACCATCTCATCATTCCCACTCGGAATAGTCAAAACAGGAGCACTCGTCAATCGCTCTTTCAGGATTCTAAAAGCTTGCTCACACTTAGCATCCCAACTGAACACTTGGTTTTTCTTCGTCAATCCTGTTAACGGTGCAGCTATCTTGGAAAAGTCTTTGATAAACCGACGATAATATCCTGCTAATCTAAGAAAACTTCTCACATCGGATGCATTCTTAGGTCTAACCCAATCCTGGATTGCTGCCACCTTCGCGGGATCAACCGCTATCCCATTTACAGAAATGACATGGCCTAAAAACCTCACTTCACCCTTCCAGAAGTGACGCTTCGAAAACTTAGCCTTCAGCTGATGTTTCCGCAAGATTTCCAAAACAATCCTCAAGTGCATCTTGTGCTCTTCCTCAGTTCTGGAATAAATCAGAATATCATCCACGAACACAAGTACGAACTTGTTCAACTGATCTCTGAACACTCTATTCATAAGATCCACAAAATACGCTGGTGCATTCGTCAATCCAAACGGCATTACCAGCCACTCATAAAAACCGGATGGTGTCCTGAAAGCAGTCTTCGGCACACTATCCTTCACCACTCTTAACTGGTGAAATCCCGTTGCCAAATCCATCTGAGAAAACACCTTCGCCTCGTGAAGATGATCAAACAAGTCATCTATTCTCGGCAATGGATACTTGTTCTTCTTAGTCACCTTATTCAGCTCACGATAATCAACACACAACCTCAACGATCCACCCGCTTTGGTTGCGAACACAACTGGTGCACCCCATTCGGACACACTACGCCGAATGAATCCTTTCCATAAAAGGTCATCAACCTGCACCCTCAACTCTTGCTGTTCCCTAGGCGCCATCCGCCTAAGCGGCATCACAACGGGTCTGGCTCCTTCAACTAGATCGATACGAAACTCGATCTCCCTATGCGGCGGTAACCCTTTGACTTCCTCAAAGACATCCTCAAATCCATTCGCGATCGGCACCGATGATAGTCCATCCCGTGGAACAACTAGCGAATACATGAAGCTCATGAAGACGCCTTCTTCATGCTTACATCGTATCACAACCTTTCTCCCATCCACATTCTCGACTGTCACCTCCAATCTCTCACAATCAACCTTTGCCACATACTTCCTAAGCCAGTCCATACCCAAAATAATTCCGAATCCCGCAAAGTTCAGAACAAAGCAATCACAAACAAAAGAGCAATCATGACTCAACACAACTAGACCACGGCATATCATACACAAACATGACGAACCCCCAACTGGATTAGTCACTACCAATGGTCTATCAACAATATCCGGTTCCAAACCCAACCGGTCTACCAACTCATTACAAACAAAAGAATGAGACGCTCCAGTATCAAACAACACCCTAACTGGAACACCACAAATGGAAAGAGTACCTTGAACCACCACACTCTTCCCCTTCTCTTCAGCAGTAGGAGCTTTCGAAGATGACGGGACATCCCCCAAAGCATAAGCTTGCACAACCTGCCCGTCCTTTATCGGTTCCGGACAGTTCTTCTTAATGTGCCCCAGCTTATCACAGTTGTAGCACTTCAACAACACCTTCGGATTCTTGCAATCCTTGGAGAGATGGCCCTTCTGCCGACAATTATAACAGGTCTTTTCCCCCTTCAGCTTCTTCTGACCATCCTTACCCTTCTGCTGTTGCTGCTTCCTCTTCTTGTTTCCACCCTGCTGTGGTTTAGACTCCTCCTTGGTCACAGCATCAACAGATACTTCCTTAGGAAACAAACTTTCGTGCCTGAGAGCTTTCTCCACCAGCTTCTCAAATGGATCGTCCAGATGATCCACCAACTGTCTTCCAAGATAACTGTCCAAGCCTGTCACGAATTTCTCGTTCTTCTGGTAGGGAGATTCAATATACGATCTAGCATACTTGGACAAAGCCTCAAACTCAGAAACATACTCAAGAACCGATCTCCCACCTTGCTTGAGCTCAACAAACTTCTTAAACAAAACAGACTTCTGAGCAGTAGAGATGAACTTAGCTTCAAACCTAGCTTGAAACTGCTCCCAAGAAATCTCTTCTTCTGGAGTATCAATGGTGATAGAGTTCCACCAATCAGAAGCTCTCCCTTGAAGCTGCCTCGATGCAAGCTTCCTCTTAGTTGCATCTTCGATTCCTAAATCACCAAAAATCCTCCTACAAGCATTTATCCATCTCTGGACCTCAATAGTAGATTCCGTCCCTAAGAAAACCTTTCCTCCAAGAGCAGTATAATCCTTACAGAGCTTGGCAAAATCCACTGGTCTCGGAGCTTGAACTTGAACTCCAACATCTACAGATGGCCCTGAAGCTGGTACCCTTCTCATAATAGAAGTCATCATGGCTTCAAATATAGCTCCATAATCAGCAACTCCTTCAGCGGCACGGCCTTCCCTTGCAACTGGTCTCCCTCTTCGACTCATCCTTAGTATCTACAAAAAGGACTGATTAGAACACCTTGAGGAACAACTACATAAGGAGTTCAAATCCATCTAAACTACTATATTATATATAGTAATCATCCATCAAAATACAATTACGTCTCTCTTACGTAGTTACGTCGGCGAGCGTTGGCTAAAATCGATTAACCAAAGCTCTGATACCAAATGTGACGACTGCCCATGACTCCCGCACGGAAACAAGGGAATGGTGCGCTGAAAGTGTGCCAGGCAGCCATGAGTGACCGTCAAGGGTAAAATAAACATCGCAGACTCTATCGTAAAACTCACAGCGCATGGATAAAATACAATAGAGAAATATAATATAGTGAAGCTCCCATAGAACAGAATATCATCATCTAATCATAATAGCTTTATACATGGTCTGAATCATGAATACAAGAAGCCTCACTACATAGCACTCAGAGTAATCAACAATCAGCGGAATATCCATTACATAGAATATGAAAATAATATGTAAAGCCTCCTGCTCGTCTTCGTCATCATCAGCGTGAGCCACTAAGATCAGCACCTGCCACCTGTCACCTAGTCTGCCCATCCCAAACATGGATGAACAGCCCAAGGTAATAAGAGAAGACATAAAACCTTGAGTCAGACAACAGTCTTAGTGAGCAGTAAATCAACTATCAAACATACCAAAAGAACATAAAGGATAAAGGGACTAGGAACCCAAATCATCCCACTCCACCTCATACTACAGTGATAGCCCCCAGACACACACTAAGGAGAAGCATGCATAGCAAAGCAGATAATTAAAGTAAAGCAATAATCACTCGAGTCAAGGTCGATGTTTTCCAAATACAAACCCCCAAGGCCTAAACCAAGATCAGATAAGCACCCAGAAAACACCGCTCTTGAGATCGAATGATGATACAACCAAACATCCATGACTCTGGCTATCCCTGTTATCATTGCCTTGATTTTATCGTTAATTGAATGACCAACTCATCTTTCAACCATCCGTCAAGGGCTAATGGCAACCCCGGTTCTAGACATAACTCCGCACGTCACCGTGACCCGTGCCTAGGTATAACGGATCTACCCAGAGTACTAGCACGTCATCATGACCCGCGCCTGGGTATAACGGATCTACCCAACGTACTCTTGCTTTGAGCTTGCTAGAACCTTCAATAACGATAAGATCTCAGCCTTCTAGTCATCCTCCTCGACGACTATTCCCATTATAGCTCAAGCACCTCTCGAGCCCACCATTATCCACCAAAACTCGAACCATATCACCGAGTTAACATCATGCTTTGCTCCAACGAATCTTAGCAAAGTCCATCTCATCATCATACTTCGCCTCAACATATCATGGCAAAGTCCATTTCGTCATCATACTTCGCTTCCTCTAACTATAGCAAAGTCCTCGAACCCATCCATATGAGCTTCATCATCCGCTTCATATGCCACAGCAGCTTTCACCATTCAAGAGCCTTTCCACTTAGCTTTTGAATCATCTTCAACCATCTTGTCCCAAATCAACTACAAGCTAACTCGAGACAATCAAATCAATCATACATCCAAACAATCAAGCATTCAAACAAGATCTAATCAAGCAATATCAACTATAATGGCAATTTCGTAAATATATGAGCATAAGTCTAACATATATGAAATCATGGATTTTTGCATAGATCTATTAAATATAAAACATGGGTTTTGTCTCTATAACTTGTTAATTGAACTTGCATAGGTAAACATCTTCAAAAGTAATGAATCTAGTCTTGGAACTAAGAAAAATGCATGAAATCTCTAACTTTAACACTCAAACAAGCCACCAATCTAATATACTCCTTTGGGTCCGCATGAGAGATAACTTCCACTCACCGAATCACCCAAACACTTCAACAACTATCAACTAAAGATCTGGACAGCAAGGATTCAAGCTCGATTCGTCGAAATCTCGCTTGAAATGATGAAATCTAGCTTCGTCGGATGAAGATCTTCAACTTTGGCTCTTCAATCTTCGATCTTGATCTTCGATCTTGGATGGATGTTAGCACTTGATCAAAGCGGAGAAATGAAGTGAAGAAATGTTGTAGTCGAGCTCTAAAAACGGCAGCACTTCGTCGCTTCAAAATCCGGTGCCAAAAAGTGAGCCAAACCCCTTTATTTATAGGCTGAAATCACCCTTAGGTCGCCCAGACTTAGGTCGTTGCCGACCTAAAAACTCCAACCTAACATAGGTCGCTGCCGACCTATACACTCCAACGACCTAACGACCTAACCAACCCAGAGACATACGAGCTAACAAACACGGCCGACCTATCTCGATGCCGATCTAACTAAATGCCGAGTCAATGATCTAACTCCCCAGGCCTTTACGCGACCTAACAACATACGACCTAAAACCATGCCGCCTTCAATGACCTACGACCTATCTGCTTCACAACCTAACACTCCTGTGGCCTAGCGACCTATTAACATTGTGACTTAGCGACCTAACCTGGTCACGACCTAACTAGGTTAAGTACTCACGCGACCTATCAACCACACGACCTAACAACTACGCGACCTAACTAGCCTACCGACCTAACTACTCCCCTTAGGTCGCTTAACGACCTATCTTCCTTAGGTCGCCATTCTATAGGTCGCTATATTTTCCTAGGTCGCCTACCACTAGGTTGCTCATAACCCGTAGGTCGCACCACTTACCTAAAAGACCACTCATGACCTAAACACTCATGCGACCTAACTTTCCTTGCGACCTAAGACCCTACCGACCTAAACTCAAATCGACCCAGCACCCTTAGGTCGCTTACGACCTATCCTAACACGAAAATCACTAGGTCGCTCATTCCTACCTCATCCTAGCTGCTAGGTCGTCCACGACCTAACTCCCTTAGGTCGTTAGAACCTCTTAGCCATTAACTCTTAGGTCGTCTCTTCCTATAGGTCGCATACTAACCTTAACTCGGTCAATTCCTTAGGTCGCTCCTCCGAGCCAAAACCTGCACGAGCTAACACTCACTACGACTACTGGGTCACTAACCTGTCCCAACTTAAGTCGCTCATTTCTATAGGTCGTATATCTACCTTAGGTCGTTCCCATCCTATAGGTCGCTAATCCTATAAGTCGCCTACGACCTAATACTGACCCATTAGCTCGTGCAACCACCTTAAGTCGTCTACGACTTAACTATAGGTCGGTCAGAAACCCATATCTCGTAACTCGTACACGACCTATCCCTATACGAGTTAACCTCCCATACGACTAAGGCTAAGGAGAACATAAACAACACTAACGACCTAATAATTCTACGATTATATCGACACGTAAAATACGGGTCGTTACAGAAATTTTCACCCCTGGATGATTGAAATATTGCTTATTTTTCAGAAAAGAGGAATGACAAATTAGAGAAATGCTAAAGAGATAGTTGTATGCTATTCTTCTTTGCGTCATCTATTCATCGTTTACAAAGACGAAAAAATGAAAAAGCTTTACTATTTTAGCGTGAGAAAATGTAGTAGCATCAAAAATATTTTATTAATGGCAGATCTAAAAATGAACATTATAAAACATTCCCAAAATTAATGAGCCTTAAATGACTGCTGTACTAATTTGAACCTAATGTTTAAAACATTTTGTTTACCTATACCAAAATTTAATGCTATAAAACATTTTATGACTGTTCGAAAAAACATTAAATGCACTTATTCAAATGTTTTATAAATTTATACCAAAATTATAAAATGTTTCACTTAATAATTCCTATCTTGTGAAACTCAAACAACTAACGCACATATACAAACATTTTATTATTTTTAAATAATTCAATTTAATAAAATGCTTTATGATTGATTTAAAACATTAAACGCACCTATTCAAACTTTTTATTAATTTATACCAAATTGTAAACTTTTTGTCTTAATAATTCCTATGGTGTAGGACTTAAACAATAAATGCACTTATTCAAACTCCTTTATTTATTTTCTAAACAATTCAAACAATTCCAACTGTATAATGATGCCAAAAAATATTGTACTAAACATAGATAAAGCTACCCCCAAATTTAGTTAAGTAATATATTTAACCTTATATTAGTATTAAATGGTCCCAGTAATGTAGTAGAATTAATAGTCTTCAAGTAAAAATCTATGATGACACCTACCATGAAAACGTATCCAGTGTACAAGGGATCAAAATTAGTATCTTAGTATTTTAAACAAAATAAATTTATCGAATATTATAACAATCTTACCAACATCATAAAGTCTCACTTTCACAATAACAACAACATAAGAAATTTATTGAAGGATAAAAGGGCATTTGCGACAAAATTTCCTTAGTAAATGTTTTAATGTACGAAAAAGAAATAGATAAACTCATTTAAGAAGAAAGCTCAGCCTAAGACATTAGTTCTAGCAGATGGTGAAGTGGGTATTCATAAGAAAGATTAGTGAAATATACAAATTAGTGAATTCATAGACGTAGAGGAAGTAGATGATCAGAGGATAGGAAAATCAAGGAATTTAATATAAAAAGCGAGGTATAATTGCATAAATCATAAAAAGAAAGCTGATTTTATTGACACCCCTAAATTTGCCTTTCCCATCCCATTAACAACTAAGAGGAATATACTAGCTATTATATCCTTATTGAATACATATAATCTTAAATCCCTTAAATGTTTCATTTCCTACTTCCATACTTCGAATATAACAACAAATCAAAATAACAAAGAAGTTATCCCAAAATTTTGAAGAATATGATGGTATTTCTTTTGGTTCTCATCTATTCTTCTCCTTAATATCTATTTTATAAAGATAGCAAACAACTAATCTTCTTCAGTTATTGTTCCTTAATTTTAAGGACTTTGCTTGGTATATAAGGAAAATGTACTATTGCTTAATCAAATTTGATAGAAACCTAATTAACTAAATGCGCGGAACTATTAAGACCCTAGTATGCTAAGTAGCTTTGATTAATGAAAAACCTATTATAAAGCGCATTAGGATTTAGTGTAACGCTAGTATAATAATTCCATATTTCAACTAAACCTAGTGCACTTAATTATAAAGTTAACCTTTTTTTGGAAAACTATTAAATTAGGAAGAAAAAGAGAGAAATATGGATGAATGTAGAGTTGGATTAATATAGTAAAAAAAGAAGGGTATCTGTGGATTATAGTGGGGTGGAAAAAGGAAAATGTGGGGTGTAATATTAATTTTATAAAAGCTAAGGTGGGAAAGGGAAATGTATTAACAGAATTAACTTTACAAAAATTCAAGCTAAAAACCATAGTTAAAACATGAAATTATAATATGAATCGAAAGCTAAAGTTTGATTTGAATTTTGATAAAGAAATTATATGTGAATCGATGGTAAAAACCCTAAATGTGGATGAAAGAGGGAAGGACATTGTATTTGCATTACAACCTGTTAGGTAAACATAAAACATGAAATTACAATCCTAGCCCATCAACCTCAAGATTCAGTTCGTCAAAATCTTCCAAAGCATCCACTTCTCGTCGTAGCTCGGTGCTAAATTTGTTTAGCCATTCTTAGGCGACGTGGAGCTCGCATTCGGAAGAGAGGATGTCAATGTTGTGAAGGTGGTGAGAGGAAAAATCAATGAAGTTTGAATTGGCCAAGGAATCGGGAAGGGGAGTATGATAATTATTTAGGAAATATAGGCAGAGGCAAGGGGTTAATGAGTGCTACTTAGTGTATTCCCTTTCTTCAGGGGAGATGGGAGTAAATTGGAAGTAATTAGAAAGAAGAGGACATGAAATAATTTGGGAGTTCCCTCTTTTAATTTCCTCTAGTTTGCCACATTGTTTAAATATATAATTAAATTTTGTATGCTTTTGAATTTTCACTAACTAACATAATTTGATATTTTACGAAAAAAGCAATTAACATACTTATATTATTAAGAAAACTTAAATGTTTTGAAAATTTATAACTATTTGAAATCTTTGAAGTTCGTTCGCTTTTTTTGAAATTCTACAAATTGAGTTCCTTTTTTGCATTCTGTTAAGCTTCTTTAATCTCTATAGATTATTCAAGATTTATGAAAAAAAATTCACTTTTTTATATGTCTTTATTTTTTTTCCACGATTGTTAGCACGAACAATGAAATCCCCAAGCAGAAATATTTGTGTCTACATAGGATTTTCATTTGTTATTAACGACATCTAAAGGTGGTTATGCAAACACTAACAATCTACGAGTAAGAAAACTATAAATAAAAGTTGTTATAATTATTGTTTAATAAAAATCAAGAAAAGAAAATTGTTAAATACACTTATTACAAATTGATAAACAGAAAATTTAAAAACAATCATTACAACTATCATGAAAAAATAGTTGTAAAAATAAAATGATTACAACTTTCATTGTACGATAGTTGTAATTGAAATTTTTTTATAGAGTTATTTTGCTATAGTGAAATTTTAGTTTTGATGTTGATTTACGATTTCAAAACACGAAAATGAATTACTTACGTATAATACACACACACACATACATATATACTTATATATAACACAGTCTACCAAAATTAATTCCATGTTTAAGGGAAACATACTATAAAAACAATAGCAATTCATTGTAAAAAAAAATTTACAATAACATGTAATCAATGTTATCCAGCCTTTTGACTAAGCAATATTCGGACGGACTGGACGAGTCATACCTTAAGTTATCAAGATAGAAAGCCTTAAGAGATTGCCTAAGGGTCCAAAAACCAAGGACAAGCAAACCATGGAATAATAACAAAGCATACTCAAGGGTTTGGAAAAACTGTTCCAATAAAGTGTTGGATCGGTACCGATCCAGGGAGCCATCTCCAAAGTTGCGCAACTTCTTCCTACATACTCTATTTGATGTTAGAAGCCCATTCCAGGTGTTTTTTTGTTGTTCCAATGTAATTCTCTATCAATCTCTAGTAGTACTTGAATCGGCAACTTTGTTTTTCCATGAATCCATCATTTGGACTAAAAAACAAGCGAATAATGATGAAAACAAGTATGGAATCACGAAGCTAACCATCATGCGATCCAATAAGAATAGCTCAAGATAGCTAATTTGGCTATCTTGTGGATCAATACTGATCCAAGCCTTATGGTTCGGTGCCGATCCAAGATAATTACTGATGTGACGACCTACTTTTGTGGAGAAATAGTCTATGCTGTTGACAACAATGTGGAGGTCTTTTGGATGAGATTCTAGGCTTCCTACATCCATATATAGAGAGGTATGGATCATTTCTAAGGATCATTTTGGCTTCGGCTTCCCCTAACTCTAATTTCTTGTTATCATTGTCAGATTTATATCGATCCGTAAGAACTCTTGCTTGTAACTAGCAAGATAAATAATAAAACCACTATGTTGACGTTGGCCAAGATTAGCCGAACCGCTATAAAATGCCGTGTGTTCTTTTCTACTCATTTTCATCTAAAATATCTTCACATCTTATTCTCTACTTAACCTTCTGGGTGTTTGTGCCATTTTTGGTTCAAACATTTTGATGCTTTCATTGAGAGCACAACCTACTTAGATTTATCATATACTATTAAGTTTGATAAATCTAGTTTTCCAACCTTACAGTTCTACTATTCGGATTTTCAATAGTTTAAGAAAAGCTATTTGCCATGGCGCCCTCAAGTAAAGAACATACTATAACTTCTAGAACTACTACTGATGCTGAAAACCATGACCCACGCGATGTGGATGAATTTTCTCAACTAACTCAACCGAAGATCTAGGATCCAGCTGATGTCATGACCAAAGTGGAAATGGATTGAATGATGAAGTAGATGGAGGGTAAACTCTAGGAGAGTCCTAACTAGATTAACTAGCAGATGCAGTAGAGCTTGAGGCTATTGAACGAGCTAACGCATAACAAACGACTATAGAAGCAGGAGGGATTCAAGTTCAGAATCTGAAAGTTTCTCATCATCTGACCAAAGACAGAGATACAAAGAGTATAAGAAGACTAAAAACACTACTAGGACGTTATATCAAGGGGAAAGACAAACACGGGGCTCAAGTTTGTGGATTTATACCAAATCCAACCGATAGTGGGCCGAGTTCTTGCCTTTTGGATGGCGGCGTGGATTTGACTTCTGGGTGCGTTGTGGATGGTCAGAATGTTGAAAACCAAAAAATTGGAAATGATGCTCCATGTGGCAAAAAAGAGAGGACTGCAGAACGAACAAATATCTAGAGTTTGGAGAACCCAGGTATCGTGAGTATGCCCGAGAGTGTTCTTTGGGCAAAACACTCAGAACGGATCTTAACCTCACTATTCAGTCAAACTTATGCGCCTTGAGTACCTGAAGAATATGGTCAGGAGACTTGTGAGTGAAAACCAATTCAGAAGAATTGATGAATTGGATACTTCTTCTAGTCGGAATCCATTAACTGAGAATATTCTATATGAGAAGTTTCCATAGAGATTTGTGGTGCCGACGATCTCGCTATATGTTGGAAAGATGGAACCTAGACAACATTTGATGAAGTACGAATGGCACATGGACTATGCCAGAGTGTGTAATGCCATGAGATGTCATTGTTTTCCAATTTTCCTGAAAGGAGTAGCGACGTGGTTCACTCGGCTCCCATCGAGATCCATATCATCTTTCGTTGAGTTGTCACGAAAATTTCTGAAGCAATTCCGTTTACACACTATACGTTTGAAAGATGTGATGTAATTATCAGACCTCTTCCAGGGAGAGGAGGTGACATTAAAAGATTTCTCAAATTGGTTCCATACAACTGTAAGAAATTTACTAATCACAATGATGAAATAGTATTAGTGGCTCTGATAAGGGGGATTCATTTCGAGATGGATTTCGGGGAATGTAGAAGGGGAAATCCCATTGACGATGGACACTACAGGAAAGCTAATCAGTACTTATGCTTGGAAGAAACATATGATCTTCCCTGGAGAAGCAGTGTTGGAAATTCAAATGAAGGAAAATAAACATTGTTGTAAAGCAATCTGGAGGAAGTTCTGGAAATGTGAATGTGAATATTGGCAACAAGAGTGATAACCAGAAAAAGAGCGATAATGCACCAAGAAACGAAAGACAGATAATAGGTATTGTCTTAGGATTCCCAAAATGATAATTATACTACTGAATAACTCAATCGAGAACATCTATCTGACAACTGAAGGTACCAAGCAGTACTAGAAGGCAGCTCTATGAGAGTCGACCGAGAAGGATAAGGTATTTGGCAAGTTCTACAGGTTTCAAGGGATTCATGGTCATAATATTAATGAATGCAGGGACTTGCGATATATGATTGAGGGGCCGATTCAAAAGAAAAAATTGCAACAGTTTGCGAAAACCCGTAGAACGAAGGGCAATAAAATTCTAATCCCCTTGGGTCAACATCCCAATGAGGGCACGCTAGTCCTAATGGTGAGGAGCTTAGACGACTTGAAAAATGTTTGGTTACAAACACAATCATCAGTGGACCGCATCCGGCCGATGGGAGTTTGAATGAGATGTACATGTATGTTGATGCTTTAATGCATACTGAGTATGAGAACTGTTTAGAAATTGAGGATGGAACTCTGGCAAAGAAATTCAAAACCATAGTAGATGATATTGTTTTCGAAAATAGAGATGCCAATGGGTTGGTTGCCCCAATGATTGACCTGTTGTTACCACAATTGTCCCGCTATTGTATGAAAGGTGTTGGTTGACAATGGGAGTTCGGTCAACATTCTCTTCAAAAAAGCCTATGAACAGATGCTTCTTAAGGTCAAGGACTTGAAGTCATGTAAATCTTCGATTTAGGGACTTAACGCGTCAGCTTCGGAGCTAGTTAGATATTTGGAATTACCGGTAGTGCTTGAAGAAGGCAATCACAAGCACGTATGGGTTGAGCCTTTTATTGTGTTGAATATTTACTCCACTTATAACACATTTTTGGTTGGACCAGCCCTAGTTGAGTTTAGAGAGTCTGTAACTCCCTGGTGGTTAATGCATAAATTTCTTACGGAGAATGGTGTAGGAGTAGTGCACAAAGATTAAGGGCTTGGACATGAATGTTATATCACCAAGCTAAGAGAGGCAAGGCAAAGGGAGAAAGAAAAAGGTATAGAAGGAACTCTCTACGTCAAGGATTTGAAAGTATAGCAACCAATGCCTAAGCCCTGGCTCGGGTAGCACAGTCGATTCTATAAGGATATGGATATGCAAAAAGAGCCACTGGATGGAAGAGCAACTCTAGTCGAGCTAATAATTAATATCCAGATTAATTTGGATGACCCAACACAGATCCTAAAAGTCGGAACATAGCTTTGTGTTCGGATGATGAAGGGGTTGATTGGATTTCTCCAGGTGAACCTGGATATGTTCGCTTGGATGCACTCTAATATGTGTGGGATCTCGTCGGAGATAGCAACCCATGCATTAAACATTAGTCCCAAATGCGTTCATGTGAAACAAAAGCATCGTAGCCTGGGTCTAAAGAGATCTGTTGCACTCAAAAAATAAGATGAGAAGATGAAGGACAATGGCTTTGTTCATGATGCCTTATACCTGGAATGGGTATCTAATCCTGTCTCAGTGAAGAAAGCTAACGGGAAATGAAGAACATGCGTCAATTATTCTGACTTGAATAAGGCATGCCCAAAAGGCAGCTTCCTACTTCCAAGGATTGATCCGTTGGTGGACTCAACAGCCGGACATGAATTGTTTTCATTCATGGATGCATACTCTGAATATAGTGAGATTCAAATGTATGTCCTGGACTAGGAAGACACTGTCAAATAAGACGTAACCGATTCTCCGCTATTGTTATTTCTAGCCAACTGTCAATCGAGACAAAGTTGATTACAATAGGAAGTGCGACCAATGCCAGAGGTTCACTAAGATTTTGAGAGCCCCACCAGCAAAAATTACTCAAATGGTTAGTCCTTGGCCATTTGCAGTTTGGGGATTGATATTATCAGTGTGTTGCCAATATCTAAAAGTGGTGCAAAATACTCCATCATCGCAGTTCATTACTTTATCAAATGGGTTAAGGCGGAGCCATTAGCTACAATTACCATGAAGAAAGTGATTAACTTTATAGTCCGAAACATTATCTATCATTTTGGATTTCCAGGCAGTCGTTACCAATAATGGAACCCGGTTTTATAGCATCGAGTTGAAGGACTGCCGTCGACATCGCATAGAGAAGAGATTTGCTACGGTTGCACAGCCCAAGGTTAATGGACAGGTTGAAGCTATAAATCAAATTATCAAGTCCATTCTCAAGAATCGATTAAAAAAGGCTAAATGGAAGTGGGTCAGCGAAACTTCCATTATTATTTTAGGCCTGTAGAATAACCTATAGGTCAGCGACTAGCCTCCATTCGCCGTAGCATATAGATCAGAAGCAATGGTTCTAGTTGAACTGGAAGTACCTTATCATCAGGTGATTCATTACAATCCACATATGAATGAGCAACTCCTTCTAGAATCACTTGTCATAATTAATGAGAAATGAGATGAAGCTAACTTAAGACAATTTTGCATTGCAAACGAGTCACCTGATAACAATGCCAATGTCAGGAATCGAACATTTGAAATCAGTGACCCGGTTCTCAAATGAATCTTCCCAGGCCCTGGAAACTAGGGCCCGACATGGGAGGATCTATACGTAAGAGAACAAAAGCTTAGAGATGACACTTTAAAGCTTGCAATGGTTGATGAGATCTTGCTCCTATGGGCATGGAGTAGCGAGCATTTATGATGCTAATTCACTTAGAAATAAATTTGTGCATAACTGAATGAAGCCACGTAATAAGAAGAAATCTACCATTTCCCATTTTCAACAAATGGATTTCTGGATTTGTCTTTACATTGCTTAAGTGTTGTGAAATGAGACCAACTCAAATTAATCTAAATGTATGTAATGTAGGTATGTGGGTACCCAAAGAAGGTACCAATTAAACTTCTACGGTCCTTGATCGGACCCTTGAAGACCAATCACTCTTGGTGTCTAGGGATCGATACTAGCTAGCTCTTGCCCCTGACATGGGGCAGGAGTACAAACTCGAAATGGACGTCATATGACCGTCTATATGCTAACTTATACCCTTTTTGCTAAGGCAGCAGTATAAATCGAAAGAATGCGATACAACTGTTCATTTATTAACACTTGACTTGGATTGTGGATAGCAGTATAAACCTAAGTGGATGAGATTTGATCGTCCGTCCGCTAACCCTTGTCTTTGCAATGGGGGCGTTAGTGCAAACTCAAAATGGATGTGACTTTCCATTCCATCAACTAACTCTGGCCCTTGAGGTGGGGGAAGGAGTAGAAATCAAAATGAGCGCAATATGACCGTTCATCCACAAACTCTCGCTCTTGATATGGGCAGGAGTATGATTTGAATTGGATGTGACGTGACTATCCGATCACTGACATCTTTCCCGGAGTATGAAAGGTCAAAGATTCATGCCTAGCATAAGGCGAGATCTTCCTTATGAACTTCGATCAATGCCCAGAGTTTGGCATGATAAAAAATCACTAACTTGGAAAAGGATATTAGAACCGCTATTCTAAGTTGTCTACCTCGACTAGTGCTTGAATTTGGCATTTCTATGATTACTTAACGTTTGCTAAAGCGACGAAAGGCCGGCAAATTAAGTAACGGGCTAATGACTTGGTCCGACTACAGTAATAAAGAGAAATGGATCATAGTACATTTAATGGAAATTGCATCTCTTAAATAATTTTGGCGAATTCACGCAAAGATTTAACAAAAAAAAACTTTGTTATTCACACAGAATTTTGAAAGATAAGCACAAGTTTTATTTACGCCTAAACCAAAAGCGAAATTAGAGGCCGAATCTGCATAAAGCCGGGCAAAAATTAAAATAGACTACTATCATTACAAACCAAAAGGCGAGTCAATCTACACAAATCAAATAGGCATTCACTTCCTGTATTTCTACCTTTTTGGTTTCTTCTATCTTGAGGAATTTTATCCTCCTCTTTTTTTACGCTCTGCTTGATCCCTTGGAGGGAGTGCTCTATAATGACTCAGCAGGTGTGCTTAGGGCGCTCCCAGGTAGAGGAATAGAGACCGAGGAAAAGATAAACTTACCAGACAGAGATATAGACAAGGGATGAGGAAAGGTCTCAAAGTTCTTGAGCTTGACCTAGTTGGATAGGACAAGCTCCTTCTCAATCAAAGTCATGGTGCGATCCGATAACGGCTCGAAAGCATTGGTAATAATAACATAATCTCCAATCTGAGCTCACTAGAGTTCCCCGGTCACCTCATCCTGAAGAGCATCTATCATATGCTCATTAGGCCTAGGAGTCTCAGTAATCGAGATAGTCGGCACATCGTCGAAGTAGTCATGGCCACTAATTCTATTGTAGTTGCTTGTTGACTCGATTAAAGATTTTGGTCATAAAGCAGGATGAGCTAGCGCTGACCTAAAACTCGAGAGATGTAAAAAGTGAGATTAGCGATATCAACTGGTGACATATGGATTCTTTGAAATACAAGTGAGGTCATTGAGAGACCTCCTCAGTTTGGGTCTCTACGTAGACTGGAATGTCGCCAGAGTTCCCCTTTAAAATGGGAGAAAGGATAGCAGGCTTATGCATTTGAAACTGATCAGATTTGTATCTTAGGACCGAAGATGGATGAGGAATAGTTTGGGCCTAGGGGTGTCCCCAATAACAACATCTTTAGGTGACGATCTTAAGCCTTCGCTTAAGTCTTTTTGCATTGTAGCCTCTAGCTTTGGATGGAGAATAAGCTGACCTTCCTTCAGAATCTTGGGCTCATCTCTTATTAGGATATCCTTCTCAAGCTATGCCATTTCTATCGCACCACCTTTAAGAAATTCTTTTTCTTCAATGACAATTTGTTCCCAAATAAGGGCAAGAATTCTTGGTAATCAATGTTGAGCCACTTCGAGTTGTAGAATTTGAGCACGTTGGCATTGTACTTATTAAGCAATGGCTCGAATTTCTCCATTATTCGTTGCTTCGCAGCTCCGACCTCCTTCTCAATAAGTGTATCCGCATCTTTAGCACGTCCAACAGCCTTATCTCCTACATCATGAGCAATAAGCATCTCTTTGCAATAGTCTTGAGCTTGTTGGTGAGCATCATTCTTCTCTTTTGTCTCTCTTTCGAATTTGGTCAATAGCTCAATCACTTGCTTGTTTGAGGCATCTCTTTTTAGCACTAGGGCGTGATTCCGATGATGTGCAATCTCAATCTCATCATGAAGCTTGTTTCTCTCATTTTCAAGCGCCTTAATGGCATCCTCGACTTTCTTCTCAACTTCGACTTATGATTACTTAAGTTTTCAACCTCCATATCAAGACGGGCAATGATTCTTTTGTCCTTTGCTGCCGTGAGGTTCAAAATATCAATCTCGAGCTATCTTTCTCTAGAGACCTTGGATATTTTTTCAGCTACGTGCAACCATTCATTGCGTTGGTTATAAACGTCAGTTACAAAAGTAATGATCATGTCTTGGACATCAGGTGGAATTCTCTTGAAGTTGGGCACAAACATGAGACCATCAAAAAAAATAGCTGGAAAATTTTCTTTCAATTCATCCGTTCGGGCATTGGCGACAACTTCTTACTCTATAGTGACGATCGAAACTTCAATTGTTTGCTTGCTTACTTAATGATGGGAAGTCTCAAAACTACTCTTGTGGTGTCTATGATTTGAAGATCAACTAGAATGAGATGGTGCCAGATGCTATATGGGATTGGTAGCCAGAGGAGGTACATGGGAGACATTGCTTGGTGGCATGTCATCGTGGTGATTAGAAGGCCTACATGGGCCTATTGGTGGAGGAGATCTAGACCTAGAACGATGTTTAGAGGTAGAATCATGTGATGGATAATCTTTGTAATATCTATTCCTATCCCGACTACCTTTATCTCAGCTAGATAGATAGCCGGACTCAGAATCTCTACCACTGTCCTGTTGATATGAGCCTGGATGATGCCTATATGATCAGGATGCATTTTCCTTAAGAGATTGATATATGTATTTCTTCTTCTCCTTAGATCCTAAAAAGGGAACAAGAACGAATTATTCTCTTCTAGAAAGGATGCGAGTCAAGTGTAGGTCACTGTCATAAAGTGCACATGTGCGTGAGTGTCCTAGTATTCCCTCGATGAACTATGTTCTGGAGCTTTTCTCATAGGATTCATCTCTCACATGATGATAGGAGGAATGCCATTACTAAAGCAGTTAGGGAAGTCAAGACCCTCAAGGCTTATGTCATTGATGTCAAAGGAGCCGAACTAAGTAGAATCAGCCCTAACTTAGAGAATATACCTGTGGAAGGAAGAGGAGTTTTCTCAGTAGTCGTAATGGGTGATGTTGTGTGGAAGTCTATGCCATAAAAATTTTCACGACTAGTCTTTTCTTTGGGGCATACTATTGATCGTCTATGGGTCATTTAACCAAGGACACATGGCCTATATTAATATCGCTATGGCCAGCTTTGTCATTTTCACCTTCCTCGGCGTGTTCTTCATTTCTTTAACATTTTCTTCAGCTAATTCCCATGGATCGGGATAGGGGGCACATCTGAATTAGCCTAGCCTCCTTCGCGTGAGTTATTGTCATCATAATCATCATCATCACTAGTGGCCACTTGGACTAGACCGGTGATATGGCCTGCTTCTGGTAGAATATGGGCTAGAAGATTCCCATTAGAGAGAAGAATTCCAATGTCTCTATCCCATTCGAAAATACCAATGAGAATTCAGGCAGCATCCGCAGGAGTCATGCTGTTGGGCCTTGTCAGTAAATTTGAATGATAGAAAGAATATAAGTTAAGTTTGATAACTAACAAGGCGAACTCGTAGAAAATGACTGAGGTAGACCTTACGTTCATATATCCACCTTCGTTCAAACCTAGGTGGACAATGTATATAAAACCATTTGCTTTTGAAATAGCTCAACATGTTCCACATGCCAGTGACAA
The DNA here is from genome assembly GCA_030765085.1 of Allium cepa. Classification (NCBI taxonomy): domain Eukaryota; kingdom Viridiplantae; phylum Streptophyta; class Magnoliopsida; order Asparagales; family Amaryllidaceae; genus Allium; species Allium cepa. The sequence continues at coordinate 489,549,918 of CM060937.1, read as the reverse complement.
CTCTACAATTCTTTGCTAGCTCCAAATAAGTTAAGGAAAGAATTCCCTTCCAGATCTTGAAACTATATATTATTGAATCTCTTCGTCGTGGGCACTCGGTGCAGTTATTCAGTAACGAAAATGTATGCACCGAAAAGAAAAGTATAGCAATTTGGATGTAACCGTGTTAGAGCTAATTTCATGAAGTTTAGAAATCGACAAATGAAAGGGTTGATGTTGGAACGCAAACCACCAAAAACATATATCTATTGCAAGCAGTGTAGCCCTCTAGGAAACTATGAGTTATTTGATGGCAAAAGGGGACTAATGCGCAATTGAATGGAATTCCGTGCTTGTCGCAGATTCTGCGAATAGATCCCTTGTCAGTCTTTAAAGAAAAAGAATTGATAGAATCATCTAAAAGAACAATATTTTCGAGAGTATCAAGAGTAGGTTCAACACTTGGCCATTACACGGGCTATATTGGACTTTCTAGAACTTGCTTTCAACCTGTGGATTTTCTTATTGATATGCATGCTGTGATGGAGATTGTTGTACAAGTGGAGTCATAGTTCAACTTGACTCAACATCAGATTAATTGTATTTAGAAGAAGATAGACCTGCAACTAAGGTGACAAATCGCTTAGAATGTCTATGCTCCATTTCTATAAATACTTAATAGATAGTCAACAACAGATAAATTATAAGCTGTGCTCCCTATGCTAAAATGAAACCCAGTGCAATGTTGTGCAATGTGGTGTGGTTTAAAATTCTGATATTATTTAATAGTTCATTTTAAAAGTTTAGGTGTTCCCCAAAATGACCATCATAGCTAATCGTCCCGATGTGCTTCACGTTGTCAGCCATGCTCTGGAAATGTTTCAAGACTAAGAAGGAACATGACTCAAATCCACAAGAAAAGATTCACGTGTGAATTTGGAGTTCATAAAATTCATCCAAGTGTTGGATTTATGCCAATCCAAATCATGAGTGAACGTTTATCCTCTCCCTCCTCCATCCTTACAATTCCTAAGCAAGGGCTAGTGACAAGGACTTACTCTACATTTATGATCAACTCGACTACTTATGATGAATGGTCAAAAGGAATAGTTGATTCAGGAAATTAAGGTACACCCTTAGATTGGTGGATGTCCAATTAAGGCGAGGTGGTGGTTCGTGCAAGGCTAAAGTGACGTCATTGAAGGTGTTGAAGGCAGAGATGGAGGCTACTGATGGTTGGCGAAGGGAGGAAGTTCAGATCATATGAAAAAGAATTTTAGTGGCAAGCTCAAAAGCTTGGATTGATGGGTAAATAAAATATGAAAATGGAATATAAGAAGTTGGGCTATATAACCCACACCCAAGTCTTTAGGCAAGAAGTTAGGAAAATCTCCAAGTCTTGGATCGGTACAGTCCAAAGAGTTGGACCAGTATCGATCCACGCTAGTACATTAAAAAACAAACAAAAACATACACACACATGAATGTGCATGCCGGAAGTTGTTCAAGAATGTGTACGTGTATGCGTGAACGTGTACATATGCAATGCCCGACAACTAAGATTAAAGAAATCAGATTCAAATTTGGAAAATCCCTGAAAGGAACCGGTTCAAAATTATAAAGCTCGGAATTTCCAATTATGATAGCACGCCCTCAATTTATAATGTTAGATATTAGTGGAGCATTGTGATGAATAGCTATAGACATATTTTTTCATAGAATCGACTAGCAGGAAGGATAATGAGAATTTGAAGTATAGAATGGAATCCTTCAAAGGATCCTGATTTGTTTTGATTTAAAGCACATCATGTTTGAAATGAGATATACTTTGAAGGGCGAATGTTTTCCACCTTTTGGCCGATAATATTCGAACGGACTGGATGAGTCAAACATGGAGTTATCAAGGTAGGAAGCCTAGAGAGATAGCCCAAGGATCCAAAAACCAAGCATATGCAAATCCATTGGACAAGGACAAAGCATATTCAAGGCTTTAGAGAAACCGTTCAAAAAAGGGTTGGATCATTACTGATCCAATGCCCTGGATCGGTACTGATCTAGGTAACCATCTCTAAACTTGCCCAACTTTTACTTACATGCTCTATTGGATGTTAGAAGTCCATTCCAGGTGTTGTTTTGTCATTCCAATGCAATTATATGTCAATCTCCAAGAGCACTCAAATTAGCAACTTTTTTGTTCTTTCACGGATTTATCATTTGGACTCAGAAACAAGCATATAATTATGCAAACAAGTACAGAATCACGAAGCTAACCATCAGGCGGTCAAACATGAAGAGCTCAACATAGCCAATTTGGCTATCTTGTCGATCAATATTGATCCAAGCCTTTGGATCAATACGAATCTAAGATAAATCCTGATGTGGCGGTCTACTTTTTGAAAAGTGCGGTGTGTATACAATTATATGTGCTAATATAGTACACACGGATCGTGTAATATGGACTATAATATAAATGAGGAAATAGATGATAATAGCATAGTAAAATAAAAAATATAAAAATCACACCAGAGATTTTTATACTGGTTCGGAGCACCGTCCTACGTCCAGTCCCAGACTTCTATCTGGATTTTCACTATTAACTACCTCGCTTCACCCGGAGGAACAGGTTTACAACACCCGAGCAACCGAACGGGATTTCACGCCTCTAATACACTGAGAACTTCAACACTTGCCTCTTACAATACAGAGGACTTCAACAAAAGAACAAATACAATTGTTGTTGACAACTTGTGCTCTTGAAAACACGGATTTGTCACTAGTAGTACACCCTTCCTATAATCTTATCCTCAAAGTATGCGAATGATGTTTTGAAAAGATTAAGGAAAGTATATTACTTATTGAATCAAAAGATATGAAATAGTTTCAATGATTCAATAAATAATTGAGAGCTTTTAGAATGCAGGAGTGTGTAGAAAGTAGGATCAGAGACTAGATTAAAAAGCATATATAATCATGTTTTCATGTCTCTTGAATCAATGATTTAGATGAGTATATATAGAGGAAAATAGTTGTAACTCTTTGTGAACAGTTGCCATTAATAGATATGATTATTTGATGAAAGGTAAGAGATGCAACCATTGGAGAAAGAAGTGTCTTTTGGAAAAGGTTGCTCTCTGTTTAAAAACGGTCGACAGGTCAAAAAATAACCAGTAGACAGGAATTTGAATATATATATATATATATACGTTATGTTCACTTGTGCACATTATCTGTGCATTCTGGGCAAAAACGGCCGACCACCTGGTTTTTGACCGGTCGACCGGTTTTGTCCAGACTGCACAGTTAATGTGCACTCATATATATTTATATATATATTCGAAGATTAAAGGCATAAGATTATTTGAGGATAGATTTTAACATAAATAATCATTACTAACATACCAAATAATCAACCTCTAATCATATGGAGCTCTTTGTGTCTAAATAACTTCTTTTTGTCGATCACGGCTTATCCCTTTCTCAGAAATCAAAACTCTATAAAAATCTTGACTCAACATTCTCCCCCTTTTTGATTGATGACAACATATTTATGAATCTCCCCCTGTATAAGATATCCCCCTGAGATTGTGTCGGGCATATATACTGTTAGCACAATTTTTTCCCCCTTTGTCATCGACAAAAAGGAGTTGTTTAAATGGAGGATGTAAAAGAGATTATAAGCAACATAAAACTACTACCATAGATCAAGAGTAACATTCACACAAGATGATAATACACACAAGTCTAGTACGAATTAAAACACGACACTATTTAGTACAAGTGCCAGATAATATCTTTAAAGCTCCACCTAAGTATAACATCTCCCCCTAAGTATAATATCCCCCTCTATTTATATGCATATGAATTTCTCCCCCTTTGTCATTATCAAAAAGAATGAGGAAATATATAAAATTATATAAAATATCTTGTATATAACGAGATAAACTCATTATTAATTATGAAGGAAAAGTAAAATAAATTTTACCATATTTACCGAAGTCCATATTTATTTGTAAGCACGTAATTCTATTAAACATATGGAACATTCTTTGAAATTCCAAAATCTATCCTTTTCCTTTTGTTTCTCTGAGTACCTGTAAATAATAATAATAATTTTCGGTACCCACTTACTATGTTAGGGTCCGGGGGGTTAGGTCTTTGGAAACCATACCCATTTGGGTGTGGTTGAACCTTTATAATTATAATTTTCATTACAAATTACATTCTTATAATAGTTGCTAATATAAAGTTGTTTATCATGATCAATCATATTAGTTGGAATCCATATCTTAATACTATTAGTCATTAGCTTAGTACTTGAAGAATAATTTCTATCATTTCTAAACAAAGTACTATTATGACTATAACTGGTTTTAAAACTATCTTGATTACTAGTACTAGCACTAGAGTTAGTATACATGAATGCATATCTAGTACTATTTTTACTTTTAGCTTGTTTATAGCCTACACCACTTCTATCATTGTGAGCTTTTGAATTCTTAACATAACCTAATCCCTTCTTATTTGAAGCAGGTTGAGAATTTTCAATAATCCTGGATAAATTTTCTCTCCCTTTATTAAAATTGGAAATATTTTTAGTAATGTCATCAAGCTTAGTTTTGAGACTAGTGTTATCTAACTCAACAATTTTAATTTTTGTTTTTAACTCATGATTTTCAGAAGCTAGAGCATTATTCTTTTCTTTTTGAGCTTCTATTTCTTGACTTAATAGAGCGAGTTGAGAATTGTCTGAATCTTGAATTTTCTCAAGTTCTTCTTCTAATATTCTCTTCTCGTCTTTAAGCATATCTCTTTCGAATTCTGCTTTCTTCTGATTTTTCAGAGCTTCCTTATATTTTCTTTTGAGACTTTTTAAAGTGTCTAGAAGTTCTGAATTTATTTCTATCATATCATCAAAAGTTAGATCACTAACCTCGTTATCTTTTTCCATGAAGCATTTGTTTGTTTGCTCCTTTGGTTGTTCTTTATTGCTCTTCCTCTTCTTATTGCCTTGACTAGATCTCTTTGTAGCCATTTATTCTAGGATGTTGTTACGATCTCTAGAAAACCAGGCTCTGATAGCAAATGAAAAGTGCGGTGTGTATACAATTATATGTGCTAATATAGTACACACGGATCGTGTAATATGGACTATAATATAAATGCGGAAATAGATGATAATAGCATAGTAAAATAAAAAATATAAAAATCACACCAGAGATTTTTATACTGGTTCGGAGCACCGTCCTACGTCCAGTCCCAGACTTCTATCTGGATTTTCACTATTAACTACCTCGCTTCACCCGGAGGAACAGGTTTACAACACCCGAGCAACCGAACGGGATTTCACGCCTCTAATACACTGAGGACTTCAACACTTGCCTCTTACAATACAGAGGACTTCAACAAAAGAACAAATACAATTGTTGTTGACAACTTGTGCTCTTGAAAACACGGATTTGTCACTAGTAGTACACCCTTCCTATAATCTTATCCTCAAAGTATGCGAATGATGTTTTGAAAAGATTAAGGAAAGTATATTACTTATTGAATCAAAAGATATGAAATAGTTTCAATGATTCAATAAATAATTGAGAGCTTTTAGAATGCAGGAGTATGTAGAAAGTAAGATCAGAGATTAAATTAAAAAGCATATATAATCATGTTTTCATGTCTCTTGAATCAATGATTTAGATGAGTATATATAGAGGAAAATAGTTGTAACTCTTTGTGAACAGTTGCCATTAATAGATATGATTATTTGATGAAAGGTAAGAGATGCAACCATTGGAGAAAGAAGTGTCTTTTGGAAAAGGTTGCTCTCTGTTTAAAAACGGTCGACAGGTCAAAAAATGACCAGTAGACAGGAATTTGAATATATATATACGTTATGTTCACTTGTGCACATTATCTGTGCATTCTGGGCAAAAACGGTCGACCACCTGGTTTTTGACCGGTCGACCGGTTTTGTCCAGACTGCACAGTTAATGTGCACTCATATATATTTATATATATATTCGAAGATTAAAGGCATAAGATTATTTGAGGATAGATTTTAACATAAATAATCATTACTAACATACCAAATAATCAACCTCTAATCATATGGAGCTCTTTGTGTCTAAATAACTTCTTTTTGTCGATCACGGCTTATCCCTTTCTCAGAAATCAAAACTCTATAAAAATCTTGACTCAACACTTTTGTTGAGAAATAGTCTATGGCATGGAAAACGATATGGAGATTTTTTGGATGAGATTTTAGGCTTCCTATGTCTATAAATAAAGGGGCAAGACTCATTTATAAGGATCTTTTTGGCTCTTGCTTCCCCTAGATCTAGTTTATTGTAATCATCGTCGAATTTATACTGATCCATAAGAACTCATGCTGTAATCAGCAAGATAATCAATAAACCACTACGACGACGTAGGCCAAGACTAGCCGAACTAATATAAATTGTTATGTGTTTTTTTTACTTGTTTTCATTTAAATTTCTTCACTTTTTATTATCTACTTAATATTCTGGCTGTTTTTGCCATTTTTGGTTCAAACAATCTAAGATATAATAAACAAAAGGATTTGTTTCTAATTTCTAATGAATAAAACATAAATTGTTTTATTAGGAAACTAATTAATTAATTATGATAATAGGTGAAGTTTTCCAACAAATAAAATCTACAACAATTAATCATTTCAGATCCAATTTAGACATCAACATTCAACAAAACATATACAAATACTATTTACGTTTAATCACAATACATTGAAGAAATTTGAAACAGATCTTAACAGGTGGCTACAATGCACGAATATGTGAATAACATCATTTTGAACATCGTGAATAAATTTAAAATACGAGAAATATACGCCAAAAACGTTGCCTTTGTGATACCTCAATTTATGGCTTCTTTTTAGAGTTCCAAATGAATATGCACCTCCATCTTGCAAGAGAATGATGAACCACCTTTGATTTGATTTAATTTGATGTTGATTTTAATTTTCCTATGTGTTTTTTAGGGGAAAATTTTGACCATGCTATTGAGAAGAGGAAGAAAAGGTTTTGTAAAGAAGGATTGAATGAATTAAGAGACATATTTTAACGGAATAAAAGAGATGTTTTCCATTCTCTTCATTAAGTTTCCTCATTTAATTCCCTTTCAAATTTCAATTAATTAATACTTTCATTCCATCAACCTATGGCTGGCCCTAGTTTACCCAAACTAATGGACAAAGTTTCCAAAACCCCCGCATGCACTTATTTATTATTTGAACCCTATTAAAAGAATATACCATACCACATATCCATATATGCAAATATAGCTTATGCACATGCATTTAAATATTTATCAACAACAATCAAAACACCAAAAAATTAATTATAGTTAATATTTCATGAATATTAATTAATTTAACTAATTTACAACATTTTGTAAATCGATTAAATCGTGTGGTTTTTTGGAGATATCACAAATGCAATTGTGCGACTCTGAGGTGAAAATTCATTCAACGATTAATATTGAATAATTCAAATATCAGCATTCACACGTCACCTTATTTATGCAATAGTTTGGTTGAATTCACCGCTTTTAGGTCTTTTCGATAAATTCCAATTTCATAATTCTTAAGCGACACCTTTTAGTAACAATAATTTACACCAATTCTCTTCCCAACACTATACCACATTAGGACCTCTAAATCATCCACATTCAACTTGATTAGTCCATAAACAGAGTTTTTGGTTCAATAATAATATTTATGCAATAGTTTGGTTGACTTTGAGTTGACTAAAGTTGACCGTGATGCTAGCCACATATAACGAACGAGACATGTTCTACATTAAATAGTATTTTACTTCCAATATTTTATCTCAAACCTAACTACAGTCGTTCGATGGATGTTATGTCGCTATTTAACTACAATTAAAGTGGAATGCCCATACTTAAATTTGACAGTATTCTCAAACCGAGAGAACTATGTAATATCATCACTTCCAGCCTGTTTGACCATAGTTATTACTGACTAATAGAAAACTCTCGAATGAGTCATTTTATAGTTATCCAGTAACTAACAGTTATAACCCATTGGTTTTCCTAGCAATCATGAGTAGTACGCTATCCAACATTTGGAAAGCATTACGTCCTCTAGTCTTAATGGATGTTTGATATCCTTTCTTAAAACATTTGGAAACCAAAAATGTCATTTTATTATTGTTATTAATTACACATTATTGCAACTATTTACAACAACAATCATATAACATTTCATTCAAGGATTTTCTTACTTATATACTTCTAATTACTTAATTAATTAATCATGTCACTATATAATCGAGTATATGTAAAAATCAAGTACCTTTATTATGAACAAGATCAGTTATAAAGTTTGATATATGTAACAAATTACATAATTTCCCTTAGAGCATACCCCTAGCTCTATCAGTCTCCCACTTGCACTTGTGGTTATCTATGGAATCTTATTGCCATTACTCTGACCAATATTCTCGAAATAATTGAGCTGGTCCCTTGGTGAATCGATATGTTATGTTTTTTTTAATTTTTTTCTTTATCAACTAACTCCCTCTGATGCTGATAAACCGTCTTTATCAGATGGAACTTTCTAGAGTATGTTTCGAGACTTTTGGTGAGACCTAGATTCTTTCATGATCCTTATTACAGCATTGTCTTCATAAAACAAAGTCGTGGGATTCTCATCATTTTGAATCACCTCTAGCTTGGTTATAAACTTTTGCAATATATATACACACACACACATGCACACACACACAAAAAACTTTTTATACGACGTTTAAAGGTGACGTATTTCACACTCGAATCACTTGAATTCTAACATTAAATTCCTTAATTAAGATTGTACATGAATTTAGGATTGATAAATTACACTCAATATCACTTATGGAGTTCGTGTTTGAATACTCCTTCATAAGGAGTTCATTTTTTCCACAAGTAATTCTCTAGTATTTCTTAAATACTTGAGAATGTTGTTATCTTAATCAGGATTTACTACTTGTTTTATGTATCAAATACATAAGTAAAATGGATGTTGTAGACTGTTAAACTGAAAACTGGCTCAACACCAAAGATATTGTACATGATAATATTTTTTGAAATGGACCCAATAACGCTCACTTTAATTTAGTCATTAGTTATTTAATATTTAAAATCATATATCCAAGGGTAAAATTGGCGAGTAGCATAGCAGTCCATTGTTTGTTCATTAATTGGTAAAATAGGCAATTTACATCATCACAATCTTTTGTTCATATGCCAATGTGCATAATAGTCATTATGCAAAATAAGCTTTAATTTAGTCAAAGGCTTAAGTGGCTTTATTCAAATCATCAATATGCAAGTCCAAATTATACATGTCCCCTATCTCAATAATTGTTAAAGTTACATATATTGAAGTAATTATACTGTGCAATATTTATTTTATGTCCTTTTGTGTAAAAGTTACAATTATCTCAAGAAATCCCCAAAATAATTTAGGGTTTACAACTTGTAATTTGAGAAATAGAGAAAGAAATCATTCAGCCCCTTACAAGTGGGGGTGGGGTTGTTATAGAGGCAGTGGCATGCAAGATGGCTATCACGTGTCCATCCAGCTAGATATTCGTAACCCTCTTTTAATTGTTAATGCTCGACATCCCCTTGCACTATTAATGCTCGACATTTCCTTTACATTGTTAACATTTGACATCCCTTTTTGCACTTTTCGTTCTAGACACCCTCTTTGGCATTGTTAATTCTTGAAATCTCATACCAAAGTATTTACTCGATAACCTTTATGATGGTAGATGCTCCGCTGTTTGCATGATTGTAGATGTCTATATACTTTGCCAATGCTGAGACCCATCGTTTTTATTAAAGCTCGATATCTTTTGTAGCTTTACAATAGCTTTACGATATATTTTGGTGGTGTGGCATCTTTCTTTTTCTACATACTCTACGAAGGTTCAACACCGCTAGAACCTTAAGACACGACATCTCCTCTACCATTTGTAGAAGCTCACTGCACTCATTTCTTTGTAAGCTTGAGATGTTTTATATTTACATGTTTGGCAACTTCATCGTTTTATAGACTTGATATTGCCACTGCATAACTTCGAAACTACTTCTATGTTTATAGGCTCGATGCAATTTTTCATGGCTATAAAGTCTCAACATCCTTCCTCCCTTTAAACTCGACATCCCTTATGGCTTGATACCCTTAAGTAAGAACTCGATAACTACCTTTATATTAGATGGTTGCTACATTATTGACATGAATCTCAATATATAATCGTTGACTCACCATGCATTTATAGGCTCGATAAGCTTTCTTTAGATGCTCGATATACATATTTATAGTAACACTATCTTTTGTTGCTTATATACGCTCTCGCTGACTTAGGTGCTTCTTTTCCTCTTGATTATACTTTTAGCATAGTACTCAGGGAATATGTGGATAAAATTTCCCCTTCCTTATATAAAAGTAGATTTTTACACTTCGAAGTAAATCCAAGTATCTTATCAATTTTCCTATTCTCTCTTTATATCAAATTTTCTCTTTAAATTCCATTTCTCTAAAAACATAAAGTAAATGATGATTACTTCCATTACTTTAGTAAATTATTTCTTTTCCAGAATTGATTACTTTGCTTTGTAAATTTGTGAAAAAGCTTTCTTGTTGATCCTCGTAGTTTTGAAAATTTGGATTTGAAATTCACTTCCTTTTTCCTCTTGTTTTGAATAATTATCGAACCAGTAAAATTTTAGACAAATTCTTTTAGATTTATCAAAGATATGGATCAAGTTGCCTCCTTACTCATGTAAAGGAGCTTTTTAAACTTTAGTGTAAAGTCAAGTTCTATTAAGAAGACAATAAACCTACGCAACAAGAAGACTAGAAATCTATACGGTGAGGAGAACCGTAAATTTGCTTAATAAAAGGATCGAAAATCCATCTGATAAGAAGTCCATAAATTCATTAGATAAGAAGACTAAGAATCCATCCAATAAGAAGACCATAAATTCAATTAATAAAAAGATCATAAATCCATCTGGTAAGAAGCCCATAAAATCATTTGAAAAGAAGATCATAAATCCATCTGGTAAGAAGATCGTAAATTCATTTGATAAGAAGACTAGAAATCCATCAAGATATTTTCTTTCTATTGGTAAATTTCTTGTTTCACCATCTTGGGAGGCCAAAAATATAATTAATGATGGATATTCCCATTATTTGATAGAAGATTTGGATTTCAATCTAGAGATAAAATACATTCTCAAGTCTTCGGCATTCCAAGTTCGTACTATTACATTGCCTTCAAGTTGGCATAGTTGATAGGTCCCTGATGGGTTGTGGACACGAAGGGGTCATTTCCAATTTGGTCTGAGCAACCCATCTATCAGATTCTTGGTATTTCCATAACCTTTAAGAATATTAAATCTACTTTTTGGAATGATCTTTCTTTCATTTTGGAATTATAGTATTTTGATATCCTTTGTTGATATTCGACCGTCCATATGGCTTCTTCATCCCTTAGCTCATTGATCAAATCTAGGGGTTCTTTTCTCGGCTCTTAAATTTGGATTGTAGGCATATGCAATCCTCTGACGGGATGGTATTTCAACTTCGATTGTTAAACTTGCTTTGCATTCGTATGTTAAAAAAATGGAGTATGTCATGTTGTAGTCTTAGTAGAAGTTCGATATACCTAAAGCATGAGTAGTAGTTCTTCAACCAAATTTCCTTTTTCTTTGTCCAGTCGTTTCTTGAAGATAGTCTTAATTGTTTTGTTGGCAGCGTTAAACTGCCCCATTAGCCATGGAAAGAGCTACAAATTAAAAACTTTTGATTATTCCATTCTTATTGCAAAATCTAGTGAAACCAATATTTTAAAATTGAGTTTCATTGTCGGATATTATTTTATGTGGCATTACAAGCTGAGGGACTGTGTTCTTAATCATAAAATTAGTTCTGTTCCTGAAGTTATGTTTGGTAAAGGTTCAGCTTCTACCCATTTGGTAAAAAGTATTTGTAGCTATGGCTGCAAATTTTATTTCGCACATAGATAGAGGCAACAATCCAATTAAGCCGATTCCCCGCACATCAAAGGGCCATGGACTTGAGATTAGCATTAACTCATTTAGGGGAATATGTGGAATTGGTGAAAATAACTGACATTTTTCAAATCTCTTTATGAAATTCACTGCATCATTATTCATTGGAGCCAATAGAAACCGTGACTCATGACATTTTTAGCCAATTTAATGCCATTAGAATGATCTCTATAGAAACCTTCACGGGCTTCTCTTAATAATTTTTTACTACTTTTTGGGATAACACGTCTCAAGTAAGAGAGTGAATATCCTTTTTTTATAAAGTGTTCCTTCCATCACAATAAGAATTGGAGCTTGGTGTCTTATCTTTCTAGCTTCTTTTTTTATCTCTTGGTAGTCCTCTTTCCTGAGTATTTAGCAACAAATGTCATCCAACTATTCTCATATGGATTATCAATTTCCCAATGAATGGATCCTTCTAGTTTTTCATCATTATCACTCTTTGGTTCATTTTCCTTCTTAATAGAGACTACGTATATATGTAACTCTTTGATAAGTTCATAACATCATGTGCAATTCTTCTACTTGATTCTCTTTTTGTTCAAATGCACTTTATTATTTTATTGATGATCCATATTTAGTTAATTAATATCTTTGAACCCATATAGTATTGATGTTAATTCTTGTTGAAATCTAATAGTTATTTAGGACATTCCATATTTGTCTTTTCACCTTGTTATTATTTAAGATTTCGAAGATAAGACTTTGGCTATCTTATTTTCGGACGATCTTTTAAAGTTTAGTCTAAATTCCATGGCTAGAAACATCTTTGTGTATAAGCTAATGTAGTGTTTAAAGATTTATGTATTGGATGATGATTCATCCTCCAATTGGTTAGGCGAATAATTAGTCGTTACTTAAATTTGTCCTCTTATCGAGTCAAATAGTGGTCTTCCATTCCATCAAAGGTTGTCGGTTTGAACTAGGGCGATGTTAGATTATAGAAAACCGCTGATACTTTTGTCGTCCTAAAGTATTGAATAATTTGTACTTTGTGGCTATTTCTTATCTTTTTCCTTGTTTACCTTACTACTTATGGCTGGGATGATCCTTATAAAAATCCTTTTTGAATTTATTCTCACAGCTCCACTCACTTCTCTTGAGATACTTATTGTAAAAGCAAGGTTATTCTTGGTCATAGTATGGTAATATATATCTATCATTCTAATCCTCCGATGTTCCTTGATCTTAGATTGGCACTCATTTAATTAATTGTCATTATTGCTTTATTTCTATATTATGATGATGGTGGTTTCTTATTCTTTCTTGACTCCTACCTTGATTGAAGTTGAAGTAACATCTTTAAACATATGCGTGCAAAAATTATGAGGTGATTTATTAATGGTGTTGAATTTCCATTTTTTATATGTAAGAAGATTCATTATCAATACTCAAGATTTGATAGAACTTAACTTTATCAATAAATGTTAATTTAACTAATTTGTCCTTTTGATTGTTCGAAACCATGGCTCTTAATGAAGACTCTTTTATCCTTTAACTCCTTAAAAGCTCCTTGAACAATTAAAGAAGTTGTATGCTTCAAGTAAGAGATTCTATGTCTACTATTTGAAATCCAAATTTTGACCTTGAAATCCCATATGTTGTTTTTACGAGTAGCCACTCTTTTGTCCAATTGGTAGTCTACAACTTTTTTTAGAAAATTTTACATATGACCTCATCAAAACATCCTTTAGGTTAAACTTGTGGCCATCGTGATAAAAACTATGTATTATTTTGCAAATTGCTTATTAATTTTCTAGGATTAGTGGAAATTTCAATAGTAATTAAACTCATACAATTCATTCATTTGGACATAGGGTTTTAATGAAAATATTTTATAAAAATAAAGGTTGGTTTGTATTAACCACCTTATTTGGTTTGGTAATAGGTTTAAGAAAATCATTGAACTTTGAAGAGTGATTTTACCAAACACTAGAGGGCAACAAAAATAATCCTTCTAGGATTTGATCTAATATGAGGGTTTGGTGATATCTTTGACATAGGAAGTCATATCAGTTACAATATTGGGAATGGTAAGCTTGGATTGCAGGAGTCAATCCAAAGAAATCTGTGAAAATTGCCATTATTCCATTTGGTCTCATCGCAATTTTTACTCATTTTTGGCTCTACCTTACCCTTAATCTTCTTGATTTTGTTGGGATTAGGACCAATTCATCAAGCATTGATGGTATATCTTTTGATATGTAGCCTTGCATTCTTCAGCTCAAAGGGCATGATTTTGTTGTAGTAAGTCGTTAATCTATTATAAGCTTTGTTTTCTTCATTTGATTTGAACATAGGGATTTGATTATATTCTGAGTATGCATCAATAATTTTTTACGGCTTATGTCCACTTTTTGCATTGATCAAATTACCAATTCTAGATAAAGGATAGTAATCTTGAGGCATGCCTTATTTAGAACAACATAATCGATGTATGTTCTTCCTTTTTCTTTAGACTCTTTAACTAGTACAAGATCACCTGACCTGTAATGATCCTCCTTTCGACCCTTAAATATTGACATTAATACATTCACCGTATTCACATATCGAGCAAAATATTAGGTGAAATAAAAGAAAAGGAGAATAAATTAAGAAAAGAAGAACACTGCATCAGAATCTCACAACGGAACAATCATATATAGTATCAAATGACAATATAAACTTGCACTCTAAGACAAACTTTTTTAGAGTTACAGCAATCAGCCTAGATAGTTATAACAACCTGTTCTCACATATACTTATGTCCACACATAAAGCAATGCAGCAGAAATAAAAATACTATGGTAGGTAAATATCCAGCTTTTCTCCGTAAGCTCCAAGCATTCAAAGTTGAATCTGTAAACATATACAGGGCTGACCCAGACATTATAAGAAAATAACATCTGGATCGATCAAGCAAACTAGCGTGAGAAACTCAAGAAATGTAAGACAGGTAATCGTAACCATTGAGACCGTATGGATTACAATAATAGTTTTTCCCTCAATGAACTAACCATTCATTAAGTTTTGTATAGTGATACGATAAATAATGTGTAGTGTACAACACATAAATCATATCAATTAGTTGTTGTGTGAATGTCACAACTGTAACGACCCTGATTTTAAATCTAATTTAAATTGGTAATTTATTTAAATTGTAGAATTTAATTGTGAATTGATTTGAATTTTTCAAAATTAATAAGATATATACTTGTTTATTTATATAAATAAATTTTTAAAATTTGAAATTTGAAACTCAGAATAAATATTTTTAATAGAATTGGATTGTTAATAAAGAAATCGATTTGGAAATCCCATAAAGCACGTTTGTATATATGTTTATATATATATAGATTGTAGGAAGAATTTTGGTTCTAAATTATTTAATAAATACATGGAAAACAAATAGGATTTTTACTTTGGAATTAATATAGAAATTAGTTTTTAAATAATTTTATTTATAAGTAATGCAAGTATAAATAATAGTTTGAAAATGTATAAAATGCGATTTACAAAATTATAAAGTGATAAGGTTTAAAATTTAATTTGTAAATTAATTAAAGCAAAGGGCTAAACATAAATTTATTTGAATTTAACAAGTGTAAATTAAAGAAAAATACAAACTTACAAGTAAGACATTTGTAAATTTTGTACAACATATAGTAAACAAGTGTCACTTGTCTAAAACAAGCTTATATAAACTACTCTACTCCTTTCTTTCTCATTTCTTTGAATATGTCAAAACTAAAAACCTGGAAGAGGAAATTAAAACCCGAAAGTGGAAATTATCTCAAAAGCAAAACCTAGAAAGCTGATAAACCTTACCATATTAAAATACATTAAGCAAATCTTAAAGAAAGCAAAGATTCAACTGGTTAATGCAAGTTCAAATCAAATGGAAAACAAAGCAAATTCGAAAAAAAAAGCAGAAGCAAAGGCAATAATTTAAATCAAAACTCAGATCTTAAAACCAAAAACAAACTTTAATAATCAAGCTTTCAAGCCTGGAAATTAATGTCTGGATCAAGCAATCAGATCAACATCTCAACAATTCCTGATCATTTCCAATTCCAGCTCAAATTTGTTTCTCTATTCTTCTCTGTTTCTCTGCAGTCAGGTGAGCAAACTCACTTATCCTTGCCTATAACCTTGATATTGTGATTGATGTTTGAAGTGTGATATGAAAATGTTGTTTATTTTTGCCTGTATGTTGAATAAATAAATATATACATATAATATTCATGTCTGTGCATCTAGTATCTTAACAGGATTAAGAAAAAGATATTGAAAAATGTATATCTTCCTTTTCAAAAAAAATGAAGCTTTGATCTCTAAAAGGAAATTGTTAGTAATATTATAAATTTACTTTTAAAAATAATTCCAAGTAGATGTTATTCAAGAATATTTATAAATTTAGGTACTACAGTAAGATCTCTTCAGACATGAAAATTCAATGATTTTATTTTCAAGTTTTAGTTATATAAATAGATTTGTGTTTACAAACTATGTTTTTAAAAAAATAAAAACAAGATTTTTAAGCTAATATTTTAGGAGAAATTTAAATATGAACGCAAATGGGTTTTTTTGTCAAATTTTGTTGATCAGCGGAGTGTTAGGGGTTGTGATTAATAGTGAAGAAGGCTGGAAGGTTGGAGAATGCAAGAAAAATAACTGAAATTTTTTAATTCACCAGAGAAGCAGTTCGATGAGATTGTAGGGTTTAAGACTCGATTTTGTTTGATGTTATTCTTGAAGCATTTACGCCAACAAGTGATCATCGGACTAGTTTGGACCTGCGGAAGACGTTGCATAGGCTATAGAGGGATCTCTGGTCAGGGTGGTAGGGTGGCAGACGATCGGTGGTGATCGTGCGAGGTGTTTGTTAATCAGGGTATTCCTGATGGTTCCTATCATTGTTAACTTTAATAAACTAGAAATTTTAAATTGAAATAAATTGGTTAACTAAAATATGAAGTTAAATTTGATTTCATCAACCAAATTTGAAATTCTATTGTAATTTCTTGTGAGGATCCAAGTCCGAAGAAGGATAAGCTAGTGTATACTTTGAAGCATTCCGACCTGAATTTGGAATCCATACCTAGTGTTTGAGAATTGTGGAAGATTGAATCCATTTGTTTGTTCTTTTGGGGTCCAGATATACTCTACGAATGATTCGTTATCCTTGAACTAACCAATGCCCCTGCATATTCATAGACCGGATGGCCCGAGTATATTCGTTAAATATTGAATGAGTTCGTTCTCGTATCTATTGTTGATATTCTAATTTGGTAAGCCAAATGCAAATAGATATTCAGGTTGATCTCGTAAACATTCTTCATCTGTCTTTATTTCCTCCTTGTCCAGCAAATTTAGAGGACGAAATTTTCTTAAGGGGGAATTTGTAACGATCCCGATTTAAAATCAAATTTAAATTGGTAATTTGTTTAAATTTTAGAATTTAATTGTGCATTAATTTGAATTTTTAAAAATTAATAAGATATATACTTCTTTATTTATATAAATAAATTTTTAAAATTTGAAATTTGAAACTCAAAATAAATATTTTTAAATAGAATTAGATTATTAATAAAGAAATGGATTTGGAATTACAATAAAGTATGTTTGTGTGTGTGTGTATATATATATATATATATATATTGTAGAAAGAATTTTGGTTTGAAGTTCTTTAATAAATATATGGAAAACAAATTGGATTTTTTACTTTGGAATTAATATAGAAATTAGTTTTTAAATCATTTTGTTTATAAGTTATGCAAGTATAAATAATGGTTTGAAAATGTATAAAATGTGTTTTACAAAATTATAAAGTGATAAGGTTTAAATCTTTATTTATAAACTAATTAAAACAAAGGGCTGAACATAAATTTATTTGAATTTAACAAGTGTAAATTAAAGAAAAATACAAACTTACAAGTGTGAAGGTTTTAAAATATCTTAAGGCATTTGTAAATTTTGTACAACATATAGTAAACAAGTGTCATTTGCCTAAAACAAGCTTATATAAACTACTCTACTCCTTTCTTTCTCATTTCTTTGAATATGTCAAAAATAAAAACCTGGAAAAGGAAATTAAAACCAGAAAGTGGAAATTATCTCAAAAGCAAAACTAAGTTTGAAGGTATTTTTAATACATACATACATACATACATACATACATACATATATATATATATATATATATATATATATATAATACATATATAACCTTTATTTCGAAAGGTTATGTTAAATAAACTTAATAATATTAAGAAGTTAATTTATAAAAGATATTTTTTATTAATTAACCAGGTTAATTTATTTTGTTAATAAAAATTAATTACATGGTTTATTAAATTAAAGATTTTTTTAATAGTTAAGTAATTAATTAAGATAAAAGGATTATCTTTTAATTTGATTAAATTCTTAAGTGATTAAAGATTAATTATTTGATTTAAGTTTACAAAGATATTACTTAATGTAAGTTATTTAAAAGAATAACTAATTAATTAATGATTGATTAAAGATTAATTAAAGGTTGATTAATGATTAATTAAAGGTTGATTAAAGGATAATTGATTGATGATTAAAGGTTAATAAATCAAATAATCAAAGGATAATTCATTATGTGATTAATTAATCAATGTTATTTGTTAAGGAATAATTAATCAAGGTGATTATTATTTTTTAGCAAAGCTAGCGAGGTTGGCTGGTCCCCTACCAAATTTTATTTAAAAGAAAAGGAAAACTACTCAAAACATGCTTTGAGCAGGAGAAAACAAAGGAGTAAACAAA
The DNA here is from genome assembly GCA_030765085.1 of Allium cepa. Classification (NCBI taxonomy): domain Eukaryota; kingdom Viridiplantae; phylum Streptophyta; class Magnoliopsida; order Asparagales; family Amaryllidaceae; genus Allium; species Allium cepa. Next base: position 489,531,048 of record CM060937.1, on the reverse strand, counting down.
GAGCAGAGCCAAAAAAGAAAACTAAACAATAAGGACAAATACAAGAGGGAAAGGAAAATTGCATGGGGCAGAATGCAAGCACGAGGCAGGAAATGACAAGAACAACCCGAGGCAAGAAACAGGGCAAGAGAGGGCGTCGATTGGGAGAAACAGGTGAGACAACCCGAAGTGAACTCCAAATCCACCATGAAGACTTACCAATCCCGAAGAAGAGGGAATAGAAAGGACTTGCGATCCTATAACTCGTTTATAATGGAATGTTTCAACACTGACCACAGCTGAAGATGGGACTGTTCCATATTATTAAAACATCACTGACTTCTCTCCCTCCAAATAGTTTGAATATACTTCTTAAGACAATAACAAAGTAATTCACCCGCATCATCCTTCTTTCTTGTGGATTTAAGAATCAAGTCCCACTCAAGTGATGACTGAATAGGCACACAAGACCTTCCAAGATTGACCATCATTCTCTCCCAAATTTGTTGCAGATATCTGCATTCAAAGAACAAGTGCTTTCCACTCTCAATATCACTTTTGCAGAACACGCACAAGTGATCAGAAACAGACACAAACCCAAACATCCTGTCTTTAGTCGTGATAGCATTAGTTAGAACTCTCCACAACATAAGAATGTCAGAGGGTGTGGAGTGCTTATTCCAGACAATTTTGTGCCATGGAAACTTTGGCTTGTATCGAGTGTTAGATAATATGTGATAAACATGCTTTATAGAGTTGGGCTTACCATCCCAGTAAAGCTCATCAGCATCTGGAAAAGAGTTTTGATAATAACTTAAACTAGCCCAGAATTCTCTCAAATTTTGGTTACTAGTATAAGGGCGGGACAACTTATTGTCCACAATGAAGTCAACAGCTTTAGCATTACAGTTTATTCCAGATTGCTATATTTGTTGTTGAGTTAGGATAGCAGACAGGATGAGACCATTACTTATCCAAGGATCATTCCAGAAATTCTTATTGCTTTGACGAGAGAGAATATTTGAGATAAGGCAGGAAAGAAGAATGCATAGATAGGATCTTTCGCCAAATCCAACTGCAACCAGACGGGGGTTCCAAAGACCAAAAGCTTTTGTTTCTTAAATTATGAGTGACAGTCCATTAAATCCAAAGGCAATTTTTATTTGATAGTAACGAGTAAAAATGATGAGTGATTGCAACTATATTCCATCTCTCAATGTTAAGGATTCCCAAGCCACCATAAGACAGAGGTTGTTCGATGGTTTCAAAGGAGCAAGGAATAGGCTTCCTGTTGTGAATGCTGCCGGTCCAGAAGAACCGTAGCATAGCACGTCTGACCAGACGAAGCAGTTTTTTGGGTAGAAGAAAGGTTCTAGCCTAGTAGACCATAATGGAGAAGCATACTGATTTAATCATGGCGAGTCTGCCGGCCCGAGAGAGAAATCGATTGGCCCAGTTATCAAGCTCTTTAGTAATTTTATTGTAAAGCGGAACACAGTTAGCAAATGTGACTCTAGAAGAGCAAAAAGGGATGCCCAGGTAAACCATATCACTTTGCATGGGTTGAAGTCCAGAATAAGCAGTCATCTCAGAGGATAAGGAGGGAGGAATACCAGCAAACAAAATGGAGGATTTGGAAAGGTTAAGCTTAAGACCTGAGCAAGAGTAAAAGATGTCAAGGGTTCCTTTTAATGTCTATGGACTCACGAAAAGGGGAAGTGAAGATCATAATGTCATCAACAAAGAGAAGGGAAGTGATCAGAGGCTGTTTACATTTAGGATGGAATTTTATCTCTTTGGATCGAAATCTGGCATTAAGCATACTTGTTAGAATCTCCACAACTAAGAGGAAAATGTATGATGATAGCGGATCACCTTGGCGAATGCCTTGTTTGCTTTTAAAGTACCCTACAACTTTACCATTGTATTTAAGAGAGAAGGTAGGAGAGGTATGCAAATGTATATCGAAGCTACAAAAGGCTTCGGGAAACCCATCAGAGCCATGACTCTCACGATGGTAGACCATTGAACACTGTCATAGGACTTAGAGAGATCAAGTTTCAACATAGCACTTGGAGTTGTGTTAGCGCGACCATACCCCTTTAGAAGCTCATGCGCTAACATCACATTATCCAAGGAGTTTCTTTTGGGAAGGAAGGCAGCCTGATTAGAAGAAATGAGGTCAGGCAGAACAGATTTAAGTCTGGTAACAATAATTTTGGCTATGCACTTGTACATCACGTTGCAGCGAGATATGGGTGTAAAGAGAAAACATCTATAGGAGGGTGGGTTTCGGGAACGAGGACTAGATTAATTGCATTGACTTCATTTAGCAACTTGAATTTAGAGAAGAAGTTGTGGATAGCAAGGCAAAAGTCAGGTTTAATGATTTCCTAATTGTGGGTGAAGAACTTTACATTAAAATCATCAGGACCACTGCTAGATTTCTTATTCATACTGAAGAGAGTGAATTTTATTTCATCGTTAGTGACAACAGAGATAAGGTGGTCAGCTTGGGTATGATTAATGGATGGGAGGTCAATGATGTCAATAAGATGAAGGATAGCTTCAAAATTTTCAGAATTTCCAAGAAGGCAAGAGAAGTACGTCATCAGAGCATTGTCTATATCAAGAGGAGAGGTGAACATAACACCATTAACATCCTGAATTCGATATATCTGCTCATGAGCTTGCTTAGCTTTTATTGCAGCATGGAAATAAGCAGTGTTGTTGTCTCCCTTAGTCATCCATTTTGAATTAAGTTGTTGTCTCCTCATGGAGCATTCCATCCTTAATGCATCAGAAAGAGATATAAAAAGATCACTCTCATGAGCCACAATCTCATCATCATTAGGACTGTTGTGCATTTGGACTTGAACTTCTTCTAGTTGCTTCCTAATAGCCTTTGACTTCAAAATTCCCTTCCAAAGTTGCTCTTGGACCAGCCTCTGAGAGAATGTTTGACATGCTTTAGTTTCCTGCAAAATTTAAAAGTAGGATTACCGTAACATGAGGTGGACCAAGCTTCTTTTAGTATATTAGTATACCTTGGTTCATTAGGCCAGATATTATAGTATTTAAAACTTCTTTCCTCAAGCATGGCAGGAGGACCAAAGGAGAGAATGATGGGGGAATGGTCTGACAGAATTGGAAGTGGAAGGTGAGCAGAGAGGGAGGGCCATGTTGATAAAGATTTAAAGTTATAAAAGGAGTGACCAATTATGGTCAAAATTCTATGCCCAGTTCGACTACGTTTACTCCAAGAAAACTTGGATCCAGATTTATTGATTGTCATCAGATTGGCATCCTCAATGGCAATATTAAGAGGCTAGATGTCTTCAGGAGCTAGCGGCAAACCACCAAATTTGTCATCAAGGTTTAAGCAACTGTTAAAATCACCAAGGATAAGCCAAGGATGGGATTCTTGCCGGAAAGCAGGAATTTGTCGAAAGAAGGACTGTTTGATGGATGGGGAGTTTGAAGCATAGATAATGGTGAGATAGAAGGATATGGAGTCAGGGATGAAAGAAGCATAGAAATGGATCGAGTGCCACTCGGGGTGGAAAGTGATCGTTCGAGATCGAGTGCCACTCGAGGAAAAAAGCGATCGTTCAAGATCGTATGCCGTTGGAGGCGAAAAACTATCATTCGAGATCGATCGTTCGAGATCGTGTGTCGTTTGGGGCAAAAGCGATCATTCGAGATCGTGCGCCATTCGGGGTGAAAAGCGATCGTCCGAGATCAGGTGCCATTCGAGGTGAAAAGTGATCACTGGAGATCGAGTGCCGTTCGGGGCGAAAAGTGATCGACTAAGATCGTGTGCCATTCGAGGTGGAATGTTATCATTCGAGATCTGTTTGAGGCAAAATGTGATCCTTCAAGATCAGGCGCCGTTCGATGCGAAATGTGAGGACTGGATGGTACTTGGAATTATTAATGTTAGATTTCACATTCGAGCGAGTCTTTAATCAAAACGTCTAACCAACAAAATCAAGTTTAAGTACCAAAAAGAAAAACAAAAGCAAAAAAATAAAACTCCAAAGCGCACACATCTCTCGGTGTGACGGTTTATTGTTATATCAGAGCATGCGTAAAGAACATTTGCGATCCCATACATGTGTAAGTGACTTAGCCATTTTATTGCGGAGCTTATTACTTACTCATTGTCATTCCAATCAGTTGATGACAAGTTGACGCCTCGATCCAAGGCAGTTTTCATTTGATGTGGAAGGTGGTCGCTCATGCTCCACTACCGTTGCTCATGTTCTCATGTATTGCAACAACCTACCATTTCGAATATGTTCCACAATCTCATACTTCAAGTGCCTGCGGTTGTTTGTACTATGCCCGTCCAGCTCATGGAATAGACAATATTTTTCTGATTTCTTTTCATTATTGGTAGGCTCCCTCCTCATTGGCCTTCGATAGGGAATCTGCCTCCTAGTGTCCAGATATATTTGTTCTAATGTTTCAGTTAATTCCGTGTAAGAGGTGAATCTCGGTTCCCTTCATGGACGCTTCGATCCATCAAAGTCGTCTTCTGCTTTTCATTTGCCTTTGTCATTCTTATTTACATATCTTAATGATCCTATACTTTGCACAGCATTCACCTTCGGTTTATTTGCTCATGCGTCTTCCTGCCGCAAAAACCTTTCCGCGTCATGATAAAATTCCCCAAGATCCATAAATGGATCCCATGCTAACGAATCCTTGAACTTCATGCCATCAGTAATTCCAGAAATAGCTGCCTTCAAAACTATAGATGGATCTAGATGATCCATCAATGCCGCCGCGGCATTAAACCGTGTTAAGATACTCCTTAGGGACTCTTCCGTCCTCTGTTTTAGTGTTTCCAAACTCATCACATTCTTGGGTCTCGAGATGTGGACCCTAAATTGTCTCATAAACCCATCAATCAATTTCGTCCATATGCTGATAGAGACGCTTTTCAACTATTTGAACCACAGTGCAACTATATCCGTCAAATACAAAGGAAAGCACCATGGCATGACTTCCTCGGATGCCCGCATTACTTCCACGGTCTTATGTATCTTGTCATATGAACATTAGGATCTGTTTTTCCATCATAAGTCTCAAGAATAGTCAGTTTAAACTCTGGTGGATTCCCAGCTTTCCTGATATTAGGAGTGCAGGGACTCCTGTTGACATCCTCGAGAACCCTGTTCATTAATCCTCCATGCATAGCTTGCCTTATCATTTTGCAAACCTGTCATTGTCTTCTATCGGTGGTCTCTTATCATCATGCCCAAGCAGCCCCCTGAGTCGACAAGGGAATTCGTGGATGTACTCCTCCGTTCGATCATCCAAATTTCGATTGACAACAAGCCCCATAGGATTGATCACAGGTCCTCCGACATCACGATCAACTAGACCTAGAGGCACATCCCCACCCTGTGGGAATCGGTACCGACCCCTCTGGAGGGATTGGTGTCGACCCTTCTAGGTCGGCGGGGGAGGGGGGGTTGCCCCCGACTATTTTTCTCCATTATTTTGCCTATTAGTTCCATCCCCATGTTCTTGGTACTGGTTTTCAATGATTCCTGCAGCCTCGACTCCTTGGCCTATAACTCTAGTAGCTCCTATTGTTCTAACTCCTTGGTTTTGTATTCCTGCCATTGCTGTGGATCCGGCGTGTCCAATTTGTCAGAGTAGATTCTACATCATCTCCTCCAACCTTTTCAGTATCCTCTCCTACATAACATCCATCATCGTTTCCATCTCGTCTTTGGTAATAAAGATTGAAGTTTGATTAGCTCTTGACGAAGCCTACTAACTCCCTTTACGAAGGCTCCTATCTGTTCTCTATCTCCTTGTTGATTGCTTAGCCATTTCTTTCTAAATCCAAGTTTCTAAGCTTTCAAATCCAAGATCTTAACTGTCAAATCCCTTAGTGCAAGCTCTCTCAATGAAAGCACCAAAATGGTTGTGCTAAAATTGGTCATAAATACCCAAAAACAGGTTTGTGTAGAGAAGTAAATGAAGAAACTAAATTAAAATAGAGGAATATATCAAAACAATAAGCAAATCCAAATAAAAATCAAGAACAACAAGTTTTATAGTAGTTCAGCTGACTCCGGCGTACGTCCGCTCCAAAGATTTTCCTTTTATTAGATTATATTATTGATTACAGTTACAAGTTTGTGAAATTTGAGAGTAAAAATGGTAGAGATTTCCTAAGTAGAAGATAAAGAGAAGCAGAATGAAGTCCCTTTTCCTGTCTCCATGCCTGCTATATTTATAGGTGAAGGCAACCTTCAGCTTGACTGACGTCTCAAAGCCTGGAATCCTCTGACCACTTGGGCCCATCACGAGGAAAACTTAGCCCAACGTACCGTACTAACTGAAATTATCATGTCGACCCAATCCACATTATGCCGAACCAATAGTCTTCATACCCCATGCCGACCCGATGGTCTTTATACCCCATGCCGACCCGATGTTCTTTGTATCCTATGCCGATCCATTTTGACATGTCAAAATGACTTGGTATGTCGAACCTTTGTCTCCATATCCTATGCCGATCTTACCACCATATGCTATACCGACCCGAACAACGCCATACACTATTCCGACCGAAGCTATTTCATATACTTTGCCGATCCAACCTCTACTATACGTTATACCCACCCAAGCCATTTCATGTACTTTGCTGATCCAACCTCTGCTTTATGTTATGCCGACCCCAGCCATTTCATGTACTTTGCCGATCCAACCTCTACTATACGTTATGCCGACCGGAGCAATTTCATGTACTTTGCTGACCCGAACACTACTACACTAATCCCTCATTTTCCATAAAGGTATGACGATCCCTTTCATGCCATGGAGATATACCTATCCCTCATGTTATGTCGATCCCTTAGATTCTAAGCTAACATCTATATTTTAAGCGCCCTGCATTGTTTATTTACCAACTCCATCCAACTTTGGATTCATATAACCATTCGGGTCCTACAACCATCGACCTACACTCGTCAGGCTTGATAATCATGAAGTCTGTTGAGTTAAATCCATCTAGCCTTGACAAAAGATGGGCTAACACTTAGAAATTAGTTGTATTTGATTGTCCACTGAGTGCTTTAAGGGTTCTGATTGATACGTCTGATCAGCGTTATCGTTGGAGATTCCTAAATGCTTTTACGTGGTAGTACGACACAACATTTTGGAAATGCTAAGAAAAATTTTCCTTCAAAGTTGTATATTATATTACAAAGTAATATATTGTTATTTTAGGAAAAGAAAATATGATATTTGCAAAATTTAAATATTTTTTAAACAAAGTTTACAACTAGTGGGTATTAGTATGAAGTCGAAATCAATGTCGAGGCATTGTTGCATATTATTATTTGTGCCAAAAATGGTCACAAACACTCGGTTGTATATGAAAGCACCAATTTAAAAAAACAAAATCCAAATAGAAAGGTAAGCACATAGATCAACGATGAAGTAGCAGAAATGTAAAGGAACACACGAGTTTTATACTGGTTTGGCAAACTCTGGTCTACGTCCACTCCAATAACCTTTTATTTACAATGTAAGATTATAAGTACAATTATTTTTTCCTTAAAAAATTATTGGAGGAAATGATAAGAAGTGATGAAGGAGAGTCAGCCGAAATGGCAATTTGCAATGAGCCAAGTTCGCTATATTTATAGGTGAAGAATTATATGGACCTGGCTGAAATTTCTACAGAAGAACCTCCAGGTTCATACGACTTGACCCACAAAATTTAGCATCGATCAGACACAAAAAAATAATTTAGGCCAATTGTTCCATACTAAATCCAATGGGAATGCGATCGTTTTTTGGGTATCCCCCATGCGTCTAGTCCTTGCTCCCAAAATTTCATGCCATTCCGACTAATCATTATGAGATATTAGGTTATCTTCGCTGTTTTGACTAGAAATTGAATCATAGAAGATCATTCCATGCTTCATCCTTTTGAGCTACGATTGATCATGTGGGTTTTCCATGTCTACTTTCTCTTCAAATTTTGTACAATTGCGAAGTGCCGTTTGTGAGATATCACGTTTTATGTAAAAGTATGGATCGTTATGATGATTTGTGCGATCATTTTAATAACGATCGGCCACTTTTCCAAGATTTCATTTTTTGTGATGCGATCAATTATGGGCATGATCCATGATGTAAGATACTTACTCTCCAATTTCGTGCAATCTCGATGTACTGTTTGTGAGATATTGCATTTCCATAAAACTTTGGATATTGTGTTGATTTGTGCGATCGTTTCAATAACGATCGGACTCTTTTCCAAGGTTTGTTGCGATTGTTTTTATGGGCTCTCCTCTTTAATATATTGATGCTTTGAAAGTTTAAAATGCATTACTTTTTTAGATTTTGAGAAATTGATCGTTCTTCATCGATTTACGCTGTTTTATGGATCATTCCCGATCAATCTATATAAATTCTTCTTTTGCCCATAACTCGAGCATACGAACTCCAATTGAATTAAAATTTGAAATGTGGTCTTATGGGACCTTCCTTGTCGCTTCATATTGATGGCTACTTGATTGGAACCAGGTTCGAATCCACCCAACAATTGTCCGAGCCCGATAACCGTCTCTTGGGCTTCCTGCCTTGATGATCACAGAAGCCATTTAGGCAACTTTTATGATATATTGTCTTGCCAAAAGATGGTATAACATTTTCCCCCTAAAATATGTCATGCAGTAGGAAGGCGTGTTTTGAATTGCCTTAAGTCCAATGTTCAAAACACGTTGATGACCTATGAACAAAACTGTGATCTTACCTGATTATTAGTGATGGCCGTTCAGGACTGTTAATCAAGTTCATAGCGGTTCCAAGTTGATTATGATCACATGGGATCGAGTGTCTGTTCGAGATGAAATGCGACCATTTGAGATCGAGTGCTTGTTTAAGGAAAAATGCGATTGTTCGAGATCGAGTGCCTGTTCGAGGTGTAATATGATCGTTCAAGATCGAGTGCCTGTTCGAGGCGTAATATGATCGTCGAGATCGAGTGCATTTCGAGGCGTAATATGATCGTTCGAGATCGAATGCCTATTCACATGTGATCCTTTGAGATTGAGTGCCTGTTCGAGGCGAAATGTGATCGTTTGAGATCATGTGCCTATTCAAGGAGAAATGTGATCATCCGAGATCGAGCGCCTGTTCGAGGTATAATTTGATCGTTTGAGATCTACTTTCATTCGAGGCGAAATGTGATCATTCTTGATCTAGTGCCGTTCAACGCAAAGTATGATCGTTCATGATCGTGCGCCGTTCAATGCGAAATATGATCGTTCGGGATCAAGTGTTGTTTGAGGCGAAATGTGATTGTTCAAGATCGATCTAACGTGAACCTGGGGCATGACCCCAAGTATGGATCGATCGACACCGATCGTTCTAAAATGATTGGCCCCGATCGTTCCTGGTTGGTCAAGGGCTGCTCCCTGCTGTTCCACTCCATCCTGCATCCTATTAGCTTCGTTTCCTTAGTCTTGATTCTAGTTTTCCTTGGCTCCAGCTTCATGATCCATATTTCTAGTGTTTCCTGCTACTATATTTCCTTAGTTTTGAGCTCCTGCTTATCCAATCTTTCGGAGTATATTCTGAATCTTCTCCTCCTATTTCTTTAGCATTCACACTTGCATAACACCCGTCATCGTTCCCATTTCATCTCTGGTGATGTAGATAGATGCTTGATTTGATCCAGCTCCAGAAGTAGCCTCATAACTCCCTCCATGATGGCTCATATCTGCTAATAGTCTCCTTGTTGATTTCCTGGCCATTGTTTCCTAGATCCAACTATCCAAGCTTCCAAATCCAAGATCCTAGCTTCCAAATACATGGGTGCAAATCCTTTCTCAGTGAAAGCACCAAAATGTTCTCCTTAGAAAATTAATTAAGGAAGAGAAAAGAAGTAACAAAGGAGAGTTAGCTGAAAATGTTCCTTGCAATGAGCCAAGTCCATTATATTTATAGGTGAAGACATGCATGGATCAGGCAGAAATTTCAGTAGAAGAAGCTCCAGGCCCGTACGACCCGACCAACAAAATTTGGAATCCACTGAACACAAAAAATTAATTTAGGTTGATTATTCCATACTTAAGGGGGCTGCAATTATTTTTATGAGGTCCCCCATGCCTCTAGTCCTTGCTCCTAAAGTTTTGAGCCATTCCGACTTACCGTTTGTCAGATATCGATCTTCGCCATTTTGACTAGAAATTGGATCAGCGAAAATCATTCCACACTTCATCCTTTTGAGCTATGATCGGTCATGTGGGTTCCTTATGATGTTAGCTACTTGCTCTCCAGATTTCATGCAATTTCGACGTACGTTTATGAGATATCACATTTTTCGTAAAACTATGGATCCTTATGATGGTTTGTACAGTCCTTTCAATAACAATCGGACACTTTTCTAAGATTTCACCTTTTGAGTATGATCAATCATGGGGGTGCTCCATGACATAAGTTACTTGCTCTCCAAATTTCATGCAAGTATGACGTAGGGTTTGTGAGATATTGCATTTTCCATAAAATTATGGATCGTTATGCTGATTTGTATGGTCGCTCCAATAAAGATCAGCCTCTATTCCAAGATTTAGGAGTTCTGTCATGCGATCATTTTTATAAGCTTCACTCTTCAATACATTGATGCCCTGAAAATTTCGAGTGCATTGTAGATTTTGAAATACCGATCGATCTTCGCCGATTTACGTTGTTTTATGGATCGTTCCCAATTGATCCATATAAATTCTTCCTTTGCCTATAACTCCAGCATACGAACTTCGATTGACCTGAAATTTGAAATGTAGCCTCACGGGGCCTTCCTTGTCACTTTATATTACTTGATTGGCACCCGGTTCGAATCCGTCGAACTATTTCCCATAGTTCCAAATATCATCGATTGCCGAGCCCGATACCGTCTCTCTGGGCTTCCTGCCTTGATGATCACAGATGTCATTTAGCCAACTTTTGTGATATACTGCCTAGTCAAAAGGTAGTATAAAAGTTGTCCTAAGCAGTCAAAACTACAACAAATCAGTGAAACGAATCATTACAATTTATGACAAGACAACATTGTATATTTTAAAATAAATTAATTTATGAATTGTTGTATGTAAATACTTATTTGATTAAGTTTGAGCCAAAAGAAATTCTTTAATAAGATATAAATATATATGGATATAAAGTAGTTTTTTTTCCAAGTTAAAGATAAATTTTCTAAAAAGAGTTAAATAAGTAAATAAACGTATGTAAAGAGTGTATGAGAGGATGTTAGATATTCCATGTATTATATTGAATATGATTAATATCTTTTCAAAGAAACAAGGTTCATTGAAGAAAAAAATTAATTATTTATCTATAGAATAAAAGATGATTATTTGGAAAGAAAAATTAAGTTACTTTTCAACTTTATAAGTTTAAATTATCAATGAGAACTCGAATTTTAGCAACTCTTAGTTTTCCAAAAGAAAGATTTAAAAATAAAACAAACTGTGAAGTTCTTGAAGAAAAAGAAAATGAAGTGAAAGCGGTAAGGGATTTTCGAAAATAATATATATGAATTAAGAAGGAGATATTTTATAAAGTACACATAAAATAAATTTATAAGGAAAGCTTTTCAAAATGGGGTAACAGTTTTGAGAAAAATATATAATGAAATTTATGATTTGTGAATGAAAAAGTTGAAAAAAATTACTCTGTCTTGGCTTTAAAATTGCACCATTGCGAAGTCATAATAAAAATAAAGTGCAGACTTACTCAATATTGAAAATGACTGGATCATGCAATATGGAATATTAAATAAACTATCTACTTATGTAGACTGTAAATGTAAAGGTAAAGTAATAAAGTAAATGACACCAGAGATTTTATACTAGTTCAAACTTCCCGTTCTACATCCCGTCCCAAACTCCTTTTGAAATTTGACTATCAACCCTCACTTAACCCGAAGAAGTGATATTACACCACCCGTGCAACCAAACAGGACTTCAATTGCCTAAACAATAGAATAGTACTTTAATCGCCTGAGCAACCGAACAGGACTTCTAATATGAATAGAAATGTTTTTGATTGGGTATGCTCTTGAATAGCACTAATAAGTCAATAACATACACCCTTCCTATAATCTTCTCCCTTATAGTATATTGTGTAATTTGTGAAGATGGAAAGTTTATTAAATCACCAATGGAGTTTGCTTGAATGTACAAGTGATTAGAACGATGTGTTGAATGTTTAGAGCAAGATAGTTTTGAATATAAGAATAGAATAAATATTAGTGATTAAAATAGTGGAATTCATGGCTGGTTTATAATGATTAATAGTTACAATTGTTCGTAAAAGGTAGCCATTAAAGGATATGGAAGCAAATCTTGAATCAAGAGTTGTTATTTTTCATTGAATTGAAGTATCTTTTCAAAATACAGCAATTATGAAGATTCAACCGTCTGAATGGAGCAATTTAGCCAGCTGAATCAATGTAAAGTCAAATTCAAGAAAATAGTGCAAAAGAGACATAATTTAATCGGCAAACATACAAGGTCAGTCGTTTGAATGTTCAAAGAAAATTGCGCACATACATAGAATTCAGCCGGCTGACTTATGCCATTCAGCCGATTGAGTTTGTTTTTTCCGGCTTATCTAAATGTTTTGAAAAACTCTATATTGTGTGTGCATGCATATACCACTTTGGAGAAATTTTAACATATATTTACTACTTAATTAGACCTTAAATTTAATATTTTGCTGAAGCTTCAATCCGGAATCTGGTCTACAAAATTTTTAGACTATTTCTCGTGTGAAAACAATATTTTCCCCTGCAGGTTTGATTAGTTCATATAATATTTACTTATATAATTGTCACAATCAAAAACATCACTATATAGAGTAATTTTCTCCCCCTAACTGTATAATCCCCCTATCGTTATGACGTACCATTACCTCCCTCTTTGTCACCGACAAAAAGGACAAATTGAAAATTTGAACGTCGTGTTTGTGGCTTTATTTCCATATGTATTAGAAAATTTGGTATATATCTCCCCCTTTATATGTTATGTACCTGGGAAAAATTGAGATACATGTTCTGGTACCTATTTTTATGTTAGGGTCCGGGGATTAAGTCTTGGAAAGCCATACCCATTTAGGTGTGGTTCAACCTTTATAAACATAATTTTCATTATTAACTACTATACCAAAATAATCATCAATGTATTTTTCTCTATTTTTCCAATTAACCACAACACAAATGCTTAAATCATTCTTATTCATATTTCTCGTCAATGATTTTGTACTTCTAGTGATATTATGAACATTATTGGTCATAGTAGTACATAAATTTCTATGAAAATTGATTTTATATTCTACTAGAAATCTAGCATTAGCACTAACATTTTTACTATACATGAAAGCATATCTAGTGCTATTTCTTCGATTAGTTTTATTATATCCTAAACCAGTTTATCACGTAAAGGTCATAAATTCATGTTTAAATCATTTTGACCTTTATTAAATTTCATGAATTCATTTTTATGTTTTTCAAATTTAGTTTTAAAGTCACAACTGTTATTTTCAAAAGAAATATTACTATTTTCAAAATATTAATTTTTAATTTAATTCAAAATTCTTGTTTTTAACGTACAGTTCTCATTTTTGAGAAGAAAATTTTGAGATTCTGAATTATCTGAAGAAGATTGTAATAAATCATTTTGTCTTTTCAAATCGAAATTTCTTTTAAAAAAATTTCTTTCCCTTTTTCATATAAGGTATTTTGTTCATCCAGAAATTCTTTAAGAGTATTAAAGTTACTTTTTAAAACATAAATTTTATTTTCTAAATTTCATTTTTCATTTTTCATTTTCAAGTTTGACAGATTTCAACTTTTCTAAAATATTAAAATTAATCTTTGAGATCTTAACGCTTATAATAACCAATTCATTATTATCAATTAATAAAATTGGTAAATTACGAAATACCTTTTGTAGTTCTCATTGGTGGCTTTGACAATGATTTTGCTTGTTGTATTTTGATTGGATCTTTTTCTGGCCATTATTCTACGATGTTGTGATGATCGATAGAATTCCAGGCTCTGATATCAAACGAAAGTGACTTAGGATCGTGCCAAATGGAATATTAAATAAACTATCTACTTATGCAGAGTGTAAATGTAAATGTAAAGTAACAAAGTAAATGGCACAAGAGATATTTATACTGGTTTGAACTTCCTGTTCTACATCTAGTCCTAGACTCCTTTTGGAATTTAACCATCAACCCTCGCTTAACCCGGAGGTACAGGTATTACACCGCCTGAGCAACGAAATAGGACTTCAACTACCAAAGAAACATAATAGGACTTTAACCGCCTGAGCAACCGAACAGGTCTTCCATTACAAATAGAAATGTTTATGACAGAGTATGCTCTTGAATAACATTGATAAGTCAACAACGTACACCCTTCCTATAATCTTCTCCTTTGTGGTATATCATGTAATGTGTGAAGACAGGAAGTTTATTAAATCCCTAATGAAGTTTGCTTGAATGTACAAGTAGAACAAAGTGTTGAATGTTTAGAGCAAGATAGTTTAGAATAAAGAATGAGAATTAGAATAAATATTAGTGATTAAAACAGTGGAATTCATAGCTATTTATAGTTATTAATAGTTGCAGTTGTTCGTGAAAGGTAGCCATAAAAGGATATGGAAGCAACTCTTGAATCAAGAGTTGTTTCTGTTGATTGAATTGAAGTGCCTTTTCAAAATATAGTGGTTATGAGGATTTAGCCATCTGAATAGAGCAATCCATCCAGCTAAATCGATCTAAAATCGAATTAGCAAGAAAACTGTGCAAAAGAGGCATAACTCACCTGGCTGAACATGCAAGGTCAGTCGTCTGAATGTTCAAAGAAAATTGTGCACATGTACAGAATTCAGGCGGTTGACTTATGCCATTCAGCCAGCTGAGTCTAATTTTTTCTGGCTTATCTAAATGTTTTAAAGAACTTTATACTATGTGTGCCTGCATATACCATTTCAGGAAGATTTTAACATAAATTTACTACTAACTCAGACCATGAACTTAATACTTTGCTGAAGCCTGCATCCGAAATCTGGTCTACAAATTGTTAGACTATTTCTCGAGTAAAAACAATATCTTCTCCCACAAGTTTGGTTAGTTCATATAATATTTACTTATATAGTTGTCATAATCAAAACCATCAAAATTCTAGGTTCTAACAAATACGAAATTCTTGCATTAAATTCTTTAAATAAATGTGCTTATGTAATTTCGAATCATGCAAGTGGAAATAACTTTTTAATAAATTTTTAAGTAAGACTGATTTTGTTACAAGTTCTAAAATATGATCTAAATAAAAAGGAAAAAAAGATCGTTAATACTTAAAACAAACTTGTTCATTTGCTGATATTCATATTATCCTACTACATTTACTACAATCAACATGCCTAAGAATTTCAAGTTCTAAGGTATGCTCTAAAATGGTGTAATAAACAAATATAATTTATATAACTTTTTTTATTACAGGTCGATCAAAAACGTGTTGCAAACTCTCAGTCCTGTTACTTTAAAATTTCATTCCCTAAGCTATATACTGGTAGTAATTTGATCATAATGTTTCAATTTCTAGTCGGAATTCGATAATTTCATATGTTTCAGAAAGCAGACTTCATGTGGAACTTTCGTATTGAAACTTTTACGAATTTTGATCATATGTCGATCGAAACCATGTTGGAAACACTCAGTCCTGTTCCTTTGAAATTTACGTTCCCTAAGCTAAATGTTGTTAGTAATTTGTTCATATTCTTTTCATTTCTTGTCGGTTTTTGACATCTTTAAATGTTTAGGAAAGCTAACTTCATGGGTAACAATTTTCATCTTGAACAGTTGCAATTTTGAACAAAGGTAGATTTGAAACGTATTCCAAACAGCCAGTCCCGTTCCTCTGAAACTTATAATTCCTAAGCTAAATAATGTTTGTAATTTGATCATATCATTTTGAATTCTTTTTTAGATTTGGATAATTTAGATGCTTTGGAATACTAACTTTGTGTATGACAACTATCATGTTGAACACTTTCACAAATTTTGAGCATAGGTCGATCAAATACTTGTTGTAAACTCTCAATCTTGTTCCTATAAAATTTACATTCCCTAAGCTAAACACCGTTAGTAATTTTATCATATCATTTTCATTTCTAGTCGGATTTTGATAATTTCAATTGTTCCAGAAAGTCGACTTTGTGTGCGAAAACTTTTATGTTGAGCACTTTAAAAAAATTTGAGGATTGATAGATCAAAAACCTGTTTCAAACTCTCAAACCTGCAATTTACTACTCCTCTGAAATTTACACTTCCTGAGCTAAGTATTATTAGTAATTTGGTCATATCTTTTTCGTTTCTAGTCTGATTTTGATAATTTTAGATGTTTTGGAAAACTGACTTCGTGTGCGCCAACTTTTATTCTGAACACTTTTAATTTTTTTGATATTAGCTGCTTTGAAAACCTATTCCAAAATAGAGTCCTTCGCTATCCTGAATTTGAGCTTAGTTAAAGCTTCAATCTTTATTTCTTGATTGTTTTTGCTTGAACTTTCTTTCACCTATTTTCTTACTTGATAACTGCATTTTAAGTCATATGTTAGGTTTAATAAAAATTAACCTTAGTTAATAATAATGCGCTTGCTAAAAAGTTTTTAGGTAATTGATGTTTGATTCTATTCAAAATTATGTAATCTTAAGATAAAACAATTAATGTAGACAATAGTATAATTCCTTGCAAATTATTATTAATTTTGTTGACTTTGTAATGTGCTGAAATATTACTGTTTATGGGCTATGAGTAATTTCAAACCTAATACCAAACTTATTATTTCGATTTTTAGCAAAACAACTATGATATTATTATATCATAAAAAAGATTTTAGGAACAAAGGAATAACTTTAACTGGATGAGATAGTACCCATTCCACCAGCTGAATGATTTATCAAAATCACGGTAACTAGCCTTTGCTGTAATAGTCAACGGCTAGCCGCACGGCTAGTATATATTAATATTAACACAAATGATAGTTATATCTATCATTGATAAAAAATTTATCATTATTTGAGGCTGTGTAAGTTCATTCTCCGAAATCACAGTATTAGATTTCATGGGTTTTGGAATGTATTCATTATAACGAGTGGCAATGCAGTGAGATCTTATTTTTATAGGCAGTAGAAGATAAGGAGGCATCCACTTTTGTTGTGATGATTATACGTCCTGACATTGACTTTTGACATAAGCCAAACGTCAACGAAAAGATGCTATAAAATCACATGGTCCTGGTTACTTTATGGTTACTCTTCATACTCTGAAAATTTTATATAATTTCATTTGCTAAAGAAATGGTTAGACTAACGAGATTAAATACTATTAATAAAGTCCTTCATTTTACGACACTTTCAAGATATTAGAACTTAACAGTTTCTAGTGCATTATTTGTTCACTTATTTGCATGTCATATTGTTGTATCTTTATGGTTATTATTCTCTCACACTAGGTTCATTTAGCCTGATCCGGATTTATATTTATTTATAATGATTAGGGTAGTCTGGGGATTGTAATAGAAGGAATTCATTTAAATTTATGATTCTAGTTTCTCCATATTTTTGATATATTGCTTTTGGAAGGTAGATTTTTTGGAGAAATCGATTTATTGCTTCTTTCGAATTTTATTGTTATCATTATTGTAACACACCTCAATGGGAATAATAGTCCCATATCATGGAAAAACACTATGAAGTGGTTGTGCTTATGAACCAAAACCTTCACCTCCTAACAATGTCGAGGCCTTTTGAGGAACAAAACCCCACATTTTAGCTCAGCCAATGAGGTGATGGTGACTAAGTGCAGGACAATACCTGCGTTAAGAGTGATGCGGGCTGTTAAAATTGGTACTAGAGCAATACCCTGTTGAAATTTGTTAAAATAGGTATAAATGTGGGGAATACAGCTTGGTACCAGAACCAAAGTTCAGAACAATGTACGATATTCAAGATACAAATCTTGGCCTAGACAGACTTTGAGTCCCTTCCCTTGGGATGTAGGGTAAAATTTAGAATCTATTTTCTACGTAGGATAGGAATATAAATGATGATGGGGAATAACCATTAGGACGTACCTTTAAATTTTTGAACTACTTTATAAGTTATTATTTTAGAAGCATCAACAAAATTTAGAACTCACATTTGCAAAGAGTAAGGTTTAAAGGATAGTATGAACTAGACATTAGATGGCTTAGAGTTTAGTTGTTGTGTTCTAATCTATTATTACCAGAATTGCACAATGGAAACAAATGTGTTGCCTTCCACTGAGCACATTCAGTAGTTTCCCTTATATATGATTGTTTGTTGGTGGATACTTGTTTGCTTTGAAATTGTATGTGATTGTGAAAAAATATTAATGTTGAGTAGGAATCATCACTTAGAAGCTTGAAACATAGGTTTCTATATTAGTTATAAGTTTTTCCAATGTTTTAGTAATAACATAACGCAAGGAATACTGATATTTATTGTTTATAAAGTGAAATATTTATTATTAAGTATGACTAGTTAAATAATAGGATGGATTTATAAATGGGTGGTTGCCTTATGTGTGCATTGATGAATGGACGTGTTATTGAATTGTTATTAAAGAACTATTATTGGAAGTAATTATAGCGATTTATTGAAAGAATTTTCTTTAAATGAATATATCTAATTTCTTGATTAAGAAATCCTTAGAAATTAGTTTTCTGTTAGATTGCCTATTGAGCACTTTAAGAGTTCTAGTTGATATGTCTGATTAATTTTATCGATAGGGATTCCTAACGGCTTTTACGGTGCAGTGCGACGCATTATTTAAATATGCCAAGGAACGTTTTACTAAAAATCATATAGTATATTACAAACTGATATATTGTTATTTTACAAAATGAAAATATTATATTCACAAAAATTAAATATTTTTGGAACAATGTTTACAACCGGAGGGTACTAGCATGATGTCAAGATCAATGTCGAGGCATTGTTCATATATTATCCTAAGTAGTCCACATTACAACCAACTAATGAAATGAATCATTAAAATTTATGGCATGACAACATTGTATATTTTGAAATAAATTAATTTATGAATTGTTGTATGTAAATACTCATTTGATTAAGTTTGGATGAATAGAAATTCTTTAATAAGATATAAATATATATGGATATAAAATAGATTTGTTCCAAGTTGAAGATAAATTTCCTAAAAAAAGTTAAATAAATAAACAAACGTATTTAAAGAGTGTACGAAACGATGTTAGATATTCCATATATTATGTTGAATTTGATTAAAATCATTTCAAAGTAACAAGTTCATTGAAAAATATATTTAATTATTACCTATAAAATGAAAGATGAGTGGATGGAAAGAAATATTAAGTTTTTTTTCAACTTCATAAGTTTAATTTGTTAATGGGAAATTGAATGCTAACAACTCTTAGTTTTTCGAAAGGAAGATATAAAAATAAAATAAAATGTGCAGTTGCCGAAGAAAAATAAAATGAAGTGAAAGCGTTAGGCGATTTTTGAAAATAATATATATGAACTAAAAAATAAATATTTTGTAAAGTACCGATAATATAAATTAATAAGGAAAGCTTTTCAAAATGGAGTAACGGTTTTGCGAAAAATATATAATTGAAATTTATGATTTTATGAAGGAAAGAAGTTGGAAAAGAATTACACTGTCTTTGGCTTAAAAATTACATCATTGCAAAGTCATAATAAAAATAAAATTCACATTTACTCAATTTGAATTTGTTGCATTGCAAATTCTTTGAACAAATATGCTTATGCAATTTGGAATCATGCAAGTGGAAATAACTTTGTAATAAATTTTGAAGTGAGACTAATTTGACTACAAGTTCTAAAATAAGAGCTAAATTGAAAGGAAATAATGATCCTTAATACTAAAAGCAAACTTGATCATAGGTTGATATTTATATTACCCTACGCGTTTACCACAAACAACGTGCCTGAGAATTTTCAAGTTCTAAGAAATACTACAAAATGGTGTAATCAACACATATAATTTATACAACTTTTTTTTATTTTATTAAATATGTCAATTGAATGTTGGAAAAGATGAAGATATTCATATTCAAAGCATTGAAGTTATTTTGTAGACTAATATGTTTGAAATGTTTTGCGGTAATAAAATGACAAATAGGCTTAAATCGCACCGTGTATTTTTTTAGCTATTAATACAATAACACGTCTACTAAATTTAGAAACTATGTGCTTTTAATATGCAATATAACTTTCTAACTCTAATTTGATTAATTTGTTACATCTTTATAGATTAACTGTGTATGGAGTTGGAATGCTTTTATAGTTTAGTTAAGAAATTAATTTCAATGCACAAGCTATCTAGTTATACATGCTATTAGCCTATAATGTAAAAGTTGGTTTTCTAATTTATATGAATACAATTTTGGTAAAACCGGTAAACTAAGAGTAGTTGATTCATTGATTGTGTGTTATGGTAAAAAGGCAATCTGTTTTCACTGTATTCCTTTTAAAATCGAGATGTTTGAAAATAAGTTTCTTTGTTTTGGCATAACAGGTATATGAGTAGTTATTGTCAATAAATAAGATTAGTTTATCTCTTTTGATATTTTGATATTTTGAAAATATATATAATGAAGTATTAAAAAACAAGAAGAAAAAGAAGAAAAAGAAAGATAAGAATGAAGTTAGAAAATTTAGTTTTAAAGTCCTGTACGAAAATGATCATAACTTTGATTTATTTGTTCAATTTTGATGATTCTTTTTTTATTGAATGGTATTTTAATATGGAACAAGTTTTCTTTTGTATGCAATGTGAAATAAAAAGGTCTATTAAGGTTAAAAGATGATTTATTAAATAACATTATCACTGACCTAAAAGTTCACAACGGCTCTGAATTCATTCGGCCATAACATTCAAATGGGCTATTTGATTTCAACAATTTTTTCTATCTGGGAAGCCAATAACATAAGCTATGACCTTTGTTTTAAGAGTCTTGCAAAATTTTGAATTTTCTTAGGCTAAAAATACAGATTTGTTAAGTGGACCTACGCTTAAAGTGCAAAACCTGATTTGTATGTCTTTAGAAAAATCCTAATAACTACTGTTATACTTCAATAATTTTAAGATCTGGAAAATATTATGAAAAGCTAATGACAAATTCTATAACTTTACTCTTGAAGGCATCTGTTAATTTTGTGTTTTTAACATTTTAAAGTTAGTCTAAATATCGATTATATAAGAATGTAATATAGTACGTTGGTGCATAAATGACATATTTATCGAATTTACTTCTATGAAATCATAATAGTTTACTTAAATTGAGAATAGTTACTCATGAAACAAATCTAGAAAAGTTTGCAGTGCTAGTTCGCTTTGCCCGCTTTAAAAGTAAGTAGTTTCACCTAAAATTGCTAAATAAGGTATGTTTTACATTTATGTATCGAAATGTATATGATTTTGTGTGATATTTTGTGAATCCAATTTTGTTTAGATCTTGTATACTTATATATTCATATTGTAACCATTCAAATGTCTCTCCACATAAAGGAGACTCTTTTGAAATTTTTCAAAATTTTCGACAGGTGGAAAATTAATTTTTTGCAATAATTGATCGCACAAAAAATAGAAAATCATTGAATGAGGTTATTTTAAGTATTAATGTATGAAAATATAAGTGATAGAAAGAGCAGCATAAAGGTTTAAATGTAAGTTACTTGATGTTGTAGCATACGAAGAAAGTGAAAGTATGTGTTGTGTAGGAAGTCTTTCTATAAGAAATTGCGTGTACACAATTTTCTCAAGAAGGAAGGCCTGTAAGAACCATGTTATCATAGCAGTAATATTATACAAATTTAATTGAAATAAAAGCGACCACATTGATTTTTGATAATTATTATTTTGAAATTCATTTTTTTAATTTAATTGAAAACTATTAATAAAAGAGTTTTGCTTAGTAAATTGAGATAACTTAATAAATTCATTTCCAATAACGTCATGAAATAGAATAAAATATTTTAATTAAATATATCTATTTGTATACGATCGAAATAGTAGAAGAATGCATTTATTGTGCAATAATATAATGAATAATTAACAGAAATAAATGGGTATTAAAAAGATGTAATCGTCCAATTATCAAAATATATTATGTGCAATAAGATGTCAGTCAATCTAAATAAAATTGAAACGTATTTACGAATAAACGGATAAGTAATTTAAAAGAAAAGAAACAAAAAAATAAGACTTAAAATGCAGGTGTAACCGTTAATAAACAAAGCATAACCTCATTATAATTCTTTGCCCAAGCCACGTAATTCCTAATTCCATACTAAATGCATGCTCGACCGCAAAATGAAAAAAAGAAAAAGAAAGAAACGTGACCTATATGTCGTCGATCGAAGGC
The DNA here is from genome assembly GCA_030765085.1 of Allium cepa. Lineage (NCBI taxonomy): Eukaryota > Viridiplantae > Streptophyta > Magnoliopsida > Asparagales > Amaryllidaceae > Allium > Allium cepa. The sequence continues at coordinate 489,508,570 of CM060937.1, read as the reverse complement.
ACCATCAAGGTGGGGGTTTGAATGATGGCACGACGACTGTAGGATAAGACGAGTGCATGGCAAGGTGGGAGGCGGAAAAATGAGGGCCTCGAGATACAGGTGTGTGCATGCGTGGTGAATGAAGGCGAAGATGATGAATTTAGGCAATGGTGTTGAGGTGTTTTCGTTCAAATTGGAAGTTGTGACAGGTTTGTCTCCTCCTACTTGTCGAAGCTGAGGAGCACTGTTTGATGGAGATTACAGTGACAAAAGCAGTACAATGGAGATGCAGTGTTGGCACGCGAGGCATTTGTTTCTCAGTCATTGGTTCTGCCGTTCATCGTGTGGTGAGTTGTTTAACTCACATTTACTTCTAATTCTATTCGCATGCCTTATTTTGATTATGAACTGAAGTAATTCTTATTTGTTGATGGTTGAGGTGAGTTATTTTTAACTCACACGTCTAGTCCTAACTGTATGAATTCTTATTGCGTGCCTTGATATGGTAGACTGTTTGATAACACTTATTTCTTATTGATTGAATCGAATGAGATACCGTCGAATGCTTATTTTTGATTGGTTGTTAGTGGTATGTGTTACACTATATATTTCACTATAATTTCTACAAAGTACAAATCGTTAATATTCAAAAGGAAATCTCCTTGGCATGTAAATCTTGGATCTATCTTTCGGTTTCTAATAAGAGCGTGCAACCGGAGAACATGAATCAAAATGTAAATCAAGGCCAAAATCATTATTCAACTGAGATAAGAATCTTGAATGAGAGCATCAGTTACCGAAGCTCCAAAGCAATTCAACAAATAACGGTGATCGATGGCTTAAATAGCCCAAGCCGAGAACAGTGTTCAAGATGAATGAAAGATATCCAAAAGCTATACATAAAAGCATCACGTCAGCAATTCACATTAAATTACACTCCACCTGATGTTGACAAGCACTCAAATCAAGATTGCTCATGACAAGCCATATCATCAATCTAAAGAAAAGGCATTCAACCAATGGCATCATGGCTTATTGGCTATAAATAGATGGCCTTCCCAAGGAAAAAGTTATTTTTCTTCCATAAAAAAATTAACGTAAAATCGTAAGTGTACTTTCCTATATTAGAGCTCCATTCAAAAATTCATTAATGGCGGAAATGTCTAGATTCAATGTAATATGCCTCTTGGCTATATAAGAGTGAGTAAATAAGGAAGGGACAATGGACATAGGTACTTTCGGCCTGAACCACTATAAATGTCTCGGTGTTATTTACTCTCTGCATTGTACCCTTTAGAATTTCCTACTGTTTCCTTATGATTTAATAATTCATTTTCCAAATTCAACTAAATTACATCTCGATAGTCACCTCATCGGACTCATATTCCCATTTAACTTTCGGAGTTTTACCTTAAGTCTTTGGGTGTTGGTGTTGGTGAAATCTCGCATTAACATATTTGGTGCTAGAAGGGGCTCGAACATCTATCATTTATTCTCTCTTGGAAGGTCAAGCAACATCATCCTTCCGACCATGACCAACCTAGAAAATAAAACCTCGGAGTTACCCCTCAATCTCAGCATCCAACCCATTAAAGAAGATAACAACAGAAGATTATTCATCCTTATTTCAGAGAAAGAGCATGGAAATGAATATAACCCCATTTATAAACTTCAATCTCTCCAGTTCAAGCAACTTTCAGAATACCTCCAAGAGTCCCTCCTAGAGACTGCTAAACTCAAAGGGATAATTAAAGCCATGGCAAACAAATTCAAAAATTTGAATATCATGGTAATCAAAAATATAGGTTCATCTCTCCCAATTAAAAGAGCCTTTCTAGTTGTCCTAGCTCCTCTACCTCAAAAGAAGATCAAATGAGACTGAATCCTTGCTGCTCTTAATTAAAGCTTGTCTTAAATCTTTTTGGAAACTCGTGGATAGCTTCACTACCCAAACTATCCCCTATCTACTTAGGAAGACCCAAAAGGAAGGGATTATTGTGTTTATCATCAAGTGAATGAGCACGAAGCAGATGGGTGTCGGAGACTTTATCAAGTCATAAAAATTTCATATGAAAAGGGGGATTGACTATGTTTATTAAATGATCAATTTAATATCTTCTTTTTAAAATATCTAACTTTGCTTCTATATTTCAAGCAAAATTCATATAAGGAAATTTTTTTAACTAATCATATCTACATGCATCTTTTAGGACATGGGTTACTAAATTTAGGAAGTCTCTTGTGTCATTAGAATGCTTCTTTCAAGATTAGCTCTTTCCTTTTTCGTTATGTATAGTTCAACCTCCGCACTTATAAAATTTTACTTAGTATGTATCTTTTTTAGTTACTAAATGTTATGTCTACATAAAAAGTTCTAGGGTCGAAAATCTTCTGTTGATCTAATGAGACTAATGAGGAGTTTCACTTTTCCCAAAGATATTAATTCACCTAAACAATTCTCTATCTTAAATTAAACTATTTTCCCCCGCAGAAGGGTTAACAACTATTCAATTTCGAGAACCCTTTTAATTATCTAAAGATTTTTTTTAGAAATTCATATTTTCATTTATTAAATTTCTACTGGCCTTTAGTATAATCGCTAATTAAGAATATTTTATATGTCTTACACTAGCAAAAAGTGGTTGTAGATGGCCAACACCAGCCAAAAGTGGTTGTAGAAGGCTGGCGCCTACTAAAAGGGGTTATAGATAGCCGACGCCAGCCATAAGTGGTGATAGATTGGAACCCAACGATTAAATTGGTAGACCTTGCCATAAGAGAACCCCCACAGTGATGCACAACAAAGTGTAAGGCTAATATCACATGGGTTCAAAAAAAAGTCTAAAGTAGCATGCATGCTAATAGTGAGTCATGGTCAGTGGAATCATACACTGGGTACATCCGTAGTTAGATTAGAATATTGGGTTGATTCCCAATAATAGCGAGCCATGGTTAAGTAGTACCATGCATTAGGTAGATTCCCAATTAGATTTGAATGTTAAGTAGATTCCCAACTAGATTAGAATGTTGGGTAGGTTCCTAACTAGATTAGAAAATGGATAGATTCCTAAATAGAATAGAATGTTGGGTAGATTTCCAACTAGATTAGAGTATTGGGTAGATTTCCAATTAGAAGATTGATGTGTAGATTCATTATAATACCAAACTCATGGAGGACGGTCCTAAGCTAGAATGAGCGTTGGGTAAGAATCTCAATCACGTCTGAAAGAATGGCATCAAGATTAGTGAATAAGAATATCATAAATATCGATATGAAAAAGGCATTGAGGGGAAAAAATCCCCCTAAGATAGAATTAAAAGAATAGCAAGATGGCTTGAATCTAAAGAATAGATCAACTGAAAGGAGAAAAGGATCTCAAGGTTATAGAATGATTTTCTAAATAAATATTAGGATATTTAGAATACAATATGTATAGAAGAAAGAAAAAAGGTTTCATAAGCCTTCGTATAATTTTCTGATCCTAGTCTCGACCTCCTTTATAGCCTCCCCCTTGCGAGATTCGAACTGTTTCACCATCTTGTCATATGTCCTGGATACCTATTCTTTCCTATATTCTCTGAATGAAATCGTTTGACCATCTTAGGTGCAAATAAGAACATCTGATGCATTGGGTACTGGAGCTATGGAGAACTCCTCTCGGGTAGAGGACAAGACCCAAAAGAAAAAATAGTGGTTCTTGAGAAAAAGAAAGCCTCATACTGGCACGACCTCTACCTCTACTTCTTCCTTGATCTAGAGGGGCCACAACCATAACCTCTTTAGTTTTCTTGTTTTCAGTTTCAAGTTCTTGTAATTCATTTTTCAAAAGTTATCGGTGAGCTCCATCCTATTGTTGTCAAAGAATAGATGTGGACTCCCACAAACTGGAAATGGCAGATTCCAATGCCTGACCAGTAACCAGCACTGCTTCCAGAATAGTAGACATCTTTTTGGATAACCCTTCGAGTGTTCTCTTTAAGGATTCATTGTCCTTCAATACAGCAAGAACATTGGTACGATGGTTAGGCTTACTCTTCATTAATTCAGCTATTTTATCGTCGAGACTCCGTTGTAAGTAGGCACGGTCTATCTCTAGTTTTAAGCAATTGGGACATAGTTGCCTCTAAAAGAGATTCCAAATAAAACAAAAAGTCAGATCATCATAAAGGTAATGCCATTTCATTCAATGGAAAATTAATATAGATAAAATATGTATGTATATAAAAATGGGAAAGAGATACAAAGTTCATGGTCATCGAAGTTGAGCAGATTTCTCCTTAGTAGCTAAAATAATCTTAAGACCACAACATTTAGTATCCATAAGGGATCCCGAGGTTCTAGCCATTTTAGAGGAATAAATATCCTTCTCTAAACCTCATTTAGGCATAGAAAGTTCCGAAGGAGATGAATCTACTAAAGGTAGTATAAGGTTAGCCTCTAGAATACATTAAGGAATGTATTCCAAGACATGTTCACTTTCGAGAGTTTTCTCCTTGGTAATAGCTAATGGAGGTGGGGTTTCACTCTAGTAACTATAAAGAGCCTCCAGAGTTATAGTTAGGCTTGGATCATAGGATCTTCAGAGGAAGGGTAATCTTTTTCTTTTCGACCGTGGATCCCCTGGATGAGGTTTATAAAGTTGAGAAAATTCTTAGAAGACTTCATCTTGGTCAACTAAAGAAAGATGTGATTGACTCCTAAGATCTAAGATTTGATCAGTTAACCTAGTACCCTTAAGCTTAAGGGACTGAATGGATTTGGCATAGGTTTTGTCATGAGTTTCCTATACTTCTTCAGTCTTATTAGACAGCTCTGCTTTCCTTAATCTACTGGATTTTATTTGGGTTTTAAGGGTGCCTATGGTCGCTAAAAGTTTTGAAACTCTGGTTTGACTCCTCTTCCATAATACTTCGTGATGAGAGGTGCAGTTGAATTTTTTTTATTTTTAAACATGGCAAAAGGAAAAGTACTTCAGAATAGGCAAAGTGGAGATAGTAAGGAAGGAATTCAAAGAAACCCAGATAAAAATACCACCAAAGTCCACAACCATCACAAACAACAACAAAAAGAAATTATATAGGAATTATAGACCAGAGTTCAAGCATCACGAGTATAAGACTCTTGAAGTTTAGAACTATAACTTACCTCTCCACCTTTGTCACCTTTCTCCATCCGGATTGATGGTTCAATGATCTTTGAGGCACGAGCTTTCCCAGATTTTAAGGAGAAACTCTCCTCGATCCTTTAACCATTAGAGTTGAATCCCATGGAAATAGTCATGCCTCTGTCTCGGTTGTATTCATAAGCACTATAGAGAATCTTGAAGGTTTCAGTGGCAGCCACCTTCTTGGCCTCCTCTTTAGTAATTCGACCAATGTTCTCCTTCTTTATCTGTGCGAGCTAATCCTTAGCCATCTTATGTTTGCCCTCTACGTCTCTCAATGCCTTCTCCAAATCATCCATCTTCCTCTCAGAAAACCTCAGGTCCCAAAGACTTTTCTCCTTTTCATCCTGGGCCTCCTTCATAAACTTAGCAAACTCTTTCCTCAAAGCGTCGGCCCTCTCCACTTTCCCCTCCAGGTTTGCAAAACCCTGAAGCAAAACCGAGAAGTCAGCCAAAACCAGAAGGAAAGAAATTATTCTGAAAACTCATGGAATAAATACTTTATCAGTAAAGAGAAAAACACAACCCTAAGCTAATCTTTCATCCCTAAACTTATCATCCTTTTGACGCTACCTATATCATCCGCTATCTCCAATGAGGATCTTCCTACAACCTTGGAAAGATGGGTGTTAATAGAAGAGTAGTTCACTTTAACAACCCGATCCACCTGGTCCTTTGGGGATGCAAGAGTAAGAGTATACAAGTTAGGCACAACTTTCGCGAAACAAATGTTCTTTTTATTCTTCTTAATCGAGGATGGATCTTTTAGGATCAGTTTTGGTCGGTTGGAAGTAGAAGCAGAAGCATAGGATGACTTGTTCAAGACCAACTCTCCTTTTGCAAACATATCATCGAAAGCCACTGCAACATAAAAGAGAAGACGGGTCAATTAAGCATATTTCCATTTCATGGAAATAAATTCCTTGAATGCATGCTATTATAAGGGCAACATCATTTATTTCGGCCTTCGTAGTTTTTGGGTTAGGACTAGTGGGTTCATTAGATTGACTTAGGTCTGTCACGTCTGAAGGCATAATTCCGATTGAATGGCGATCATAACCAGGAAATTTTGATAAAGGTGACAATAGCCCGCAAGCCTTAAGATTAGTCTCATTAAGGACTATACGTCTAAGCCTCTCCGGCTTTGGTAGTTTCATTACCTCCTCATACCTAGAGTCAAAGAAGTCCTTGAGGGTTGGAGCCTTGTAACTTCCAAGCTTAGCTGAAATGATTAAAAGAAAAAATATATTAAAGAATGATGTGACCAAAAATAAAGAACCTTCTAAGACAAAAATAATTTGAAATACTTACAGGTTTCCAAAAGGTCAATAACAATTCGGGGGTCCTCTGTCTTTGCAAAAAACCAATGTGTAGGTGTAACCTTACTAAGTTGTTTAATCAAGGGAATCTTCTTCCAAAAACGAAGGAAATATAAAGGAATCGAAGAACTACCGTCTGACCTATGTAGGTTATAAAGTAATGGATCTCGAAGGCTGTTATATTTAGATACCCTTTCTTCTGTCATAAGATCGCCAGAGAAGATAAAGTGCTGCACGAAACTACCCCAACCTAAATTATGTTAAGATTGTAGAATTCTAGAGTATCAACGAATAGAGAGGCAATGGGGAGCGAAATCCTGTTTTCCAAATGCTCCAACGTCCGAGTAAGGAATCCCTCAAAGGGTTCATTCCAATCATCTTTATGACCGATAGCCTTAACCTCATCTCCCACGATCCCATTACTACTAGTCCAATTCTCTAAATCTCCCTAGTCGGTTATTGGTTTATCCATGGCATGGTCTAAAAGAACCAGTGTTAGGCTAGCTACTCAACAAGAATCCCAAGAACTCCTACCAGAAAGGTGTAATGTCTTATGGTTGAAAAAGAGGTTGAACCTAAAATTGGACTTTACCCAAACTCAAAGACTCAAGACTCGCACAAAAAAGATAGGAAAAGGAAAAACACCAAAGTAGTTATCAACCTGGAATGGTGAAAGACCTAATCTAAGGTTAAATATCCTAATCTATAAGGTATAGGCATCATGGACTAATCAATCAGACAATACCCCAACCCAAAATCAGTCGTCCATATGATAATGGAAATCAAAATTGAATTTTTCATAAATTCGAAAAAAGGGAACGCATGCAGATGTTAATAGAGGCAGTAAACACTGATAAAGACTAGAGGAAAATCAAAAAATTACTGTTCAATCAAGGATTTGTGATGATCTGAGAAGGATTCCAAGCATCAGTAATAGATGCAGTTGCTACAAATGTGAGTAAAGGAAAAGAAGAAAGAAAGGGTTTTATTTAACCCTCAGAATCAGCGCTAGATATTACTTAGCCAAATAAATCTTAAACATAGATTACATGTGGCAAAATAAAAAAGAGAATCATCCTAGAACAGAAAAATAATGCATTTTTAGAAAGCCAATGAAATTGTGATAGTTCGCAAAAGCATTTAATGCGAGTTTAGGACTCATTCCTTCAATATCGGATCTCAACTCTCCTATTGTAATGGATCTTACAGAACTAATATCTCCTTGCAGTGCCAAGTTATATTTTGCCACTTGGCACCGAAGTAGTTTTGCTTGTCAGTAAATTTCGATGCCTTTAAGTGTCAAGCATAATTTTAAAAATATTTAACCTTACAACCCCAAGTTATATTTTGCCTCTCGTCACCGAAATAGTTTCGCTTGTCACTTAGTCTAGATGACTTCAAGTGTCAAGCATAATTTCCAAAAATATTGATCTTATGGTCTCAAGTTATATTTTACCTCTCAGTTCCGAAGTAGTTTTGCTTGTCACTTAGTCTAAATGACTTCAAGGGTCAAGCATAATTTCCAACAATTTGACCTTACGGTCCCAAGTTATATTTCGCCTCTCAACGTCGAAACAGTTTCGCTTGTCATTTAGTCTAGGTGACTTAATGTGCCAAGCATGATTCCTAAAAAGATTTGACCTTACGGTCTCAAATTAGATTTCTCCTCTCAGCACTGAAATAGTTCGCTTATCACTAGGTGACTTCAAATGTCAAGCATGATTCCTAGAAAGATTTTACCTTACGGTCTCAAATTAGATTTTGCTCCTTGGCAGTGAAATAGTTTCGCTTATCACTCGGTCTAGATGACTTCAAGTGTCAAGTCGTCATTCTCAAATGTTTTGACCTCATAGTCTCAAATTATTTTTTGCCCCTTGGCACATAAACAGTTTCATTTCGTTCAGTTGGCTTAAAATGAAAAGTACGATTTTCCAAATTTTCGGCATCTAAGAAATTTCATTTATCATCTAACCTAAATTGTTCCAAGTGGTAAATATGATTTCAAAGTTTTGACCTCATGGTCCAAATTAAAATTTCACCCCTTTAGCTTTTAAAACCCCCTCAATAAGGTTGGATCCTTACGAGTGGCATAAATGGAGCAATGCTCCTGCAAGCTCAAAATCAAGTTCGCAATAGGAGCGGAATAAATATGCGAAGTACCGAACCTGATATGACAACATTCTCTCCAAAGTCTACCTCATATTGATCGTATGAGATTGACTTTATGGGGAATTAGTTACACTATAATTTCTACAAAACACAAATCACTAATATTCGAAATGAAATCTCCTTGGCTTATAAATCTATGATCTATCTTTTGATTTCTAATAAGAGCATACAATTTGAGAGCATGAATCAAAATGTCAACCAAGGCCAAAATCATTATACGGTTGAGACAAGAAGCCCGACCGAGAGCATCAGGTGCCGAATCCCCAAAGCAATTCAACAAATAGCAATTAGTGGCCTAGATAGCCCAAGTCGAGATCAATGGTCATGATGAATGGAAGATATCTAAAAGCTATGTATAAAAGCATCACGTCAACAATTCACATCAAGTTATGCTCCAGTAAATGATGACAATTGTTCAAATCAAGGCCGCTCACCGCAAGCAGATCATCAATCCAAAGAGAAATTGTTCAATCAATGGCGTCACGGCTTATTAGCTATAAATAAGCGACAATCCCATGGCATAAGGGATTTTTTCAACATAACAAAAATTTACATAAATCATAAATGTACTTTCCTATATTAGAGCTCCATCCAAAAATTCATTGATGGTGGAAACGATAGATTCAACGTATTAAGCCTCTCGGTTATCTAAGAGTGACTAAATAAGGAAAGGACAGTGGATGTAGGGAATTTCGGCCGAAACTGCTATAAAAGTCTCGTTATTATTTACTTTCTGCATTTTACCCTTTTGGAATTTTGCTACTATTACCTTACGGTTTAACACTTCACCTTCTAAGCTCAACTAAATTGCATCTTGATAATCATCTCATCAGATTCAACACACCCATTCAACCTTTGGAGTTTTACCTTTGGCCTTCAGGGTGTTAGTTTGGTATAATCTTGCACTCATAATTTACAAAAGCTATATATATATAAATTATTTGAAATAAAAATCGGTGTTTAGTTCTAATATTTTCTTATTAAATTGTTTCATGGATGCATGTAGCCTATGCATTAGGAAAGTATGGCATGTGCATCATGATATGGTATATTGTTTGGTAGTTTTCATTTTTTTAAAATGAAACAGAATTTTTCAATGGTTTTGGATAGTTGGGAACTTTCAGATTGTTATAAAATTTGAAACTAAGTGGTTTTGAAAATATAAAGTTGATTTTAAATAACATTTGAATAGAAGGTAGTAAGTTAAAACAAGTTTAAATTTTTTAAACATTTTGTTAAAGCAAAACAAAGTGATGTTGTATATATGCTCTTAGGATGAAATGGAATATTATATGAGTGTGAACTTAATTTGTAAAAGGTGTATAAACTTGAAGTTTTGTTTTATGAAATGATTCATAAATGGTTTTAGTATTGAATGATAGACTATTTATAAATGAACGTGGTTAAAAGGAGTCGGTGTAGTTGAAAAACAAATAGGATAAACACGTAAGTTGTATATAGATCATTTATTCACATGACTCTTCTTGATCCATTATTTGAGTATGTGTTTTCGTGGTAGTTTACACCAGTCCGAATAAGGATTTTCACTCAATTCTTCATGACGAACACTTGATATGAATTCGTGATACTATCATGATGTTTTCAATCATAGTATATGGCTATGTAAAGGAATGGAGATTTCTATTTTGGATATCAAAACAGAGTCGACACTAGAGAGGTCAAGTGATCTACACTAGTTAGGAAGTGAAATCTACGTGATCGAGCAAATGATCAGATCATATACTGCGTAGGGATGGTCTATATACATAGTATGACTTTAATACAATTGTATAATGTGTTATGTTGACTAATGAAACGTTTGGGGGAATGAATCTTTAATTTTTGATAAGGTAGCATGAATAATCATCTATGTAATGACCTAAGGATATTGAGTCGTCCTTAGGCGATGAGAGAGTTTGTACCTGAACAAACCGTGAGCTTTGTTTGCTAGTGATTATGAATGTTATTTGAGTATTTATGTGCTTGTTCCCTTATTAAGATTAGAAAGTACCATGAAGCGAGGATGCTTAGGGTGGTACCATGGAAGATGAAGGATAGTTTGAAGGATTTCTACCCAGAGTGCTTATAGAGTATGATTTCCTTCTTATCTTAGAATCATACATCTTTTGGCATTTACTCACCACTTGAGGTGTAGTCGCTTAGTATGCATTTTGGTTTTCATTTTAGTTCGTATATAGTTTCAGTAGTATGCTATATATATATATATATATATATATATATATATTGTTCTTCCATCTTCTTTGATTATTGTTCTTATTTGAATTTCAAAGATGAAATGTTCCAAGGGAGAATGCAGCGAAACAAAAATTTAAAAACTTTGTCTTCGAATATCGAAACATTTTTAAATATAATTAAGTATTATAAATATGATTTTATAACCTTTATAAACATCATTTAGTAAATGAATATTAACAAGAAAGTTGTTTTTGAAATTGTTCATAAAAATATGTTTTTTGAAGAAAAATCGATAATGCTATCAAAAATCGGTTCATCGATAAACAGCTTTTCGATCGATATAAGTTGTTCGAACTCTTTTCCACTTGACCAATGACCAAATGAACACATTACTAACTAACTAACCAACATACACACCTCTTCATAAATCTTGGAATGTTCTAGAAGCTTTTTTATGGATAAGAGATATTATCATGGGAGGGGTATAATGGTAATTAGCATAAAGGAGAAGTGATGGGAGGTGAAGCTTCCATGGCATGGTAAAGAGTGAATGCAAGCTTAAAGAACAACTTATAAAGCATATAAAAGGAGGGGCATACCCTTAGGAATCGATCACAAATTCACAAACCAACACTAAGCTTATCTAATGGCTTCTTCATCTTTCTCTCTTATATTCCAAAATGAAATTGTTGCAAACCAACTCCAAATCACTTCATACTTTTCCATAAGAGTTAGTTCAATATTAGATCACCTTCCACCATGCCAAAACATAAATAAGCAGTGCCATGCACTACCCACATGCAATGGCCGTGAGCTATATGGGTGAGATGGTGGAAAAAGCAAGGTGAAGCAAGGAGAAGGAGAGGGAAACGTGGTTGCAAGGTTGGGCTTGGACTTTATTAGCTTGGATATTAGTTGTTGTTTGGTTAAAGGTGAGTAAACACCTCACATTGAATGAAAATTATAACATATATGTTGTATTTTTATTGTGTTTAAGTTGTTGAACTATTGTTAGCATATGTTAAAACATTGGTTTGGATTCTTGCTTTGAAAGTACATGACATATGTGATCCATATGTATGGATGTGGAATAGACTTGTGTTACTTGTAATAAGACATTGAACAAAGCACATAGATTATAGATGGACTTTGGTTTAGATTGGGCTCAGATTTGAAAGTGCGGTTATAGTGAAAGTCGCTATAGATTCTGTTTGGAATTGTCAAATATTCGACGACTCCTATGGAACTTTGTAGAGAAATCCTTATGGGTTTCTCATCATACGTATAATGTTTATATGTGTTTTTGTTATTATTAAAATCTTGGATAGTTAAAATTTAAGTAACATCACGAAAAGTGGTCAAAACTTCATTTGTGCAAAACTGCCCTGATTAGACTTTTTTTTTGGACTTTAAAGTTCAAAAAGGTATTTAAATTATAGCATTTTATTTCATTCTTTTTACAAGTGTTTACTAAATATTTAAGAGTATTTCACAAGTAGTTGGAGATATTTATGAATTTTTAAGAATTAGTTGTGAATTTTTAAAGAAGGGACATTTTGTTAAAATATATAGATTACATGTTCTTTTCAAGTTTTAAGGAATTGTAAAGTTATTATTTTCAAGTGATACTTTGGATAAAATGTAAAACCTCTTATAAGTGTTTTAAAGTATTTTAAAAGTGTATACAAATGATTTTGAAAAGGAATTAAGAATTTCTTGATAGTAAATGGTTAATTGTTTAATTACTTGTTTGAAAAGTAATTAACTATGCTTAACACTAAAAGCCGATGAAGTAAGGCTTATCTATTTATGAGATTTATGATCGGTGTTAAGTAGGGATGGAACAATAGAGCGCTAACCTATAGTTTCCCTCTTGGTCAAGGAATGGTAAGTTAGAAAACATCAACAACACGTTAATCATGTTGATTTCTTACTTGTTTATCGATATCATTAATACTGTACTTAACACTTAAAGTCGACGAGGTAGACTTGTCTATTTGTAAGATTCAAGAATGAAGTGTCTAGGCAAGGATTTGATGTAATCAATGCTCTAACTTTCCTAGCTTCACTCATGGACGAGGAGTACTTAAGTTGGAATTTTGGAGATGAGTTAACCGTACAAATCATGATTTGTATAAGAAATTATTTTGACTAGTAATCGACTAGTCGATTATCGAACTTAACCAAATATTGACTTAAGAAGTTATTGCAAGACTTTATAATTCCATATCAATGGGAACTCCCGGGAGGAGTGCTGTTATGAAACGTTTCTGCTTTTGCTTACTTCTAAAAGAATTGAAATTGTGTTAACTGGAATTCATTGATTAGTTTCGAAGAGAGAGGCAGAGTACTTATATGAGATGACTCAAACCCGTAATCACTTTAGAACCATATACGTAATTTATGTTCCAAAAGCGGTTGTGAAGTGAAATGTTATTGAGTCAGACTATCTATCCTAAGGTTGAGTCCAAGAGAACAGTCAACGTTAACATTTCAAAGATGCTATCATGAGGGACTGTCTATCTTAAGGAGTATTCCAAGAGAGAGGACAGTGTTAGCATTTATCGGAGGACATATGTAGGGAACTTATATGGATGTTCGAGATCTGTTCAAGATGCTTGAATCCACAAAGGGATTCATGATCAATTCCAAATGATGGAATCCGATTGGGATTTCATGTGCTGTTCGAGTGATGAAGACTCTTGTGAGAGATGTTGAACGTAGCCTCGACATCAAAAATAACTAAACTAGAGATAGATGCACAATCTCGGGTTTAGCTTACCCATAAGGGTATATCAATTCTATATCTAGAGTATGCTTATTGAAATGTTGGGCAAGGGAGTTTTTGATACTTGGTGCCACATAATTCATCGTTGGGCCAATTGTGTTTACATTAGTGTATATCCTACTTAGAGATATATGATGCCCGGAAGGAAGTTTTTGATCCTTGTCATGGAGATCTACTTTAGTTTACTGGGTGCGTCTCCATGGAAAAAAATTCCATATGCAAACGCACCCTAGTGACGTTGATTGTGTATTGTTGTTGTTGTTGTGGCATTTACACATCAACTATTTGATATGATTTATGTGCTACACTAAACATTATATATCATATCACTATATGTTAAACTTAATGAATGTTTTGTTTCATTTGACAGAAAATGTTATAGTATTCCGTACGGTCTCAAAAAGGTGCTACTTTATGTCACTCTTATTTCTTGAGTTTCTCACGTTGGCATACAAGACTGATCTCGGTGTTATTTTCTTATAATGCTTAGGTCAACACCTGTATGTTTCCAAATTTGGCTACGGATGCTTTGGAGCTTATAGAGAAGAGCTGGATGATTACCTTCCATAGTGTTCTTAATTCTGATGCATTTATGTATCTTATATATTGTTATTTTTGGACAGGCAAATATAACTATCTGGGCTGATGATAGTACTTAGGTTTTAGTAACTCTGAAATTTCTGCATTCTGAGTAACCCTTTTTCCTTTGATATTGTATATTATCATTCGTGTAAGATTCTGACATTGTGTTCTACCTTTCCAGTTTTATTCATCTTTTTTTATTTTACCTCAACTTTCTGTCTTTTCAGCACTTGGGTGCTTGACACATGAATACAGTGGCTGTATTTGATGTTGACATTCGAGGGTTAAAAAGTCGGGTCATTACATAAGCAGAACTACCAATTTTATTACATTCAGCATTCAACTTAAACGTTCCATCTATAACATAACCTTTACCAACAAAAACAATATTCTTAGTGATGGTGTACAGATAAAACCATGAAGTTTGAGTAACATCAACATTATTTAAAAAAGCCAAACATTAAATTCTTTCCTATCTATGGAGTGTGCATCACATCTTTCTGCAATAAGGCCTTTCTAGTAGTAAAATTTAACTCCACATTCCTAGTTCAAGAAATGGTAATGGTGTGAGAGTCTCCCAACAACACTTTCATGTCATTTACAACACTATATGCTTTGAACATATCATGACCAAAGCAGACATGGCGAGAAGTACAAATATCTACCCACCAACCATCTAATCCACTGACTAAGTTGATCTTAGTAACCATGGTCACTAGGGCCTTTTTGGTCCAGATAGCTTAAGGTGTAGGATTTGACACGTTCTAACACTTACGTGCCATATGTCTCAGTTTTCCATAGCTAGAACATAAGAACAACTATCCAGTGCTTTCTTTAGGCGAGTGATTTATTTTTTGTTTCAAGGCTGGTTGTTGCAGCTCTAATTCTATTTGTGGTTTTGATTTTTATAATTTTTCATTGTGGAGTATTTCTTTTAGAAACAACAAGCACCTCATCTTTCTAATCCAATTTTCAGGCATCCTTCTCAATATGGAAGTGAGTAATTAAGCTTTATAAGGAAAGCCCCTTAGTCTTATGCCAGTTGGTGCTTTTAAAGTCTTTCCAACTAGGGGTAATTTATCTATCAAAATAGCTAATTGAAATTGTTCATCTAAAGCCATACATTCAATGTTGATTTTGTGCGTAATCTTTTGAAGTCATGGGACTAAGTCTCTACATATTTTTTCATATGTCATTTGGAACTTCAAATAGTGCACACTACATAGTTTTTGCTTCAAATTCCTCGGTGTCGCTTTTCTTTTGCAGCATATCCCAAATCTTCTTTGTTGAATTTTCTAAGT